>JAUIMM010000389.1:5425000-6025000 GCA_031769625.1 Taudactylus pleione | reverse complement strand
CCTCACCAATTTGGTGGGGATGACATGTGAGGTTTCTATTCGAAGTTTTGATACAGACGACATTTCCCCACAGAACTTTGCTTTTAGTTTGCCTCCAAGCAATTTGTCTATTTTAATTATCCAATTTAATGTACCTTTTCATAATACATCTGATTTAGCCTTTTAAGGACATTTTATCTATTTTGGGAAGAAAAAGGATTAGTTAAATTCTAGTTATGAGTAATCTGGCATGCGTATGTAAGCAAACCTTTAAATAGCGGATATTTTCTCACTCAGGTCTCTTATTTGGGTTAGTCTATGTTTTTATTGCAGGATGTTAGGTTCTTAGGTTGTTAAAATTGTTAGAGAGCAGTGTACTCTAGCACTACCTCCTCTCTCTGTAATACATGCTGGGTACTAGAATCTAGAGTCAGAGGGAGACGCAACCTGATGACATCACCACTGGGCAGTTGGCACCATCTTTACTGTGTAGAGTGTCACTGTACTGTGCGGATGCACAGTACTTAGCTCCTGAGGTGAGACATCTAAATAACGCTGTTGACTCTTGCAATATAGCTATTCTCCTTACCACTAATACCACTGTTATCTGTTACCCTGTGTGACCTAATAGTCACTTTAACATTATGCCTGACACCTATTGTGACCACCACCCCAATATGCTACAACAAAAAAAAATATAAAACTTAACTCCAAGTCAACATCCTGTGAGCTCACCACTCAGGGGTCAATTCAATTAGCGGCGATATGCCACCGAGCATCGATGCTATGCTCAGCTGCAGACATATAGTATTTGCCATATAGACAGTACATGTAACATTGCTATTTTTCCTGCGCACCTCTATGGGGTGCAAGAAAAAACAAGCAATTTTAATGGCGTGATGTGGATTTACATAACGGCGAATTGTGGCCTTTGCTACTAATTGAATTTACTCCTAACTTTCTTTAAAAAAAAAAAATACAAGCAGGTGCTCGTTAGGTGCATACACATGTTAATAAATGTGTTAGTTTTCTACTTTTCACCATTAGTATGAGATATCTGCCTTGCACATTTATAAATGATCTGTAAAAATCAAAAGCAAATGTTGTGATAATACTGAATTTTATTGTACTGTGGTATTTTAGAATCTGTATAAGATGATGTGTGGTATGGTAATGTAGGCTTTAAAGACTTCAGAAATATATGCACAGATTTTTGCATATACTATAATCATAATTAAGTTACTCATGTTTATATAAATCTTAAAGCTTTCTTTGGGGCATTTAAAAGAAGAATGTAAAACAAAGAAGCATTACTGTTTATATTTAAGCTATGCAAAATGTATTTGGGTCAACTATCCATACTGGAAATGAGCAAAATAATTCATGTTACAAGATTTATTGGATTTGGTTGATTCGTGTCCCTGAACAATTTCTGAAAAAGTAGGGTAAAGTCAAACATAATGAAGCACTGAGTTGCTATATTAAGTATTACCATTAGTACTGACATCTAACAGCCTGCCTACATGTATGATATACATTTTAATTAGGTTGATACAAAGTCAGGAATCATTTACAGAAAGATGAGGTAGGTATGTGTTAGTGGAGAAGATGCCCAAAGCAATATATTTTGAATGTAATTTGCTGTATCTAGCACAGTCTTTGAAATGTGAGTTAAAAGCTGGGTGATTGCTTTTGGCAACTATTTAACTTTATCTCTCTCCAAGGTTTGATACACCTCCCCTGTAATCGTCCTTAGAAAGTGCAGTATGCCTTGTTTTGCACAAAGCTATTAGATTGCTGCTTTACTGTCTAATATTTACCCACCCTTAACCTCCCACTAAGAGGTGTACATCGTTTTATCAGTTCAGTGCCCAAGTATCAGTAGTAGTCTGGGCCTACTTGGGAAAACCCTCTTGGAGGTTACAACTATGTTTTAATAGTGAGCTATTCCAAACATATAATATGATGCAGAATGTTAAAGTGTGTAAAATCCAAACAAGTAACACACATTAAAAGCAATTTAAGGAGATCTTATATTTAACTCAAATAAATACACAGAACCTGATTCATTACGGATCACAACTGCGATTGCAATAGAGATTACGCATGCAGTCTCACTGCGATGATATGCTAATCCATGGCGATTGCTAGGCCATCGCAGCACAACATAATGACGCCCACCTTACCTTACACACATCTGTAATGTTTAGCAAGACTGTGAAACCATAGGTAACATCGAGTACCATCGCAGCCTCATGCACACTTGCTCTGACCTTACTCAGGAATTGCTAACCTCATCGCACGCACTGAGTACTCAGGCTGTGCATGGCATCACAGTGCCTAATTTCACACCCCTGCAATGGCAATCAAACACCCTGGCATGCCTGCATTTTGTCGACCACCCCCCGTCACCTCCCACAAATGGCACTTCCTGTCAATCACTCTGCGATGGGTCTGCGTAGTCACTGTGATTGTATACTGATCACATTGACTGGTTCACGCACTGCGATGCATGTGCAGAACGCAACAATCGGCCGATTGCGTGCGTAATAACAGTTGCAATCCTTGCTGAATCGGGCCCATAGTGTAGAACAATAAATTCATAAATATGCACACTTTACAGTTCATAGAGTATTCTTGTTACAATAGTTAACTGAACAGGTTAACTATTAAATTCACATTACATTTTCCCATAGGCTAACAAATGCCTCTTTACAGTTTAGTAGAGAGTATGAGCATATAAATGTTATTTTGCTGATATAAGAAAATATAAATGTTCTGAACAATATCACAATATACTGAATGAAGAATGATATTATATATATATGGAGAAGAATCCTTGATACAAAAATCAGTTCTGTGGTTCTTATTGTGAATCTTTAAATGCTGAGAACTGCAGTTGGACTTGAATGCCTAGAATATGAGGTCTGTAGTTATACTGTGACTAAATAAGCCAATTTAATATCCAGTCTCTGTATCCTATAAGCAGTCAGTGGCGAAACAAAGGGGGTGCTGGCCACACCCATTTTCACTTGCCGAGGGGTGACACCAAAGTGCCGACTCCTCCTCAGTGACAGGAGCCGGGTGCTGCACTGAAGCATTATGCGCAGCACTCAGCTCCTGACACAGTTAGGGAGCCGGCAATGCACACAGAGTGGTCCCCAGGGGGCAGTCCGCACCACTGAAATCCATGGAGTAACTAAAGCGGGGGTTGGGCCGTGAGGCCACGCCCCCTGTCTGTGAGGCCACCGCGGGGAGGGATGCTACTGTAAGCAGTAAATGTAGTCCAGGCACAGAGATGTTATCCTTATAATCCCCTTAGTAGAAAGGGTATTATTTTTATGTTTTGCTGTTACTGGTTTTATTTTTTGTAGGGTAAGAGATTTTTAGGGTAGTGATGTTATGCACCATTGTCCAAACTTATACCTATAGCTTTCAAAGGCTGTTGGAAACTCTGGTTGCATTGAATTCTTAAATTTATTTACTATAGCTTGTCATACTTATTTATTTACAATTAAAATGCCAGTTCATGTTATTGTATATTGGTATATTTTTATTTTATTTAATATATTGTTATAGGGCCTGATTCATTACCGACTACGCATGCAATTGGCTGATTGTTGCATTCTGCACGTGCACAAACCGGCGATCGGGACTGCAATTGCAGTGAGTACGCAGACCTATTGCAGAGTGATTGACAGGAAATGCCATTTGTGGGTAGTGACAGGTGGGTGGTCGTGCATAATTTATCCATTGTGATGCCTTACGCAGCCTGAGTACTCATAGCGTGCAATGAAGTTACCAATTCCTGAGTAAGGTCAGAGCAACTGTGCGTGAGGCTACGATAGTACTTGATGTTACCGATGGTTTTGCAGTCTTGCTAAAGATTTCGGATGTGTGTAAGGTAAAGTGGGTGTCTTTATTTTGTGCTGTGGCGGCACAGCGATCGCAATGGATTAGCATACTATCGCAGTGAGACTGCGTGCGTAATCACTATTGCAATCACAGTTGTGATTGATAATGAATCAGGCCCATAACTTGTTACTAAAATTAAGGGTAATGTGCAGGTTTGAGGGTGGCACATATATACCCCGTGAATGTGCCCATCATTGCCCTAACTAGTTACCTATTTTAACATAATGTGATGATGATTGTGCAACATTTTTGAGCACCAATGTAGGTGAAGGATAACCTGGCTTACAATGAAGAGTTATCATTACATAATAATTATTCTTTCCAAACTGACATTTTTCCCAGTTATAATCCTCCTCTTCAGTGAACAGCTGCCATGCCTTGGCTGACAGATACATATTCCACTTGAATACGCTATAAGTATTTACCACAGTTCTGTAGGCTGAGTCTTTCTGTAGATTTTCTTGATATGAACTTGAATTCTCTTGTTGTTAGTTTGTCTCCTATCAATTGTTACATTTAGTGGAAGCTACTCACCTTGAATGGTGAAAGATCAGGCTCAAACAAATGTTTTATTATTTCCAGCTCCTTTATTCTAGAGCAATTAAAGATAACACTGTTTTGCTGCAAAATAAAAGCATCTGTGTCTGGTATTTTAAAAGTGTATAGTACATGGTATGTTTGATAGCAGGTAAATAACAGAGAAGAACAAAGTGTTCTTATAAAGAGACTTGCCATTCTATACACATGAGTACAAAAGTGGGCACAACTGTGAGTTATAGCTAACCATACAATGAGTTCCTGTCTCTGGATTGGTAACAAAGCTTATTTTCCTTTATCATTGAGGCTAACTCTGAGTCGCAGATAAAGTAGCTGTAAATGCGGGCAGGCACGAAAGTCTTATTTACTACCTTATGCTAATACGATAATCCATAGGACGAATGCCAAGATCCCTGCATCTGCAAACAGAAACCCATGCTCCCATTAATTTTATGCAGACCGCCGTAACTGTCATCATTATATCATCATAGTCCCATGCTATGTGCAAGAGATCCATCAGAAACAGGCTTCTCTTCCCCATACACGTGACTCAGAATAGCACAGAGCTTTATCTACACACTCACAACACTCCCACTATGCTCCCATCACACTCCCACAAGTCAGGATGGTTACGTGAAATCGCATAGTCACCGCCCAGTTCCTGCCCTGAAATGTCCTATATCATGGAAAGACTCAGAATAGGATGGAGATTTGCAAAAATGCTGAAATTTGCATCTGTGTATGCGCTGTAAGCAAAAACTCTCCACTTGCGCCTGTGACTGAGATCTGTCTGACTATGGATTGACTGTCTACAATTGCTTATTATATCTATGCATTAGCCTTGTATTTACTCTGTTTTCAGCTGCATATTAAATGTCTTTAACCTCCCATGAACAACTGTAATTTCAAAGCATGCAAAATGTGATATAATATGTAACAGATGTCAGCAATATACTCAGCAAGGCTATATTAATAAACTATGTTTCTCCAATTGCTAATGCTTCTATCACACTAAATTAACTTTGGGCCTGATTCAGATGTGGGCGTAATGCCAATATTTACAAAGATTGAGCTATTGTTAGCTATTGCGCATACTTGTAAGTTGCACTGTGCATGCACAGCGATGAAATTGCTTTTACTCTCACACAGAGAATTCACTCACAAAGTGAATCCTGGTAGTCAGTATTTGGGAGAGGTAACGAGGGGTGTTTAGAAATCACAGGTGTGTCAGAGAGTTTAAACGCCATTACATGGGAGCGCATAAATTAGCCACTGAGCCCTCTCTCCGTATCTGGAGACCCACTGCGTCTGTAGCATGTTAGTCTTACTCTCTCTAAGCAGTGGACGGTGAGGGGCTCATTAGCATATTTTTCACAATTGCGAATCAGTGAGAGATCACAGCTGCAATGACATTTGCATCCACGTCCGAATCAGGCCCTTGGTCTAATAAGAATGCATCCAGCCATAGCAGAGCTGCTTATATTTCAGGTCCCCTATTTTGCATCAGTGTAACCTATTTCTTCTATATACAGTATATGAAATGAATAGCTTGGGAGTTGACATTTCATTAACAAGATCCGCTATATACTCTTTCACTTCTCTGTAATATGTTGCCATGTTAGGAAACAGGCGCTGTGAGGGCATTTGCTTGTTTTGATCGCTCAGGTTGACAACAAAGATATATGCCGCCCATCTTTATTTAGTACAATGGGCCTGATTCTGAGCTGGGAATAAAGCAAGAAAGAGCAAGTAACTGTACCTGGATAAACCATGTAGCTGTTCAGAACTTGGTCCCCTTAGCTACATGTAACTCATCTAAAGATGGGATTTGCAGCAGTCACTAGAAAGGAATCCTCTGATCCCTCCCCACCCGCCTCCATGCTCCTCCACTCCCAGGATCACAAGATGATACTGATGAAGATGATAATGCAGTGCTAAAAAGAGCATGCAGTAAAGTTATAGAAATTGGAGTTTATATTTCGGCAAGGTTTTTATTTTATATACTTCTACTGCAATATGCCACCAATAATACATATACCCGTGCAATCGCCTCTGTGCATACATACCGTGGGACGCATGCTCTGTGCGACACTTTAGAAATACATGTGCAATTGAAAAACATTGACCATTTCTGCGAATATCAGCATTGCGGGTGACTCAGAATCAGGCCCAGTATGAGTCGAGTTATGTGCCAATGAAACAAGGATGATACCTAGCATTTTATGATTTTACGGCATATAAAGCTGATAACCTATAAAGCTTCATATAAAGCTCATTACTGCTTCTTATCTTGCTTTTAAAAGGTTGCTTATAGCAGAGAATAGCTGCTCTTCAGGGTTAATCAGCAAACCTGGATGTTGTAGGGTAATGTAGAGCAAAATAGGGTTGGATATCGAGTATCTATGACTTGAAAAAAATCTATGCTCACGGTCCGATATCAGATGATGTTTGGTTCAATGCCACCAGAACAATATATCAGCCACATTGATAATGTTGGCAAAGTCATGCCTCGAGCATGTTGCAGCCATGATATTTGTCCCAATGTGCCACCTCCAACAGTTGGGTGGTATGTTGTACATACAGTATTTGTTCTTATTCACACATGTAGAATTGATATATTTAGCACAGCAATTACAATAACAAGCAACTGTCTCTCTTTCTTTGCAGGCCTCAACCTGCTCCCCAGGCAGTGAGAGACCGACTATTGAAATTGATCCACCTTTTATCAGCCTTTCATATGTGGTCTGGCAATCAAGGTTGCTAATTAGCTAACTGTCTACCAGACAGAAGCTAGGACCCTGGGACATATATACACAGATATTCATCCTTTGATACCTGGTACATAAATATACAGTAAATCTTCCTCTGATAACTGTCCCAGGGCTTTTGTATATATATATATATATATATATATAATCCAAAGTCTGCCGGCACTCACAACACCAACACAGCTGCCTCCGGTGCGCAATTAAATCAATCCACAGAAATCCAAAAGAAATTGGCACTCAGAGTAATTGAAAATGCAAAATTAGAAATGTGTTAAATTCGGTCTACAGCCGTTTCTGGGCCGAAGCCCTGTCTTCAGGACCACAATACAAACAAAACACATAAAATAACCACATAACCCCCCATATGTAACTTACCATCAACCGGCGCGCGCCTCCAGCCTTCCGTCAGGAACCACCCGCCGGAAACACGTGACCGTCACACTTCCGGAAACTACAGCCGACATCGTCATGGGGACCGCAGAGTGCGTTCCACAGACCAGAGAGCCTGCGTTCCACAGTCGTGAACCGGCCCCGCCCCCCGGCAGTGGCACCTAAAGACACAGCAAGACACCCACCGATTGGTGCATGTACATCACAAGCCCAACAACATTACATAAACATTAACAAAAATGACAAACATCATAAAAACCGAGCAAATAAGCACATACCCCGTTAGGACCCCCACAATCCATAATCCCACACTCCAGAATCCCAATCGCAAACATAGCAATACAAAGTGAAAATACAAAGTGAAAATAAAAGATCACCATCACAATACCAAATCAGTCATATGAGGCTATTCCAATTAATTTTTTAATTTAAGCCATGTGGGGCAATGGTATTAAGTCTTAAAATCCACTTGGATTCCTTGATAAGTAACTGCTTAGCCCTATCACCCCGTCTCAGAGTGACGGGCACATGGTCGATCATAAAGTATCTAAGTGATGCCAGCGTGTGCCCGACCTCTTTGAAGTGTTGAGCAACTGTCTGATCAATAGGCCTCCCTTGTAATGACAGCCTGATGGCGGACCTATGCGCTGCCATACGCTCTGAGAATTTACGTGTAGTCTGCCCCACGTAATATAGCTTACATGGACAAATAACAATGTATACAACATGATCAGTAGAACAAGTCAACACATATCTTATGTCAAAAATTTTGTTCGTATGTGGGTGTTTGAAAGATTGACATGTATGCAAAAAAGAACATGTTACTTATCAAGGAATCCAAGTGGATTTTAAGACTTAATACCATTGCCCCACATGGCTTAAATTAAAAAATTAATTGGAATAGCCTCATATGACTGATTTGGTATTATGATGGTGATCTTTTATTTTCACTTTGTATTGCTATGTTTGCAATGGGGATTCTGGAGTGTGGGATTATGGATTGTGGGGGTCCTAACGGGGTATGTGCTTATTTGCTCGGTTTTTATGATGTTTGTCATTTTTTGTTAATGTTTATGTAATGTTGTTGGGCTTGTGATGTACATGCACCAATCGGTGGGTGTCTTGCTGTGTCTTTAGGTGCCACTGCCGGGGGGTGGGGCCGGTTCACGACTGTGGAATGCAGGCTCTCTGGTCTGTGGAATGCACTCTGCGGTCCCCATGACGATGTCGGCTGTAGTTTCCGGAAGTGTGACGGTCACGTGTTTCCGACGGGTGGTTCCAGACGGACGGCTGGAGGCGCGCGCCAGTTGATGGTAAGGTACATATGGGGGGTTATGTGGTTATTTTATGTGTTTTGTTTGTATTGTTGTCCTGAAGACGGGGCTTCGGCCCAGAAACGGCTGTAGACCGAATTTAATACATTTCTATTGTTGCATTTTCAATTACTCTGAGTGCCAATTTCTTTTGGATTTCTATATATATATATATATATATATATATATAAAAGCATGCATCTGAGTCGCACTGCAAATGTGTCCAGCTTCTATAGTGACAGCGGTCTCAGCAAGTATTTGGCCGCAATGTGATTGACAGTGAGGGAGTCACTGAAGGAGTGCTGATAAAAACATAAGTGTGTCACAATTGTTTTTGGGGAGATGATGCAGAGTGTGACTGCGATCCCATACGTAGCTGCAAATGCTCCAGCGTCTCAGTTCTGGTGGTCATTCAGAGTAACCATAGGGTTACTCAGAACCTTGACCACCAAATGATCTGTAACCGATGCTGCATTTTTATATGCAATCACTTGGATTAGCAAAGCCACCAGTTTGCATCTCAATACAAATCCTGGCGGCTGCGACATTTGCATATTTTTGCACAGCCTCTGCATATAAATTCACAGCAGTGGCATCAGCGTCCATCTGTGAATGCCTTTTGCGCATTGCAGCTGCACACAGGCAGGATTGTAGTGTACTGAGAGCTTACTGTGTAAATCTGCATAATGTTGCATGGCGGGGCGCATGGCAAGACTCAGTAATATTGTTTTTAGTCTCTCATCTTTTTTCTCAGATTATCACCCTTGTTGCAATGCTATAGCACGCAAATCGACTAGTTGTGTACAGAGTACTCGTACTTTGTGCTTTTATCGCATTAGCAGTGTGAAAAAGACACAAATTCAGCAAAAATACTAAGTGCAGGGATGCATGGTGCAGCTTAGTCACATTTTTCATGGCACGTTGTGGGACATATCACATATCTAGTTATGTCAGTGAGGAACTGAATTTGTTATGAGAGTTTGGGTAGGTTGAATAAGTATCATTACTATAAGCATCTTTATTTCTACACCACATATATTCTGATTGGAATGGTAGGAGCAGAACGTTATTCACATGGGTAGAGCCAAGAAATGTAGGGGGCGAGTGACACATTTTCATTGTTTTTTCCATATTTGTTTCATCTGTGCCAACTTGTTTAGTTGTGCTACATGGTGGTGTTACTGAAAAACAGGTCAGGATGAAGCAAGTACACACATGCATAGTAATAAGATGAATTGCTGTGTTGTGTTGTACTGCTTTCTCCCCTCCTCCATGCAATAAAATCCTCTGTCAGCTGCTCTCTATTTATAAACAGAGCTGTGCAATATGTATGTATTAGCAAACTATTACATGGAATTGCGCTCTGCTCCAAAGACAGAGCACTGTGACTATAATTACATTAGTACATTGAGTTGCAGCTTTTACTCCTTTTTAGATGATCATACTGATAGCAGTCATTTTTCTTTCTTTCATTCATACTTACAGACTGCAACTGATATTGTATAGGAGCTGTCAGCAAATGAGAGCAAGGCTTACATAAAGTAAATAACAGAAAATGGAAGCATATCTGGAAAAAAGTGCTTGCATGCTGTGTCTTTTCATGTGCCGTTATAAAATGTAAAAATTTCAGGCACCAAGATATTGACCCAGTAAGTCTATAATATTCTTAAAGGATATGGTGGTTAGATGTGAATTTTATATACTATATAATTTAATTTAATGTACCATTTATTTGTTTACCCCCATTGGCAGCTGTGCTATTTTGACACTTTTTTAGCTAGTCACATTCCAACATCAATATCAGTAATTACTTATGTTGTAGTCACACAAATTATAATATATTTTTCAGAAGGTTTTGAATGTCCTTAAAATAGCATTAATATGCTTATTTCTGCTCATTGGACAAATATAATCTACCCAATAAGACCAAAAAAATGTCAATTGCAAGAAAGTGAACTAAAAATAAATATGTGTACTTTCTTTTGTAACCACCACCCAGAAATACTTTGTCGGCTTACCGGTAAGCTTTATTGCACCATCTGGTAATGCTCCTAGTTGTTGGAAGTCACTGATTTTTTTTTTTTCTGCTGGCCACGCTGGATGATGCCCGGAGTTCCATGAGACTCTGGTATTTCAAGGGTACCACGAGATCTCGTAATGCTTGGCGGGTCTTGTCTCTGTCAGGAGAGTGGTGCAACTTGAGTTGATAGTGTGGAGAGTTTGTGTAATGAACTCCAATGTGTTTTAGCTCAGGGCTATCATATGTACAAGACACACCAGATGTGCTAGGCAAGCTCACCTCTTCATTACCTTGGATGTAAAGGCCCTCTACACCAACATTGGCCATAAGGGAGGCATCAGAGCCTTAGAATACTTTGTCAACATGGAGGGTAAAAATTTATGTAATTAATAATTTAGCTATTTGTCTTTGTTCTCAGTAAAAACTATTTAACTTTCTCTGACCAGTTTTTTCTATATATCCATGGCACTGTGATAGGTGCAACATGTGCACCCATACACACACAAATTATTTAGAGGTTTGGGAATTAATTAAAACAATGAAGATCTCACCTAGTATGTAGTGACAGTGAAGATGATCGCCAACCCTTAATTAAGATCTAACATTACTCCCAATCTGAAACTTACAGATAAAAGCCATGAAACAATCCAATTTTTGGACCTCAAGATTTCTCAAAGGTCATGATTGGAAACTCATAACAGATCTATTCAAGAAGAGCAGAGCAACCAACAACCTGTTGCATAGTACCAGTTCCCATTTCCCATCCACAATTATGAATATCCCTAAAGGAAAATTTCTCAGACTACAGAGGAATTGCTCAGTTGAGAAAACATTCAAGGCAAGAATTTATCGGTCATAGGAACATAAAAAAGGCTATACACCTCAGTTCTAAAATTAATAGAGAAATTTATTTTTCTCAAAAATTAAAGCGCTCTGAAACCCAACAAAATACAATTTGTGTAGAATTTCTTCCATGAATGTCAGGATATCAGAAATATTGTTCAGATTTACTGGCTTATCCTCCTCATAGACAAAGATGTCCAACAAAGTCTGGAGAAGATATACAAATTATACTGGTCAGAAATCATTTTGTTAGAATCCCTAAAAATCCTTCAAAGAAAAAGGGATCATATTCATGTGGCACTCGTAGGGCTTACACATATATACGTGCAAAAAATGCAAAGTCCTGGATAGACAGGAGGACTCAGTTGAGAACCGTAATTACTGTACCTGAAATGTAATGCCATGAGGGTTATCTACTCACACAAGTGCAAACTTAGAGATACTGGCATGACCTAAAAGTCCCTCAAACAGAGAGTCATTGAGCATGTACTGAATTTCAGAAATGCATCAGTGGACTTGCTCAAAATGAAAAATATCATCACAGTGGCTAGACATTTTAACAAGAAACACAATGGGGTACAGAATACACAAATCTTAAGATCTATGCACAAGAGTAGGCTTGGCATAAGACTAAGAAACATTACCAATTCACTTCTTATACAAGACAGCAAATAGGTTATGTAATTTTGCCCCACATGTACTTGATGAGTTCATCAGCTTTAGCGCTTTCATGTAGTCTTTATCCCATAAGTTTGTGGGTACACCCCATCTATATTAATTACAGGCAGAGATGAGTGGTTTGGTTTTGCTGCAAACCAAACATACCAGAATTTTGGGGTGTCAAGATGAACCGAGTCCCAATTCGGATCACTTTGGAGTTCTGAGTAGCACATAGAAATCTGATCTAAAAAACGTATCTTGAGTATTTTGGAGTGCTTTTAAGTCTCTCCCTCAGGTGCTGTAAGGAGATCAAAAGTGACTGGAAATAACTGGAAATTAATGTTATTGATGATAATAATACTATAGAAACAAAACCAAGTCTAAGTTACATTAATTTTTTTTTACATCCAAACCAAAACACTTGAGGGTGGTTGTACCAAAAACAAAAATCAATAAACGGGGGTCCGCACACATCTCTAGTTACAGGCGTCATTTATCTTTTCACTATATCCATGTTACATGTTGTCTGTAGTTGTGTATTTTTGCTGTGTACCTTTAAGAGTGCCCCCAAAATAGAGTGATTTTCTTCAGCCAGTATAACTATTTTGTTTTACATTAAGGGAACACAATCAGATGCCCTTCATTCTATTAAAATCTTGGAGTATAACTAATTAATAACTTATTAATTATTAAGAGGGCAGATAACTGTACCATTCTCTTTGCCATACAAGTTTTTTTTATCATATGTTACCTTTCCACAAGGGAACATGTGCACTAACCTACCCCCATCCAGCAGCTAAGAAAAATATAATCGTCATATTGACTAATCCGGTTCTATGTCTATCCCACATACATTACCTCTAGAGAAGGGTAGTGTCAAAACAACATAATATATAAACGCGTTGGGAGCAGTGGTTTCTTACCCCATGAACCCTGAATTCTTTATCATACAGATAAGCTTATACTTTGTCCTATTTATTTATTCCTTTTAAACTATTTAATCTTATAATGTCCATATTGCATTGAATTATGTACTGTCTGTTATGTGATTATCATCTTGTGTAGCCCATTCATTTTTTTATTTATTATTTTTTTATCTTTGATATATAGAATAAATTATATTTTATCAATTTCATTATGGCACTTTACATTTTATATTTATATTAATTATAATCTGTACACTAAATGAAAAGTTAGCTTCTTGCACTAGCACTTTGTATATTCAAAAGGTTTTCATCAAATTTTAAGTCACTTTTATGCACTAGCACTTTGTTGCAAACTAGTCACCTATATGTCAATCATATTTTCTTCATAAGTCTTTGGTTATCTAACACCATTAGCTCTTAATTATTGACTTAAGGCTGACGCCACTATCCTTGGGTGGTGTTGAATGAATTAAACACAATTAATTACCCACTACTGTGTATACCGGTGCTGTATCCACATATTGTTGTGCATATATATATATATATATATATATATATATATAGGTATATATATATATATATATATATCAAATGATGATGCTAAAATAATGAGTAAATATAACAGCATTCATAAATTGATGGTTACAAAGTCACAGAAATTTATTCTAGACATAATAGAATAATAGATAGGCTAATATACACTGTAAACTCCAGAATATATGTGGCCCTGCAAATCTATTTAATTGTCTCACTCATACAGGTTTTCATCTATGCCTGGAATTTCACTGTGCTCCTACCTTTGAAGCTGCATACACACACAACGATTTTGTTACCAACGATTTTATGAACGATTTTATGAACGATTTTCTGTCAGATTATCTTTCAGATTTTTTAAAGTGTAATGAACGATTTTTATGAACTACAAACGATTTTTGCATATTCCCTTAATGAAAATCGTTCAGTTGACAAGTCTGACTGAACTACAAACTACAAACTACAAACGTGAACACGCATGAACGATAATCGTTCATCATTTGACTCAGAAAGTGAACGATTTTTTCAAACGATTATCGTTAAACGATATCGTTTAACGATAATCAATAAAAAAAATCGTTGTGTGTGCATGCAGCTTGAGAGATTACAAATCCAGCTGGAAATGTGTGTGCTAAAAAAAAATGTAACTTTATGACTTATCAATTTAGCCTAACTTTTAATTAATTGAAACCTTTTGATTTGTCACCTAAATACTTGCTTGTCCTGTAACGGTTACTTACTTTGTTGGTCTATAGTCTGGTATAGCACGATCCAGTGAAATTCTCTCACTGAGGTAGCAGTTGTAGCCATATTTTTCATGTGGTCCTTTAGCTTTTTCTTCTTCATCAGGAGCAAGTGTAGCTGGAAGTCCACCTTTTCCCCGTCCACCATATCCTTCAATAAGACCAAGTGATTTGGATAAACCTTAAAAAAAGGAAAAAATAAATTGTTACTCTAAATGGTCTGTGCAATGCGAGATTAAATAAGTACTTTCCCTTGGCTTTATACAGTCTATGGGCCAGTTAAATAACTAAAAGTTTGAAACAAATAGAATATGATTTATCATTTTGTTGTTGATTGTGCATACGTAAATGGGAACATGGTTGGTTTCACATTAAAATATAATAAACATCATTCTATCTAATATCTTCAATATATCTTAATAGTACGACTTTATCACACTTTTACATTGACAAGTATTTATTTCACGATTTTGCCACTGCCTGCAGCTGTCACAAGCATTAATCCTTGACAAAATATAATAGAGAGCTATGGGAAGACTCATTATGAGAATGGTACACTATGATGCGCAGTCAGACTTTGTAAACATGCTTCTACACTTTTAACAGGAATTGTTTTTTCAATGACCGTGTATAGGAATATTTATTGACCAGAACATTTTAGGTGTTTTTCTGCTGTATTGTAATAATGCTTTTATTTTAAGACCTGTAAAAGTTATTATTATATATTTTGTTTTTTAAATACTGGGCTTTCATTTGGTAGTACATTGTGTCAAATATAATTTTATTATATGGTCATTAGACAGTGGAATTCAGGCAAAATGTCCCCCAAAATTTAGTTGCATATACAGAATATAATATTTAGGGGATCCAGTCAAGATGCCGGCGGACAGGATGCCGGACATCAGTATACTGACACCGGAATCCCGAAGCCTATCAGAATACCGACGCTGGCATCTCGAAGGGATCAACATACTGATGTTGGCATCCCAGCCGCCGGTATCCCGAAGGTAAGAATGCGGGTTAGGTATAGAATTAGGCTGGGGATGGGGGGGTTAGGTTTAGTGACCTCCTGGGGGATTAGGGTTAGGCACTGACCTGGGAAGGTTAGGGTTAGGCTGCAGGGAGGGGGAGTTAGGGTTAAGCCCCGTCCGGGGAGGGTTAGGATTAGAGCACGGGAAGGGGGGGTTAGGTTATGGCACCAGTGGGGGGAGGTTAGGGTTAGGCACCACCGGGCGAGGGTTAGTGTTAGGGGGGAGAGGGGGAGGGTTAGGTTACTTATCTGCCCCTGTCGGGATCTTCACCCGACAGGGGCCGCTGTCGGTCTTCTGACCACTGTTATCCCATCTGCCGGTATATCATATGGGTACCAGATCAAAAATGCTTTTCTCATGTTTGAGGTATATAGGATTATTTTTGTAATTTTGAACTCCAATAGCTCTCTCCTTATTTGTGCTTGGGATTTATAAAAATGCCTTTGCATGGGAGGTCAGATTCAGTTTTCCATGCATTTACCAGGACATTTCTATCCTGTATGGAAATCCCTGTGAGCACATATGCATAGAAGTTGAATATATGATACACATGGCCTTATTCAAGTGCCAAATGGCGAATACACAGGGCAAAATTCCATTTTGTGGTACCGTGTACATTTATTTCCGCAAGTTCAGCGTAGTGTAAGGTTTACAGACTAGGAAAGTGGCATTTGTGGAGGAGTAGACGTTTGCAGATCAGCAGAGATGGGTGGATAGCGAGCTTATCTTACAGCACCAGTGTGTTTCATTTTGCAAGACAATGCAAAGACAAGGTTTTATTTTGCAGATTAATATTATAGAAATGAGATAAAAGGTGATGAGAGGGTACATTTTAAGATGAATTTGGTCTTTTATGTTTGCCCAGTGTAAAAGAATGCTTCAAACACACATTTGACACATGTAATAAAGGTAGTCCTGATGTTCTTTCACAATCATATACCTGCTACACACATATTAGGGATAAGTCCCATTCCTGACCTGACAATCTCTGCCCGATCCACCTAGTCCCATCCCTATCTACCCACTTTTTAAATGAAGTCCCTCCTCTTTGAGGTCCATGAATAAGGCATGTCCCTCCAAAATTGGGACAGTTGGCAAGCATGCATATCCAGTTTGCTAAGTAGTTGGCAGAGTAGGTCTCTTCTATTTAGGTACATTGTACAAAACTTAAATGAGGTACATAGAGCTTACCTTGAACATCTTGTTTAATGCTCCCATCATTACATTTCTAGCTTTCATTAGTTGAGATTTTTAAACTTACACAATGTCACTTATGTAAACTTATTAGGACCAGCTTTACGAACATAAATACAGTACATATGCAGACTGAACACAATTTTGATCAAAGGTTCTGTATTGTTGTTATTATTATTATTATTATTATTATTATTAGTAGTAGTAGTAGTAGTAGTAGTAGTAATAATAATAGCAATAAAAATTATAATAATAACAACAACATTAATGCAATTAAAAGTTACATATATAACAATATGACTATAAATAGTCTAGCAGATGTGTACTAGAGATGAGGGAAGGTCCAATCCTCCCTCAGAGCTCTTAGTGATATAGAGAGTGGACATGCCCAAACTCCACATACTGGCAGGAACTGCATTTAATGGCAGTGGAACCATCTGAAATCCACCTGCAGGTAGTGTGTGTAAATAAAGCAAGCCGCCCAACCTCCAATCACCCATAGCCACTGAATTAAAACATGTTTGATAAGGAGTGCTCTGGACAGTCTCATATCCATATAGCAGCAGAGATGGCAGTCTCTAGGACCTACTGCAGCACAGCAGGAGGCCTGACCTCTGACATGCGCTACTGCACATGTGCACCCTGTTTGAGCATTTTTTTTCCTCAGCATTTCAGGAGACTGGAAGTGCCCTCTGAGTATCCCAGCCATAAGAACCACATATGGCCCCACAGAGTACCGTTAGTACCCTATACCACCACCGCTATTACTAAGGTGCATATCTCCATTAACCATTGGGGTATACACAAACTTGCCATCAAGTGCACTACGATGCCTAGCAATCCCCTTAAGCTCCAGGCTGCTCCAGCACTGTTAGTATACCTGTTTATTCCTGTGTCTCTATGCCACCTTGTTGTTCTACCTGGATAAATAAACCTGAAACCTGGTTAAGGGGTACCATGTGTGGACTAACCACCACCAACACCTCTGCAGCACAGCTCACTTAATATTCTGTACACCTAGGGCCCAGTGTACTGTCTGCTAACAAGTTATGAGCTCAGCTATAGGCTCAGCCTAACACAAGTGGGATCTGATCCAAGGTTGTCACTGTGAAGGATTCCAGCTGCCAAAATTCTAGATACCTTTGGTGTGGAACAAGCCAATACCAAGATCAACATGATTCAATGACACGGAATAAGAGGATCTGAGTTAATACAGATAGACCCTAATTCACCTGTATGAAGAATGTACAGTGCAGTGCAATAATCCAAGCCCAGAAGAAGTAAACAGAGATGAGGGGACAATAGCAGTAAAAAAGTAAAATCACATGTATAATCCATTATTCATGGTCCAGTGATCGCACATATGTGGGTGCTTCTGCAGATGGCTTATGAAAAACAAAATCTGAGAAGAATTAACTTGAGGCACACATTATATGCAACTAAGCTTAGTACATTACAATAACATGAACACATATATTGACATAACGTTATCTCAGCAATTGACTTTAGTGGGTGTCATAATAGACGAGGAGGTTGCAATGGTGATGCTGCAAAACCTTGTGAAAGAGTATGAATTCCTCTTAGGATCATTAGAGTCTAGTACTAGGAATCTAATCACAGAGACTGCATGTGCTAAATTGTTGCAGTTTCATGAGTGTACTGTGTATCTACAGAAATAAATTAAAAAAATGTTGTCCTACTGTCTAATAGTTCAAGCACAGAAAGCCTAAGTATAGATGTTTTAAATGTCACAAATTTGGAAATAAGGCCTTACACCTATACATGACAGAGGAAATGAGTAAATGTACAATAGCAAAGAGCCACTGCAAGGATTGCTGGTACATGCTCTCAGGAGCCACAATGCATTTTAGCTGTGATAAAAGTTGATTCAAGTCATTACAGTCCTGTGAGTCAGTGAATGTCAGAGGAATAGGAGATGTTGAAGTACTATTGTACAATTTCTGCCGGACTAAGAAACTAATCTACTTACAATTACTGTACTAGAGAGGAGAGTATATAGAGTCCAATTGCAAAGGGTTGGTGCATTGTGTACAAGCAAAAAGGGACTGTAACTGCTGGTACCAACAACTCTATACCATAGACACAATGGAATGTCATGAAATGGTAGCTGTTGAATACAACCAATCAATGGAGCTGTGGTACTGGAGAGTAGGACACCTAGGTTATGACAATATAGAAAAGTTTCAAAATGGCATGGTGATTGGGATGTCAGTGGACAATCCTGTAAGACTAGCATGTGAAAGCTGTGTGAAGGGCAAACAAACATGTTGCACTTTTCCCAAGTTTGCATGTGTGTGGACCAGTGGAGGTAGAATCCATGAGTGGGAAATGTTAGTTCATGACATATGTCGCATTGATGATGCTACAGGATGACACTTGTTTACTTTCTAAAGAACAAAAATAAAATAACAGATAAGTTCAAAGAGTATAAAAATCGATCACTTACAGTGGCGTGTTGAGTATTTACCATTTGTGAGGTTTCAGCTTCAATTTAAACCCGACATTGATGTCTGTCATTTTTGTCTGCTCTAAAGTCTGTCAGCTTTGACCTTTAGGATCAATACCGACAGCAAAAGTAAAATATCGACCATAATAAGATGGCAATTCTAACCCAAACATTATGTCACAAAGTTCACTCACCTGATCCCCGCCACTTACCTATTAAATAGTTTCCAATTCTTGTCTGTGAATTGACAGTGCTCCATTTCCTGTAGACTGCTACTGCTCCCCGGGCATTCTCTTGTGGATGCCTGCATGTCAGACATGCAGGAGATCCTGGCTAAACCCACTAAAACTGTACCATGTGAACCACATTCTTGGTCCCAGTCACCTGACTGCAAAATAGCTAATAGTGGTTCAGTTTCCTGTCATGTGCCTCCCAGTTCTAATCAGAACTCACCAAGCCCTATAAAAGGACTTCCATTTGCACTGACAGATTACCAGTGAAACGTCTTCAATACCCAGTGTTCTTTGGCTCCTGTGAATCTGCCCCAGCTCTCTGTGTCCACAGTATTGCTGCCTGAATCCAGTTCCTCTGCAGAATCCTGCAATTTAGAATCCTGATCAGTTGTTCCCAGTCCAGTGACTTCTCCAGCTGGTCCCAGTCCGGAATCTTGCTCAGCCAGTCCCAATCCAGTAACTTGTCCAGCCGGTCCCAATCAGGAATCCTGCTCAACCAGTCCCAGTCCAGTGACTTGTCCAGCTAGTCCCAATCCAGATCCTGCTCAGCTGGTCCCAGTCCGGTGATTCATCCAGCCAATTCCAATCCAGAATCTCATCCAGCTGTTCCCAGTCCGATAATTTAACTAGCTGGTCCCATCTCTGAACATTCTTCAATTATCTCTAGTCCTGTGTTTTTTTGGGGGAACATTCAGCTCAGTTTCAAGTACTAAAGACTTTATACAGTTCCTGTCTAGTTGCTTTGTCCTCACCTTATGCTATGCCTACACCTTATGCTATGCCTCATTCCTACCTATCAGTATCTGTTCCTGACTTCACTCCATGCATAGGAACTTAATCAGATCACCCAGTTTCTTGCATTCAGCATTCTCACCAACTCCTGAACAAAAACCCAATCTGTGAACACTAAACCCCACTGATCTGTCACAATAGACCTGATGCAGGTGAGTTTGGGTAAGCACTGAACAGATAACTATGATATGTGCAAGCCTTGCTAGGTTAAAATGTTAAAAGAGGGTTACATGTAAAAATAATTGGGTTCCTGCTGCCCAAATCAGTAACAAACCTTGGACTTCACAGTCTGGGTTGGTACTGGCAAATAGGACGTAAAACCAGTACCCAACCAAACTAGTTGGGTAATACTAAGTCATTCACCATTAACTTATAACTTAGAGTAAAATCAGCTGTATAAATCTTAAATGGGAAGGCCCTGCTTGAAAACACCTAGGGGTTTAATTATGCTCAGCCTGATTTCTGGCTTGCGCTTCAATTTTGGTTGGTGATAATTGCTGAGTAATATGAGTTAAAGCTTCTGATAAGGACTGCATAATCTACATATGATGTTGTTTTTTCCACTTTTAATAACTAATGTACTGTATGTGTAACTATGCAACAGATATTTAGATCAAATGTTAGCTCATACACAAGGGTCCCATTATTTTTCAAACATTGGTAAATCATTTGGCCATGTTTCATTTATATAACCAACACTTCCTTAAATACTATATATTAAACTAAAACATGGCCCATTTTATAAAGATTAGTAACTGTGGGAAGTGTTATATAGTTTATTGAAGTTTGTATAATGTACACTGCGTACAGTTGTCAAAAGACACAAAAGACATTGAATTAAAATTAAATGGAAAACAAATTACACCTTCAAATGCAGATTTAATGAGACAATATTTGTTTCAGCCACAAATGAAAGGTAACAGATGTGAATAACAAGTAATATTATTATATTTTATTTCCACTGTACCATTATATTACACAGCACCTTACAGAGAAAATGTAATCATTTGCATGAGTCAAGCCCTATTGCAGCTTACAGTGTATGGTGTCTATAACGGGGGCGTATCTATAATGAGTGCAGGATGTGCGGTGCACACTGGCCCCCAGGTCCAGGGGGGGCCCGCACTGCACACCCTGCGCCCATATTATCTAAAACTTACATCTACGAGGTCCCACGACGAGTGTAACAGCATTTCCCAAAATGCCGGAAAATGACCACAGCGGCTATTTTTCCAGCATTCTATGCATGCGCACTGAGGAAATTGCCAGGAAAATGGTGGCCGCACCATTTCCCCGGTGATCTGCACATGCGCAGTAATCTCTGGGCACACTCTAGTGCCCAGAGTCTACTGATGCTGTGGTGGTCGGCCAGCCAGAAAGAGAGGAGGGTGCCCCGGACAGGGAATGTACACGGGCCCCCTCCTCTCTTAAGGCGCCCCTGGTCTATAATTTCAGAATGGGTATGAAGTCCCAACGATGGCCGCCTGAAGGGAGAAGATCCCGACAGGGTAGGTAAGTACCCTATCCCTACCCTTCTCCCCCCCTAACCCTCCCTTATTGGTACCTAACCCTAACCTCCCTCCATAGTTCCTAACCATAACCACCCCCTGGGGGTACCTAACCCCTTATTGCACCCTAAACCTAACCTTCCCAGGGGGGGTGCCTAACCCTAACCTCCTTCCAGGGCTGCTTAACCCTAACCCTCCCACTAGGGGTGCCTAACGCTAACCTCTCCCCCAAAATCTGACCCTATCCTGGCGACACTCCCTAAACCTAACCCTCTTCCCCACAGCTAACGCTAAGGATGCCCCGGACTTACCTCGTTTGGGCTGGTTCCTTCGGCATTCCGGTGTCGGGATTAAGATAGACGTCTTAAGATAGTATTTTGACGCCTATCTTAAGTCCCTTGTCAGGATTCTGACGTCGGTATTGAGACCGGCGGCATCCCATAATTAAACTGTGATCAGCCAAAAGTCCAGAGAATGGTGACCTTAGCCCTTTGTCCATCTTATTAAAGGGTTATCACCAGATAGATCTCTGATATTAACCAGGTTGCGGATTACTGCTGTCCCCATAGAACTCTATGGGGTAAATTTACTAAACTGACATAAATAATGTGTTGATCTAAAAAAAATCTATATTTACTAACCATTGGGCTTCAGCTTTAGTTGAAACCTGACGGTGATGTCAGTAATAGTTTGCTGCTCTAAATGCCATCGATTTTTGTTCCTTCAGTTCAAAACCAATGGCATTTAGAAGTACAAATATGATGGCAAACCCAACAACAACAAAAAGACTGACATCGCCATCGGGTTTCAATTGAAGCTGAAACCTGACAGTTGGTTCAGTAAATATAAATTTTTGTGGACATCAAAATTATGTTGATGGCTGTCAATTTCGGTCAGTTTTGGTTTAGAGCCAAAACCTACCTTTAGTCATTTAACCCCAGGGCTAGTAGTTCCTCATCAGAGGGTACTCCATTTTATTTTTGGGGTTCCCACTTCAGAGGAATTTAAAAATAAATAAAGTCATACTTGCCAATGGGCTTCTCTTCAGTACATATAGAAGTCCACTGACCTTTGACAAAAGAAAAACTGAACGAGACTCCTTGCACACACACTATACAGTGTACAGAGCTTCACGTAATGACAGCAGGTTACTGCAAGTCACTCCCATAGGAGTTGGGGGATCCTGCAAGTATTTCATGATAAATAAGGCCCTAACTCCTTTACCACATGTACAGTACTGCAGTAGGTTCTATTAATAAGAAATAAATACATAACTAGAGCATACTGTACTCGTACATACTGTATTCTGTTGGTTCAGTATACAAACATACAAGCTATCACAAATATATATAAAAATTTGTATACTTTCCTAGAGCGTAAGTACTTTCAGTCATCATTTACAAACTATCCTCAATTGTAGCTAACTATATACCTGATAATACTGATACTATCTGACATCACTATTGCTGATAAAGGAAGAATTGTATTTGATTTTATATGTTTTAAGCTTTCAGAAACAACATCAAATATCTACCAGCAAAAGATGTGTACATTTTTGTTTCAAAACTAGTCAGCAAAAAATTAAGTAAAGCTTATTTATGGACCACAATTACTGTACGGGATGTAGTCAGCATCCCGGTACTTACCTAATAGTGTCAGGATTATGACTGTCAGGATGCCGCTGTCGATATTCCAACCGGGGGCATCCCGACTGCCGGGATCCCATACCCAACCCGTACTGTGCACCTACATGCCCACCAAGCACATTCCACTTTGCAGTTTTTGGGAATTTTGAGGTTCCTCTCTATCCCTCCCTTGCTATCAAACATCAGAAGAAACTAATCCAACATTTTGTATCAGCAGGAACCTGTCACACCACAGCCCCCCATCCAGGCAAGCAGTTCTTAAAATAATTTGGCACACTTCAAAAATGGAATTCTTCACAATTCTTGTAAATTACAAAGATAATCAATCTGTGCTTGTATTATTGGGTTGGCAGATATTCTGGGAAAAGAATATTGTGCAAATAGCAATAACTCCAAAGTACAACCTCATTTTACTTTATGAATAATCCTTTAAATTTATCTCTGAAGATACTACTTGTTTGACATAATTTATATCTTAAATTAATCCTGAGAGATTGTTTTATTATATTTGATGAATTGTGCCTAGAAATGTATTTTCTCATAAAAGTGCATCAAGAAGATCCAAAATGTATCCCTCCTAAAAGTATAGGGATAAGGTAAAGTCCTTTTTCTGAGAAAGATGCACCTAAATGTATAATAGGAAATACTTTGTCTTCTCCACAGTCTCCAGTCCTGCCAAATGAAATATCTTTTTTTACCTTGATAGAAAACTTGTCAAAGAACATCTCTAAACTACCCCACAGGTGCTGCCATCAATGTGGTTACCTGTAAGTTGCACAAAAGTGGAAGTGTAACATGATAAAAGAGCATGTACCAGTACACAAATCATGTTTTCAATTACCTTTAATAGCACAGTGTTATATAAACATATTTTCATCGTCCTTGGCCTTGAAGTTTATTTATTTTCCAATCTTCTCTACAGATCAATTAATACTGATTCTAAGAAAATGTCAACTTGCCAGGGTAAGATGATGAACTTCATCCGATTATATGTATGTATGAACATTTTCAAATTACATGTAGTCCCTGGGCATCAATAAAAACTATAAAATTAATTTAGATTGTAACCTGGTTAACCTATTTGGTATTGATTTGGAATGGAAACAATAATTTTACAATGTACTGCACCAAAAAAAATAACAACTAAAACTATAATAAAGTATAATTGTGTTTTTGCTTTTTCACCCTCATTAATTTCGGCAACTGTCCTAAAATGTATATATGCTGTAACATTCAATAATATGTATTTTCCTGTAGAACATATTTGTGTATGGTTATTGTTGTTCCACCCATGCTAGTAGTATGATCTGAAGATAATAAAAATCAGATGTTTTTAGCTAAAAGGCCAGAAGCTATTTTCACGTGTGCACCCATGTAGAAAAAGATTAGTAATTTGTTTTGATGATCCCTTTAGCCAGTAATGTAGTTTTTCTATTGAGTAATAATACTGATGGTGTTATGTTGAAATATGAATGGTTACAATTACAGATAATGTTTATATAGAAAAAGAAATACACTAATAAACCAGAAGCTGTAGGATTATACTTAATTTACTTTAAACCATTTCATGAAAACATTGGCATCAAATTCTTAGACAACTATAGTATAGTATGCATAATAATATAATAATATGAACACAGATAATTATCATAAGAATTGCAATCACTCTGAGGGATATTTTGTATAGACCCAAAATAAGTTTCCACAAGGTTTAGTTAAGTCCTTGTATTGTTGGGTATATAATACAGAGGGGATGTAGTTTATACCCCTACTCCAGTCAGAATTCTGGCGCCAGCATCTGGACCACTGGTATCCCGAAAATAAGTATTGGGGTTTGGGGGACGGTTAGGGATAGGTTGTGGGGGGAGGGTTAGGTTTAGGGGTAGGCGTAGGGTTAGGATACTTACCTACAGGTGTCGGTATCCTAACCCTGTAGCACATACAGTACAGTGTCAGAGTGCAGGAGTAGAGAGTGGAATGGAAGGCATTTAAATACAAAAGAGTGAAATAAAAGACCTTAATAACATAAATATGAATACTGTATATTCAACAAGCAATAAGTGAAAGTCCATGTACTAAGTTTAATTATATGCTCATCTGACAGTCTTATGCAACTACAGTATTTATCCCTGGATTTCTAATTATGGTTGAATCTTTGGCACCTAAACAATATGGTATATCTTGGTGAATATGTGGATCAGTGTGAAATATTAAAATGTTATTATTACATTAAGTATAATTTAAAAACATACAAAAATAATTGATTTAAACAGATCTGAACATTTGGAACACTTTTATGGATAATGCTTAGAAGACCTGTAGCACAGGTCCAAGTGGGCTAAATGACCTGGTAAGGGTTAGGCTGCAGGGGGCAGATGGTTAGCGATAGGCTGTAAAGGCGGGGGCGGTTAGGGTTAGGCTGCTGGGGAGATGGTTAGCATTAGGCTGCAGGGGGGAGGATGGTTAGTGTTAGGCTGCGTGGGCAGGGTGGTTATGGTTAGAATGCAGGAGGGGGCAGTTGATGTTAGGCTGTGGGCCAGGGATGGTCAGGGTTAGGCTGTGGCAGGGGAGGGTTGGGGTTAGAGGAGGGGTAGGGGTATACTCAACCGAACTGATGCATGGACATCACCATTTTGGATCTTGTCAGCTGACTGCATACCCTCCAGTCAGAGTCCTCTCTAGCTTTAACTGTAATCTGCTGCACCTACTGTACAATATGTAAACCCTTCCTGTTGACCAGCTCACTGCCAGAGCAACAAGTCACATTTCTGAATTCATGGATCCTGTTTAGCATTAAGTCTGCAATTCCTAATGTAATAACAGTGTCTCAGTATTTCTGGGTTTTTCTCTGCAAGTATCAGTACTGCAGAGCTTTCCAAGCTAGAGAATAGCATGTGTTTCCTGTGCATCTTTTAAGCTAAGCCTCAGTGTTGCTAGATATGATTTCCTCCTGTTATTCCTCAGTCTTAAGCTCAGAACTACTTCCAGCTGCACTTCGCTGATTACAAGACTCTTCAGTGTGCTCAAATTCTGCGCCTGCTGGAAACTGCCCCTGAATTCTATGGGTACCAGACTATATATATATATAAACAGTAATTAGATAGACAATGTCCAGATAGACACCAGTTGTTAGTCAGTCAATAGTTAGACCAAGGGCATCTTTAGAGAGGAATGGGCCCGTGTGCATTCCCTGCCCGAGGCCCCCTCCTCTCTTCTCGACAGCCGGCAGCCGACTTTAGCATTAGTAGACTCTGGACACTAGAGTGTGCCCAGAGTCTACTGCGCATGCACAAAACACCGGATAAAATGGGCGCAGTGGCAATTTTTCTGGCTTTTTGTAGAGAGCTGACACCGGGCACGGGACCATGGAGAGGTAAGTTTTAAGTAATATGGGTGCAGGGTGTATGGTGCGAGACCCCCCTGGCCCCAGGGGCCCATGTGCACCGCACACCCTGCACCCATTATAGTCACGCCCCTGAGATAAACAGGGACAAAAGGTCGAGAGGGACAAAAGTCAGACGCACTAAAGTTAGACATGTAAAAAGATCCGACAGGTACAAAAGGTCAACAGGGTCAAAAGTCTGACATGAAAATGGTCGATACAAAAATGGTCGACAATTTTTTTTAGGGTTAGCATTAGGGTTAGGCACTTACTGGAGGTTAGGGTTAGGCACTTACCCCCATGGTTAGGCACTTACTCAGACAGTTAGGGTTCGGCACCAGGAAGGAGGGTTTGGTACCAAGGGGAGGGTTAGGGTGAAGATTAGGGCAAAAAAAAAATTACAATTTTTGTGTTGAGCATTTTCATGTCAAACTTTTGACCGTCGGTCTTTTGTACTTGTCGTCCTTTTTACATGTCTAACTTTATTGTGTCTGACTTTTGTCCCTGTCGACCTTTTGTCCCTGTGTAACTATTGACTGTCTAACATCTGGTGTCTATCTAGACATTGTCTATCTAATTACTGACTATCTCTTATACCACACTCAAATTCTACAGTCTTGTTGTCTTGCCTGCATCTTAGTGCTGCTGAGGCTTTCTCTCCTGATTGTACTTCCATCTGTGAGTCTCACCTAATCTAACTCCAGTGTGCTCCTGCCTGCTGTTTTCAAGTCCTGCAGAGTTCAGTTCATATCTGTTTTAACCAGTTGCATTCTTCTCTCTAGAGTAGTGCACCCTTCATTCTCCTGCAGATTTCCTGGATCACTGTGTGCAGTTACTGTACCTATGATATTCCTGCAAGCACATTATCTATCTGCTTTGTGTGCTAGTTCCAGCCTTCAACTGTATGCTCATTCTAAAAAACATTATCTCAGTTCTTTGCTGCAAGCATAGTGTTCTCCTGACATCTTAAGTATACCTCTGCAACAAACACATATTACAGTGTATTAATTTCCTCAGTTTTCTACAACAGTATACAGTAAGTGCTAAATACACAAAAACAGTCTACAAGTGATCTGAATTTGTACTACATTTATTGAACTTAGCTCGGCTCCCAGCATTACTGTTCCTAGTCTTGTACCATTGGTCCCAGTCCAGGTACGACTCTCGTCTCACTGGTTCCAGCCTGGTGTTCAGTTCAAGTGTCACCAGTCCAAGTCTGGTGGTCCCAGCCCTGTCAGAGGCATTACCGTTCCAAGCCTGGTTAGAGGCATTACCATTCCCAGCCCAGTCAGAATCATTACTGGTCCCAGCCCAGTCAGAGGCATTACCAATCCCAACACAGTCTGACGCATTACTGGTCCCAATCCGGTCAGAGGCATTACTGGACCCAGCCCTATCAGAGGCATTACCAGTTACAGCCCGGTCATAGGCATTACTGATCCCAGCCCAGTCAGAGGCATTACTGGTCTCAGGATAGTCAGAGTCAGAAGCATTACAAGTCCCAATCCGCCATCCAACATTGCCAGTCCCAGCCCAGTATAGCTGGTCCCACCCAACCATCCAGCATAGCCAGTCCCAGCTTGGCATCCAGCACAGCTGGTTCCATCTCAGTCTTCTTGTCACTGGTTCCAGTCTGGTTTCCAGTATTACAGATTTGTATCTGGTTATCTACTTCCAGTGGTCCCAGTTTCTGTGCCCACAGATGCATGCTGATTCCAGTGGGTCCAGACAGTACAGATACTGACAACAGCATTCACAAGATATGCTACTTCCAGCTAGTCTGTTTAATTTCTGACTGCTTATGTCTCCAGTAGTATCTGGTGTATAGGTCTTTGGAATCCTCCTTCTATAACAAAGTGGCAAAATAATAGTCTGATTCAAAGTCTGTACCCAAGTGTAGGTATGATCAAAAAGCATAAGACTCTATCAACTAAGCTTGCATGTACTCATTTTCATACAATGCGTTGTGCTAACCTCCACACCAACCATTATCTAACAGCTTCAGCAGCAGCCTCCCATTCCTAGATGGTCTTCTGGAGATTATCCTATAGCGCAATCTTATACATTTTGAGTATAATTATGTAGACCAATATGGTATCAGCTCTCCCTATGATATACAGACTCTATCAGAAGAAGAGTTTACTTGGTTTTTAAATGAAAATTCAACTTTCTAAAAACTATAAAAATAAATAAACCACCCAACACCTGGGAACTTCTTTGACCCTTGATGATATTAGACCTTTGCAAAGGAAGACCTGATGTGCAGAGCTTGTGGGGCCTGCTCTCCAGAATGTCATTCCACTGGTTTAGACTAGCACCATTGTAGTTTATAAGTCCCACTGTAGGTACTAAGATTTCTAGTAATTTAAAGATATTGGGTAAAGCTGAACTTTTTCTAAGTGAGATGAGATTATTTAAATGAGTTGAAGGACTAACCCTTTAAACTGTTTGTAAACCCTTACTTGTGTGAGAAATTGGAAGCCAGGGGGGTATGTCTACTATTCAGATATGCAGAGTAGATAATTATCTTCATTTAAGTTATTTGACAAGGTGAAGTCCTTTAAGTGTATCTAACAAATTTTTGTTAATCTGTCATAGTTAAGCTATTTGGTACAGATGTGTCCTCCTACATCTCTCCTCAATACACCACACAGCGCAATAAGCCTGGCAAGAGTGAGCCACCTGGTTCCATGTTACTCTGCTAGTGTCAAGCATGCTTATAAGATGCACTGTGATGCAATTATTATGCACCAGGAGACTTTTCTGTTTAATTTGATATGCAACACTTGTATATATGTGTGCAACTAAATCTGTAAAAGGAACTTGGCATGAAAAAAAGCTCCGGCCGTTGCATCATAGTACTTCGCATGCTGATTGTGAGATTCAGTCGCACACAGATATACAGTATAAGTGACACATATCAAATCACATGCATTTTTTGCAAAAAAAAAATGCCTGGCGTTAGCAGAGTGTCACCGGACATGGCATGTCAAGAGGGGTTGTTTGGCATGACAGCAGTAAAGTTGTGCGAGGACATATTTGTATATACTGTAGCAAGGACAATGTATAAATTATAACAACAGTTACACAAGGCTACGAGTAATAAAATTCACCTCTACCTGAACAGACAAAGGTTAAGAAGGGAACAGGTAAATTAACCAGGCCAACTGTAGCCCATGAATTCAAAGTATATGATCCACAAGAAAAAGAAAACACACTAAGTTAAAAATCCAGTACAATTGATGAAATACAATGCAATGAGGTTGGATTAGGATTTGCAAACCAGAGGAGGACTAAAAGACATAATGCAGAAAATCTTCCATAAATGGACTGAACACACAATGAACAACAGAGGGGAAAATGTAATGGAGTGTGATTTTGGTGGTGAGGCCTAACTTGTTGCAAATTGCCACAAATCGCTGATAGTTTTGGCCTCCAAACCATCAGACGCAAATTGGCAGTGATTTAAGGTAGGTTTTTTAGAAGCCAAACTCACTGGAAATTTGGTTGAAATTGGCAGAAAAAACATCAGAAAATATCTGGTGAGCTTGCTAGCTGTCAGCCAGAACCAAGTAAAAAAAATGTTTAACATATGTATTAAAGTGGTACTTTTAACTCTTAATTAATACTGTAGGACAAAACAATAAATGTATTTATAAAAAACAATTATTTAATTAATTTAATATTGAGGCTTTTTAATACTAAATAAAAAAATACAAATAATTAATGGACAGTATAATATTTTGGAAATTTAAAGGAACCAATTTTAATAGTAAAATAATGAAATGGGGTAATAATATGTTTATTAGTTAATGATGGAAGCACTAATCATATTGCAGACATGAGGCACTACAAATGTAAGCATGTATGTGCCTCCATCATTAACTAATTAATATGGCCCTAATTAACATACAGTAAAAAGATTATTGCCACATTACTTTGTTTAGTAATAGTTTTGGTTCCTTTCTTAAATATTATATTACATCATTTAATACAATTTGTATGTTTTTTCAAATAGTATTAAATTGACCCTAATATTAAATTAATGTAAATTAATTAAATAACTGTGCCCCCATAAATACTATGATTAGTTATTTTGGCCCCTTTATTAGGCTATAATTATTGCCACTGCAATCCTAGCAGCAGCTAGCCGGGCTCAGGACAGGGGAACACAGGTATGTTGACCCTGCCCTGTGCCCCCCTTTCTCTTGTCCAGCCAGTCTTTCCAGCCAGCCTTCCCTGCCTTGCCCCTCCCCCAGGCCAGCTAGTCTTCCCTGTGCCCCCCTCCTAGTCCAGCCAACCAGCCTGTCTTCCCTGTTCCCCCTCCCCATGTCCAGCCAGCCTTAGCTGCACCCTCCCAGTTCAGCTTGCCTGCCTTGCCCGTCCCCCAGTCCAGCCAGTCTTCCCTTGTTCCCCCCTCCTAGTCCAGCCAACCAGCCTGTCTTCCCCATTTCCACCCAGCCTTTCCTGCACCCCCTCAGTCCAGCTAGCCTGCCTTGCCTTGCCCCTCCCCAGTCCAGCCAGCCTGTTAAGTCCAGCCAGCCAGCCTTCCCTACCCCTCAGTCCAGTCAGCCTGCCTTGCCCCTCCCACAGTCGAGCCAGTCTTCCCTGCACCCCCCTCCTAGTCCAATCAGCCTGTCTCCCATGCGCCCCCTCCCCATGTCCAGCCAGCCTGCCTATCTACTCTGCCCTTCCCCTATTGCCCTTTACCCTTGTAGACCGACCAGCCTTCCCTGCCTTTTGCCGCTTCAGTCCACCCTTCCCAGCCCAGTGCCCTCCCTGTCCAGTGTTCCCTGCCCTGTGCCATCCCCCACCCTATCCCCCATGCCTAGCATCCCTGTTTTATGCACCAATTGAGACAAAACCCCCGCTATAGTTCCACTCACATTATCCACCACTCTGCCCAACTCTGCCTTATACCCTGGGGTGGCCCTGCCTATTTTCTTAGTACCGGACCCCAGAATTTCTGATGGCAGCCCTGCTTGTGATCATTAACTAAATAGATGGAATTTGATACAGTTTTCACTATTCTATAGAGAATTTGTCAAAGAAGGTTTAGATGTATGAAACATTAATGTATGATAAAAGGGAGCCGAGCAGTGACAATTTTAGTGAAGCAAGTCAATGAAAAATGGTCCTTAGTAGGCATCAATCTGTTTGTTTTGGCTAATTTTGAGAACCACTGTACAGATTTTGCTGCAACTTTCACTATTCTATAGAGGAAGGTTTAGGTGTATGAAACATTAATGTATGACAAAAGGGTGACAGTGACTATTTTAGTGAAGCAAGTCAATGACAAAACGGATGTCTGAGCGCTCTCTTGGCTTACACTGCCTAAAGCATTAAAGATATATCACAATGATGGACTTTATTTTATACCATGTAGAGATTGATACATCTGGTTTCTCCAGAAATAATTATGTAAGCCCAGTTTACTGATACAAAGTTTCAGTTTTTCCCTTTTTTCACCATTCCTATTTCATTTATGTGAAAAACGATTCTGTAATTTCAAACAAGTCCAATTCCTGGTAATAGTCTGCTTTGGCATGACAATAAATAAAGCACAGGGACAGACACTTAACGTGGCTGGAGTTGACCTATGTGGAGGCTGTTTTTCTCATGGACAACTTTACGTGGTCCTTTTGCATGTCACGTCAAAACTAAATCTTTTTGTGTTGACACCAGGAGAAAAAAATGGGTAAAGTTTTCTACCAGGCAATCTTATAAGACCTTGGTTGAAAAAGAATATTGCCGTAAATTCAAAATTGCTCCTGTACAAAGCAAGGGCAGGTTGCTAGTTGTGAATAAATTCTTTCAAGATTATTTAGTAATTGTTTAAGTTTGAAGAATATCTGTTTTTGTTATATAATTAGGTAAGGAAGTGTAAATAAATGTAATCTTCTATTCTGTTTATCTAGCCTATATATAATAAGTAATAAATAAATAAATATAGCAGATATTTTCACATCCTTGAACTTATTTTGAAATCACTAGTCAAGTCTGTATAATTTATAAAGCATATTATATTAATACAAGATATATATATATATATATATATATATATATACATACACACACACACAAACACACACACACACTGTGTATTGGAGCAAATATCAGATTCAGCAACAAAATGAAGGCAAACATCTCATCTATTAGGAGTAATTACCATAAAATTCATACAGTCTACTAATATAAACATTAACTTATTCTAAAAAAGGCAATATACAATAAATAATACTATGTGCACATGTACATTATTAAAAAAAAATATTTTGAAACCTTAAAAATGTAGGAATGATAATACGGGTACTTAATAAATTCATAAATTGTGTGTTGCAACCTTATATGCTGGTATTCAATTTAAAAGTTCCCTTTCAGATATTATAATTCAATTTTAAGCTTATGTGATAACCCTAAATTTTATGCAAATTTTTCAACAAAATAAAGACATTCACATACAATAGCACTCTTAGTTTTTGTTGTAGAAAGAAGAAATTTTAGGCAAATTAGCACTATCATAATATTATTAATAGCTAACACTATTTTCTTTGAAAAACATGGCTGGTACAGTTAATCACCTAAAGTGGATACAATATTCATAGTAGGTTACATGCTAAAAGTTTTGAGACAATTATTTTATACATTTCAGAAATTTTTCACAGATTTCTTCTTGTTTCTGGAACTGTCACAGTCAGCGATATGTGTTTCACCATCTAACAGTAATTTAAAGTTTGTTACACTTACTTCAGCAGGATGGCTGGGCATTTTTTCTTTCTGGTGTTTGGAGATGGGTTTACTGCTCTCTGTTTTGTTTGTAAGTATATTTACATGCACTAATAACTCATTTGTGTGTAATTTTAACTCTGTACCTTAACAATTACAATGACACTTCACCTAACAGTCAAGGCTAGCTGATTGTTCTGTGTACTGACACTCTTTGAACCTACACTTGTGCACACCCCATGAACATTTGAATATACATCAGCTACTTACCTCTGACTTGCTTCTTGACTACTCTCCTGTCTGCTCTGCTATTTTATTTATGTGTACCAATATGACCTTGATTTTTGCTAATATCATTCTCTGATAATACTAGGGCTATGTAAGGAATACTGGATTTGTCTATGAATCATGCTTTTGCCTTATCACCACTTGCTGTGCACCGGACCATTTGTCTGTCATTTAACCTCACTTTGCCTTACCCTTGTCTGCTGCTCTATGCTAAGCTGTGTACCGATCTTGGACTGTTTTGACAACAAATAATTTTTATCCTGACACTTCAAGCAACACTTTACGATAGCTACAGCACTGTGATTTTTCATTGTATATTAACATACTGTATCTATGGTAGTGTCCTTGCTCTTGGGATTCAACTTGAGAAAAGAGGATAATGATACCTAGTTGCCTGTTACAGGAACTAATTATAATGATTAAAAATTATACTAAAAAAGGTTTCATTATTGCGTACCATCATAAAAAGCAGTAACATTAATTACAATTACAGGTTACAGAAGGACAGCATATTAGTGTTGCCGCTAGGCTGTTTCAGCAGTGCGCTGCGCCTAGCCAGATTTAAATTGACAATATGCGCCCTGCCCATATGGCAGTGCCTCACTGAAGCAACTTGCCCTCAGCCATCCCCACCTCTGGGCCACAGTGTACTGCGAGCGGGAAAAGTTGCGGTTTAGCGATCATTGGCAGTAAATACATCTATTCACAGTGAGGAGAGAATTTGGGGACAGCCCAGCATCTCAGTAGGTACTGGGCATGCCCCCTAGAGTAATGAACAAGGGGTGTGACATGAAGCCATGCCCCTTTTGGGAGAGCGCACACCTTTGGTGCACACAGAAGTGCCCCTTCTTCTGGACAGCGCACTGCCTGCTGTTCACCTTACAGTGAACACTAGTATATAGATCAACAGTATACCTCACTAATCAGTATAACTAGCTAAACCAGCATTTGATGACTGACTTGTGTAATGGTCCTTTGGTACATTTTTAATCTGAATGATGTCCCCTGCTGATGTGTATCAGGTGATTAATTCAGTTTATTATTCTTTCTCTTTTATGATACTCTAATAAAACTCAAGCTATAGTGACAATGTCACTGATTCTGATTGTATATTAATGAGTGTTCTTTTTGTTGAAAATAATGACTTCTGTTTATTTAAGAATAAAATAATTATTTATTTTATACAGTGATTTATGAAATAGAAAGAAAGTTTTTTGTTCTTGTTTGCTTAAGTGATGAACTACAGTAAGGTTTAGATGGCGCTTTTATGTAATTCAATTACTTTTGTTAACTGCCATTGGCATACCTCCTAACATTTAAACATTCAACATCAGGACAAAATAAATCCCACTTCTGACCCATTCAAACTCTGCCTGATCTGGACAAATACACCCATTTTCAGTGAAACTCTGCTCTTTGCTAGGTCTGTGTACCGGGATTGTCCCGCCAAACTTGGTACAATTGGGAACTATGCTTTGGAAGGGGTATAACATTGTTATGGGAGAAAGTCTGTGTAGTACAGGGATTTGTTGAGTTATTGGAAGTCTTGTGTATAAGAACTGTTTTTTACATAATTTATTTTCTGCTCTTTACTGAGATTATTGAGAGCTTCAGTGGCACATTCCAAATGAGTAGGGAGGCAGTTATATGAAAATAATTATTTTAATTCTATATTAAACTGCATAACTGGGAACGGTGAGCACTCTCCTTTGTGCAGTAAAGCATACAGAGAGTGATTCAGAGGTGAATGCAGTCTAGTACAGTGTCTTTATGCTAATACTGTGGCTGGTGGTTCAATCAAGTCATCAATTTTTTACTTTTTGGTAAGATGTCTAAAATACTGATTAAGTAACAATTTTAATGTATTATGGAATAGTGCAATAGAGTACAACATTGCAACATAGCAGGAACAAATGGGTTCCAGACTATAGATAGACAGTAATTAGATAGACAATGTCTACAAAGACACCAGATGTTAGAATAGTCAGACAGGGACAAAAGGTTGACAGGGACAAAAGTCAGACACACTAAAGTTAGACATGTAAAAAGATCGACAGGTACAAAAGGTCGACAGGGTTAAAAGTTCTACATGAATGTGGACGTCACAAAAATAGTCAACAAATTTCTTTGGATGTTAGGGTTAGGTTTAGGGATAGGGTTATGCACATACCCCCACGGTTAGGGTTAGGCACTTATCCAGATGGTTAGTGTTAGGCACCAGGAGGGAGGGTTAGGGGTAGGCACCAAGGGGAGGGTTAGGGTGAAGATTAGGGCTAAAAAAATAAATAAATTGTTGATCAATTTTGTGTCGACCTTTTGACCCTGTCGACCTTTTGTACCTGTTGACCTTTTTACATGTATAACTTTAGTGTGTCTGACTTTTGTCCCTGTTGAAATTTTGTCCCTGTCTAACTATTGTCTGTCTAACATCTGGTGTGTATCTAGACATTGTCTATCTCTTATACCACACCCCGAAACAATAATGGTGCTTGTCTATTACATTCCATTATATTGTGAAATTTTAAACCAATTCTAAAACCCCTTAAATACTGCATATAGCTACAGATATAAAAAAATATAAAACTGTATTTAATTAAAATAAAGATACAGAAATGTTTGCAAACTTCAGTTATATTTAATTTTACACAACATTAAAACTAATGATGTTTTTCATATTAACTTTGATTATGATCTTACATTTTACTGCAAAAAGAAATTGGCTAAAATTAAAATGATGAATTTATTGTCAGCAATGCCCTTCTTTATAATACTGTACGAATTATTGAATAAAAAAAAAAAGAATATACTAACTGAGATAAAATACACCTGGAGACCATAACACTAATTTTAGCATCCATCTGTCAAAACACAACTTTATACTAAATTTGCAAAGTTTTGGCTGATCCCCTTTATGGAACCCTGTATATTTCCGTTATAATTCATAGAATTTGTTCTACAGTGACACTGCTCACATACCAATTATTTATTGTACAATAGCTACTCAGTCTTTGCGTCAGTTGTTCAGCATTCATACCTCAAGGACATCTCTGTCCTTGAGGCATGAATACCTTTCAAGTAGAGCAGTTAACCTCTTTCACTTGTGTGCAGTTATTTTTGGAATTGCCAGTATCATGGTAATCAGCATAGACTATACCATCATAAAGAGTTGGAGTTACTTTCTAGTGAGTTTTACCCTTCATTGCTATACTGTACTATACAGTATGTTGTGAGTCTGTGAAAAAATATGGTCTCACGCTGGGAAGAAAAATAATGAATGAATCCACTACCGGATAGCTGGATAGCAGTGGCTATTTTCTTGTAGCACACCTCCTGACCTCTTTGACCACCATGTAAATGTAAATGTATATATATATATATATTGATAATTCTACTGGTGGTGCTGAAAATCATCCAAGCAGCAGCAGATAGGTCCACAGGTGGAGCTAGGCCTACTATATGGGCTTAGCAGGACATTATACCACACAGTTACTTGCACAGTACTCCTAAAATTACTTGGTGAATTTAGGAAAGTGTGACGTGTGGCCAATTCAACTATCTTTTTAATTGATCAAATTACCGTTTCTTCAGTTTAATCTGCCTGTAATTTGAAAGCAAATTGTTATATTTGCATGTGTGCCTATCATCTACCAGATCTGGTTTGTTTTACCTAAAGACTTAGGGCTATTTCAAACTAAACGGTTTTATCCGGACCATTTTTTCAGATAGCACGAACACCACCGTGTTACAGCTGTGAATAACCACTGACAAGGGCGGCTGATGTCCATGGTTTCAGTGTTAAAGATTTAAAAGAAAATCAAACACACGCCAAAAACATCACACAAGGCACAAAGCTGTAGTGTGTGAAAGGGACAGATCTAAAGGAAAAAAGAAAGTCTGTTATTTTGCCATCCTGATAAACCTTTTAGTCTGAAACTGGCCTCAGAGGTGGATGGGGAAAAATCCCTTGTCTAAAATACTGTTTTTCAAAACAAAATCTATGAGCTTCTTGTTGTGCTGCACATACCATGGATGGACATGCATAGTTTTTTAGAGATGGTGGGGTACGGAAGGTGCGCTCGCCCTGTGATCATGGGGGAGTGTTGGACTGTGTATGTGGTTGCTAGTGTGTGTGGTGTGAATGAGTGGGTGGACCAATGGAGGCGGACACAAGGTGGGAGTAAATGGTTTTATTGGAGTAGTCACAGTGCTTCTCCTATATAGTGTGGGAGTACTATCACCATGCATAGTTTTTTGCTTGGATGAGAAACAAACTAAAAGCTTGGTACACACTGGAGGGATGATGGGCTGATCTGATGTTTCATAATGGCAAATTGCCTATGTTGCTAAGTGTGTACAGGTAATTGTGCGCTCCCCCGGTTGCTAGCCATGGTCGCTAGGTTTGATGTGCTGCACATCAAACCTAGCAATAACTTTAGCAACCTGTAGTACTGTACTAATGAAAGATGTAAGAATGATTGTTCCTTCATTAGCTTGTTCTATTGTGTATGGGCAATCACCTCTCAAGGGCATTTGTTCCGATGTGCAGAAACACTGAGTCAGTATACCTGCATCTCGGCAGGTATATATTAGGGGTGAGCGGGTTCGGATTTCTGAAATCCGAACCCCCCCGAGCCCCCAAGATCCGAGGCCGATCCGAGTCAGGCTCGACTTTTCCCGCCTGACTCGGATCTGAAATCGAGGCAAAACGTCATCATCCCGCCTTCCAGGTCTCGTGGGTTTTGGATTCTATATAAGGTACCCGCGTCGGTGCCATTTTCTCACTCGGCTGTGGACAGTGAAGAGGGAGGGTGGGAGTTAGGGCTGGCTGGGCTGTGTAGTGTAGTGTTGTGCTGCTGTGCTCCATAGGGGCTGTGTCAACTCCTCCAAAGTCCATAGGGGCTGGCTGTGTTGTGCTGTCCTGCTGTTGTCCATAGGGGCTGTGTCCACTCCTCCAAAGTCCATAAGGGCTGGCTGTGTTGTGCTGTGCTGCTGTTGTCCATAGGGGCTGTGTCCACTCCTCCAAAGTCTATAGGGGCTGGCTGTGTTGTGCTGTGCTACTGTTGTCCATAGGGGCTGTGTCCACTCCTCCAAAGTCCATAGGGGCTGGCTGGACTGTGTTGTGCAGTCAGTTGTCCATAGGGGCTGTGTCCACTCCAAAGTCCTGTGCAGTGTCCCAGTCCTACAGGGGTGCTGTAGTGTTGTCCAAGGGGTGCTCTGTCCATCAGGAGTGCTCCCTCCAAGTGCAAAAAAATAAATAAATTCTGTGTTTGTGAATTGTGGGCGCTGTAGCAGCACGTGCATCAACAAAGTAGTGCCAAGCGTGCGCCTGTGTCCCATAAGTAAAGGGCCGGCTGGCTTGTCCGTTAAAGGGTGCTGTAACCCCAAAAGGGCACTCCAAACAAAATAAAAATATATATTTTTTTGAGTTTGTGAATTGTGTGCGCAGTAGCCGCACGTGCATCAACAAAGTAGCGCAAAGCGTGCACCTGTGTCATAGGTAAAGGGCCAGCTGGCTTGTCCATTAGAGGGTGCTGTAACCCCCAAAGGGCACTCCAAACAAAATAAAAAAAAATATTTTTTTGTGTTTGTGAATTGTGTGCGCAGTAGCAGCACATGCATCAACAAAGTAGTGCCAAGCGTGCGCCTGTGTCATAAGTAAAGGGCCGGCTGGCTTGACCATTAAAGGGTGCTGTAACCCCCAAAGTGCACTCCAAAAAAATAAAAATATATATTTTTTTGAGTTTGTGAATTGTGTGCGCAGTAGCCGCATGTGCATCAACAAAGTAGCACGAAGCGTGCGCCTGTGTCATAGGTAAAGGGCCGGCTGGCTTGTCCATTAAAGGGTGGTGTAACCCCCAAAGTGCACTCCAACAAAAATAAAACATTTTCTTCTGTGTTTGTGAATTGTCTGCACTGTACATGCATCCTCAAAGCAGCGTGCATCTGTTTTTTAAAAGGTGGTGTAACCCCCAAAGTGCGCTCCACAAAGAATAAAAAATTCTTCTTTTTTTTTCTGTCTTTGTGAATTGTGTGGGCTGTAGCTGCACGGGCATCAACAAAGGAGCAGCGCCAAGCGTGCGCCTGTGTCCCATAAGTAAAGAGCCGCTGGCTCATTTCTTAAAGAGTGGTGTAACCCACAAAGTGCACTAGTCTCCAAAAAAAATAAAAAATAATTTCTGTGTTTGTGTGCGCCTTAGCCATACGTATATATATCAATATAACATAAATGGAGGATCAAACTTTCTCCAATAAAAATAAAATAGGGAAAGATCAAGAACCACTTCCTCCTAGTGCTGAAGCTGCTGCCACCAGTCATGACATAGACGATAACATGCCATCAACGTCGTCTGCCAAGGCCGATGCCCAATGTCATAGTAGAGGGCACATACAATCCCAAATGACAAAGTTCAGGAAAATGACCTTGTTAAAAACATTTAAATCATCTGAGGAGAAAAAAAAAACTTGCCAATATGCCATTTACGACACGGAGTGGCAAGGAACGACTAAGGTCTTTCCTTATGTTCATGACTAGTGGTTAAGCTTCACATGACGATGGAAGCCCTCCTCCCGCTAAAAAAATCAAAAGAGTTAAGCTGGCAAAAGCACAGCGAAGAACTGTGCATTCTAAGAAGATATAACAAATCCCCAAGGAGAGTCCAAGTGTGGTGGCGGTTGCGATGCCTGACCTTCCCAGCACTGGATGGGAAGAGGTGGCTCTTTCCACCATTTGCACGCCCCCTGCAAGTGCTGAAAGGAGCACCCACTGTCCACTTGCTGATATTCAAATTGAAGATGTCACTGTTGAAGTACAACAGGATGAGTATACTGGTGTAGCTGGCGCTGAGGAGGAAGTTGGCAAGGAGGATTCTGATGGTGATGTGGTTTGTTTAAATCAGGCTCCGGGGGAGACAGTTGTTGTCCATGGGATGAAAAACCCCATCACAGTCATGCCTGGGCAGAAGACCAAACATTCCACCTCTTTGGTCTGGCAATATTTCTATCCAAATCCGGACAACAACTGTCTTGCCATATGTACCATAAGTAAAGGTGAAATAAGTAGGGTAGGGACGTTAACCACCTAGGAACATCCTTCCTTATACGGCACCTGCAGCGCGTTCATAAAAAGTTACTGTCAAGTTCAGAAACTTTGGCTAAGACCATAAGCAGTCCAGGGACACCTAAATCCCGTTGTCCTGTCAACTCTCTCCTCGTCAATTTCCTCCTTAGTCAGGATCGGAAGTAGTCCTGCAGGCCATGTCACTGGCATGACTGACTTTCCTATCCGGGATTCCTCCGGAGGATCCTGCATTGCTACGCCTCCTGCTGCCGCTGCTGCTGCTGCTGGGAGTCATTCATCATCCCAGAGAGGAAGTAGGAACACCACTACTTTTACTAAACAATTGACCCTCCAACAGTCCTTAGCGAGGAGGATGAAGTACGATAGCAGCCATCCTGAAGCAAAACGTATAACTGAGGCCTTGACTGCTATGTTGGTGTTAGACATGCGTCCGGTATCTGCCATTAGTGCAGTGGGATTTAGAGAATTGATGGAGGTAGTGTGTCCCCAGTTCCAAATCCCGACTAGATTCCACTTCACTAGGCAGGCGATACCGAGACTGTACAGAAACATCAGAAAAAGTGTCCTCAGTGTCCTGAAAAATGCGGTCGTACCCAATGTCCACTTAACCACGGACATGTGGACAAGTGGAACAGGGCAGACTAAGGACTATATGACTGTGACAGCCTACTGGGTAGATGTATCACCTTACGCAGCAAGAACAGCAGCATCACCAGTAGCAGCATCTCAGAAATGCCAGCTCGTTCCAAGGCAGGCTACGCTGTGTATCACCGGTTTCAGTAAGAGGTACACCGCCGACAACCTCTTAGAGAAACTGAGGGAAATCATCGCCCAGTGGCTTACCCCACTTAGACTCTCCTGGGGATTTGTGATATCTGACAATGCCACCAATATTGTGCGGGCATTACATCTGGGCAAATTCCAGCAAGTCCCATGTTTTGCTCACACAATAAAGTTGGTGGTGCAGAATTTTCTGAAAAGTGACAGGGGCGTGCAGGAGACGCTTTGGGTGGCCCGAAAAATTTCTGGCCACTTTCGCCATTCAGCTACTGCATGCTGAAGACTGTAGTGCCAGCAAACACTCTTGAACCTGCCCCGCCATCACCTGAAGCAAGAGGTTGTGACGCGTTGGAACTCAACCCTCTATATGGTTCAGAGGATGGAGGAGCAGCAAAAGGCCATTCAAGCCTATACATCCACCTATGACATAAGCAAAGGAGGGGGTATGCACCTGACTCAAGCGCAGTGGAGAATGATTTCCGTGTTGTGCAATGTTCTCCAGCCCTTCGAACTTGCCACACGTGAAGTCAGTTCAGACACTGCCAGCTTGAGTCAGGTCATTCCCCTCATCAGGCTTTTGCAGAAGCAGCTGGAGAGAGTGAAGGAGGAGCTAAGACGGAGCGATTCCGCTCGGCATGTGGGACTTGTGGATGAAGCCCTTCATTCACTTTGCCAGGATTCCAGGGAGGTCAATCTGTTGAAATCAGACCACTACATTTTGGCCACCGTGCTCGATCCTAGGTTTAAAGCCTATGTGGTGTCTCTCTTTCTGGCCGACACAAGCCTGCAGAGGTGCAAAGACCTGCTGGTGAAAACACTGTCAGCTGAAGTGGAACGTGACACGCCAACAGCTCCTTCTTCATTTTCTCCCGCAACTGGGGTTGCCAGGAAAAAACTTAGGTATCCTAAGCAACCCACTGGTGGTGATGCAGGGCAAGCAGGACCAAGTTTGTACATCTGGTCCGGACTGAAGGACCTGGCAACAATTTCTGACATGTCTACTGTCACTGCATATCATACTGTCACCATTGACAAAATGGTGGAGGATTACATTGGTGACAGCATCCAAGTAGGCATGTCAGACAGTCCGTACCTGTACTGGCAGGAAAAAGAGGCAATTTGGAGGCCCCTGTACAAACTGGCTCTATTTTACCTGAGTTGCCCCCCTCCAGTGTGTACTCCGAAAGAGTGTTTAGTGCAGCCGGGAACCTTGTCAGCGAAAGGCGTAGGAGGTTGCTTCCACAAAATGTGGAGAAGATGATGTTCATAAAAATGAATTACCAACTCTTCCAGGGAGACCAGCCTCCAGAACGTACAGAGGGACCTGTGGTGGTGGATTCCAGCGGTGACGAGTTAATAGTCTGTGAGGATGAGGATGTACACAACACTGAAGAGGGTGAGGAATCGGTGGATGAGGAGGATGAGGACGACATCTTGCCTCTGTAGAGCCAGTTCTGCAGGGACAGATTAATTGCCAGCTTGTTTTGTGGGGGCCCAAACGAACCAATCATTTTAGCCACAGTCGTGTGGCAGACCCTGGCGCTGAAATGATTGGTTTGTTAAAGTGTGCATGTCCTGTTTATACAACATAAGGGTGGGTGGGAGGGCCCAAGGACAATTCCATCTTGCACCTCTTTTTTTTCTTTGCATTATGTACTGTTTGGGGCCTACTTTTTCAAACTGCCATCCTGTCTGCCACTGCAGTGCCACACCTAGATGGTCCACGTGTTTGTGCCGCCCACTCGTGTCGCTTAGCATAGCCTTTTGGACATAAAAACACTATTGTGAGGTGTGAGGTGTTCAGAATATACTGGAAATGAGTGGAAATTAAGGTTATTGAGGTTAATAATAGCATTGGGGCAGAAAAACCAACACATTCTGTGATTTTAGCTGTTTTTATTCTTTTTTTAAAAAAAAATACAGATCCAAAACACAAAACCCAGAACACGGAAGGGTGGTTTTGGCAAAACCAATCCAGATCCAAAACACGAAGAAAGATCCAGATCCAAAACCAAAACACGAAAAGTGTCTGGTGCACACCCCTAGTATATATATATATATATATATATATATATATATATATATATTATAATATACATTCTCATTGATTCACTTAACTAGTGTTGATCTGCTCTACTTGTATCAGGTCCACCTCAGTTTGTATGTATACAGCAGATGTCCATTTACTTTCTTTCTAAACCTCATGTGTGAGTGGAAGACACGCTCACGTGACATTCACTACACCTGTACATGTTATGCAGAAGCCGTCTCCACCACATCACATTCTATCCTGAATCTGAAAGCATTGCAATAATTACTTGATTTACTATGTTACTACCCACCGTGTATAGTATATGGCACTATATGTGAAAATGTAACAACCTAGCATTATTGTCTGATATTTTTGTATTTGTCTATTTGCGAATATGCATTAATGCTATTTACAATATGCTATTTTTTTTACTTATACTATGTGAAGTAATAATATTGAAGTCAAGCTACTATTTAATTTGCTGAGAATTCTTCATTTGTTATATTATCATACATGACTCCTCCTAGTATCTGTCAATGAGGAGAGCCGGAGCCGACCGGGAGGATGTGACCACAGAGCAGGTAAGTTGAGGGGAGTGAGTAGTGTGCAGGGGGAAGTGTGGAAGGGGGGCCACGGATCGAGGCCTGGCACCTTAGGTGCAGGGGAAGGGCCAGGCTCCGGGTCGGTCCATGCCCTATAGCAGCAGCACCCCTTGCACCTACGGTAGTGACGCCACTGGATGTGAGATAGCTCTCTATACTGGCTTTGCGATTGCAGACATTATCATATTTTCACTGCAGAACTGCATGCGTAATCGCAGCTGGGATCGCAATAGCGATCCGTAATGACTCGGGCCCATCGTTTGTTCAGAGCAATGTGCTAATGTTGGTTTGCTTTATCTCTAATAAGGTCCTTTATTTAGTAGCTAAAAGTGGCATCATAAAAGTACATTTCACTCCATACTTAAAGTTCAGTGTGTAAATGCTCCAAATTGTAACTGTTCCCTTCTATGAGTAAAATGCAGAAGATGGCACACACAAGCACTGAACTCCGCTCAGATTTGAAAAATCTGACAGCAGCATTTTGGACAAATGTCCAAATTGCTCAAAACTAATGATCTCCAAATGATATCCTTTATGTTTGAGTAGACCCTGTCACACAGAGTATCTTAAGAACTCATTATAAGCTGTGAGCTGTAATAGCAAAATGCTTTCCAGATGTTAAAAGAAATATATAGGGGGGGCGTGGCCTGGCAGCCATCAGGGACGGAAGTGTGGCTTAAGAGCTCCTGATAGCCCTTCTCTAAAACTGCCTACTGCTCAGGTTAAAGGCATCTTACTGCCAAATATTTACTTTCCCCTGCGTCTCTCACCCTGAGAGAGGCCAGCAGAGGTGTCTGCGGTGCCTGGGTGACCTTCCCTGCCTCCCCGAGAGCTGCGGCCTACCTTCCACCCTGCAGCCGGGACCTAGATTTCAGAGGCCCTCCGACTTCCATAGCTGCGCTGCCGCGAGTGTCCACCTGCTGCCTTCAAGCTCAGGGGCAGCAGACACATATCTAAAGGTACCCTGGGGACTTACCTAAGTTGTTGGGAGTTCCCCATATCAAGACCACAGTGTGGGGGACGCTGGGCTCCGGAGCCCCGGGACGACGCCATCTTGGTTTTTTTTTTCTGCAATATTCCCCATAGAAACAGAGCTTGTATGAGGTGTGAGCTCCCTCTGGTGGCCGAAAAGTATATTACATGGCACACTGATGCAGTTCTCTATGCCTGATGATTAAATTCTCTGTCCTGTCACCCTGATATCTCAATGGCCTAACACTTTTCTGAGTTAAGTGGAACATACATTCACGTGATACCCATTTTTATTCACTTTATTTTTTTTTATCGTGAGAGATTACGCTGGATTTTACTATGGGCCCGAAAAAAGTTAAAATCTCTAAATCTGTCTCAAAAATAGCCTTTTTCAAACCCTCTCCTCAAACTGTTAAAGCTATTGGGATGGAGACGTTGGCTCCCCAGAAAACTAAATTGACTACTCCATCTAATGCAAGTTCCTCCCCCACTCATACCGATTCTGCACCGAGTTCCCCTAAAGATTGTGACTCTCTCACAGTCGGCACCATGAAACTACTCCTCTCACAATTTAAAGTAGAGGTTGCTGCGGAATTTCGTGCCACTCTTCAAGCTTGTCAACAGTCAATTGACGACCTCGGTGATCGAACAAATAACCTTGAAAATAAAATGGAGGAGGTAGTCGGGTCACACAATGACCTCATAGTTCAGCATGAGTCTCTCCAAACTGAAATTACTGCTCTTCGGGAGAAAGTCGGAGATTTGGAGGACAGATCAAGACGCAACAATATTAAACTCCGAGGAGTTCCTGAAACTGTTCCCCATAGTGGTCTCCACGAATTTACGTTGAATTTATTTCGGAAGCTCCTGCCTGAAGCGCGATCAGATGACCTTCTTATTGATCGCATTCATCGACTTCCAAAAGCCAGAAGTGCTCCGGAGGGTGCATCTAGGGATGTATTAATGCGGATGCATTTCTTTCATATGAAGGAGGCATTATTGAAGGCAGCTAGACCTTCAGAGGAATCAGCAGCGGCTTTGAAAGGCCTCCAATTATTTGGTGATCTCTCTCAAGCAACATTGGCAAAGAGACGCTCCTTCTATCCAATTACTAGTGCCCTCAGGAGAGCTAATATACTTTATCGATGGGGTTTTCCTACCAAACTCCTAGTGTCACGTGATGGTTCCACAGTCATAATTACAAACCTGGATGAAGGGTGGAAAACCCTATCTAGGTGGAACATTGCTGGAAATTCTTTTGATTCTTCATCCAATCAAAACCTGCAGAAAGACTGATCTATAGCGGGATTTCAAGCATAAGTACACATTATAATTTTCTTTCTGCTGTATGCTACTATATATAGCCTGAGAAAGTTTTGTGAGTATTTTGAATGTCTTAGTCTATTCAGAGTGGCAATAATGCATTTTCACTGTATTATTTTACTCGAATTCTAGTATATGTTTCATTTACAAGTAGGCCAGTTACTTATTTAAATTTTTGTATGTATCTTTGGATACGTTTTTTTTTATATGTTACCAAGTTTTGTATGGCCATGTTCTCCTAGGGGGTTACACTTGGGTACTGTTTATTTACGGGTAATGTTTCCTGCCCCTTCCCCGTAAATTCGGGGGGGAGGCTGAAACTACGTGCTATCTTTTTCACATAATTGCATTGCCTGAGTGATCTCGTTTGTATGTAAAGATATGGTTCTATGCTTGGTTTATTTATAGTGTTAATTAACTTTCGTTTATGGGTGACGGGGATAGGCTACTACCCCCCAATCACAAATTCCTAAGAGTCGTAGTTTTTTACACGACTCTTGTTGGCTCCAAGTGGGGTCGTTTATGTTCTCTTATACCCCTTCTAATGTCTGCTGTTTTTTTTTTCCTTTTTATTTTCCTTTTTATCTATGTTACCCTGTTATGTGTTTCTCTTTTCCCCAGCCAGATTTGCAATCCCAGGATTGTTATTTTGATGTTGGTCACTGCACAGTATTTTACACCTTGTCTGTATAGATATGGTTAATTTATTATCAATCAATGCGAAAGGATTGAACTCTCCCCAAAAAAGAAATTTAGCACTGCGGTATTTTTCTAAGGTTAAAGCCCACATTGTTGCGATTCAGGAGACGCATTTTCAGCAGTCTGCCCCTCCAAGATTTAATAACATCAGATTCCCTCATTGCTACACAGCTAATGGGCCTCAAAAGAAAGCAGGAGTAGCCATCCTTATTTCTCAACATTGCGCATTTACACTAACCTCAAAATATGCAGACCCACAGGGAAGGTATCTAATTCTAGTGGGATTACTAGATAATGTTGAGGTTACTATTGTCTCATGTTATGTTCCAAATACAGGGCAATTGGCCTTCTGTAGAAAATTCTGTTTGACTTTACAAAAACACTCTAAGGGAGCATTATTGCTCCTCGGAGACTTTAATATGGTCCTGGATCCAACCATGGATAGATCCCATTCAACAACTTCCCGTTCAAATAGACCACAGGAGTTTTCTAAGGGTTTCCAGCAGCTTTTAGTAGAGCACGGGTTGTTTGATGCCTGGAGAGCAAAACACCCTACAGTAAGAGATTATTCCTTTTATTCGAATGTCCATAGGACGTATTCCCGGATAGACTTGGCCCTATGTGATAGATGGACCTTATCATCTATTAGTAGTATCAATATTCTTCCCATGACTTGGTCAGACCACTCCCCCCTTTTTGTTAAATGGGATATAGGGAATAGGAGAGTAATCCCGGGCCCGTGGAGACTAGGTAATCACCTGTTGACTCAGCCGGAGGCTCATAAAGCAGTTCAGGAGGCTCTTTCTATTTTTCTTAGTACCAATAAGCCGGAAGAAACTTCCATATTTAACTTTTGGTGCTCATTGAAGGCAGTTATTAGAGGTTCAGCAATTCAAGTTGCGGCTCGGCTTAAGAGAGAATATAAACAACAGTATGAGAAAGCGGAAGTTGAGGCAGCGCAAATTGAAGAAGCTCATAAAGCAGACCCCTCTAATAAAATATTATATAAACAACTCCTCAATGCTCGAGAAAGGGTGAATGTCTTCTCACTTAGAGAAGTACAGCGTAATATTGCCAGATTAAATCAAAAGTTCTATGTATTTGGTAATCGAGCAAGTCGACTGTTGGCTAATAAATTACGTGGACGAAGGGCTAGGGGGCAGATACAGAGAATCTACAATCACCATGGGGCTAAAGTATCGGACCCTGTAGAGATAGCTAATGCTTTTGCAACCTATTATGCGCAACTTTATAACCTCAAAGTTGACCCCAATATTGCCCAACCAACGGCAGCCCTTATTGAGCAATTCTTGAGTGGGCTTTCTCTCCCGAAATTGTCTTCTGAGGCTTGTCTGTCCCTTAGCACTCCTTGGATTCTGGAGGAAATAGATGTAGCCATTAGCAAAATGCAATCAGATAAGGCTCCAGGTCCGGACGGCTATTCTGCCAACTTTTACAAAACATTTAAAGCTGAGCTGGCTCCGGTTTTGTTGTCTGTGTTCGGTGAAGCAACGGAATCTAAGCAATTCCCTGAAGAAATGCTGGAGGCACGTATAATTGCCATACCAAAACCCGGCAAAGACCCTAATGCTGTAGCTAATTACCGACCTATTGCTTTGCTGAACACAGATGTCAAGTTGTTTGCCAAAGTGATTGCAAGTCGCCTGTCTCGGCTGTTGCCGGTTCTCATTAAACCGGATCAGGTCGGATTTGTGATGCATAGGCAAGCCCCAGACAATACACGTAGAGTTCTCAATATTATAGAATATTATGACTACCGTAGGGAGCCTTTATTGATCCTATCGCTTGATGCCGAAAAGGCGTTTGACCGCCTGCACTGGGGTTATTTGATGAAGGTTTTACACAGTTTCGGTTTCCAGGGAGGTATTTTAGATTCCATTTCAGCCCTATATACTTGCCCTTCTGCGAAGGTATTTGTAAACGGTTGTCTATCTGACAAATTTGACATAACCAACGGCACACGTCAGGGGTGCCCACTTTCGCCACTCATCTTTGCGCTTGCCATTGAACCTCTGGCGGAGATGATCAGAACCCTCAAATCCATACATGGTCCCTTGCTCGGAGGTTTCTCCCATAAAATAAACTTATTCGCAGATGATATTTTACTGTGTTTACTCCACCCAGAAGAGTCCCTTCCAGCATTGCATGCCATTTTGGATCAATACGCAGCAGTGTCCTTTTACAAACTCAACACAGCAAAGACAGAAGCCCTCCCTCTTAACATCCCAACTGTAATTTTGGAGAAACTACAGGAGACGTATAGATATACATGGAAATCTAGGTCCCTCAAATATCTGGGGGTGCATTTAGCTAGAGACCATGATCTTATTGATTGTAATTTTGGGCCCCTCTTGAAAGCTTATGAAACTTTAACAAAAGAATGGATGCTACATGAGGTGTCCTGGCTAGGAAGGATTGCAGCTGCAAAAATGGTGCTGCTCCCGAAACTAATGTATTTATTTCGGACCATTACTAGACCCCTATCCAAATCCATATGTAACAAATTTTACCAAATACTAACTAAATATATTTGGAAGGGGAATCAACCCAGAATAGCGAGAAATACCCTCTCCCTCTCTAAGGAGACAGGCGGAGTGGCCTTCCCAGACTTGGAGAGATACCATTCAGCATGTATACTTAGCCAGGCAAGGGACTGGTTCATAATAGACTCTCCCAAACCCTGGGTAATTATTGAAAGGGAACTTATGCGCCCCTTTCCCCTTCCTGATCTATTCTGGCTGCCCTCTTCTGAAATCTCCTTCAGACCGGGATTCTGTAAAGCAGTTCAGACTATAATAGTATGTTGGCATACCTGTGTTTCCTTAGATGAAGAGATTTCCCTGCCTTCTCCTAATCTGTCTCTCCGATCAATAGCCAATTTGATCCCTGATATGCACTTAGGTTCCTGGGCGAAGGTGGGCCTCTCTTCTTTGGGGGATGTATTCGCGGGGGAGGATTTGGCTTCTTTTGTGTCCCTTCAAACGCAATTTGGTTTAACGAGGCAGGACTTTCATAAATATTTACAGCTGAGACATTGGTTGCACAGTCACCTCCCTTCTCCACTTAAAAAACCTGCCTTCCCATCACTGCTGCTGACTCGCCTACGATCCTCTAATCACAAAGGTGGTATATCTTGCTGGTATCAGTATCAGATAATGTTAATGTTAAAAAAAAAAGGGAAACTTCCGTGTCGGCTTAAATGGGAGAGGGATCTGGCTGTGAACCTTTCTGATGAGGACTGGAATATTATTTTTCGTTCCAGTTTTACTATATCCAAATGTATCAACCATTCAGAAATGTATTACAAATTACTTCAGAGAGCATATTTTACTCCTGAAAGGCTGCATAAGATCTGGCCCTCTGTCTCGCAATATTGCTGGAGAGGTTGTGGTTTGGTGGGAGACATCTTTCATGTCTTTTGGTCCTGTCCTCTACTTCGCCCCTTGTGGAATGCAGTATTTTTTATGATTAGTAAAATAGTTGGTGTAACTATTCAGGCGGAGCCTCTAGTTGCCTTATTCCACTTCTATCCTGGGGAATTATCACGTGGCGAGAGATATATTATGGGTCATGTGCTGATTGCTACAAAAGCTACAATTGCTCAGGGGTGGAAGACAGCCTCTCTCCCCAACATCACAATCATAGAAAACAAGATCCATAAGCATTTTGTTTTTGAAACAACAGGTGAGAAATACTCCTCCTCCGTCAATTCCATCCATATGAAATGGTTTAAATGGGGAGAATATAGGGAAAAACAAGGCCATTCCACCATTTATAGTGTTCCGGTTGTTCCCGGTGTTCTCTGTTCACCTCACGCAGATCCGGGGCAGCTCCATTAACTGAATATTTAGTATTTTGTCTATATGTGTTGTGAAGTGTTTTATAAAACATTTTTCTTGTCCTAAAAAGTTTAAGTATCAATTATATGTACAAGGACCAAGATCGATTGATTTATATTGTGATATGCTATATGTCTGGCTTACCCCTTTTCCCTTCTTTTTCCTTCTGTATCCCCATTTCTTTGTATTAAACTTTCAATAAAAGAAATATATAATAATTAAGCAAGAGCATGTGTAAAACTGGGAAAGTGGTAGCTTAAAAAAATCATAAGAGGTTTAATTGTCTTACATCTCTACATATTTGTTTGTATACTAATATACAAAGTTCCTATTTAAATTGCAATGCAGAACTAATGATAATCAGCACAGTCTTTGAAAAATATAAATTTATTAAAAATTTCTTTTAAAACAAAGTGCTACAGAAATTAAAAGGTTATATACATATGATAGCAAATTAATTTGTGGCAAAATAAACCTCCATAGTGTTGGTTCCCTTTACTACATCTTCCAACTGATCCACTGTAGTCCATTTTACCTTAAACTACTTGCACAGTGCAGACTTAAAGGAAAATCAATTAACAAAGCATTCCACATAACACTTCTCGCAGCCTGTTTGTGTATACACCTTGGGACATCCCACAAAGTTAATCAAAAATATAAACATCAATAGCTTTTTGTAAATAACAAAAAGAGGTTTTAATCAATGTGTGTGAATGTTCCCAGCATAATAAGAAGAGCAGAAGAATTCAGCCACTGTGGAAGTCAGTGATTGCAAAACTAAAGATAACGGAAACACACAAAATGTCCTTTGTCAATTTCTGGCTATTATTGATATGAAATTGGGCAAAACATGAACCAGCATTCAGTTCAGCAGTATAAATACCTGGTTTACACCAACAGAACATTAGTACCTGTATACAGATGTGTTCTCAAACACCTTTGCTCAAGGAGCATCAAATAAGCCATTTTTTATGTGGCAAGCAAATTAAGGAAAAAACAGTAGCATATGGGTATACAATCGGGAAGCCGGCTGCCTTAATACCAGCAGCCTGCTTCCCAACTGTCATATCACAGCGAGGGATGAAATGCCGGGCGTCTAGATGTAGACGCCTGACATTTCCCTGACGCTGGGAGACCGGCGCCTGCCATCTTGGTCGAAGGGATGCCGGGCGCCGCGAGCAGACAGCAGCGGGGGGGAGGGTTAGGTTTAGGGCACCCGGGGGGGACTTAGGGTTAGGCACCCCCCTGGGACTTAGGGTTAGGCTAGGGGGAGGGAGGGTTAGGGTTAGGCTCCCCTTGGGGGGACTTAGGGCTAGGCACCCCACCGGGGGATTTAGGTTTAGGCAGCGGGGAAGGGGGGTTAGGATTAGGCACTTAGAGGGGGGATTAGGGTTAGGCACTTGGGGGGAGGTTAGGGTTAGGCACCCCTAAGGAGGGTTAGGGGGTTAGGTTACATATGCTGGAATCGGTATGAAATTTCATTTCATACTGATTCCAGCATATGTACCTGATATACACCAGGAGAAAGTAGTAGTATATGCACCTGGTTTACATGTTTTCTTTAAGTTTCTTTATGACTCTCTTTAGAGTTGACACAAGGAAATTGCTCTGCTCTGAAAAACCAACAATTTTCTGATGAAGTGGGCAGGTAACGCAAATAAAGCAGAGACTCACATTTCTACAATAGAAAGATTCATTTTTGAGGAGTAGCGCCCGAATGGGATCATTTCTGTAATTGTTGTCAACTGTCAACATTGTGAGTCTAATGTTGATCTGTATGTTGTATCAGAATTTAATTTTCTTAAATAAATTGAGATTTATTAGACTACAACTGAGAAACATTATTTCATCTATTATTATTAAGTGCCAGCACAGAAGTAAATTTTGCTTCATGGAATAAGTGAGTCACCCCCCAGCCCAGCTGTCTACTCTGAACTTTGAAGCCAATTGCACTATATACTTGTTCCATAAATCATCTCAAATGTGCTAATGTTCTACTACATGCATCTTTTGAAGGGAAACTGGAACTTCTTCTTCATCTCAATTGGCTGCAAATTTCTGAATTGTGGATTGGCACTGGACTTGTCCCTTTACCAATGCATCTTTGTGGTAGTATACATGAAACACATTTGCATGAACTAGAGATGTGTGCCAAAACCCACGTTTTGGCTATGGTTCTAATTCATATTTTTGTTTTGCCAAAACTGCCCTCACGTGTTTTGGTTTTGGATCTGTATTTTTTTTTTAAATTGATTAAAACAGCAAAAATCATATAGTTTGGTATTAACCTTAATAACATTAATTTCCAGTCATTCCCAGTCAATTAAATCATCTCACAGCTAACAAAATTGATTTCACTTTTCCCCAATCTAGGCCAAAGGCTGCAGCGAGCTGGCTGGCTATACTAAGTGACAGAGCAGCGGCACAAACGCATGGCAGTTTAAGAAACTCAAGGAGGAGACGTCTCTGTGTCACCTGCTGCTTAAGGTGACAACTTGCTTGCCAAGATCACATTGCATCTCTTAAGATCCGTGTCCATTGGAAAGAATTACATGCATACAATTTCAACCTAGAATAAAGCATGGTTGCCAAAATGTAGTGATACGATCTTAAGATGCTGACAACCCTTGGATCCTGGCAAAGCGAATAAAGGACTTGATCTACAAGTTCGACATACTTAGCTGAATCTCTTTGTTTTAGCTCCTCCTTCAGTTTCTCAAGCTGCTTTTCCAAAAGTCTAATTAGTGGAATCACCTGATTCAAGCTGGCAGTATCTGAACTCACTTCACAGGTAACTACTTTGAATAGTTTCCAGCAACGTGGACAACACAGAAAGTATTCTCCACTGGGCTGGAGTAAGGTACATACTCCCTATGTTATGGCCCATTGGGTAGCTTTGGATGGCTTTTGCTGCTCCTCCATCTGCTGAAACATATAAAGGGCAGAATTCCACCTTGTAACTACCTCTTGCTTTAGCTAGTGGCAGGGAAATTTTAACTGTTCTTGCAGATGCTGCAATCTTCTACATGCAGCTGCTGAATGCCAAAAATGACCCAACATTTTGTGAGCCACAGACAGCATCTACTGCAAAAAAATCTGCACCACCAAATTGATTGTGTGAGCAAAACACGAGACAAGTTTGAAATCACCCAGCTGTAATGCTCTCACAATATTTGTGGCATTGTCAGAAATAACAAACCACGATGAGAGTCCAAGTTGGATAAGCCATTTAGCAATGACATCCCTGAGTTTTTCAAAGAGATTGACACTGGTATGCCTCTTAGTGAAGCGGTTGATGCAGAGAGTAGCCTGCATGTGAATGAGCTGGCATTTGTTAGATGCTGCTACTGTTCGTTCTGCTAAAGCAATACACCCATTCAGTGGGCTGTTAAAGAGATGGATTCTTTAATTTGACCATTTGTTTGTCCACATATCTGGGTTAAGTGGACAGTCGATACAATGGTATTTTTAAGGCCACTAATTAAGTTTTTTAACATTCATCCATGTACAGGTGGGAATTCTGTTTCTAGATAAGTGGAATCTAGATGGGATGTGGTAGCAGGCACACAGGACCTCAATTAACTGTCTAAAACCCACTGCATTAATGCCAGATATTGGATTCAGATCTAATACTAGCATAGCTTGTCCGCCAGTCTTATAATAATTGATTTATTCTCTTTCAGGCTTTTTATTGCCAACCATTCTTCTTTAGTTGTATTAGAATAAGACACCTGTTGTGTCTTCATATGCAGTATTACATCTTGTCTAACGAGCCTGAAGACTTTTTGCTGGAATTGAATTCTTTTGGATCTCCACCTAGTGAATGTCTTTTGGTTTCTCTTGATATAATGAGCCTTTACACTAATATTAATCATGATGATGGTATGACAGCTATTAGGAGAGCTATTTTAAATAATCCAAATTATTCTGGACCTCCTAGTGAGTTCTTTCTATTACTGATTAATGTGATCCTTCACAAGAATTATTTTCTCTTTGAAGATGCATTCTACTTACAACTACAAGACATGGCTATGGGGTCAAATTTGGCCCCTAGTTATGCTACTATTTATATGTACAATTATGAATCAACACATATATTCAAAAACATAAATTTTTCGAAGTTTTTTATTTTTTATGTTAGATTTATTGATAATATTTTCTTTTTGTGGACTGGTGGAGCTGAATTGCTTGGCAAGTTTGTTGATGAACTGAATAACATTGCCAGCACAATCAGGTTCACATGCTTGAGTAGCCCGGATACCCTTCATTTTCTTGACGTGAGTGTTTCAATTGTGGATAATAAATTTGAGACCAACATTTTCAAAAAACCACAGATTTAAACACAATTCTGATCGCTGAAAGTTTCCACCTGAAACCCCTCAAGAAGGGTTTGCCTTTCTCTCAACTGATCCATGTGGCAAGAATCATGTCTAACAGAGATAATTTATTTAAAGCTCTAAGAAAAATGGGTGATGATTTCATTAATCGTGGATATGATAACCATGAGGTGGAGGTAGCCATTTCAAGATGCATGGAGATGGACAGAAATAAATTGTTGATGCCAAAAGCTGCGGATAATAAACCTGCTCGATTGGTCTTTCCAACCACGTTCTCTATCTCCTCATATAAGATGAGGGAATCAATACTTCGCCATTGGCATATCATCAAGACAGACCCCATTCTTAAAGAGTCATGCCAGAATAATCCACTCTTTGCTTATAAGAGAAGTATTAACTTAAAAGACCTGGTGACAAATGCAGATGTGAGTGTCAGACAGCATAATGGCAACTGGCTTATGCTAAAAAATGGGGCTTTCCACTGTAGCGGATTTGTAAACTGCTGATATCTTCTCACAGGTGAAAATTTTGTACATCCTTCTAATGGGTTACGCCATCGTTTGCATCATCGCATGACCTGTGAAAGCAGATACGTGATTTATCTTATTACCTGTCCCTGCCATCAACTATACATTGGCAAAACCACCAGAATGCTGAAAGAAAGTATTGCTATGCACCGTTCTTCAATCAAAAAAACTCTAACGTCAATTGACCATACTACCCCTCCGGTTGCGAGACACTTTCACTCAATGGGCCACACTATCAGTGACTCGGTTCATGCCATTGGACCAGATCAAGCCATCCAAGAGGGGCGGAGACAGGGGGAAACTTCTGTTATAAATTCAATACACTACGTCCTAATGGACTGAATGAGGAGATCTCTTTTGGGGTCTTTCTATAATTTACATAATAATATCGCTTGTTTTGGAATAGTGCGGCACTTTGTGTCTTACTGAATTCTTTTAATAGATTCCACTTTGGACACTTTTTATTACTATTATACAGATATTGTCTGGTTCAATATTGCGACATTTAGTGCATTTGTTAGTTTGCATAACTTCTACTACACCAATCTTTACATAGTATAAATTTTTTTCTATTTTTTTCTTTATATATTCTTTTTTTTAAAAATTCTTTGTTTTATTTATTTTTTATTTTTCTTATAGTTATGTTTTTGATAATTTTTGTTTATAGATTTTTAGTTTTATTGATTTGTACTTTGGAGATTATATGTTTGCTAGTCACTATGATTTGTTCATTTTATGTTGGGTTTTTCTTGCCACTGTCTTGTCATGTTTGGATATCAGGAGGGGTGCCAGCCAGACTTTCAAATCTGACACTCACTATAAAATTTTAGATTAAAGTGTACAAGTTTCCCCTGGTTGTCTTGGCAACCGCCACACCATAGGGCTGCGCATGAGGCTAACGCCAGCGCTGTTCCCAGTGCCGCATTTGCCTCACTGCGTGATGACATCAATGGCGTGACACGACGTCTCCCGGCTGGAGCCCGGGGAGACACTTCCGGGATGCGTTGTCTCATGAACGATACTCCAGGTGAGTGTTTTGATTTGTTTTTCAGGATGGCGCCTTTTTCCTGTATTTATACAGCTGAGTTCCCTAAGGTAAATGTGCTCATGATGAAGGTGTAGAGACACCAAAACAGCCGTCGGGCCTGCTACCACTCACTGCATATTTTGTCACCAGGCGTTAGATGAGTATATCGCTGTACTTCTCTTGGTCTAAACTATCTTTAATATATAGTATTTATTTTGACCATTTCAGTGATTAATATGCTGTCTGACTTAAGTGTGACATGTGATTTGTGGACTAATACATGTTGTATTTTTTATACAATATAAGGTGACCATTTGGTCTTTTTTGCAATAAGAAGTGTGCTGGTCTTTTTTCTATGCAATAGCATTGAAAGATATTTTTATACTATTAATTATGGGATTACAGCACCTGAACTGTGATTTTTTTCAAAATGTGTGCTGCTCTGCACTGTATATATATATATATATATATATATATATATTTGTATTTATAGATGACTGGACAATATGTACAGCCAAACCATTTAATCATGTAGTCATGGTATGCAGTTACTATGGGGGAATTTAATTCAGCCCGTTAAGTTTGCACGTGTAAAAAATGTAGGTAGCCTCGGGTTTATTGCCTGAGACTGTTCAATAAGACTCCCTTTTTCACCCTTCTCCTTTTAAAGAGTGATAAAAAGGGGAATTTAGTGCAGCTAACGAGTGTTAATTCACAAAGTCAGTAAAAAGTTCACATCACAGACTTATGCATCAACTGGGTGTTTTGACCCATTAACTGCATACTTATCAGGGATTTCTATTCAGGTCTCATGAGCCCCGAAAAGAAATATCCATAAAGTTGGGCTAACTGAATAGCTGCAGGCGATAAATTAGCACCCGTTACGTTAACTGGACTAATTGAATTCCGCCCCATGTCTCCAATTATAATGTCAACATTAGGCTTAGGTTTAATGTTAGGGTTACCATTAGTGTTAGAGTAAGGGTTAGTGTTAGGGCTAGGGAGAGAATTACATGTTGAATGTCAACATGGTTAATATCAACATTATAACCATGTCAACATGTTCAATGTCAACATTACAACAATATCGACATTTTCATGTAGACCTAATGAATTTTGACATTGTGAATGTTGACATAATATCCCACACATGTTATGAACATGAATAATATACATGAAAATCTTTTAATTCATAAAAATTATTTGAGATCATATAAACAGTACATATAATACAGTATAGTCATGCTGTATATGCCTCATTTTTAGATTTCTCTGCTTGGAAATCTAAAGTGCAAATAGAGTGATAAGGTGATTTGCATGATTCTGCTCTGACCACTGCTGCAGAAGACAGGGCCCGATAACATCAATCGTGTCTAAAAATTCCACCTATATACAAACAATAGAAGCAGACTCTGAGAGGGTGGTCAACTCTCCCATGTGTCCATTTTTCTTTGTGTATGTGTGTCTATGTGTAAATGTTATGAGCTACAGCACGATTGAGATTACCATGTGTATGTATAAGCTTGGAGCTGAAAATGATCAAGGACCTATTGTGTTAAGTGGAGCTGTGACCGATACTGGGTTTGTATGGCCAGTGCTATGTGAGCATGTACACCCCCTACACAAGGGATGGGGAACTTCAGGCCCGGGGGCTACTAGGGTGCCTTGAATGGCACCCTGCAGCCAGAATCTATGCAGCAGTGCTGCCTGGAGCATCCTTAGGATGCTTCAGATGGTTGCACTGCTCCCTTACAGATCCCCGGAGTATCCTCAGGATGCTCCGGCATTGCGGTAATCACCAGCTGTTGTGGCCCTGCCCTTATGTGACATCACGCCGAGGAGATGTAGCCTGCACCAGGCCCGCAAATAAAAATAATGTTATATAGATCAAAATGGCCCTCAGCAGAAAAAAGGTTCCCCACCCCTGCCCTACACTATCAGCACCAATGTCTCCCTAAATACATAACAGTTGAAAACTTGTATAATTTTGTATTGAAAATTGAGATACAATTTTAATTATTATTTATGGCTAACGTGGATGGCTGGTAAGCATGTAGTCATGATGATTGGTCTATTGTTATGTGGTGACCTGGAAGTGTAGTCCCAACAGCCCCATTGTTAAACCATACCTCACAACATCTTTAATTTTGAAAATAAGGATCCTGTGTGTGCCAAAGGTATGTGCGTCTAAAAAGGGGGCATTGCCTCACAGGGAGGGGCATGACCAGTGGCTTTTGCAAGTTTTAGGCCAATGGGAGCTAGCTGACACAGGATTCTGGGGGCAGGCTAATCCAGCACACCTGTGATACATACAAATACCCGGTTGGTTTAATGAGTGATCCCCAGAAGCAGCATTTAGAGCAGGTAGACTGAATTTCATTGTTTTATTGGCACCCCCTCTGGCAGTTTTGGTTTGCGGTGCTGACCCCACCTTGCAACCGCATGTGCACGGCATCTAATCACCTGCCATGGTGGCAATGCTCCACCCAACTTCCCCCCACCATGGGACACTGCAGCCTGCAGGTGGGACGGTCCCTGAAAAGCAGGACTATCCCACTGAAAGCGGGATAGTTGGGTGATATGGTTAATTTGGCTCTGGTGAAGAGTGTGAGCAGATATCTGATGAGAGAGAGTGAGAGTACGTGATTGAGTTAAGAGAGAGAGACATAGAGAGGGAAAGTATGAAAGAAGGAGCATATGTTTTGAGAGAGGGCTACATGTCATACTTGCCTACTTTTGAAAAGTATTTTCAGGGAGATAATAGATGGAAGCAGAGGGGGCATGACCAGCTCTGCACCAAAGGGCATGTCTATCTTCACCTATGGGCATATCTATTGCCACTCAGTGAGGTCACTGTAGGAGAGATTGGCTCCTTTTTACACTACTAGATTGTCAGACCCAAATGCTAACAGGCAGGGCCGGCTCCAGGGGTCAGAGCACCCTGTGTCTGCCCCTGAGAAGGCGCGACTGAATTTGGGGGCATGGTATAATTACCATAGGCCACACCCTCTACGTGACGTTATTTGGAGGCGTGCCCGCATGGCACACCTCCAAATAATGTCAGGCTGGGGGTAAAGCCTAGCATTCAGTCACTGGCTGGGCTTCCCCCAGGGCTCTACATTCACACTCCTGGGCATCCATTCACACTCCTGGGGTCCAGCACCGCCACACAGCTGCGGCGGTGGGGGTCCCCAGCCTCCCGATTTGACCCCCTGTGGGCCACTTCGGCCCGCGGGAGGAATAGCGGGACAATACTGTCCCACTGAAATCGGGATGCTGGGGAGGGGTGCGCCCTCTACGGGTGGCGCCCATGTGTGACCGCACTGGTCGAACACCCCTAGAGCCGGCCCTGCTAATAGGAGAAAGGGAAGAAACTGGGTGCTGAGTTTCACAGGCATTAGCCGCCCCCAGAGAGGGCACTGACATTCATGGAATGGATGGCTGTCAGTGAGTGCCCTTTCAGAGTGCAGTTAATGCCTGTGACACAGCACCAAGTTTCTTCCCTTTGGGTCTGACAATCAAGTAGTGTAAAAAGGAGCCATGATGCAGTTCACTTACATTTTACAAGGCCACCATTGACGGAGAAGAGAAGGGGCCACCACAGCACAGCTGCGGGAGCACACACACAGTACTAGCCTACAAGCTTCAAAAGCGGTAGTACAGGGACACAGGGGACAGATGGGGGTAGTAGCAGGGGTATAGGTGACAGATGGTGGTAGTAGCAGGGACACAGGTGACAGAAGGCAGGTACTTTAGTATCAGGAACACAGATGACTGCTTGGACTGGTAAAAGTAGTGGCAGTAGTAGAGATTAGTTGGGGGCAGTAGAAGTGACATAAATTTAATCTGGGGAGGGTGCTGCGAGTAGTAGCAGCACTGACAGACATCAGCTAGTGGGGTGGTATTAGTGGAGATAGTAGGGACTGGGAGAAGGTGGTAGTAGTAGTAGGGACAAAGAAGTCAGCTTGGGTTAGTACAAGTACTAGGGTCACACAGATGACAGGGGAGTATAATGTTGTTAGTCAGTACCTGTACTTCTTCTGAAGCCGGGATGCACCTTCCTTTGTTAGGCTACATAAGCTCAGGTGCCTGTGTGGGGCAGCTGCAGGGGATGAATACGCTCCTCTGTCAGCCTCTCAGGATCTTCCATACCAGCAGAACGGCATTGCCTACCCACATCCTCCACCCCATGTTCTTCTGCTGCTGTTACTCAGCACGGCAACAACGTCTGTCCGTCACTCTAAATCCCTGCACCTGAAACAATAGGCTCTGCCTCCTTATGCTTTAGGGGGTGGTGGAGGCGGACCCAATACTCATTCTCCTGCTGCTCTTTCATGTTCAGCGCCCTGGGAGTGGGAACCGGATATTAGAGGTGAAGTGGAGCTGGGGACAGGAGGAGGTGGGTGGCTATGGAAACTGCTGGGCAAGGACTGACTAGGTGCACCACAGTGGTGCTAGCATATCCTCAGTCATGACATCTCCCATCAGGCCCCGCCCCCTGCATTTCCAGACTAGCACCTGCGTAGTCCGGATTTTCACCGAGGGGCAGTGAAACCGGGAGAAGTGGTATTATTTGCGAGCAGTGGGAGGCTTAATTAACAATCGGGAGCTTCCTGCCAAATGTTGGAGGGTAGGCAAGCCTGCTACATGTGTGTTAAGAGATTGAAAACCAGAGAAATCAAGTATGAGTGTTAAGAAAGGGAAAGAGTATAGTGAGAGAGAGAAAGAAAGAGAGAAATAGAAATTATTTATAGTATTTTACTGCAGAATTGCAGAGATCATAGATTACAAGATTCGGGGATGGTGTTGTAGGCATAACCACAGGGTTACAGCAGAATTATAGAGTTTGAATAGATTGCAGGGAGTGTTGATTAAGTAGGTTACAGGGCTAAAGATATTGCAAGGACACTTGAGAGAGTGAGTGGCATTTGGATTTGGGATTACAATACCCCCATCACTCTTTGGGGTCTATTCATTATCCCTTAATTTCTACAAAAGTAGGTGAAAATTAAAATTTTCCCCTACTTTTGTAAAAAATTAAGGGTCAGGGCTATTCATTAACAGTGTAACACAGGAGGTATTACAGATATCTCCTGGTTACAATTATGCCCCAATAATTTTCACTCCTATTTTAGTATGGGGATGTAGAAATTATGTAATTCATCAAAGCAATTTTTTCAGAACTTGTGAGTGATACTGTACGTCACTCCGAGATGGCATACAGCATCCGATACCATGCACAAGCTGCCATTTACACTATTCAGATCCCTCCTGCAGTGTTTACTTATCCTGGCTGTCACTGGCTCCCTCTTGTGCTCTTCTCCACAGGTGCTGGGGGGAGCTTGTGCTGCAGGAGTGCCGGGGGGAGGTTACACCGAGGAGCAGTGGCAGCCATGGTGGGTAGGCAGGGGAAGGTGTTCAGACACCGTCGGCGGGTTATGGGGGAGGGGGTCGGCAGTGATCAGCAGTGGCGGCCTACATTAGGGTACATCTGCAGAAGAGGATCTATCCACTACCGTGGGGGGGCGGGGGTCAGACATCAGCTGCAGTGATCAGCCACAGTGGTGGCCATGGGGCGCTGGTAAATGACACTGGTGGCTGCGAAGGGGGTGGATGTTTGGGACAGGCAACGGCGGCTGCGGTGGGTCCTGCATGAATACTGGCAGCCACGGGAGGAGGATGGTCAGGTCAGGTCAGATATCGGTGGCCATGGGGGGGGAGGAGGTTAAATTCAGAGCGGGGGCACCAGTGCACAGTATAGAGGAGCCCGCAGGAAGGGTGGGAGAATGCCGCAGAGAGGAGCCGGTGGGAGGGGCACACTGTAGGGAGGATGACGCCAGAGGGGAGGGGGGGTGAGGGCACTGCAGAGAGTATGCCGGTGGGGGGAAAAGTATCACATTTCCGAAAAGGTGTCTTGGCAGAAATAGCATCTTTTGGAAGTGATACTTCCGAATAGGCTTAAATATAACATTGAACTAGTGGAGAGTTCAAAACTAATATAACACTTATTAACTTTTTATCATGATGTTTGCAACCACATTATCAGCCACACATTGATAAATTCCTGTAAATTGCTAGGTGTGATGAATCATCCCGCGTTTCCATGCATCATTTTTATTTTATTTTTACTTTTTGTACTACAGGGGGTATATTTACTAAAGTGAGAGTTTTTAGAAGTGGAGATGTTGCCGATAGCAACCAATCAGATTCAAGTTATTATCTTCTAGAAGGTGCTAGATAAATGTTAAGCACAATCTGATTGGTTGCTATGGGCAACATCTTCACTTCTAAAAACTCTCACTTTAGTAAATATACCCCCAAGTGTCCATTGAAAATAATAAGCTATTTAATTTTTTATATATAAAATAAGACAGTGAACTGAAAAACATTATCAGTCACTGAACTATGCCTTGCTGGATTACTTCTGTTGTTCTTATGAAGTGAAGTGGGCATAGTGGGGCCTTGATGAGCCCTGGTGATGATGGTGACTATCAAACTAAACATATAGATAAGAACCGGTCTGGCTGCAATGAGGTTTATAATGCTACATACAGGTGAAAATGCATTTCCAATTTCAGCCAACTAGCATACTATGGGCAGGATCAGTGGCGTAACTATAAATTTTGCTACCCCCTGCCAAAAAAGTTTCTGGTGACCACTGCCCCAAAAAAACAAAGATTGTTTCTCTGCGAGCACTTTTGGCACGAACACTCCCGAAAAAGGTGTGTGGTTTTGTGATACATTAATGCCATACTAAGTAATGCCACTTATACTGTAATACATTATGCCACACTGTAATGCCCCTATAATACTTTATGCCACACTGTAATGCTTTTATAACACATTATGCCATACCGTAATGCCCCTGTAACACATTATGCCACACTGTTATGCCCCTTACAACACATTATGGTACACCGTAATGCCCTTTACAACACATTATGTCAGACAGTAATGCCCCTTATAACACATTATGCCACACAGTAATGCCCTTTATAACACATTATGCCACACTAAGTAATACCCCTTACAGCACATTGTTCCAAACAGTAATGCACCTTACACATTATGCAACACAGAAATGCCCATTTCATTGCACCCTGAAAGATCTACCTCACCAAACCTCCTCTTTGCTCCTGCCAGTCTGTCGTCTCCGCTCAAGATTGGTGTCTATGACCATGTAGAACCATATTATTGGGAATATAGGTTGTAACTAGGGATGAGCAGTTCGGATTCTGAGGAATCTGAACCGCTTCGGACAGCGGGGATCCGAGTCCACCCGAGCTGCGGCTCTGGTGTTCCCACCTGCCTCGGAATACACTTCGAGGCCAAACGTCATTCTCCCGACGTCGGATTATTGCGAGAGTTGTTTTCTACATAAGGTGCCGCAAACGGAACTCGACACCATTTCACTCGCACACTGCGCATTGCACTGCTGAGCCTCACTGGCTGTGCTGGTTAAGTGACTGTATAGAGGATACTGACTGCACGCTGACGTATGCTACACTATATTCTGCTGATTAAGTGGCTATGTCCAAAGATTCACAATTGGCTGTGCTGGTAAAGTGACTGTGTATAGGGGGCATACTGCATGCTGATGTATGCTGTGCTATACTCTGCTGATTAAACTGGATGTGTCTAGACTCACAAGTGGCTGTGTGTACAAAAAAAAAAGTTTAAAAAAGTTAAAAAAACTTTCAAGAAAGTTAAAAGTTTAAAAAGTAAATAAAAAACAGTTTTTTTTGGTGCTGTATCCCACTGTGTATACAAGCACCATGACTCCTTGGGCTGTACCCCACTGTGTTTACAAGTACTGTGACTCCTTGGGCCATACCCCACTGTGTATACAAGCACTGTGACTCTGTTGGCTGTACCACACTGTGTATACAAGCAATGTGACTCCTTGGGCTTTAGCCCACTGCATATACAAGTACTGTGACTCTGTTGGCCATAGCCCACTGTGTGTTGTGGAAGCTTAGTTTATAAGAAACATTATATTTTACATAATTCCATATTTACATATGAGAATACAGCTTATACAATTCAACATGGCCTTTGTATAGCTATTTTGCTTAGTAAATGTAGTTATATCTAAGTAATGAGTTGAGATGGCTTTAAGGCTGCTCCCTGATGAAAGTGTTTATTTGAAGAATTGTACAAGAACTTGACCATGTACGTATAATTCTGGGCTAGTGTAAGATATGAACCAAATATAGTGATATAGAACATAATGAGCATCTCATGAAGGAATTTTTTTCTATTTGACTGCCAAGCACAAAAGAGACCATAAGAATAAACTATGTCTAATCTGATGAATATTATATTTGAACATGCCAAATGTCGTTATATGCTTGCATAATGTGGAATAATGTAGAATGTTCTAGAAGTACTGTGTGATGTAAGTGGGCGTATTACCTGAATATTGCAATAGAAAGATATAAAAACTCTGTACTGAAATCAATCGTTGTTATTGCTGCATTTTAACCCTGGGGGATATGTGCTCCCAGTTAAGGGATAAATCTATTTCTTTAATTAATTAATAAATGACAAATTTGTAAGTGTATTGGATTGGAGTCTATTACTTTATGCAACAATGAAACACCTGGTAAAAATTTGGATTTTCCACAGCTGGAGGCACTGCTATCTTTACCGCTAAACCGATGTCTTCCTCACTCGACAAGGGGGAGTAGCTGTCTGCAGCAGCTGCAAACTTCTCGGTGAGTATCAGAATTGTATATGTGCATATATATTTCTGTGCTCCGAGATGTTGAGAGGGATTGAGGGAAGATGACGTTTGGTGTAGCTAAAGTTGAACTCAGAGATGATTTTACATTGTTTGTTGTTGCATTTAAGTAATATTGCTAAAAATTGAGTTAAGTGTATTGAGTTACTGTAATAATTTTAGACTGTGGACTGATCACCCACAGCTCAGGTGAGAAGAATAATTAATTTAGAGGCTATGTATTTTAATATTTGTGCAGTGAAAAATATATGAATCATGTGTGTAAGTTATTGTGGATTGTGGGTGCCTGTGTTTCGTAAGACAGACATGTCCCAAGTGGAAATACAGACTCTAAATCAGGATGAGTGCTGATATTTGCTTGGAGAAAAAAGACGATCATAGAACAGCTTATCCTGATTACGTGCAGTTCTATGATGAGTGGTGTTAAATGACAAGAAGTGATAAAATATGTTTTCCAGTGTATGGAATGTATAGTAGTGTTAGTTTAACTTGGGTAGAATAAATAATAAAATAAATAAATAATAGAAAATTGCATCTCTTTTAACAGCGCAGCATAAAGTGTGAATTTGTAATGCTTGCATAATTGGTATGAGTAATCTAAATTGAATGCAGAGATCATCCCGCGCATGCGTAGTGTAAATCATGTCCTTAAACCCTGCCCTTTCTTAAACAAATACATGATACATGCTGCTGGGATAAGTAGGATATGGTTGTTCCTGTAAATTAAAAAAAAAAGTGCTTAGAAGATCAGAATGTTGCCAGACCAAAGACAGAATTTAAAAATAGAGCTGTAGATACTTAGAGATTTGTTACATTGTCATTTACATTGTTATTATTACATGAACCTATAGAGAAGGGATGGAAACACCTCATTTTAGAAATGTGATTTATGAGATAAATAGTGTTAATATTATTACTGACCATAAACCAAATGTTTAATGTTACATTATTCTGGACTAAATAATAAATGTATGAACCAGTTGCTGATTATCATAAGAGATTATTGGAAAATCTTAAAGATTACATAGGTTGCTTATATGATTAAGGGACTTTTTATGGATAGGTTGAATGATGCATTATGTAATAGGGTAACAATTCAATATCTAGAGTGGGAAGAACAATCCTTTAACATAATTGTTAACTTTAAAATGGCATGAGAGAAACATCTTGCAGAGAAGAGAAAAAAATCTTATGAAGCTTCAGATAAAGAGTTTAGAAAAAATTCAGTTGAAAGTGTACTAAAAGTCGATTAGGGAAAGACATAGGATCCTATATACTTCCTATATACAGAGCAGGATGGTAAACATTTATTCAGATAAATGTAACTGTAATGGTAATTGTTTTGCTTGTTTGAATATTTTCAGAGTGAGAAATTGTCTGTCTGTGTACTCAGGGCTCGCTGGCTAAAAGGAGCCGGCTATTTAAATCATGTGCTCGCACTGCATCGCGTAAAGCCGCCCACTAAGTAATAGCGAGCGGCCGCACTCTGCGCTCGCACCTGTATACAGATGCCCCTTTGCCACTCGCAACACACGTCATCTCCGGCAGTTGTAGGATTGATCGGGAACATCGAGAGCCATCAGAGTTGCTCACAGTGCTTATGGTAGCCTTTCCCCACCACAAAATTGCGAGCAGTTCTGGCTAAAATACAACCTAGTCACATGTGTAATGACGATACTTTGCTAATTATGCACACCCATTAAACGCCGTTCTGATGGTCGGGCATGCCTGCGTTCACACATCTACACCCCCATTTACAAGCACCTTCCCCTGTTACCACCCACAAACGGCACTGTCACTCAAAATAGCGGCTCGTCTGTGGGCTACAGGCGAGCACTTTCCCATCACAATGACTGGTTCGCAAATGTGCAATGCGACTCATACGCATGCATAGATTGCGAAAAATCGGTCAATGCGAGCGAGTGCAGGTCTGAACCAGGCCCTCAGTACGCCAGTGTAAGTTACCACTCTCTCTGTATACCCCTCCCAGATCTGAGAGCTTCACTGAGAGAAGAAAAAAAAAAGTTTTGTTTCAAGTGGATAAAATGCTAGTAAAAGTAGGTTATGAGATTTTTTTTTAGTAAATACACAGTATCTACATAGTATTTTAAAAAGACAGGGATAATATTTTTTTTTTACATGTCACAAACAGTTTACAATATTTGAAGAATAATCTGCAATCTTTTTTGTTCTTATAGATGATTCAGTCCTTATCTAACAGTGATCTGCTGTTATATTCTAAGTTGTTTCAATTGTTCAATTCTAAGTTGTTTTAATAAGAGATACTAAACAATTGTGTTTTTTGCAGAAGTAGGCTACCAAGTTTAATGAGACAAAATCTAACTATATTTATAAGTTTAAATATCCAGGATGTTGTTCACGGCACATCGAAGACATTTATATCTTTTAAATGGTGGCATTAATTGTTAAGTTGAATTGCATCTATTTGTTTTACATACTGTTATTTAGATATTTAATAATGCTCAACTTAAACATGTTCCTACTGCCAGATTTCTCGATGGGAGATCACAGATGTCACATTTTGAATCGTGCTACATTGATATTCTTTATCCTCAACAGGGCGGAATATGGTTGATTATGGTTGATGGTGAGGAAAAGGAAGACAATGAACATATTTGCAATAATGAAATATAAAAATAGTTTGCAAAAAATTAAATACATGAGTTAAAACATTTCTGTTAGAACAGACATTGCGGAAGTTTAATTAGATAATCCTGACTTGGTTCTCCTTACTAATGATAGCTGTTACAGACAGACAAATGTTTTCTTTTTGGTGACAGCGTATGCAATAACTGCCACACTTAACGTAGGTAGCTGAATGTACAGTATTGATTAGAGTCAGGGCCATTTCTGCCATTGGGCTTCTTGGGCTGTTGACCAAGGGCCCAAAGCTTGTAGGGGCCCGCCAACCCACCCCCCTGCAGCTGTGGTAAGTTGGTAAATTTGTGATATTTTTATAAGCCGGCCCCAGGTGCACTGTATTCCGATCTAACCTCCCCACCCCCCCTTCCCCATGACAAACACTCACCTCAGTCCCAGTTTTACTTCATCTGCCGGCTTCAGACCAGACAGAGTCTCTCTGCATGTGTGGGAGATCTTATGGACATGCAGGAGGGTTTCATTTTATTGACCATTTAAATTTCTTTCCCATGAATCAGTGGGTAGGGGCCCCAGTGCATTGCTTTGCCCAGGGCCCACACTGCTGTTAAGGCAACCATTGATTAGAGTACTTGGAAGCATAGGGGTTACCGCATAGCTTGGGGAAATACAATTTTACATGCACAAATGGTTGAAGAACTGATAGAGGCAATATAGTTACCAAAAATAAGTTGCAGTAATTAAATGTCAGGCACATACCAGACAGACTGATATTATTTCCATGGGGAACATATTAGCTGACCGGGTAGTATGAGAGGCAGTTTAAGTACATACGGTATGATGAGCCAGTTGTAGACTGGCTCACATTTGACTAATTGAGGCAATATCAGGAAAATACTTCTCACAATGAGGTCAATGTTTGGAAATTAAAGCATTTTTTTTTTAAAAGAGAAGATGGTATTAGCTATTTGAGTGGAATTAAAAATATAATTACCAGCCCTTGAATAAGGTGTTCGTGGGATAGTTAATTTAAGAGCAGAAAATATGAATTGCATTGTACAATCTTACTGGTATGCTCAAGCCAAACCTAAATGTTAAAGTTGTGTTATTTGCTTGATAAACAATGTAGAGAAAATGGTACCTACTATAACATTTTCCAAATATTACAGATACTATAAATTGATTTTATTCAGTTACCAAAGTGAAGAAAAAGAGGATTAAAGTATGTTCTTGTCATGGTTTCAGTATGTTTTAAAATATATTGTTGACATGTTTTTAGATACTGCGGAGTTTACTGATTTTACTGTTTCGAGATGCTTAGAAAGAGACTTTGAAGGAATTTGTATGTAAGGTATAGTTTATCTAGTGTTATTGAAAGTAACATGGCAACTAATTTTACAAGAGAAGTTTTTCAAATGAGTGAAATGTTGGGAATAGAATCAAAGTTACACATGTCATATTAGACTTAATGGTGTTAGAAAAAAAGGCTAGTTAAACTTACAAAGGAGACAGGAATGGCATTGTCTGAAGGCCTATCTTTAGTGCTTCATAGTATTAGAATCACACCTAGGCCTCATCTCAAACTCTCTCCTTATTAACTGTTATTTGGACTACAATCAAGATGTGTTACTAAACCAAAGAATGATTTGAAATTACAACATGATTTGACTGTTCAAAGCAGCTACAACAAGACCTTTGGGAAGCTCAACAGGATATTCAACCAACACCAGCGTTTGGTCCAGCAGATGAAATACAGCCTTGAGACTATGGTGTGAAGTTTTTGTTACGTTCTGGTTCTTTACAGATCAATGGGATGGTCCTTGGCATGGCAAAGTAAATGCTTACAGATACAGCTATAAAGGTTGCTGAGAAGGACATCTGGATCCACGGCTTGCATTGAAAAAGGGTCAGAGAGATCAGAGATCAGAGCTTAAAGGGACTAAAAGACTTAGACTCAAGTGCTGATATAGAGACTGAAATATAAAGACTTAATTACCTGAATATTGTAATAGAAAGATATAAAAACTCTGTACTGAAATCAATCATTTTTATTGCTGCATTATAACCCTGGGGGATATGTGCTCCCTGCTAAGGGCAAGATCTATTTATTTATTTAATTAATTAATAAATGACACATTCTTCAGTGTATTGGATTGGAGTCTATTACTTTATGCAACAATGAAACACCTGGTAAAAATTGGATTTTTCACAGCATACAAGCACTGTGACTCCTTGGGATGTAGCCCAATACGTGTTCATAACACACAGGTACTGTGACAAGTTAACGCAATAAAAGTTAAAAAAAATAATTAAAGTTAAAAAAAACTGTTTATTTGTGCTGTACCCTACTGTGTACTGTATACAAGTACTGTGAGACTGCAGGCCATAGCTCACTGTGTATACATGCACTGTGACTCCTTGGACCATAGCCCATTGCGTGTACAAGCACTGTGACTCCTTTGGCCGTAGCCCTCTGTTATACAATCACTGTGACTTCTTGGGCTTCAGCCCTCTGTGTGTCCATAACACACAAGTACTGTGACTCCACAGTGAGTGCCAATGTTTCATAGATGTGCTTTAAACTGTGGTGTCTGTGAAGCTGGTCTGTCGGTAATAACCAGCCAGCTCACTGCAGCCTTTGGCCAATAATGGCGAAAACAATATTGTGAGCTGCCGGGTGGTCTAAATTGACTGTAAATGACTGGAAATTAATGTTATTGAGGTTAATAATATTCTAGGAACAAAAAAACAAAACAAATTAAATGATTTAGCTTTTTTGTAAATTTTTGTAAAAAATTCAAATCCAAAACCAGTCAAGGCGGTTTGGCAAATCCAAAGCCAGATGACAAATCAGAGCCAAATCCAGCAAAAATGGTCCGGCACACACATCCCTAGTTATAACCTGTAAACTCTGCGTGTATCAGATTACACATACTATTATCTCACAAGCTGCGCCACATAGCTCAGTTATCCTGGTTACCTTGCAGGAGGAGGACTACAGTTGGCAGCAAGGCAGGCACTGCATGGCCTTTGGAGAAAACAAGTAAACAAGTCCAATTGGTGGAGACATCTGTCAGACACGGTGACTGATTTACTCGCTGACAGCGGCAAAAGTAGGTGTGACTATTCCTATAGAACAGGGGTGGCCAGACTTTGGATTCAGTGATGTACAGTACTTTTAAAGATCAAAACCTTGTGTGATTAATGAGCCTGAAAAAGGGGGCCTGGCATGCAAAAAGGGGGCATGAAGTCACACATAGCGTCTCCAATTCAAATCAAGCCACACAGTAGCACAATCTTATTCACATTACGCCGCACATAGTGCCCCTGATTCACATTACACCACCTAGTAGTCTCCCTTATTCATGTTACGACACATAGTAGTGCACACAAAAGAAAGAAAGGTCTTCCCGCACTAGATAGTATTATGTTGTACTGTTAGCAAATAGGAGATTTTTTTCACCCAAAATATTACAAGAGAGAGTAATTACCACTCTGAGTATAGTCAGGAAATATGGTGGTGCTACCAACTGATTAAATACATATGTTCAAAAGGAAAAGAGAAAAGAAAATCAGTTAAATTGGTGCACTCTATCTCCAATGCACATTTCGCAGTTTGCTTTCTCAAGGTTATAGTGCCGATGCAGGCTCCCATCGGAACTTTTAAGAGGACAAGCAGCCAATCTTAGCAACGGATTTCTCACATGGTGTATTTTCACCAATAGCCATTCAGTTGTATTAATCATGGTGTACGGATCTTCAATCACTGCCGATCCAGTCTGGCAAGTTCATATATTATAACCATATTCAACATGAATCTACATTTGTTTCATCATATAGCTATTTTATTCTGGAAAAATATGTAGTAAGGTAATTGTTATAGGTATGTTTTAAGGACTCCTCGACTTAAAGATTGTATATAGGATATATTCATAAAAATTCAAAAATGTCTATAAAATAATGATAAAAGAAAAAACTTTAGATATAATACAATATATTCAGAAAACATGTTTTTATTTATATAAAAAATAATATATGATGACAAAGGAGAAAACACTAAAGTTGGTATAATAATAAATCATATACCTATACAAGCTGATATATAGATTATGTCAGCATTGCACAATATTCAAGCTATATAATACTCTTAACATGTGCAATAAAAATCAAATAGTGTGAAAAAGAAAGTAAATAAAATTATGATAATAAAATGTATATGTGTATGTTAATGTGAGATAAAACAATAATAGTATAAGTGATGAAGTGTGTTTTTTAGAAAACAGATCGTAAGTATAAGGAAAGATGTGTATACTGTTGCAGTTAATAGTGATATAAATAAGTGGATAATATAAAGAGAAAGGAAAAATAATAAGACAAAAAATGACATAAATGAAATGTGTAGAAATAAATGATCTGAAAATATGTAAAAATATTTAAAAAAAATATATTATGTATAATATGGTGAAATGCAAAATTCTGCACAGTATAATAAGGCATATGATACAGGTCTTCTCAATAAAAAAACAAAAATATATAGATAATAAGTAACAAGATGTGATTATATTTAGTTTATATTGTATCATAGTGTGGAAATGATCTAATAATAAATGATATACTGTATCATATGATAAAATATCTTATATAAATAGTTGATGAAATATGTGACCAAAAATAGTTATTAAATAAATATAATATCTATAAGGAATAATATGTAAGGGTATAATGAGGTAAATGATATGGATATTCTCAACATAAATCAAAAAATATGAAAACAAATAATAAGTAGATCAAATAATAAACAATAGATGTGATTATATTTAATATATATTATATCATAGTGTAGCATTATTTTTCTATTAGAGACTGTTATATATCATATAGTCTATAGTGATACTGTTATATTTAATTATGGGGACAAGAAGTGTATAGTCTCCCAGAGTGGTATTCTCCTATATGGACATAACATACATACCCTTATATGTATGTAGTCCATGTCTAGGATAAGTGTGTTCTATACTTCTTGAAATAGTAAAATCTGATAAAGAGGAAGAAAATGGATATATCGATAAGTTTATAAATATGCTGAATAATTGATCTCCTCATTAAGACCTCCAGGTTTAAACTGTCCAATAAGAAGATGTATCTGGATTCTCGTCTAAGCAGCTGTTTGTTAATGTCACCGCCTCTGATTCCAAGCTGTACATTTTCTAGGCCAAAGGCCCGCAACTTTGTGGCATCCCCCCCATGTTTATGGAGGAAGTGTCTTGCCACACTAGTCAATTGTTTCATTTTGAGACGATCATCATTTGCATGTTTGATGTTACCCACATGTTCCAATATTCTTCTTCTTTTTTAATTGTCTTTTAGTCATCCCTACATATTTCTTCCCACGGGGACATGTCAGGCAATAGATTACCCTTTGAGTTATACAATTGCTGAAGTTTTTAACTATCATCCTTTGATCATATTTATTAGTGAATTCCTTAGTTGGTTGTATGTATTCACATGCTTTGCATCTGCCACATTTGAAACATCATGTGACCAAATTGTAATTATTTGTTTTTTTGTTACTATAGTGGCTCTGTACCAATTTGTCATGTAAATTCTGAGATCTTCTCCACCTTATTGAAATACAATCTCCAATTGTCTTCTCCAAATCCTTATCAGTGGTAAGTATGTAATGATATTATCAATATTTTTCCACTGTTGACAGAATGTGCCTATAAAGCGGGTCTTGTTATTATCATGTTGATTTCATTTTTTTTGGAGTGAGGAGATCCATTCTTTTCAGAGTTTTAATTTGTTGATAAGCTTGATTTAAGGTCTATCTTTGGTACCCTCTCTTTTCTAGATGGTCTTTAAGTAGTGCCCTTTATACACAATTCCCACAGTAGTGCCCCTTATACACATAATGCCCACAGTAGTAGTTCCCCTTATAGAATGTCCACTGTAGTAGTGCCCCTTATGCAATGCCCACTGTAGTAGTGGCCCTTATGCAGTGTCCCCTGTAGTAGTGCCCCTTATGCAGTGTCCCCTATAATTGTGCCCCTAATACAATGCCCCCTGTAGTAGTGCCCATTATGCAGTACCCCCTGTAGAAGTGGCCCTTATGCAAAGCCCTGTAGTTGTGGCCCTTATGCAGTGCTTCCTGTAGTAGTGCCTATTATGCAGTGCCCCCTGTAGTTGTGCTCCTTATGTAGTGCTTCCTGTAGTAGTGCCCATTATGCAGTGCCCCCTGTAGTTGTGCCCTTTATGCAGTGCTTTCTATAATAGTGTCCCTTATACAGTGCACCCTAAAGTGATGCCCCTTATGCAGTGCACCCAGTACTAGTTCCCCCTCCCAGTGCAGAACAGCCCCCACAACCATGTGCAGTACTTACCTGAACAGCAATGGCCCCGCGCGCCCCCTTAGTCCGGCCTCCGGCGCCCCCAAGCCACCGCGGGGTCTGCTGGGGCTGTTGCTACGCCACTGGGTGGGATGCATGATGCATTGGGGATGCGATGCATCCTGCCACTCTTCACATGCATAGTTACACTGGTATGCATTAAGAAAATCACAAAGGACAGCTCTCCGATTGATTTCCTCTCACAGCACTCTCCGAAGAGAAACCCATAGGTTTCTATAAGTTAACGCCATCTGTAGATGACGTTAACCACCACATCCAAGCCCCAGAATGCTTGGTGCATATGAGAAATGCGGTTAAACCTGCATTTTTGGGAGGTCGACTGCATTTCTCCCGTTGTTGCATCCCGCCCTATGACCCTACTTAAAATAGGAACATACAGAATATATAAAAAACCCAAAAAGTTAATTGTGTTTTTCTTTTTGCCTGATACTTGTTTTTTGTTTTACCAGCATGTAGTGTAAAGGGAAGTTCACTTTGTTGTGTAGGTTGGTTTACACATACTCCCACCTTCATCTGACTTGTAGAACGGTGCAAATCCTTTCCCTGGGCCATTCTGCTATCATATTATACAGTTATCCTTTGTGACTTTCTCTAGACGCCCCACTGACTGTAGAACTTGCAAAATGTCTAGCTGTCTGACACATTGTACTAAATGAGTGACATCTGAACAGATATCTATGGCACTTGAGTAATCCGCTGCCAACTTTTATTTAATACAGAGTGTCAGACTTCCATGCTGCCTAACAGCTCTAAGCAGCCAAGCTTTGGGTAGCTCCTTAGTGTTAATTAACACAATTTCATCTGACTACTGGTCTACTACAGTAGTTAGTGACAGCGAGTAGTTTGAATAACCCCTTTTCACACAATCGCATATACATGACAGGTAACCCATCTGATTTATATTAATATATTTTATTTCTGTGATACAGTACTTACACATTTAAATCATACAGAAAAAGGTATTTTTCTTTTCATTATAAATGGTAGTTATAGTTAACCAGTGGCTGTTAGAGAAATAAGCCTAGCTGTTCAACATTGCTGTCTTCTGAGAAATAATGTATGACAAAATACTGAGAGAGAAAACTATTGAGGTGATGGATATATGATTTACGAAAAGATTGAGCTGTGTGAATCAAGTCTATTAGATGGCAGTAACAATCTACAGTAAAAACTTCTATTTGATGTTAACAGATGACAGGAAATTGGTAATGATCCTCAATGTATTTTATTCAATTGAATTGTGTACAATCTGTTATCAACCTTGGTTCTTGACTCTATAAATAACACTGCAGCTAGGGAACAAGACGTTGAATGTGTTCAGTTGCTTCAAAAATATTTGCCAAACAGATACGAGTAGGTGCACTTCTATTTTAACACTCTTAGCACTCTGCTGGAAATTGATCATCTACCCTTTGAGAACTAACTGTTGCTGCCTGTACTAAAATGGTGTATGGTGTTCAAATCTAGTCCTTATGCAGGGCCAACAACAGAAACCTTGGGGACCGGTACACTCATGTTTTTGGGGCCCCCTATACACCCTCCTAGTCCTTATCCAAGCCCGTCACACACACACACCCACAAACACACACACACACCCCTCTTTCCAGCCGCAGTGTCTGTCACACACCCCTCTTCCCCTGTGTCTGTCACACACCTCTCTGCCCCAGCCCCTGTGACTTTCACACACCCCTCTCCTCAGCCCATGTCAGTCACACACCCCCTCTTCCCCAGCCCCTGTGTCAGTCACCACCTCTCTTTCCCAGCCTCTATGTCTGTCACCCCCCCTTCCCCAGCCGCTGTGTCACACACCCCTGTTCCCCAGTCCCTGTGCCACCCCCCCTTCCCCAGTCCCTGTGTCACACACCCCTCTTCCCCAGTCCCTGTGTCACACACTCCTCTTCCCCAGTCCCTGTGTCACTCACCCCTCTTCCCCAGCCCCTGTGTCACACACCCATCTTCCCCAGCCCCTGTGTCAGACACCCCTCTTCCCCAGTTCCTGTGTCACACACCCCTCTTCCCCAGCCCCTGTGTCACAGACCCCTCTTCCCCAGAGAATGTCACATGTCCACCTCTTTTCCAGCCCCTGTCACATGTCCCCCTCTTCCCCAGCCCCTTTCACATATCCCCAACTTCTCCAGGCCCTGTCACATCTCCCCCTCTTCCCAAGCCCGTCACATCTCCCCCTTTTCCCCAGCCCGTCACATCTCCCCCTCTTCCCCAGCCCCTGTCACATGTACCCTTCTTCCCCAGCCCCTGTCACATGTCCCCCTTTTCTCCAGCCTGTCACATGTCCCCCTCTTACCCAGCCCCTGTCACATGTCCCTCTAAACCCCAAGCCCCTGTCACATGTCCCTCTCTTCCCCAGTCCATCACATGTCCCCATCTTTCCCAGCCCCTGTCACATCTGCCCCTTTTCCCCAGCCCTTGTCACATGTCCCCCTCTTCTCCAGCCTGTCACATCTGCCCCTCTTCCCCAGCCCCTGTCACATGCCCCCCTCTTCTCTTGCCCCTGTCACGTTCCCCTCTTCCCCAGCCCATGTCACATGTCCCCCTCTTCCCCAGTCCCTATCACATGTACCCCTCTTTCACAGCCCCTGTCACATTTCCCCAGCCCCTGTGTCTGCCACATCCTTCATCTGTAGCTCCCCAACACCCGACCCATGACTCTCTAGCCCAGCCCGGCCTCAGCCAATACTTACCTGCTGCACTTTTTCAGTCTTCTCTGGCGGCTCTCATACCCGGTGGCTCCTTGCTCTGATTCAGAAGTGCAACATCGTGACATCACACACACTGCACAAGTCTGGCCTTCATGTGTTTGCCGGGAGTCTGGGACTAGTCGGGAGTATCTAGCCACAATCGTTGTGCCGGGTGCCCTGCTTACACAGCAGGTAGCTGTCTGCAGAGACAAGGGACACAAGAAGTGGGCTCCCATAATTCCAGAGGGTTTGGAGCCCCTCAGAATCTCAGGGACCTGTGCAAGTGTCCCCATTGTCCCATCTTGTTGCTGGGCCTGTTCTTATGTCATGTTTTCTTAGGTCATGTTTTCAGATTTTCCTGTGTAAACAGGTGGGATAATTACTGACCCAGCAAAATAAATGAAATCAATGGTGCATCAATGAGGAAGTCCAAAATGCAAGACAAGTTGGGGGAACTTTAGGACTATTGTTGAAAATCCAGCATTTAAAGTATGGGAGCATATATCCCATTCTTTAGAGTAAATAAGCCCTGCCTATTATCCACCCCACCCCAGCCTACCTGTCAACATCCACTTTCAGTGAAACTCAATCTCTTTTTGAGGTTTGGACTGTTGGAAGGTATGTGTGAGTCCTCTCATGAGTCAGGTAGGTGAGCTTTATCTTCTGTGATCTAAACATATGATACTTGCAAAATGAATGTCTGTTGGTATTTATCTAAGCAAAATCTCACTGGCTTTTGTAAGCTACAAATGATTGCTGTGTTGATTTTAAATACCTTTATATAGCAACCTGAACTCAGATATACTGTATATACTTATGCAATCATTTACATAGTGAATATCATTATTTTCCTCATGACTTGAACTAGCCCTACTATTACAGCTAGAGATGTGCTCAAAGACCCTTGTGTTTTGCTTTTCATTCTAAATCATCATCATGTTTTGGTTTTGTCAAAATCACCCAGTTTTGGTTTTGGATTTCTTTAAAAATTGATTAAAACAGCTAAATCATGTAACTTTGACCTGTTTTTGTTCCTATAGTATTATTAACATTAATATAATTCATTTCCAGATTACTCTGACCACCTCACAGCACCTGAAATCACGAGGGAGGTACTTAAATGCAATTCAAAATATGAGATCCAGTTTTTAGATCCGAGTTCCGAACTTGCAAGAAGACCAGAGTCGGGACTTGGTTCAACTTGGAACTCCAAGTTTGGATAAGTTCAGTTTTCAGTAAAACCAAACCGCCATCACTAATTATACCAGTTTTGAGTAAAAAGAGAGGAATTGCTACGATTTTATGTCTATCTTTGTACAAGTGTTCACCTCAAATCACAACAGCTCATTACAGTGTCCTGCAGGGTTAATACTCAATATCCATTTGGATGCCTTACTCTGTAGAAAATAACCCCAGATGGAATTTGCAGTTAGTAGTAATGAGCGGCGGCAGTGTAAAACCATTTCCTAATAAAAGAACATTTTAGTACAAGTGTAGGCAATGTCCGGCACTCCAGCTACTGTGATACTTCACATCCCAGCATACCCTGACACAGTTTTAACATGTCCTAACAGCAGACCTGTGGCAGGGTATACTTGGATTTGTAGTTCCACAGCACTTGGAGTGATGTACAGTACATTGTCTACCCTTTCCTTAGTATTAGTATTTTAGAAAAGCTAAATATCCTCTTAATAAAATGGTGGAAAAGGCATGCATAACAAATTATTTTATTAACTCTCTGTAATTCACTTTAGTAGAGATGAAATTAAAAAGTGAAAACTAGAGTTAAAAGCACCATATATTAAAGCAATGCAATTGTACTGCAACAATCAATCTAAAGGAGCTATTAAAGTGGTGTTTCACCCGCGGACGCAGGGGGGGGGGGTTCCGAGTACCTAGAAACCCCCCCCACCACTCCATCGCAGCCCAGCTTAACAATATTGTTAAGACGTGAGCCAGCAACTGTCCCTGGCTGAGCTGCCTGTAGGGGGAGCTGCAGCGCTTGGGGGTAGGGTGATCTTTGTCAGTGTGCCAGTATGTGTGTGTATAGGCTTTGTCAGTGTGTGTGTGTGAGTAGGCTTTGTCAGTGTGTGTGTCAGTCTCTGTGTGTGTGTGTGTGTGTGTATAGGCTTTGTCAATTCAATTTAAGGCAAAATCATTATTCTTTTCTGCAGATCACTGTTGCTTGTTTCTTTGTAGTGTGTGTATAGGCTTTGTCAGTGTGTGTGTGTGTGAGTATAGGCTTTGTCAGTGCAGTGTCTGTCTGTCAGTGTGTATGTGTATAGGCTTTGTCAGTGTGTGTGTCAGTCTGTGTGTGTATAGGCTTTGTCAATTCAATTTAAGGCAAAATCATTATTCTTTTCTGCAGATCACTGTTGCTTGTTTCTTTGTAGTGTGTGTGTATAGGCTTTGTCAGTGTGTGTGTGTGTGAGTATAGGCTTTGTCAGTGCAGTGTCTGTCTGTCAGTGTGTATGTGTATAGGCTTTGTCAGTGTGTGAGTATAGGCTTTGTCAGTGCAGTCTCTGTCAGTGTGTGTGTGTCAGTCTCTGTGTGTGTATAGGCTTTGTCAGTGTGTGTGTGTGTGTGTGCGTGTGTGTATAGGCTTTGTCAGTGCAGTGTGTGTCAGTGTGTTAGTGTGTCTGTCAGTGCAGTCTGTGTCAGTGTGTGCGTGTATATGTTACTGTGTATGTTTGCCGTGCCACTTTTATAGTTCTTCAAGGAGCTGAAAAGCTCTATATATATATATATATATATAAATTTTATATATATATATAAATGCAGGCTTCTTCCGTGTCCCACGACGTGGGTGAGTGGCTGGAGCAACCAGCCTCCATGCCCGCGTCCATACACACGGTCAGCCGGCAGTCACGACCAGGACTTGCACCCCAGCAACCAGAGTGTGTAGCCGTACTCCCTCTCCGGGAAGATATCCCCGAGGCACCAACCTACAGCTCATCAGCCAGCGGGACGCTGCTGCAACTACTTGAGACATTTGTGAGTCATATCTCACTATTATAGCACAATCGCTCTCAGACTGACTTTACTCTGGTTTCCCGATACATCGAGCGACCCGCCGTGGTCAGTTTCTATACATTGGATTAGTGTCACTATTACATGACCCGCCGTGGTCAGATATCATGTATGATTAACTACCTGTGATATCTGTCATTTTAGCATCATCTATAATAATTTAACACCACATAAGCACTTCTGTTGACTTCTTATATGTTATGAGTGCTGTAATCAATGTAACCAATCGACGCAGTAAACATTTAGTTGCTTTACCATATTATTCCTTTGCATTGCTCAGTTATTTGATTTATACATTTATATCCAGCCTTTTTTAGACCATTGCACTGTGATTCACTACACATTGATTATATAGGGTGCAGTGCTCCGAGACCTGGTAGACCTGGCAAAAACCCATGTTATTTGGGCAGTGGAAAAAGGTTATTAATGTATAGAAAGCTGTTGCTATCATTAATTAAATAGATTGGAATCAGTAATTTTCCTACACTGTGGTGTTACAAAGAGTTCCACATTTCTATTTTGAAAAATTATAAAGCACCTGTTGAAATGACAATCAATATCTTGTGTCAAGCAATATGGCAGTAGTATTTAAACTAAAGCAAACCAATATTGGCTGTAAAAGCAAGATGTTCTGCCAAAATAAGAAATCTATTCAGCAAAATGTACAATTAAGGAGTCAAATTATTTCAGCCTATTCAAAATAACATCCTGTTTTCATTATGAAAAGGCCAGGGTCATTAGAGGGCTTGCAAGTGAGCAAGGAAAAGGCAATAATGAAAGAAAGTGAAGCAGCTATATATATTGTTCCATTTCCTTAATGAGGTCAGAATGTCAGAAAGTTCACTTAACTGACACTTGAAATACTTTTCCAAGAAAATGCATGAAATAGATAACTGGGTAGTTTAAGGTAATACATACTGTACTTGCCTACTTTTGAAAAAGCATTTCAGGGAGATTGTAAAAGCAACACCTATAAGCGTGGCCTCAAAGTGGACGTGTACTGCTACATCTGAGAGGTGTGCCATAAAATTGATTTACATCCAAATGTAAATGAGTCCCAACGCAGTAAGATCTACATGTATTTGCCAACTCTCCCTCATTGTCAGGGAGATTCCCTGAAATAGTAGAAATCTCCCTGTCTCCCTGAAAAGTCTAGCAATCTCCTAAAAATATTTTAAAAAAGAGATATATACATTCAAATGGGATCATTAGTATCATTTCCCTGATTTGGATATAAGGCACAATGATCCATACTTGCCGACATTATTGGGGAGATTTCCGGGAGCAGCAGGAGGGTACCTGCTGCTCTCCACTTTGGGGGGCGGGGCCAGACGCTAGATGACATTAAGCCCCACCCCCTTTACAGAAACCCCCGCTGTGGGAAATATCTCCCCTTCTAAAAACTCTCCTTTTAGTAAATTTTCTCCTTAGACTCTTCAGGGAGTCAGGTAGATTGCTACTAATTTCTGGGAGTCTCCCTTACAATCAGGGAGAGTTAGCAAGTATGATTTAATACAGTGCAATAGAAATACTTACTCCTACACTAAAATACTTATTCACGTGCCAGCTCCTCTGTTGAGTGTGAAGTTATAATATAAGAATTTTTATTGTTAGATAATTGATTGACAAAGATAAATCAACATTCATATTTTTTCCTAAAGAGTAAATACCCAGGTGACAATGCTATGGCTCTCTGTAAAGCTGTGCACCCATCAGATAATGGAGACTTGTTTCCTTGTGGCTCACATGGCTACTAATATATTAAAATACTGTTTGGGGGTTTTCCCTGACTTCAGAACGCATAATACAATACAATATGTACTGTTTATCATCATTTTATATTTCCTGTGTAGCTGCTGAGGAATTTGATGATTTTGCAGACAAGACTGGGACCCAATCCCAATGTCAATTCAGTGTCAGCAGTTGCCTGCAGTACCACTACGCCATCCTTGTCCTACAAATATTATTTGTATGATTTTTGGGGGATACCCACAAATATTAAGAGCCCAAGGATTTAACAAGGAGGGACTGCAGCAGACATCTCCGATATGTGCTGCGGACCTTCCCTTTCTGACTGCAATGCTACTATGCTGTCAGAATTACCAATCTTCAGATTGCAAAGCATTCCAAAGCTTGGTCTCGGCTGCTCACGCTATTTGAAATGGCGTTAGCCATTAGGAGCCTATGGGCTACTCTGTATTGCTATTTTTACCTGAGAGGGTGATCTGAGATCCTCCAGATCCCTCTTTGCCTTCCCCCGATGACACATGCACTAGCCGATGACCCTGCATACATAGTACATGCACTAATGCTAAACATGGAAGTAGAGTGATAGCATAAGCCAGAGGTTCCCAAACTAGGTCCTCAAGGTACCCTAACGATCCAGGTTTTAAGGATATCTATGCTTGGGCACAGGTGACTTAATTAGCACCTCAGTCTTTTGATCTAACCATTTGTGATCAACCATGGATACCCTTAAAACCTGGATTGTTAGGGTGCCTTGAGGACTGAGTTTGGGAACCTCTGGCATAAGCTATCACTCTGCTTCCACGTTTAGCGTTGGTTTGTGTACTATGTATGCGGGTGGTCTCTTATCAAAGCTCATTTCCCTGCAAGAGTTTATTACTAAATTTGCGTAAAAGTTTTAATTTAGTAAATATTAACAAATTTAGTCCACATTTAAAATGCAGGATATGATAAATCGACCCCTAAATCTAAGAGACCTGCAGCTGTAGACATCCTGGCTGGAAAGCAGCACCACTATATTAAGAAGAAAAGCTGGAAACACTCTTCTCTGAGCAGGTGGGAAATTCCCAGTCTAAAAACAACAAAGGGAAAATTATAATGGCCAATCCAGAGGTTCCCAAATGCGGTCCTCAAGGCTCCCAAACAGTCCAGGTTTTAGAGATATCCATGGTTGAGCACAGATGACTTAATTAGTACCATAGTCAATTTGGTTTAATCACCTGTGCTCACCCATGGATATCTCTAAAACCTGAACTATTAGGGAGCTTTGATGACTGTTTTTGGGAACCTCTGGGCCAATCTATTGTGCTTTTGTCAGAATTTCTACAAACATTAGGAAAAGCCTCCAATAGTCACAAATCATCAGCAAAACTAATCATCTTCTGGGTACAAATATAAATGAAGATATAACAAAAACTACCATAACACAGTAATAAACAAGCAAGCAGGAAATTAGTCACATCTACGCCTCTCTGGAAATCTACTATCTCAGAGGTTCCCAAACACGGTCCTCAAGGCTCCACAACAGTTCAGTTTTACAGATATCCATGGTTGAACACAGGTGGCTTAATTAGTAACTCAGTCAATTTGATTTAACCACCTGTACTCAGCCATGGATATCTTTAAAACCTAAACTGTTGGGGTGCCTTGAGGACCACATTTGGGAACCTCTGTACTAGCAGTTAAGGGGGGTGTAACATTAAATTATAAAACCCACCTACAGATGTGTCCACTACACATACATGTTACCTCCGTGTGCTACAAGTCACCTTAAACATAACGCATGAGCGCCGTGTGCCTAAATAGCGCCAAGCATCTTTTCGTGCAACTTTTTATTCTCAAATGAGCCTTATTCACAAAATGAATAGTACGTACACACATCTTCTGCTGATTAAAATTATATGTGGCATGCCTATATTCTGCTAGCAACTGCCGGGGTATCTGCATGCAAAATGCTACATTACATTGTCAGTGGCTGTTGACATTGTAACATAGCAATTTGCATGCAGATATTACAGTACATATCATAAATGTGCCCATAGAGATGCAGAATAGAACCTGAATAATGCTTCTGAAAACAGATGTGTCCTTACATACTGTGGTTCTAGGTGCACCAAATAGCCACTCTTGGTGCACTATCAACTCGAGCTGTGTCTCAATCACTCTGCTAAACTATGCAAGAAGCAACAAAACTACATTACTAGTGAGCAATCTATCGCACCGTCGCTAGTGTCATCCCGGCGGCATTGGTAGCAACTTAGCGTCCCCAGTGCGCAAACCAGCGCACCGTCGCCAGTGTCATCCTGGCGGCACTGGTAGCTACTCATCGTCCTCTGTGCACAAACCAGTGCACCATCACCAGTGTCATCACGGCGACCCTGGTAGCAGCTCATCATCTCCAGTGCGCTATGTCCCTGTGCTTCCACCATCAAAGACTCAACAGCCCGAAGGCTGCATCTAACCCTGGGGCCCCAGGTCACCACTTGCCAAGGCAAATCAGCCCCCAAGGCTGCTTCACCAGCCCAAAGGCTGCATCTTGCTCCAGGCCCTCAGGCCACTACCAGCCAAGGCAAACCAGCCCTCAAGGCTGCTTCACCAGCCCAACGGCTGCATCTTACTCCGGGCCCTCAGGCCACTGCCTGCCAAGGCACACCAGCCCTCAAGGCTGCTTCAACAGCTCAAAGGCTGTCTCTCACCCTTAGCACTTTAGTGTATACTCACTACAGGTATTCTGTCTGTACAGCGGTGTTTCGTCTGACCGCAATCTGTCTCATGACAACTGTGCTGTCTTTGATTATCACCGACTGTGCGCTTCTCAGCTTGTCAGCAGCAAGCTGGTAAGTATACTCACTGCAGGATCTTTATTATACCAGCGGGGAAGACAACATCCATACGCAATCAGCAGTAGGAGCTCCAGTAACTGCTGTTATACCAGTGTACTTCCCAGGTTGTCAGCAGTATGCTGGTGAGTGTAATGCTACAGGACCCTTGTAATGTCATCGGGGAAGATAACATCCAAAAATTTGCAGTGGTAAATGTCCAATAAATGCTATTAGCCTGTGGGTATCCAGGATGCTATGGCCATCAACAGGGGTCAATATTTTGGGTTTCTGACGACGTGTTTCGCCTCTTACCACCGGAGGCCTTCTCTACTAATAGCTAGTTCAGTCATGGTCACAACCTAGCATCTGGTACACTGTGAGTGGCTTTGTATGCAGTATTTGGTAGAATAATCACTATACTATCCATATCTCAGTTGCATTGGGAGTCTTGTGCCATATGGTGTAAAGCCGCTTGGCATATGAGGACACATCTGAATCATGGAGTAATAAGTCACTATGGTATATTAGATTACTTAGGATCATAGCTGAAAGGATACACTGCCATGAATGAATGCCACCATGAAAGCCAAGATAGTGTTGCACTAAAAAATGGTCTGCAAGTTAGATATAAGGTAGATATAAATTCATAGTAATTCAGGTTTTCCCCTACCTCACTCGGGCATATTCACTAAAATATAAAACCTGCATCAAAAGCTTACTGTGAAAATTTCAGGGATTTGCATTGTCACTTAATAACCCAATCTCAACACCACATCCATTGCACAGAAACATGATTACTGTACATACCTAGCAAGTTAAAAGGTCATCTTTGTGTAAAAAAGACTTAGAAGTCCTATATAATAATATACTGTAACATCTAGCCAATAGAATGTAAGCTCTCACGAGCAGGGCCCTCTACCCTCTTGTGCTTCTACTTACTCATACTGTCATCTGCTCCTTACTCCCCACTTGAGCACCTATCACTAGGTTGCTTATGTCCTGTTGTTTATTTGAGTGTTATGATCACTAATGCTGCAATGTATATAAACCTTTTCCTTGTCCTGCATTGTATTGTACTGTAAGTCACTGGCTTCTTGTTCACTTATTTATGTCATACTTGCCTACCCTACCGATTAGGTCAGGAGCCTCCCAAAAATCGTGTGCCGCTCCCGGACCCCGGAAAGGCAGGCAAGCCTCCCGGCAGGGGGGGTGGCAGTGATGCGATTCACACTGAATTGCTTAATTTTGGCCCCACTCCCTGCTTCACAATGCCTGTAATATCGACATTGTGTAACAGGGGTGGGGCCAAAATGATGTGGTCATGTGGCCCCGCCCCACCCACCAATGGCCATCATCTGTCCGGCCAAGCCCCCTTGTGCCAGCCACACCACCTGCCCTACCGATCTGGCTGCTCCCTCCTGGAAGGGGCAGCCAGAAAGTCAGCAACCATGATTTATGTACCTTATAAGGCGCTGCAGAACACTTGTGGTGCCATACAAAATTATAAATAAAGGTTTAGAATAATGTAACACCATGAGGTAAAGCTTGTTAAAACCAACCCTGAATGAGGGCCACCTTTACCCAAAGCTAATCTACAATATCCATCATGGTATATTTCCCAATTGTAACTTATGGTCACTAATGGGCACTAAAATCTATTTTTCTGCCTCTGATTAATTGATTTGAAACACTACTGTCGCATTAAGTACAAAAGCAGCCTCCATCAGGGAACAAATCAGATGTGTATTCAACAGAGGACCTGACACCAAAGCAGACATTGATTCTCAGAAAAGAGAAATATTCAACAGGCAATTAAAAAAGAAATTTAAAAAGCAGTGATGCTCTTATATTCATTGTCATGCAGAAAGGCACGCGTGTTGATGTCTTGGAAACCAGAAGAAATAATCCATTTTAAGTAATCCTAATAACAGTATCTACCTGATGCAATATAAAATGCAAGTCCGTTTTATGGACATGTCTTAAATGTTTTTGTGTTGCATTTCATACGTGTCGACTTTTCATATCTCCACTCTGGGAGAAACCCGCGGAGGAGACACAGCTGGCCACTTCGGGGGGTGGGACGGGCTCCTATATCATTAGGCCCTGGTCCCACAAGCAGTTTACCGTGACGGGTGTTTTTGCATCATTTCGCCATACAGAGCTGCGATTCCTTGCAATTATCTCTCACAACCTGCCCACTTCCCTAATAAGTGGGTGGGATGTGGGAGATCCAGACACACTTCCAGTGGTGAGTGGGGCTACCCGAATATTTGTGAGCATCCTGCAACTTCTACAGGAAAGTAGGTAAGTATGCTGCATATGCTACTTAGTCGAACACATGCATGTACGGCAATGTCGTCACTCACCATTGTGACACCAGGTGTGTGCCCCGAAGAAGATAGAGAAGCAGCGTGGTAAAAAAGTGGGCATGGCCTCGCAGGTAGGGGACGTGGCCTCGTCCAGAGATGCAGACTTCCCCCGGGGACCAGCCTGTGTGCAGTGCTGGCTCCCTCACTGTGTCAGGAGTCGAGTGCTGTACGTAATGCCACAGTGCAGCACCTGACTCCTGTCACTGAGGAGCAGTTGGCACTTAGGTGTCACCCCTCAGCAGGTGACACCCAGGTGCTCCCAGCACCCTCCTTGTGACGCCACTGATGTATGGTGATTCTGAGTCATACGTAACTCCAATTACAACTGAATTGGCGTTACTTGGTGTTAATGGGGCATTTGCATAAAAGCTAAGTTTTGTAGAGGCATGTTGAAGAAATTACGGACAATGAAAAGCTGTTTGTACAGTACAAAGAGGTCCATCTGTCTTTACACGGAACTATAGCACCAAACATAGGGCTGGCAAAACTGTGCATTGATAATTATGATGCTGTGAAATCAAGCTTATGAATAGGTGTAGCCGTATATATGTGTATGACTTAGCATATGGGTGAATGCCCTCATTTTTTTCCATGCATGCAATGAGAGTGCAATTGCTGCAGACTTGTGTTCAGCTCTGCATTCTACTAAACAGATGTTTTACTTGTTTCAGCCAACCTTAGCTTACTGTACATATAAGATATTTCCCAGCGCCAATCCGTGATCCTACCCAAAAACAGAAGGGTGGAAAGTTATCCTATAGCTAAACACCATACCTTTGAACCAACTAACAGAATCTGAGACATATTGCAAATCATTTAACAATATTATTGTTCCAGACTTGGCAACTCTATTCAAAATAGTTTTGAAAGCAATCTCTTCTCCAGACAGTCCATTTAGGCCAGATTAATAGTAATACTAAAATAGAGAAAACACTCCACTACTTTATCCAACACTTTGGGCTAAATGTAATACAGTAGCTTGCGATCTTCAGCCCCTGCAGGTATGCAGGTATTCATTTATGCGAGTCTCACTGTATTGTTTTTTTAACCGTAATTTTTATTCAGAGAATATAATTCCATATAAGTGGCCACAAGAAACCTTATATAAAAATACACATAGCCATAGGGATCATTGTACCTTATCACCAATGCAGGGAAATGGCACTGATGCTCACATCTGAATGTATATATCTCTGATTTATTTTTTTCCCATGTATATAACAGCTACATAATGTGGGTAAGGTGCAATAAGGGAGATTGCTAGAGTCTTCAGGGAGTCAGGGAGATTTATACTATTTCAGGGTGTCTCCCTGACAACCATGGAGAGTTGGCAAGTACTGTATGCAATATACTATGTGGGAAAACACACTGTATCCAAAAACTGCATCCATTTTGTTAAGAAGCTAACAAAATGTTTATTTATCAGCCATAGTATAAAATCCAACAAACAATGATTTGTATTTTGCATAACATTCATGCTTTCTCTAATCTAAATTAATGAAGATTAGCATGGATCAACCAAATAATTTGCACCATTAAATATCAAAGTACCAACATATAAATATCATAAATCACCTACTAAATATGGAGAAAGCGTTGTTATAGAACTAGAAACATAACATAAACACAAAAGTCTTCAATCCCCATTGCTGCATCTACAGTAGTTCTAATTTATAGGTTACATGTAGGTACTGTATGTGCGCTGACCCCCGTGTTTTGGTTTTGGTTTTTGATCTGTATCTCCTCATGTTTTGGAACTGAATTTGAATTACTAAAACCGCCTTTGCGTATTTTGGTATTGGATCTGTATTTCTTCTAAAAAAATCATAAAAACAGCTAAAATCACATATTTTGGGCCTGTTTTTGTTAATACAGTATTATTAACCTCAATAATTATTATTTCCAGTCAATTTTGACTAGAGATGAGCGGGTCCGGTTCTCCGAGAACTGGACCCACCCGAACTTCCAGATCCGAGGAGAGATACGAGTCTGGCTTGGGTTTTCCCACCTGACTCGGATCTCAAAACGAGGCAAAATGTCATCATCCCGCTGTCGGATTCTCACGGGAATTGGATTGTATAAAAGTCCCTCCCCACGGTGATCGGCGCCATTTGCTTGCTGAGTCCCGGGCTGTCAGGGCTGTGCTTCATCCAAGAGGGGCTCCTGTGTCCATCCAGGGTCTGCTGTATCCATCCAGGAGTTGCTGTGTCCATCAAGGGCAGGGGCTTCTGTGTTCATCCAGGGTCTGCTGTGTCCATCCAGGGTGTAGCTGTGTCCATCCAGGGGCTGCTGTGTCCATCCAGTGGTGGTTGTGTCCATCTAGGGCAGGGGCTGCTGTGTCCATCCAGGGGCTGCTGTGTCCATCCAAGGGCTGCTGTGTCCATCCAGGGCAGGGGCCGCTGTGTCCATGCAGGGCAGGGGCTGCTGTGTCCATCCAAGGATTTTGTGTCCATCCAGGGGCAGGGGCTGCTGTGTCCAACCAGGGGTGCTCTGTCCATCCAAGGGTGCCCAGTGTTTAAAAAAATAAAGCGAATAATAATATGTTTAATAAAAAAATAATATAATTTTTGCTGTACCCCAGTGTACTATATTATTATTATTATTATTATATTTTTTTACTGTGATGCTGCCTGTCAGACTGCAGTGTAATATTCATACATGTTTTGTTTGTGACACTGTAAGTGGTAGCGCAGTGTATAATAAATATTGTGACACTGTAAGTGGAAAACGCAGTATATTCATAAAAATTATTGTCACACTGTTAGTGGGAAATGCAGTGTATTCGTAAAAAATATTGTCACACTGTTAGTGGAAAACATAGTGTATTCGTTAAAAATATTGTCACACTGTAAGTGGTAGCGCAGTGTGTTATTCTTTTCTTATTCATAAAAAATCTTGTGACACTATGTGGTAGCGCAGCATGTTATTCTTTTCTTATTCATAGAAAATCTTGTGACACTAAGTGGAAACTTCACAATTTTACAATTTAATGACACAAAGTTAGCAATAAAAAATTATTAGTCTATACGCCAACTACAAGACCACAACAAAGTGCTAAAAACGTGCATAATATACTAAACATAATGACATCACAAACACCTCAACTGAGATTCACATAAATATACTGTAGTCATAGTTTCAAAAGATGAAATTAGAGGATATGGTTTAAAAAATGGAATAAAGCAGCTAAAACTGCATTCTCTGATATAGTGTCTCTACTCCCTATCCATGGCCACTCTACCTGAGTTTCAGAGAGTCAGAGGGGCAACTCCATGCAACCGTATTCCAGAGTGCAGCTGCTCTTCTTGTAGACCAGGTCAGAAGATGTGTAGGGGTGTGGTGATATGGACTAAAATAAAGCTCATATCCACTAAAGTGGACAATGAAACCCCAATCTAACAGAGAGCGCAGCTGTAATTTATACACAACACAGGATGGGATGATGATATAGGCTTGGGTGCTGGTATATTCTGGGGTGATGATATAGGCTGGTGTAACAATATAAACTGGGTTTATAGGCTGGGGTGATGCCTGGGCATAAGACCAGAAAAGCCACATCTTGGGTGTGGAATTATATTAACCCAAATCCTGACAACAGTTGTGAAGGTATCTGTACCATTTGTAAAGACAAAATTAGTAGAGATAGGGACCTTAACCATCTAGGAACCTCCACCCTGTTACGTCATCTGTAGCGCATCCATCAAAAACATTTTTGCAAAATTCAGAAACTTTGGCTAAAAAGTAACAACAAGCAGTCCAGCATCAGCTAGCTCCCTTCTCTCTGCTAGATCCAACCTGCCATCTTTACCACCAACACCTTCATCAACAATATCCTCAATCATGAAGTGATTGGTTTGTTTGGGCCCCCACAAAACAAGCTACCAATGGGCAGCTGACATTGCTGGCAATGATCTCTAATTGCACAAACTGGCTTTACAGAGGCAAGATGTTGTCGCCATCATCATCTGATTCCTCACCCTCATCAATGTATACATCATCTTCACACAATATTAATTTGTCCCAGCTGGAATCCACCATTACAGGTGCCTCTGTCATTTTTGCAAGTAACTGATGGTAAAGGTGTTTCTCATAGAATTTGTAGTTCATTTTGATGGACATCATTTTTTCCACATTTGGGGAAGTGGCCCCATAGGCCAATCACTGACAAGGTTTCCTGCTGTGCTGGAAACTCTTTCTGAGTACACACTGGAGGGTGGGTAGCTTAAGTAAAGCAAAGCCAGTTTGTGCAAGGGCCTCCAAAGTACCTTTTTTTTCCTGCCAGTAGTCAAATGGATTGTCTGACATGCCTATTTGTATGCTATCATTAAATTTTTTTAAATAGTCCTCAACCATTCTTTGAATGGTGACCATATCAGATGGAGTCGCGGTAGAGGTGTCATTAATTGTAAGCAATTCTGACCTGACCAGATGTCAAAAGTTAAAACTTGGTTGTGTTGACTCATCTGCATCACTAGTGGGTGTTTTGAAACTTTATTTTTTTTCTCGGCAGATGCACTTTCTGGAGAAACTGAAGGAGAAGCCATCGCTGCATCACATGCCACATGAGCTGACAATTTACTTACCAAAAGCTCTTTGCATCTCTTCAGATCTGTGTCCATTGTGAAGGAAGACACAACGTCTTCATCCCTTCTTTGATGAAAATTACCTCCCAGCAGCAGCAGGCATGGCGCTCAAGGATTCTCAAGAAAAACACAACGTAAGACTTAAACCTTAAATCTTAAATCTTTCATTTGCTCTGTTTGGCTTGTCCACATATCTGTGGTTAAATGGACAATGGGTAAAATGGCAGTGTGGAGGCCACTAAGTATGTTTTTTTAATATCCCTGTACAGGTTGGGAAATGCTTTTCAAGTGGAATCTTTGCAAGGGATTATTAATAGTCAATTGTTTTGGAAATCACAAAAGTCTTCCTAGTCCCCTTCTGGGATGAAAATCCACTCGAAGCAGCAGAAGCAGGCATGGTGCTCAAGCATTCTCAAGAAAGACAAAACATAAGACTTAAACCTTAAATCTTAAATATTGTATTTGCTCTGTTCGGCTTGTCCTCATATCTGTGGTTAAGTGGACAGTGGGTACAATGGTATTTTGGAGGCCACTAATTATGCTTTTTTAATGTCCCTGTATAGGTTGGGAAATGCTTTCAAGTGGAATCTTTGCAAAGGATTATTTAACAGTCAATTTTTTGGAAAGCACTACTAGTAGTCTTCCTGGTCCCCTTCTGAGATGAAAATCCACTCCCAGCAGCAACAGCTCAAGGATTCTTCTAGTGCAAGGACTGTTGTGAATGAGTAAAATATATTTTGTAAATGCCTCCTCTCCTCTCTTCCCCTTCTCCCTCATAAATTTACTTCGGAATTCAAAAATTGTATAAAATTTACTACCAATCAACCTTTCCTGTCCCTGCCTTCAACTACATATATACTTCAACTCCCTCAGACCTCTTGAATAATGAAAAAACATTTGTTTACTGATGTGCCATGTTTGAAGTTGAACTGCCACGTGTTTGTGCCGCCCTCTGCTGCCGCTTAGCTTAGTCAGTCAGCTAGCTTGGTGGAAATTTTGGGCCTAAACTGGATGAAAACAATTTTGTGAGCTGTGAAGTGGTCAAAATTTACTGGAAACGAGTTGAAATTAATGTTATTGAGGTTAATAATACCATAGGAACAAACAAAAGCCCAAATTATATTATAATTTTTTTTATAAAAAATACAGATCCAAAACCAAAGCCCAAAAACAAAACATGGAAGGGGCGGTTTTAGCAAAACCAATCCAGATCCAAAACACAAGGAGATACAGATCCAAAACCAAAATCAAAACACGAGGGTCGGCGCACATCTCTAATTTTGACCACCTCACAGCTCGCAATATTGATTTCATCTAGTTTAGGCCAAAAGGTTGCATGCAGCTAGCTGGCTGACTAAGCTAAGCGACAGCAGTGATCGGCACTAACATGTGGCAGTTCAGCTTCCAACATGGTACAGAGTGGCATAGCAGTGGTAAACAGGATGGCAATTTAATAAACTATACAACCCCTAGGAAGTTTAAAAACCAAGAATGTTTTCCTTAACTAGGTCAGAGGCCTGACGGAGTAGGAATATGTTTATGGACTGAAGACAGGGAGAGGACGGAAGGAATGATTAGTTTTCAATTTATTTTAATGTTTTGATTCTTAAAAAAATTTATGAGGGAAGATCAATGTAGGAACAAGTTTTACATTTCCTAAAAGACATCTTTGATCTGGAGGAGGTTTTTACATTTTTATACATCTAATAGAAATGAGGTGGCCTTGCTTTTGGAGGTGCTGCTAGAAAATACTGTAAACAGATGTTTACTTTGTACTCAGGGAGGTTGTTAGGGATAATGGGACCAAGACTTGCTTGGGATAATGGGACCAAGACTTTATTTAAATTTTTTGTGGATTGATAATATTGATGAACAACACAGACAGCACCCCTTCTTTATGGACAACAAAGCACCCCTGCCAATTGCGGACAGACCACCTGCAGTGCAGAGTCACAAATATATGGACGATAAACTGTGGTCTGGCCGACAGTGTTACCAAGCAATAATATCGCAGCTAAGTTGCTAAAGCACACACAAATAAAGAAGAAAAAAAGCACTTTTATTTTATTATACACTGGGGAAGAGCACCCCTGATTGACAGAGCACCACCCCTGGACAACACAGCACCCATTTATGGACTGCAGCCCTAGACCCTTGATGGACAGGACAACAACACAGCAGCAGCCCTTATGTATAACACAGCAGCAGCCCTTTTGATTGACAGGACAAATGACACAGCAGCTGCAGCACCCATTGAAGCCCCCCTTTATATACTGCAGCCCCAGCCCCTTTATGGACAACACAGCAGCAGCCTTCAGCCCCAGACCCTGACATGACAAGTTGGACAACACACTGACACAGTGACAGCAACACATCTGTTCAGTTAACCATCCACACCTGGAGTGCAAATGACGCCGATCACTGGGATCTTTATAGAATCCAAAGCCTGCAAGAATTACATTTTGTCTCATTTTGAGATCTGAGTCAGGCGGGAAAACCCGAGCCAGTCTTGGATCTGACTCGGAATTGCAATGTTCAGGTGGGTCCAGTTCTCGGTGAACCAGACCCGCTCATCTCTAGTTACATGTGGATCAGTTCACAATATAGCTGGAAAGTGTGAAATGTAAAAGGTAACCTAGGCTGTGTTTGTTTTCCACTACAGTTTCTCACCACAGTAGGAGCTAACCTCTGTACTGTCCATTCACACTATCATTTTGTTGCCTTAATAAGTGCATTTCCTGTATTAAAAGAGACATTCATGCCATAGAGCCTATCATGTGGAAATTAATTCCACTGCAGGTGTGGGTAGGAGCGGCCATCAGAAAGAAGACAGTAGCCTTGCACTTTAGAAAATACATGGCCCCTATGGGACAGATAGCAACTGAGCACTTTAATCGCCCAGCAACATATCCCACCTGTGACTGCAAGACAAAATTGTATGGAAAAAATAATTGTGCTGAATCTGGACAGTCCCATTCAACTTGTCCTACAAGGAAAAATTATTGTAAGCCCTTGGCTTGGCAAATATCCAATAGCACAAGTTTAATGTAGGTACAGATTTTGAGCTTTGTAAGTAACATGATTAAAAATAAATGTAACTCATAATACTGATGTGTCTCAAAAGGTGTAGATAAAGTGTGAGTCCATACCCTTACTGTACTCCACCTGAGTACTTGCAGCTAGAAATCAAGTTTTAAATTTGCACTGTGACATATGGCATAATTACAGTGTAAAAATGCCATGGCACCCAACTGTAACATTTCTTGCTTAGTACACTATGCTACAGAGAGGCTTTAAGAATGTGATATGGTCAATACCCCGGCACATGGGATACTGGCACTTAGAATACCGGTGCCGGAATCCCAACACCTGTCAGAATCCTGGCACCAGCATCCTGAAGTAGCGGGATTAGGGGGAGGGTTAGTATTAGGGTTATTGGTTAGGCACTAGGGGGAGGGTTAGGGTTAGACACTAAGGGGGGAGTGTTAGGTTTAGGATACTGGGAGGGGGAGGTTAGGTTTAGGCACTAAGGGGAAGGTTAGGGATAAGGGTAGGGAGAGGGGGAGGGTTAGGATACTTACCGACAGGTGTCAGTATCCTAACCCTGTGGGGATACCGGCATTGGGATCTTGACTGCCGGGGATCCCGAGCGATGGCATCCCATACCCGACACTTTAAGAACATGATTTTAACATGAATAATAAGAGAATAGAGACAGTGAGCACATTTATATGTCTGCTGGTCTGACAGTGTGCTAAGTCAGAAATTGTTACTGGCCCAAGTACAGTTGGATGACAGAGCTTCCAATCCCAGCAGGGTGAACTATAACATGAATGTGACACATTATGTATGCTCAGGGAGGGAGAGAGATAAGGGGAATTAAGGTGCACTGCAAATATCTGATAATGTTCAGATAAGGGAGAAAGTCACTACAGAGAACAGTATATTAGACTGCAAGTGAACTGCAAGAGATCTGCGGGTCTATTCATCATCACTTAATTTCTACCAAATTAATATTTTCACCTGCTTTTGCAAAAATTAAGTTTTTGGGCCATTCATCAAACAGGTAAAGGAAGAGATGTCACAGATATCTCCTGCTTACATTTCTCTCCTGTTATGGCCCACTGTCCCCATACACTAGTATCACAGATATCTCCTGCTTACATTTCTCTCCCGTTATGGCCCACTGTCCCCATATACCAGTATGGGGACATAATTCATCAAGCTCCGAAAATGCTTGACTGCGGGAGCATTCACCATCTTTAGATGGTGAGTGCTCCCTCAACCTGCTTCTTCCCTATATGAAGGAGTCCCAGGTTGCAAAGAGAGATCATGTTCATGTTATAGTTAACTCTGCTGGGATTGGAAGCTCTGTCATCCAACTGTACTTAGGCCAGTAACAGTTTCTGACTTAGCACATTATCAGACCAACAGCCATATAAATGTGCTCACTGCCTCTATTCTCTTATTATTCATATTCAAATTATGTTCTTAAAGGGTTGGGTACAGGATCCCGGTGGTCAAAATACCAACGCCGGCATCCTGACAGGGTTAGGATACCGACACCTGTCGGTAGATATCTTAACCCTTCCCCTCTCCCTACCCTTATCCCTAACTCTCCCTCCCTGGTGCCAGAACCTAACCTTCCCCTTAGTGCCTAAATATTACCTCCCTCTCCCAACACCCTAAACCATCCCCTCCCCCCTTAGTGCCTAACCCTAACCCTCCCCCTAGTGCCTATCCCTAATGCTAACCCTGCCCCTAAGCATGGCAGTGACTGACATATCATACAGAAAGCATGGTAGTGACTGACATACCATACAAAGAGTATGGTAGTGACTGACATATCATACAGAAAGCATGGCAGTGACTGACATATCATACAGAGAGTATGGCAGTGACTGACATATCATACAGAGAGAATGGCAGTGACTGACATATACAGAAAGCATGGCAGTGACTGACATATCATACAGAGAGAATGGCAGTGACTGACATATCATACAGAAAGCATGGCAGTGACTGACATATCATACAGAAAGCATGGCAGTGACTGACATCATACAGAGAGCATGGCAGTGACTGACGTATCATACTGAAAGCATGGCAGTGACTGACATATCATACAGAAAGCATGGCAGTGATTGACATATCATACAGAGAGAATGGCAGTGACTGACATATCATACAGAGAGTACGGCAGTGACTGACATATCATACAGAGAGAATGGCAGTGACTGACATATCATACAGAGAGAATGGCACTGACTGACATATCATACAGAAAGCATGGCAGTGACTGACATATCATACAGAAAGCATGGCAGTGACTGACATATCATACAGAAAGCATGGCAGTGACTGACATCATACAGAGAGCATGGCAGTGACTGTACAGTTCTAAAATATAATGGAGGACCTATAAACTGTTTTATACAGTACAGGGGGTATAAGGAGCAATAAAAATCCTAGGTTGCACTATACAGTACAAGAGACAAAGGTTGGACACAATGCTGCTCTATAGGGGCCCTTTACAGTACAAGCGGAAACAATGAGGCTCAATGTGGACCCTGCATGATACATAAGGTCACAGTGCAGCACTATAAGTGCCCTATACAGTATTGGGAAGCATAAAGCCATGGCCAAAAGTTTTGACAATGATACAAGTATTGGTTTTCACAAAGTTTGCTGCTTCAGTGTTTTTAGGCCTATTTGTCAGATGTTACTATTGTATACTGAAGTAAAATTACAAGCATTTCATAAGTGTTAAAGGCTTTCATTGACAATTACATTAAGTTTATGCAAAGAGTCAATATTTGCAGTGTTGACCCTTCTTTTTCAAGACCTCTTGAATTTGCCCTGGCTTGCTGTCATTCAACTTCTGGCCCACATACTGACTGATGGCCGCCCATTCTTGCCTAATTAATGCCTGGAGTTTGTCAGAATTTGTGGATATTTGTTTGTCCACCCGCCTCTTGAGGATTGACCACAAGTTCTCAATGGGATTAAGGTCTGAGGAGTTTCCTGGCCTTAGACCCAAAATTTAGATGTTTTGTTCCCTGAGCCACTTAGTTATCACTTTTGCCTTATGGCAAGGTGCTCCATCATGCTGGAAAAGGCATTGTTCATCACCAAACTGTTCTTGGATGTTGGGAGAAGTTGCTCTTGGAGGATGTTTTGGTACCATTCTTTATTCCTGGCTGTGTTCTTAGGCAAATTTGTGAGTGAGCCCACTCCCTTGGCTGAGAAGCAACCACACACATGGATGGTCTCAGGATGCTTTACAGTTGGCATGACACAGGACTGATGGTAGCACTCACCTTTCCTTCTCTGGACAAGCGTTTTTCCAGATGCCCCAAACAATCTGAAAGGGGATTCATCAGAGAAAATAACTTTACCCAGTCCTCAGCAGTCCAATCCCTATACCTTTTGCAGAATATCAGCCTGTCCCTGATGTTTTTCCTGGAGAGAAGTGGCTTCGTTGCTGCCCTTCTTGACACCAGGCCAGCCTCCAAAATTCTTCGTCCTTCGTCTCTACTTAGTAGTTGCAAGAAAAAAGTGAATGTTCAAAGGTTTTGCACAACAGTTGACCCTCACAAGGAAAGGGTTATGCAGGCCATGCACCTAATGCCCAATTCCCTGTTCTGCTATAATCGTTTCTGACTCACTGAAAGGCGATCATAAATGCTAATCGTGGACATTTATGATTGGCAATCAGTCGGGGAGATTTAACATGCTAACAATCCCTGACTCGCCGATTCCAACCATTTTCAGGTGAAAATCGAGGAATCGAGATTGTTCAAAATGTTGGATTTCTCTGATCCCCCAAAACTGGCATCAGCAAAATGGAGAATTGCCCCAATACAGGATAGATGTATGGGCCTCATAACTCATCTTCTGACAGTTCTTAAAATCAGGTCTCTCCACGTCACCCAGCTTAGAGATATAGGTACAACTTTATTGCTTACAGCATCTCAGGTATTGTGCCCTCCACATGAAATAGTCTCTTGGCGTCAAAGCATACCAAGAGATGTACTTCATGTCTCTTCAGGTCTTCATGACTCTTGCCACTCTCCCACTTGGAACACTAGCTAGTATAACTCTTGATTGCAACTCTCTGAATTATTTTAATACTACCGTAGTTGTGCACAAACAGATGCTGCTTTAAATTGTTTGTATTTTATATACTGTATCTAAATGCCACATGCAATATGCAAATTTAAAATAAAAAAAAAATACAAAAGTTTCTGTCTTGGCAAAACAGTCCAAATACTTATTACAAATACACACAACATAACGGTTGAATAATTCAATGTTTTCTTTACTCAATGTTTTTCCCCAAAGAACCTTACTAAGGAATTGTATCTCTTTTATTATTGAAAGGAAGGTGCTTTAACACAGCTGCACATCTAAAATTGAAGAATTTAAACTCAGGTGTTTTACTTAAAGTAGGTTAATATCAGTAAAGAAAATGTTGTTTATTTCATTGCAGTTGCATTTGAATTGCCTTACATCAGACTCTTATTTGTATATTTAAATTGTATGTAAACATTTTTTACCACTTTATATACACTTTCCTTCTTATGGGTTTTCACAATTACTATTTTGTACAATTACTATAAAGCTTGCTACAGTGATAGACAGTGTTGTGACTACATAGTTCTGGGATTCAGTTCAAATCAATGGTAAAAGGTTGAAAAGAGCAAAAGCTTTGATACTATACTTATAACGGCAGCATGTGTACTCCCAAGAGCAAGTTAACCCTATATCATTACTTTGTCAATAAGACTTTAATGATGGGGGTGTAACTATAGTCATGGCATCCCTACCCATGGTGACACGCACATGCTGGCAAAAAGAGGGCGTATCCTCTTGGGTAAGGGGTGTGGCCTCACAGGTAGGGGAGTGGCCTTGTGAGGGTTCCAGAGATGCGGACTGCCCCCGGGGACCAGCCTGTTTGAAGTGCCCGGCTCCCTCACTGTGTCAGGAGCTACAGTGCTAAAGTGCAGCACCCAGCTCCTGTCACTGAAGAGGAGTATTTACCCCCTGCACCCCCCTTGTGATGCCACTGTCTATGGTAGCTACAGGGGTGGTCATTTCCATGGGGCCCAGAAGCTTAAGTGGCCACCCTCCCTTGAACCCAGCTCACATTACATCAGTGCCAAATGGCATGGTAAGAACAGGTGATATTGTACTGAATACAGAAAAGGATAGTTTATAGACAGCTCACAATGAAACCAGTGTATCTAATACAGTGTAGTTTGTAAACTGACCCTTTCTACCAGCAATCTGTCTTATAGCAAAGTTGCTGCACAGAGCACTAGCAGGTGTGGCAGATGTAAAATGTGCAGAGAGATTTAGATTTAGGAGGGGTGTGTCCAAATTGAAATCTAAATTGCAGTGTAAAAATAAAGCTGTCCAGCTTCTGTGGGCTACATGCAAAAGCAGCCAGTATTTAACCCACATGCAAAAAATATGTTTCTGCACCCCTTGCATTGCAACATGGTTTGTCCAGGTACACAGTTACTTGCTCTATTCCCAAATCTGAATCAGGCCCTAAATGGATATACAGTATTCACCTGTATTCAGGGGTGTACACATCTTTTCCCCTATCAGTAAGCATTTGAAAGCCACTATCATTATCAGTGTGCACTTGCCCCAACACCTGATGCAACTGATACGCCTGGAAACAGGCATATTTATGCTTCAGTCCAACTCTGGAAAGCCTGCAATTCAATCACATGCCCTGTATGATGTTTACCTATGTGAGAATGCCCTGTTACTGTATACTTACACCACTTTGGCTGCAAGTGTAGATTCTGCAATGCCCATGCTTGCATATGCACAGTTCTGGAGCATACCCAATGTGAAAACAAACAGGATACACTCAGCAATTGGGAATTTGCTCCACTCTTCATGAGGCTTCATGTACATAAAAGGACTGCCACTGATTTCTAAATCCAAAAGTTGCTTTCCAATATATTATTACTATTTAATTTAATACTGTTGACTACTCTGTTCTCATTCAGCTTAATCTCTATGTCATTGAAAGGAAAAGCTGCTGCATAGATGCCTTCTTATTAATGTGTCCACATTGTGTCTGTCTCTGGGCATTACACAGTATCTTCTCTCTATCTATTTTTCAGTCTGCCTGTGTGCAAGAACCCAGAAAAAAGAAAAAGCAGTTCTAGTCACTCATACCTCTAGCAGAAAAAAATTAGATCAATCAACACCAATCCCATACACGTATACAAAATAATGTACACAGGTGGGTCTGCAGCGCTCCCAACTAGTAGGTGCCTGTGTCACCACCAGATAAACCAATAAACTCATAATTCTGTTGGCAGGATAACCACCTGTCCAGGATTCCTCCGGACAGTCCGGAAATCAGCAGCGCTGTCCGAAGACGTGGAATCACACTCAATAATGTCAAGATGTGATCCTACTCCCTCTAGTGGCCATCAGCTGTATAGTCCAGTACACAGCATTATTGTCCCTGCCCTCCTTGTTACACAACATCAAATGGACCTGTTTGGGACTCCCTCTGATATACTAGCTGGACAGTTCTCTAGTCAATTTGTGGAGACTCCTATGTAAGTCCAAAACATCTGCTACATCTGCTACATTTACCTATCATTGATAAAGTGCTGATATTTATGCAGTCTAAGAAATGTTTCTGGTTTTGTGCCTGAGATGCTTTCAGTGGGCGTCTCTCAGCTGTGGATGGCAAATGGGTTATTACCATATTTTTGCAATTGCGTTCCTTGAGAAATCACAACTGAGATGATATTTGCATGAGAATCTGAATCAGGCCCATTGCGTCATATTATCTTTGAGGTTGATTGCCCAAACAGCAGCCATGGTTATCCAGCATTACTAAGGCAGTTTATTTTTAATATGTATTTTTACTTGAAACTAACTTGTAGTTTCATTGTACTATTTATCAACAAATCATTTTTTGTATGTTACCTGGTTTGGGTTAGTTTTATTAAATTTCCTATTTATTTAAAAAGTGTATCTCATCGATTCTTGTGAGTTTTCTGCCATTGTCACAAGTTTAGTTTACTAGCACAGTATCACAGTGTTCTATATTAGTATGTTTTGCTGATTATTGAGTCATACACACACTTCTATAGAGACTGCTGCTTTAATTCTATTCCATACTGTATATAATTATATCTCATTCAATATTTGTATATGTTAGTATATAACACATCAGCCATAACAATAAAACTATCTTGCCTAATATTGTGTATGTCCCACTCCTGTCAGCTTTAACCCATTCTGGCATGGTCTCCACTACACATTAATAGCAGAACCTCTAAGTCCTATAAGTTCCATGGCTCTGACTTTTTTCAGCACATTCCACAGATGCACGGTCGGATTGAGATCTGGGGAATTTAGAGTCCACATCTTGAACTTTTTGTCGTCTTCCTTAAACCATTCCTTTAGAGATTTTGCAGTGTGGGAGGGTGCATTATCCTGCTGAAAGAGGCAACTGCTATCAGGGAATACTGTTGCCATGAAGCGATGTACTTTGCAGCATTGTTTAGATAGTTGGTACGTGTCAAAGTAACATCCATATAAATGCATGGACCCGAGGGTTTGCAGCAGAACATTGAACAGAGCATTACACTGTCTCCGCCAGCTTGCATTTTTCCCATTCTGCATCCTAATGCTATCTCTTCCTCCATGTAAATGATACAGATGCACCCTGCCATCCACATGTTGTCAAAGAAAACATGATTCATCAGACCTTCCATTGCTCCATGGTGCAGTTGTGATGCTCACGTGCCCATTGTAGGTGCTTTCAGGGATGGACTGGACAGGGGTCAGCATGGGTACTCTGCCCAGACTGTGGCTACGCAATTCATATGAACAAGCTGCAGTGCACTGTACATCAAGACTATTAGCCGTTTAGGTTGAACTTATTGAATCTGACTTTTTTCAACCTTACTATGTAACTTTATTACAATTTCTCTAATGGCTCTATCATACACTAATACATATTTTTTCATAACAGTAGAGCACAAAGGCTTATCTTCCCATATATTGTGGTACCATATGTATGACTCATAAACAGCCTTCTATTTCTCTCAACTACTATCCTGTGCTTTAAGCCTTTCTCTCTAACTTATTTTTCCCTCTGGAATTGAATTCCTTTTCATACATTCTGTTCACATTCTGTTATAGTTTGTCTTCCACTTTAAATACAATTCCTAGCTCCAACATCATTAGCACTGTTGCAACCACTCAACCATGACTGAACTAAATATAATTCCAACCATAATCGGCACTTGGGTATATGCCTGTACTGTGTGTTCTAATGGAAAGATTCTACAAACAGCCTGTGCTCTAATTTGAAATGTATTTGTACAGTATTCTACTATATCCTTTAAAAGGTTGCATACATTATAGCATAGGATATTATGCTTATAAAGTACAAACTCAAACATATACAAACTAAACAAAGTGCTTTATTCATAGTATAGGTAAAAATAAATCCCATGAGAATTATAGACGTACAAGGAGCATCAGCAAATTGAGGGTTTCTTCAGTTTAGTGTTCCACAGCTAAAAAACCTGTCCAAAGTGGTTGTACTGAAACAAATTTCAAAGTCAAACAAAACTGTATTTATTTACCCAAAATTCAAACTATAAACACATTTAAAAAAATAATAAAGTGCTTTTAAAATATAAAGTTTGTGAACCATCTAGTTGAAACTAATGTCTCATAATATTGCATAAATATTATTTATTGCAAGAAGTAAGAGATGAGTGAAATTGGGAGGAAATTTCATGTGAATTGAGGTTTGCTGCAGAATAGGCTAATTTCATAGGTGAGAAGTTCTGGTAATACAATCGGCAAGTTGCCATTCCATAATATAATTGTAAATTCACATTCCACATAATTTACAGTTTTTGAATAGTACTGCAATGACAACAGTAAAATTCTTCTACTATGTTGTGTGGTTAGTGTAGCGTACACTGTTCCATTTTGGTGTGCCTTACACTCATTTATATAGTTTGCTTATTAGTAATGCACATAGCTTTTGAATCCTATTTGTATGAAGTGTTTAGTTAGAACAAATGAGTAGCATTATCACAGTACAAGCTCGTGCTTCAACACGGGCAACTCCTTCCAGATCAATTCTTCATGATTCAACCCGTTCAGTGCACATGCCAAGTAAGTTTTACTGATTTTAAATGAAAAAAATGACAGTATTTTTTATGCTTATATTCTCAATTTGTCTTAATTAGCTTTTCTCTCCTTTATATGCTGCCTAGAGTCTAGACCAGTCCCTTAGCAACTGTCAGAAATGTAACACTTGTTATCATTTCATTGCACATGATTTAACACTAGAATAATTCAAAGAACTGAAGCTTTTAAGTCTAATGTAGTCTCTTTCAAATGTGTTATTTCTGTAGAAAATATCAATTCTGTACAACAAAAAAAATCCTTGGCCTACATACAGTACAAAAATTCAACACAACCTTGAACTGCAAAGCTGTAATATTTTTTCTTTAAATTAAAAACACTGATTTCCTTTAAAAAAAACATAGAATAGCCTTTACAAATACTGTATACAAAGTTGTGCTCTTGTTTGAAAGGTAGATCTCTGATACATAATACTAAAGTCCTAAAGATAACAAAGTAATTTGGGAAACCATTTTCAGTTGTTTAGCCAATTCACTTTAATTAGAGATGTGCACCGACCCCCATATTTTGGTTTTGGCAAAACCAACCCCCATTTGTTTTCGTTCTTTCAGTTTTGGATTTGTTTTAGTTTTTTTAAATGGATAAAAGCAGCTAAAATCATGTAATAACATCAATAGCAATAATTTCCAGTTATTTCCAGTCTATTTTGGCCACCTTGCAACACAATATTATTTTCTCCCATATTGACAAAAAGCTGGATTGAGCTGGCTGGTTAAACTAAGCAACAGAGCTGCATCACAAATGCATTGGATTTTAAAAAAGAATATAGTACATCTATGAAACATAATGGCACTGCAGTGGCAGACAGGATGGTAGTTTAATAAACTGTATAATGCAACAGAATATTTTCACTAATCAAAAACTAGATCATAGACCCAATTCCAGCAAGGGTAAATGGAGGTATTTAGTGGAAACCAGGTAAAGCATTGATTGATTGATTGATTGATTGATTGATTGAATACAGTGTTACTATAACTATAAAAAAAAATCGGAGGAATGGAAAACACTATTAAAAAACAAGCATTCAAAATCCCAATGAGTTTATAAAGTGGAAATTGAATCCAAATAGCAAATAACAGGCCTTGGGGTTCAAGTCAGAGTAGCAGTCTAGTAGAAGTTGATAATTATTAATTATATGATTTGATGATACTACTGTATATCTGTGGCGAAGCTGTAGAAAATGTGGCTTATACGCTTGGATGAGAAGATGGTGATGGATGGCATTGCAATAAACAATAGAACATGAATGCCCCAGTAAAATAACATGCACAGTTTGGGCACCCACCAAGCTATCAATGGGCTTAAGTCAGCTAAAAGTGTTGTTAATCAATGTCACAGTTGGAAGATGTCATTATCATACGTTTGAAGTGCTTTCTCACTGAGTATATATTCACTATTTCTAGTGTAATTGAGCACTGTTTGCATATATTCATTACTAGCTACACTATGTTTTTTTTTCTGCTTTTTGTCTATTCTGAGTCACACACCGAGAAGGTCGTAATGTGAGGACACGTCAGGAACTATCCCAAAGGATCCTAAGAATTAAAAATCCTCTATTGACATTGTTCAAGTGACTGGTACACTGAAGGCGCTTGTCTTCCACAAAATTTCTCATATATATATATATATATATATATATATATATATATGTCCAACAGTGGCACCCCGGAGTGCCGCTGCTGGATGTGCATATTTCAGTAGTTCACATGCGGTGGACTGATCGGTAAAGTAATCAATTATACCTACTGAGTGCCGGATTGTGGAACTATATATATATATATATATATTGTTGATATACCTTTTAGAACTTTTGATACAAATAAAAGTTATATTTTGACTAAGATTTCTAATGATTTGGAGTGTGCCTCAGATACAGAGTACTTTTTTCTCCTTCTTTCTTTTGCTAGTTGTTACTACAATTACTTTTGGGTGCACTTCACTCATTTGACCTATAGGGTCTATATTTATTGAGTATTTATTCAACAGAACTATTAAGTAGACAGACATTTTTTTCAGTCAAACATGCATAACATAGTATGATTGTGTTAATTCATAATTGTATATTCATTCTGTGTACTAACAAAGAGAATACTGCATAGATAGGTGATCAAAAAATGTATGTTGTCCTAAGATTTATTATCAAGGGATAGGATGAGATCAATGGTATAGTGGTAAAACCACTGATAGGGACACATGAGGTTATGAGGTCACGGGTTTAGGTCTATTGAGTTCAACATAAGATTATACATACACTATTGTCATTTGATCTTCTTTTATAAATAAGGAGAATGGTTATATTGTTCAGGAATATTCTCTTTTTTAGTATGACTATATTTACCAATAACTTAAGTGATTGTTTTATAACATTATATAGTAAAGTTTAATAACTGTTTATATTTGCATTGTCTTTATTATTTTTATTGGTATGGCAAATGTAACATTGTTCTTTAAACCTATTTTCCTATAGAACTGAGATATATAAAATGGGTTTGTGGGTTTAGGTAATGTGATACATTGTAAAACAGACTTATTCTCTATATAGAGGTAACATTTGGAGTCAACCAACTAGTTACTATGGTCTTGTTTATAACATTTAGAGATGGGACAAGAGCAATAGTGTCAAGGTAGGGTATCTGATTGGGATACATGAGGTCATGGGTTCTAGATACACAACATGGATTTATATATATTTTTTTTTTAAATGAGATGGAGTATCACAATTGACTTTTTATATTTATATAAATAATTGAATTGTTGTTGTATAAATGTTTTATGTATATGAATTAAAGATTGGGATATTATTTACTATTTATATTTATATTTTGATTATATTTCATATAATAATGTCATCATTTTTACAATCTTTCTAGGATTATATATGATCCTTATAGTTGCTGGGGGAGGTGGATAGGAGGTTGATCCTATACAGGTGTTAACAATTTACATGATTGACACACCAATGAGATTGAGCGGTTTACATTTAAAAAGAGGTCCATGTGGAGTTTTCCAATCACTCTTTGATAAAGCTCCAGACTTGTGGAGCGAAACGCATCAGTGCACTACTTTTGGACCCATTGGTACACTTATATCTATTGAGCATCGGCTATAACATCAGCAAAATGAGACGCGAGACCCGTGGTCCCGCTGGACACTAGCCGGCAGCTGGAGTAGAGGCTAGAATCGAGATGTGGCCGGATCAATACCAGCACTACCTAGTCACCAAGGAGCCGTTCTACTTCTGTCTCTCCGGATACATCAGCCTCCTCCGCTGCCTGCACAGTTTCTCACCTGCTTGGATGAGAACTAAGCAACTTGTGATATACTCAGGATATGTGGCTAATGTAGCTTATTATGATTCAACAGCAGCTTATTTAACTCCTGGTGAGATCAACAATCATTAATTATAGATGTGGATATCTATGGAATAATACACGTGTTTAAACATTTTTTTTGGATCCACCTCCTCCAGCAATCTTTTTCTGTATAAACATATTAATATATTGGCACAATGTGTTTATTCATTTTATAATGATTGATAACTCTGTGCGATTGTTTTTGTTTTATATATTGACCGGTCAATTGAATCAATAATAGTAAAAACAGTTTTTATATATTACAATCTTTCTGTTAGTGGTGATTTGTTCATGTCGATTCTCTTGGAAACTAATTTTTATTAGCGCAGATATTCACATTTTTCTATATTTATTGAGTGGATAATAATAATTGTCATACAGACTTGAACTATATTATTTCTTGTACAGTCCCCTTATTCCCCTTTTTTCCCTCATCATTTCTTTTTTTTAAATAATTTTTATTGTTATTAATATTAAACATTATAAAAAGGGAGACATAATAACACATCATAGTCAACAAGTATATCTCTCAATAACAAGTAATCCATCAGGTACACACCCAATCAGATGTTCAATTAGTCCTCCCTATAATAAAAAGAGAACATCAGCCAAACAACAATTAACATTCTATTCAATAATTACATATTAATGCTAAATTAATATAACATTTCCATAAAAAAACTACACCTTCTTTAGAAAGGCACATCCCCTTCCCCTATAGCTGATATATACCACATTGTTAAATGAAAACTCTGTTTAAGCGAGTCTTTAAAATCTGATGACAAAGTTTTTACATATGGCAACAATATGTCAAAAAAGGTTTCTGTTAATCCCTCCTTATTTATAGACGTGGCTGTCCATTCCATGTTAAATAAATATATCACTCTAGGTGCTAGCAAAGCAAGCGTTGGGGTAGATGGTTCGATCCATTTTTAAATAATTGTCTTTATGGCTGCTCCCGCATTCTTTAATATGAGCAATCTGTTGCCTTTAGTTCATCAAATCTGCCCCAAAACACCCAGCTAGGCAATAATGGTACTTGTATATGTAATGTATTTCTAATATATTGATGGACTTGTGCCCAAAACTCTGCTATAAAGGGACAATGGTATAAATCTGCCTGAGAAAAAAACACACTTATAGCAGTTAGCATTATAAGATTGCCCCATTAAGAATTTCAAGTTGGAAGTGTAATAAGCTCGATGTAAAATTTTATAATTCATCTCAGAATATGATGTAGAAATTAGTTGTTTATTTAAAATGTTAGTAGCTTTTACCATTTGTATAAGTGTAATATCTGGGAAATGTTCTTTCCATTTTGCTAATCACCCTGTAATATTTTCTAACTCTATAATGGATCTAATATTAGAATAGATCCAGGCAGGGGCAGAACTATGGGAGACAATGGAGGTGCCTTCCGCCGGGCTCCAGCACTGAAGAGGCACCTCCTCCATTGCCCACAACATATTCACCCCACTTAAGGCTGCAGTCTACTGCTATGGCTGCCCAATAAATGGCACCTCTTCCTGGCATCTGAGAAGCCACCATACACTAGTGGGGAGCTCCGTGACAGACCATCAGCTGCCACCTCCATCTATCTCTAGCATGTCCCTACTCATTAGTGTTGCTGCTCCTCAGCAGCTTCTTTTTCAGTGTAACACGTTCGGCGCCCCCACAACTTTCCATCTCAGTCCTCCATACAGTGTCAGCGGCTGTGATGGAGGGGCACCAAATAAAAACTTGCCTCCGGGGGTCTGGGATGAACTTATACCACTGGATTCAGGAGGAAGAATATGGCTCAGCCGGTCTAAGTCTTAATGCCTTTTCTAGTTTGCATTGCTTATCTTTCACAGACAATATGCTAAGGGTTTTAAAGATATAACTTTGAACTTGCAAAAAAGGGAAAAACGGTATACATATACTAGGAAATTTATATTGTAATTGAGTAATAGAATAGTGAGAGGTTGAAATTAACTACTATCTAAAAATTTATATAAATACTTTAAGTCCTGACAGGACCAATTACTAATATACTGAGAACTGAAATTGACAAATATATGGGCAACACCCTACTGAATTTCTACAGAGATCTGTACAAATTTAAAATAGATTAGACTTATCTCATGGATCTTAAGTAACTCCGCGCCGCAATGATCCTCCACAGTTACGTATATCTCAATGATGAATATGTGTCCTCAAAGATAATACATAGAAAACAAAGCTGGTTTTGCCTTTAAAAATACGGGAAGGCTTGCAAGAGTTCCCGCAGCGGCTGCAAGTCGCACCCTATTACATAAGCCCCTAAGGCAGAAGAAGAAACTTCACAGATCATAGAGGAGAGTCCAAGGGGCATATTCAATGCAAATCTATCACTTCAGTATATTGTACGGGCATTGCAACCAATTACCACAGGTAATTGCCACAGGTATACATGCTCCCAAAACCTGCAGTATTTGATTTTAAATAAAAGTTGCAAAGTTGTTTTGGAGGAGATGCAGCCACTCACACCTGGGCACTCACCTTTGTTCCAGCTGCTTCTCTCTCTGTTGTGCCTGGCTGTCACATATGCTGACTGACATGGGGGAGTCTTGCACGCACAGGGGACACATGCAGTAGGGAGTGTCACACACACAGAGGACATACACCATGACAGGGGTGTCACACACACTCAGAGGGCAAACACCATGACAGTAGTCTCACACACAATATTGGACACACATGGTGACATGGGTCTCATACACAAACAGGACACACACGGTGACAGGGGTCTCTCACATACAGGGGAGTCTCACACACTAACAAAGGTCACACACTGCTGTAGAAGACAGAGGAAGATGACTTCTGCATGTCGGGGAAGCAGAGGAGGAATACAGCTGTGTAGAAAAATAAAAATCATGCACCAAATTGAATAACAACATTTTTGAGCCTGCAGCACGAGATTTTTGAAAACTTCACCTGCAAATAAATTTTCTTCTAAGTGTGTCCATGAGTGTTATGTGTGAGACTGTCATTTCTGACCATGGCCTTTCATTGCGAGTGGTGGTCCTGCTACTGCTGTTTCATGCCCTAGAATGCCATTTTGTGGCCAAACACAGTCATTTGTCTTTTGTAACCTCGCATGCAACACCTTCTCACTCTCAGTCTAGAGATGTCACCTTTAAAACAGGCAAATCAGTGCACAAACAGAATACTAAGGTTTAAGAACAAACTGTGGAGCTCATTTAGACCCGCTCACTAGATGCGTTCACTCGCAGCCTGTGTATGCAAATACAAAGCATGCTCGGCAAGGCAGGCGATCGCACGGCAAGGCATTAGCATGCCCACTATGTCTTGGTGTGCGATCACTTAGTGTATGCAGACACCCAGCAGCCATTCTTAAGAAACCCACCTGCACACGTCATCTCCTGGAAGTGCATGTAAACATTGGTACATCGAGCACCATTGGATGCGATTGCAGCACTTGAGGATGACTATACCCTGCCACAATCACTGCGATCGCTTCAGTGTGAAATCCCACCGAGTGACGTGTACTATGATGCTGCTGTTTAATTATGCATGCCTCTGAAAAGGAGTTGCAACAGCACGCCTGCGTTCGTACCTACACTCCCCCGTTTCTAGTGGTCTGCCCCTGTCACCACCCACAAACAGCCTCTCCTTTCACTAACTCTGCTGGGCTATCTATGCGCAACGAGCGAACACATTCTGATCTTTCGCAGTGATTTGTGCACACGCATTGTGATGCATACACATGAGCAGATCATAACTATTGGCCAGCCACGAGCGTTCGCATCCTAGCGAGTGGGTCTGAATCAGCTCCAGTGTTCACAAACTTCACAGATCCCTGAGGATATTCTAGGGTTGTCCATGAGTGCTATGTGTGAGTCTGACATTGTATAGAAACTTCCTTCCACCTTTTCTGCACCCTCTGCAAATGTGAGGATTAGTAGTAAAGCAATGATGGTGCCATGGAGATTAAAGATGCTACTGTGGAAGTGCAACAGGATGAGGGGGATTTTTGTGTATCTGACACTAATGAGGATGTTGATGAAGAATGTGTTGGACAAGAAGAAGCTGATAAAATACAGAAGGAGGATGTTGTTTGTGGCAAAGTAAGTGAGCCACCAGTGGCAACAGTTCTTGCCAGTGATACGAATAAGGACATTATCATGCCTTGGCATAAGATGAAAAAAAAACATCTTTCCTATGTCTGATGGCACTGGTCAGCGGCAGGGCAGCGTGCGGAGGAGTACTCTGCTGTGTAGTCCTCCTTCTCCTGGCATCTGGTGGGATGGTGTGGGTGGCCATGGCTCCCATGGGGGAACGTGCGGTGACCTAAGTAAAATTTAAAGGAGACAGACCCTCCCATTTTGATGTCACAGGAGGCACCTAATTCAAGCCCCTGTCAATATAAAGAACTCTCTAAGAGCACTCTTGTGCCAGAGTATAGGCTCCCAAACCATACTCCAGCATCCCCAGTGATACCTTCTGCTTATTCCTGACCTTGGCTTTGTTTGTTACCTTTTTCTGTCTCCTCCCTGGTACTTCACTTGGTATCCCGGTTTTAACCTAGGCTATCCTCTGTGATCTGTATACATCTGCTTTCTGGTACTGCCTTGTCCATTCGGTTCTGACCTGGTTTGTCAACTACATTGTATAACTTCATTGTACTCTGCTCCATCCAGAGTACACCAGCACCTGTATTAGGGAACCTAATCAGGGGGCCACCACCTGTGTGTCAGACACAGCTAAGTCCAAACTTCCTTGCGGGGGTCGCTGCTGAATACCGCTGGCACGTTAGACTCTGCACCTCAGTAATAGGTCTTGCCAATCCCAAAATATGGGTTAGCAACCACTATCCATCCGTGAATTGTGATAGGTAGGCATGTTAACCATCTAGGAACCTCCTCAATGTTACATCATTTGCAGCGAGTTCATGCAAATTATTTAACAAAATCTTAAAAATGCGATACAATAACAAGCAGTCCAGCATCAGTTACCAGCAGCATAGATAGATACCAGCACATGCAATCTCCACCACCAATACCATCATCATTAGTCTCCTCATTAGTGAGTAGAGATAGTTCTCCAGCATCGATTTTACAAATTGACTTCTTCCCTATTCAGGATCCCAAGAAGAATCTTTGCGCACTAGGGCCCTCATTCAGAGCCGTACGCTCTGAGCAGAGCGCACGCTCTGAATGTGGGCCGGCCTCCATAACTATGGAGCGTCCTCCTGGACGCTCATATAGCTGTGGGTCACCACCCACAGCCTATACGAGCGTGCAGTTTGATGGCCACGATGGTCTTGACCATCGCGACCATCGAAACTGCGAGCCGGAGCCTGCGGTTGAGGTTTTCAACCGCAAGGCCCGGAGTGATTTTGGCTCTATCAGAGCCAAAATCACTCCCACTGACATCACTAGTGATGTCAGTGGGCCGGCTTCTGACGGGAGGCGTTCCCTTAGGAATGCCCCCGTCAGGGAGGCACGCCCCCGGCACGCCCACCAAAGGGGGCGTGCTGTCAATCAACATCGACAGCACGCCCCCTTTGATCAGACACAACGAGCGAAGGAAAGTCCTTCGCTCGTCGCGTCTGGCGCATGCGCACGACGGAGCTCCCGCCGTCGTGCGCATGCTCAGTGCAGAACATCGACCCACTTGCGAGCGGACAGCTGCTCGCGAGTGGGTCTGAATCAGGGCCTAGGGCTGTTGTTGCTGCTGGGGGTAAATCTTCATCACAGAAGGGATCAAGAATACTAGTTGTTTAAAACAACAACTGACTGTGAAACAATCATTTTCAAAAAGTAGCAAGTATGAAAGCTGCCATCCAGTTTCACAGTGGAACACTGAAGCCGTGATGGCTATGCTATTATTAGAATATTGCGTCCAATGTCTGCCATCAATGCATCTGGCTTTAGACAGTTGGTTGAGTTCATATTTATCAGCTAACAAATTCCATCTCAATTCCATTTTACTAGAACAGCAATTTGTCGCCTGTAATGGGATGTTAAAAGAACTGTATCCTTGACAAAATGCAATTGTACCGAGTATCCACTTAATGACAGATATGTGGACAAGCAGTGCTGGTCAAACTAAAAATTACATGACTGTGACAGCCCACTGGGTGGGTGTATTACCAATAGCAGCAGTAGTATCTAACACACAATGCCAGTTCATTCACAGGCAAGCTATTCTCTATCAATGGCATTTATTAAAAGGCATTCCAGTGTCAACCTGTTGGAAAAATTGTTAGCATTATCGTTCAATCATTCAAAATATCGGCAAGTGTGTATCCTGCTTTACACACAATGCCAAATCATTCACATGTAGGCTACTCTCTGTATCACTGGTTTCACTAAGAAGCATACCAGTGTCAATCTGTTTTAATAAGTCAGGGACGTGATAACAAAATGGCTTACCCTACTAAGACTCTCCTCGGGATTCATAATTTCCAATAACACAAGTAATATTGTACAAGCATTACAACTGGCTGAAATTGAAGCACACACAATAAACTTGATGGTTCACAATTTTTTAAAATTACAGGTGCATGCAGACATGTGGTCTGAAAAGTTTTTGGTTCATTTTCTGCATTCAGCAACTGCATGTAGAAGATTGCAGCAGCTGCAAGAACAATTTAATTTGCCATGCCACCAGCAGAAGCAAGAGGGAGTAACCAGGTGGTATTCCACACTTTAATTTACTTTAGTGACTGGAGAAACAACAACAAGCCTTCCAAATGTACACAATAAGCCATGAAATAGAGACTGGGAGAAAGGGGGGGGGGGGGGTTGGACATTAATCCAGCACAGTGGAGAATACTCTCCATTTTAGGCAAGCTACTGAAACCATTTGAAATGGCAACCAAATAAGTAGACTGATTCTCTTCATCACATGACTGGCAAAGCAGCTAAAGAAACTGGAGGAGATGAAATTAAGTGATTCTGCTAAGTTTGTTGGAATTGTACATCCAGTATTTTAATCACTTCACCAGATCCAAAAGGTTTGCAACATCTTGAAATTGGATCACTACATCTGGAAACCATGCTTGATCCTAGGTGTAAATTATACATAATGTATTTCTTTCCAACTGACACAGATTTTAAGAAATGCAAAGAACTCATTGCGAGCAAGTTGTCAGATCAAGTGGCACATAACACAACAACATCTCCTGCTTCAGTTTCTCCTGCAAATGCTGCTGCCAGGAAAAAAAATGACCTTTTCCAAGAGACCCACTGGTGATAAGGATGAGTCACCTCAGTGCAACAGAGTGAAACAACATTATGACATCTGGTCAGGTTTAAAAGAATTACCCACACTTATTGACACATCTACCATGCCTCAATCTAATACAGTAAGCAGCAATATAATGGGGGAGGATTATTTTAATGACAAATTGTGTACAAATTAGCATGTCACACAGTTCCTTTGAATACTGGCAGGAAAAAAAAGGCAATTTGGAGCACCTTGTACAAATAAAATTTGCTTTACTTAAGCTGCCCACCTTCCAGTGCGATCGGAAAGAGTGTCTAGCACAGCCAGGAACCTTGTGAGTGAACAGCGTAGGAGGCTACTTCCAAAAAATGTGGAAAAATTTATGTTTTTTACAAATTAACTACAAATTCTATGAGGAAGACCTTTGCTGCCTATTTGAACAAAGTACAAAGACTTCTGTAATGGTGGATTCCAGTGGGGATGAGCTAATATTGTGTGATAATGAGAATAACACTGATGAGGGTAAGGATGCTCAAAACAAGCAAATTTCCCGCACCAATGATATCAAATACTCGTACTGACTTTCTGTCTTTGTGATTTAGCATATATCAGAGTCTTTGATTATCCTGGACTTCCTTCATTTCCATAAGTATACCTCCTATTTTTGGAAGTGGATAGATCCCTTTTAGTATTTGTACTCTGATGTCATCAGTTACAGTCCAACATATTCCCTATTATCCATGTGGACATAGTGGGGGAATATAAACCTGTGGTGAGCGAAGTGAGGGGACAAATTTCTTCTTTTGGTGTCCTTTATGGGCATGGAACCGCACTTCCACCCTCACTCCATGTCACTTCCAGGTACCTTCCACAAACTTTCTCATATTCACAGTTTGATGGTTCACTGATTTAACTATCCTAGGGAAGTTATCAGCTGCCACCTCAATTTGGGAGTGTTTAAATTTACGTTTAAATTTTGTTTTTTAATCTTTATTGCACTGTATTATTTGTGTCATTTTTGAGTTTTGTGCGCCACTTATATCATTGATATACATATATATATATATATAAATATATTTAGGGACCACCCTAAAAATAGGAAACCAATCCAATATTGCCTAGGTCAGATAGATGTCTGTAAGGGGAAGTAGTTAATTTGCTGGCATCAAAATACCGACGCCTAAATCGCGAAGTACTACTAAAGACCTGCGCCGGAATCCAGATGTGGGGGGAGGCTTAGGTTTAGGCACTAAGGTGGGAGGGTTAGGTTTAGGCACTAATGGGGAGGGTTAGGGTGCAGGGGGGAGGGTAAGGGTGTAGGAAGGGAGGGTTAGGAGATGAAGGTGGGGAGGGTTGGTGTACTTACTAAGCCCCCATTGGCATGCTGACGATCGGGATGCGGTTGTTGGTCTTTTGTATGGCGGCATCCCGACCACCTGCATTGCGTATCACACCCGTCTGTAAGGTATGCCCTATGATATACATATGAAAAATATATATCAGGCATCCACAAATAACATTCTAATAAAGAAACAGACCAATGTGTGTAAGTTATGCAGTGATAAGAAACAAACAATAAAAAAAAACACAGGCGAATGTGTTATGAATAAACGTGATTCAAATCAGTGAAGGATGGTGACTTTAGACATTTAAAAATGAGAGGGACTTATTGTGGATGCTTTACGCTGCATCAGGGTAATCTGCATATTTGTCTATATAAAAACAGATGCTGATGATACTTTGTATCCCTGTGCTAGTGGCTTTGACTTCCTTGTCCAATGCCGCAGGCAAACAAGGAACAGTAGATCACAGCTAACAGTAAATGCACATATCTGATTTTCTGACTGACTCTTGGAGGGAATATTACCTGTGATTTCTATTTTTTATTGGAGGAGGGGTCATGTATTAAGCAGATGATCAGTATTTTGCACTGTGAATAAAACACTGTACTGTTTTAAATATTATCCTGTGAAGATTTTCCCTGTGGTGCAAGTATTGATGCAAAGTAATTAGGATTGTGGTTATAAGTTTATGGTGTGGTTTTTAAATTGTTTGATTGTGTTTTTTTTATTATATATGTCTTTTTTGCACATATATTGCTGCCATCCTTCACTGATTTGAATCACATACATTTGCTCCTGATGAAGGTGTGGGTTACTTCCACACGGAAAGTCGTTAAGCCATATACCAATTACTTACTGGACAACTCCAGCCACAAGAGCCCCCTATAGAGCCACACACTGGACTACTTCCACTACATCATCCGGACCAGTTGTCTAAGTAGAGACAAACATGGATTCTTCCTACTGTTGCATATTGTGTACATTGCGAGGATACCTTACTAATTGCTGCCTATTTAGAAACACCATACTGGGTAATACTAATTTATTCTACTTACTGGATAATAAACCAGGACTTTCACTAAAAATTCTATCTTGGAACCAATGACTATTACAGGCTTCTTTTTGGGGGCTATCTAACTAAGTACTTTACTGGATCATCTATTGCTGCTCTTCTAACAGGGTTTATGATTACCAATAAGCATTATTTTATACAAATGTTCCCTCAATAGATGACGGAGAAGAGTTGTATTATTGTTTTAAAATTAAATGTGTATATTTTACATTAAAATTGCTGTATATTTATCATATTAGATAAGCTTTTTACTACCCTCTAGCGCTGTTTCTTATTTTATATACTAATTTGAATCACATTTGTTTGCAACACATTCTACTGTGTTTTTTTTTTTTTGTTTCTTATCACTGCATAACTTCCACACATTGGTCTGTTTCTTTATTAGACTATGATTTGAGGATGTCTGATATATTTTTCCTATGTATATCATAGAGCATGTCTTACAGACATCTATCTGAATTAGACAATATTGGATTGATTTCCTATCTTGAGGGTGCTCCATATATACATATATATATATATATATATATATATATATATATATATTTTGGTGATGATTTTGAGTGAGCCTCAGATACAAAGTACTTTTTTCTCCTTTCTTTTACCAAGCCTCTGTGAGCATGCAGCACTCGGCTACTCATAGTGGTAATTGCTCACACAGTATTGGCTCTGACTATTGTTATAGGGCATCCAGCCCATTCCTGCCTCACCAGAGATAGTTTCTTGTGGAAGACCTGCTATCCAGATCCTGTATCTGCTGTTTGGTATCCCTGGTTCCTGTCCTGGCTCTGCCTTGCATTACCTGTACCTGTTGCAAGTATACCTGGACCATTACTGTGCTGCAAATCCACCCTGCAAGACATTAGTGTTGTTTACTGTTGCTATTCCATCCTACAATATTTGTACATATCTCTTGCTGCTATTATACTCTACAAAACACATGATGGTTAATATATTGCTATTCCATTATGCATTATATGTTATGCTGCAATTCCATACTGCCAGCTGCATGTTTATCTGAGTTTAATGCTATACCATCTTGCAATATATCTGTTGTTTGTGATTGCCTCTAATTTATGTGTTTACAAGCAATCGTATTCTGTTATTGTCCACAGTGCATGCTGCTCTGTGGTAATTACCCTGCAGTATTATTACTGCTATTCATGCTATTTAGTGGTGTAACTACTGCCCCCGCAGCCCCCGCGGTGGCTTGGAGGTGGTGGGTAGCTTGGGGGCGATGGGGGCAGTAGTTACCCCACTCAGTGGCAGAACTCCCGTAACTACGGAGGGTGCAGGGGGTGCGGTCGCACCCCCTGCACCCTCCATCTGCCGGGCGCCTGCTGAGTGTGTTACCAGTGGACGCCCGGCTCCTATTCTAACCCCTGGCAGCAGCCGAAGGATGGAACTCCCTCCATCTTCCGGGTCCCACAGGGCACTATGGGAGTGACGCCATGACGTCACTCCCATAGTGCCGAGGAGCAGATGCCGGGGTATGGACGGCAGCAGCACTGGAGCGGGGATAAAGGTAAGTGGTTTTTTTTTGTGTGCTTGTGTGCGCGCGGGGGGGAGCAACTACAGGGGGCTAACTAATGGGTGCAACTACAGGGGGCTCACTACTCGGGGCAACTACAGGGGGCTCACTATTGGAATCAACTGGGGGCAACTACAGGGGGCTCACTACTGGGGGCTCACTACTGAGGGCAACTACAGGGGGCAACTACTGGGCACAACTACAGGGGGCACTACTAAAATGGGAACAACTGCAGGGGGCACTTCTAGAAGGGGCACAACTACAGGGGGCACTACTTGAAGGGGCACAACTACAAGGGGCACTGCATATGGGCACAACTACAGGGGGCACTACTTTAATGGGCACAATTACAGGGGCCCTGCATAATGGGCACTACTACAGGGGGCATTGCATAAGGGGCACTATTACAGGGGGCATTGCATAAGAGGCACTAGTATAGAGGGCATTGCATATGGGTCACAACTACAGGGGGCACTACTTTAATGGGCACAACTACAGGGGGCCCTGCATAATGGGCACTACTACAGGGGACATTGCATAAGGGGCACTATTACAGGGGGCATTGCATAATCTGGTTCTACACAGACATAAAAACTGTGCAACCTGTCTTGAGCTGAGGTGACAGACTGGCAGGAGCAGAGAGGAGAGTTGGTGAAGTAGATCTGTCAGGGTGGGATGTAATGGGCATTACTGTTTGGCATAATGTGTATTTGGCATTACTGTGTGCACAATGTGCTATTAGGGGCATTACTGTGTGGCATAATGTGTTGTATGTGGCATTACTGTGTGGCATAATGTGTTGTATGTGGCATTACAGTGTGGCATAATGTGAAATAGGGGCATTACAGCATGGCATACATTTGTTATAAGGGCTTTAGTGTATGTCACTATGTGTTATACGTGGCATTATTGTGTGGCATGTGTAAGGGGCATTGTTGTGTGGCATTATGTGTTGTAAGGTGCATTCTGGAGTGGCATAATGTGTTGTAAAGGGCATTCCGGTGTGGCACACTGTGTTATAAGTGGCATTACTTAGTGTGTCATAATGTGTAAGGCACATTGCTGTATCATGTAACCACACACCTTAAACGTTGTCTTTGGGTGTGTTTGATCTTTGGGCGGGGGGGGAGCGGGGGGGCCTGAAGCTTTTTTGGCATGGGGGAGCAAAATTTACAGTTACGCCACTGACGCTATTTATTAGTGTGCATTCTATCTTGCTTCTGTCCCTGGCTGCAGGCTGTTCCTTGGTTTATATTACCTTTGTACTACTACTCCAGTTTTACTTTGCAGACTCCCGCTATTTGTATAAGCCCTTACTGTCCGGAGTTCAAGACCAGGTAGCATCTTAAGTGCCCGTGAGTGCATCGTACTCTATGGGAACAACGGGCAGTTGTTATAGGCAGAAGCCCTCCCTAGAGTGCTGTACATTTGCCTTTACAGTACAAAACACAAAATAAGCTTAAACAATGGACATTATGCTTGGGTGAAGAGGTAAGTCTTGAGTCTATTTTTGAGGAATGCTAGAGTGGAGGCCTCTCGAACTGTGTGGGGAAAGCTCGACCTCCAGACAAATTCCAGGAGATTCTAGGTACTGTTAATAGCCCTTCGTCAACAGATCGCAGTACTCGTGTGGGACAGTAAGTAATCAGAAGCTGCTCTAGGTACCTTGCCATGCCATAGTCATGTAGGGCTTTGTATGTTAGTAATCCAATCTTGAAAACAATTCACCATCTGGCAGGCAGCCAGTGAAAGGAGTAGAGAGTGGGTGTTATGTGGCTGGAACGGGACTGGTTGGTTAACAGCCTGGCAGCTGAGTAGATTGGGCTTTCAGAAAATGTAAGGAATAACACCAGAAGTTTCCCATCTGGTATTACTATGTGGATTAGCTTGAAAGGAATGTTGTTTAGGGTCTTGCAAACCGCAACAAATTTAATGTGATTTGAGTTTTCACTTATCAAACCGCAGGATTGTAAAAGTTTGTATGTAAAAGCCACATCTTATATTTGATGGTTTGCAAGCTGAAAACAGACAAATAAAACACTGCTTAGTAAATCAACCCCTAAGTTTTCAAAATTACCTTTACTGAACATATATCACTTAGAATTGTCCTGTGCATTTGAATAAACCTCACAATATAGTAAAATAATACTGATACGATTCTAAAATTAATAACATTGTTAAACACATGCTGTTCCAAAGTAAATTAAAAGTTAGTAAACATTCAGACTGTAATAAGTACATTTTCCAGTGAATTAGAAACCTGAACTTATTCAAAAAGCATTATTAATGTTAGTGTATTGTAGAGTAAATAATTATTTAAGTACATTGTTCTTGCATAATGTTAAGTATTTATAAATGCTGTTTTTATCCCAGTAAGAAATATGAAACACCTTCTGTACAAGCCACTCTGTGTGTTTTGCAAATAAGTGCACATAAAAGCTTTTAGTACAATGTAAAAGAAAAATGCATTTTTTATGGCATTAAAACAAGAACTGTAAAATTCCTTTAAGTGGAGGTGGAATCACAAATGTAAAATCAAAGCCTAAGTAAAAAAAAATAGAATGATTTGTCCATTGTTCACTCTAGATATATATTCTTAAAGAATACTAAGATGTGTGAATTTAGTTAAAAATGGTTCTCAAAATAAATTGTTTAATGATCCCTAATTTTTTTAAAATTCACAATATAATTGTGCAGAATATTCAAACAAGGCGGACAGTTGTCATAATCAAGGTAGTTTGATTTTACCTTGGGAGGCAAATTTCAGCCTGGGATGCAAATACACTGCACTGGTTAATGATCTTCAGGCATCTCTAAAAGTTTGTTTTAGATAATAAAGTCTGGAGCTGAAAGGACAAAATCTCTTCTGAAGGAGGAAACTTGTGTTTTAGCCACCAAAAAGGTTTGTTTTGATTTTACCATATGTTAATGGTATATCACAGGTAAAGCATACAAGTATTTGTTTATTGTTACGATTTTTGACTGGCATTATTTGTGGTGTGTGTATACAAGTCCAGGTAGAATGGACAGTAATGGATCTGGCATATGATCCGGGACTAGGATTGTTACCACCGTTATTTGGCAATGCCCAATCTGACACTGACACTGGGCTACTAGGGTGGATTTTTCAATGAACTAAAGTTATCATGAAGCCTCTGAATCAAATACTCCCATTCTTGTTGGTGGGTATTGACCCTTGTTGATGACTGTCACTCTCACACAGACCTGCAGGATGGATCCAATTTGAGTGCACAGTAACAATAGTGCAATTGTTACAGTTACTGATGCACAAGGAAAGTAATTAAAGTAACATCAAACAAAGGAAAACAAATATTAAACTCCCTTTCCAATGACACATGCCAGTTCCATCCTGCAGAGTAATGCCGCTGACTCCAGTAGGGTGAAATCAACTTATACCCTGTATTGAAATGAAGTGCACCTCAACAAATGAATGAACTGCCGTTGTTTCCAGCCAGCAACAAAAATCCATAACAAAGCCAACAAAACAAGAAGGTATGGAGTGTGGGAAATTTAGGAAACAAAGATGCTTCAGAATAATGAATATTAAAAAGTTTAAGTAATATAAAAAACATAAAATATAAATGTGTACACAAATATTGATTTGAAATACCATCAATATAGATATTTAGCATACTGGCAACCTATTAAAAACAGATGCTCAATAAACAAACACTTGAAACATATTTAACTTGAAAATATATATATGTATGCGAGTTCCACCGTCACGCCCACCTTAATTTGTGTGACAATGGTTATGCCAAGTATTGGTTATTTATCACGTGGTAAGTTGTGCAGTTGTCTAGAATCTGTCAGTAAGGATAACTGGAGATGATTGTTTTGTAAAACAATATGTTTATTGTATCATTAATAATGGAGTCACAGTGCTCCACTAGTATAAGCATGTTCTGGGCTGTTTGTGCTGAAACTGCAGTGGTTGCTGGGCATTTGTAATGAAAAAAGTTGGGGAAGGGGGAGGGTGGGGGGAAATGTTGATGGTGAGAGGAAGTCTGAATGCACTCAGAAGGATCAATTAATTGAGCTGTATGAGGTCAAAGTCTCGGTCTGAGTCTGTAGATGATACGCTAGGTATGTTGGTTGTGTCTGGTGGGGCGTCCTGACTCCCTCAGGTGCACTATAACTCACCCTCAAGCGTCCTTTTGTAGATGGATGGATGGCCATGTTCTTGAAGTCCTGTGTGTCTCTGCGGTGCAGCGCCGTCCGTGCGCTGTTGGGAAGGGAGCTCCACACTGCCTTGATGTGAGACTTCTGGGTCCCGCGATCTCCGGGAGCTTTGATTGGATGGCGCCGGGTGCGAGCCAATCAAAGCTTGCGGACCTGCAGCCAAATAGGAGCGCATGCTCCGGATTGGCTGCCAGTCCGTGAACTCCGGCTGGCTCGCGGACGGCACCATATTTGTTATTGTAATACATCAGGCACTGTCAGGCTCAGTACTCCGTGGCTGCCGGTGCAGTACCGCAGCCCCCTGGGCCCCCCTCTGTCTCTGCTCTCTCCGGTCCCGGGACTTGAGGACCGGCGGTCCCCCCTGATGGTGGCCTTGCCTTCCACTATTATTAGCAATTTGCACAATTTTTGATGATGATCCTGAAGTAATTCTCCTTTATGAATTACTTTTTCCTCAGAAGATTAAAAACAGTCCAGTGTCTGTATTTAAATACAGTGTAAATAATCACTGCAGATCATCAATTAGCCAGCAGCTGCACAATTTAAACATTTATACTATCTTTCAAACTTTGGACAGATAGTAACTCATTTATATAAACAATCTTTTTTTTTTTAAATTTACAACTCCAACCTCTTTCCTGACTGATGACCACTCCAACCTTTATTATCACCTCTGTCCCTGCTGTCTGTAGCCTGACTCACAACCTCATGGTAAGCTGGTATACTTTTTATGCTTCTTGCATTTTGGATTTAGCTGAAGTGTTGTGTAAATTTGATCATATACAACTTGACATTTATTTTACTAAGCAATTTCAGAAGCAATCAATGTATTTCATGCATTTTGCAGATATCAATGCCATTTTGTGGGCATGAAATTTTCAATGACAATCATTGAGTTCTGATTCACTGCGCCATTCTGCAAAATAGCCTTTTTGCTCTGTAATTATAAATTTGTATTTGATAGAATGTATGGTTAATGAATACAGCTTAGTGAATTCATACTGCTGTTGTTGTTCTCATAATTCTCTGGGCTGGTTTTGGTAGGATTGGAATTGCTTAAGGTGAAATTTGTCCAGTCAAATACGTAATATGGCAAAATTTTAGTGGAACATTTTAGACAATTTCCCTAATCTCTCTTTTTTAAGTTTTTGTTACTGTACATTCATCAAAATTCTTTCACATTGGGAATGGTTCCAGGTTCACAATCATAAAATAATCTTGGTTAGTAATATTTATAACAAAATGATGTCTTATGGTGCATACACACGATCAGATTTTTCCTTCAGATATGAACGATAACGATTTAAAAATCGTTCAGTCGTTCATATCTGAAGGAAAATCGTTCATATCTGACATGCCTGAATGATGGACGATCAACGATGCGCGTTCCCGTTTGTCAGATAACGATATCTGACATCTGATGGGTTTGCAGTCAGACTTGGACGATTCCATTCATTTTAATGCAGTCAAAAATCGTTCAAATCGTTCAAATCGTTCAAACTTTGGTAAAATCGTTCAAATTGTTCAAATCGTTCAATCGTTCAGTCGTTCATCTGACAAATCAGACAAGTCTGACAAATCTGACCGTGTGTACGCTCCATTAAGGTCAGAAAAGTATGGGATTTTTTTTTATTGCTATAAAATATATTGGGCCTGTACAGATCCACCATTATGTTTTCAATTTATATATACCTATACACAAGTAGGTTGTAAAAAATGAAACAAGTCACAATGCGGTCTAATCATTAGTTGTGTCTCAAGAAAGCCTCCGGGTCATAAGAGAGCTCTCCCAACATATCCTGTAGGTTTTAAAGCATACTTTCACTTATTTTATTATCAATTTAGATGGCAGCTATATTTAAGATTATATTATTGTGGGTAATACAGAGCAAAAGAATAAAATAATGTCTTATCTACTGAAAAAAAACAGTATCATAAAAAAATATAATAGAAGTTTGCAAAGATGGGTAAAAAGACATATCGACATACAAACACATTTAAATATAAATATTATTTTTGCTAACTAAAATATGCCAAACCTGTAATAAAGTGCTAATATGTAGTATCCTAATACATGTTAGAAGACATAAAGTAATTTAAGAACTCAGTGTGGCTTTTTTTATTTGGTTTAAGCTTATTAAATGAAAGCATTATGGAAAAGTGTGCTTTAAAAAAAAATATATTTATTGTTTTATATAATGTCATAATAGAATTATAAATTAATACTGAATTATTACCAATTTGATTTAAAAGGAAAATCCTAACCTATGTGAAAATTAGTCTAGTTGGGATCCGATGAAAAAATATATTTTGACCAAACTCTGTGTTGTAAAAGAACTGCATTGTTTTGCATTTTTACTGGAGCATTGAATCCAAGCATGATATTAGTTCCTTACAATCACTGGTTTGAACAATGATGGCTTCATAAAAATGTACATGCGGTTAAGTACAAGTGACCTTATAATATAAAGGATAGATATAGAAAATGATTTGGTTATTTTTGGGTTGCACTAAAATTACAATAGGATGCTGTATTGGAACAATGCTATTTACTAACAACATTTTACAAATAATAAATTGTACTAAGAAACATTAAATTATTTCTCCCTCTAATAAGAATTTTATATGTTCTGGTGGATTTTTGACAACTTTTTCTAGGAATCTTGTAGGGCATTGACACTCCTTGTTGAAAACAAAAGAATCCCTTTGTACACTTCACCTAAAAAAGAACCAGAAATATTAAAATGGGGTTGCTGCTTGTTGCATGACATTCACATGACCTGTGGTGTAATATCCCATGATTCACAGGACATAGGGCCTTATTCAGAGATAGACGCTGCATCTCTGTACACAGTGACTGTGCTAAAAAGTGCAAAAGTCACAGGAGGCCGCAGGGAGCTATAGTCATTATGCCAACAGTTGGCTGATCAGGATCCCAAGGGTAAAAATGCTGATGTAGGAATCCTGACTAGGTGACAATCCCGATGCCTAACCCCGACCCCTAATCCTAATACTTACCATTGGGATGCCGGTGGTCAGGATGCCAACACCGGGATCTTAACAGGTGTTGGGATTCCGGTGCCTGTATTCTCAGCGCCAGCATCCCAACACCTAAGTATTAGGGTTAAGGGGAGGGTTAGGGGTTAGGATTAGGCAATAGGAGGAAGGTTAGGGTTAGGCACTTGGGAGGGAGGGTTAGGTTTAGGCACTACAGGGGAGGTTAAGTTTAGGGTGCAGAGATGTAGGGTTAGGGGTAGGATAGGCTTACTTACCTCTAGGCACCAGGATTGTAAACTAGTCGGGATTGAGACATCAGGATTTTGACTGCTGAGATCCTGAGCTCCAGCATCCCATACCCAACCCAGTTGCAGAACATCCACTGCTGGTTTTTGTAATCTGATGCTGCATCTGAAGACACAGCATGGAATCTACTGTGCGACCATTGGACATCTTTATAACCCTCAGGTTATCTAGGATGTCTAGTGAGTTCAAGCTGCCAGGGCTTGTGAAGCTGCATTCAAGGACAAAGCCATTAGCCTTGGCATGCCCAGAAAATGGGGACAACATGCCCCAGTTTTCAGGGATGTTGGCTATGCTGTCTTTCATCTGTCCCCAAACTGCCACAGTATGTCAATCATTCTGCAGCTCAGGGGACACTGGGGCCGTCGTCGCAGACAGATCTTCCTATTTGCAGTACAGATCAAAATATATTGAAGATCTACTCAAACCATCAGATTTGCATACATCTCTGAGTAATGGTGCATACACACGGTCAGATTTTTCCTTCAGATCTGAACGATAACGATTTAAAAATCATTCAGTCGTTCATATCTGAAGGAAAATCTGACATATCTGACATGCCTGAACGATGGACGATGAACGATGCGCTTTCCCGTTTGTCAGATAACGATATCTGACATCTGATGTGTTTACAGCCAGACTTGGACGAAGCCATTAATTTGAATGCAGTCAAAAATCGTTCAATCGTTCAAATTGTTCAAATCGTTCAAAACTTTGGTAAAAATCGTTCAAATCGTTCAAATCGTTCAATCGTTCATCTGACAAATCTGACTGTGTGTATGCTCCATTAGGCTTATACTCTTGAGTCATTTTACTTAAATTTTATTATATTATATTTTATGCATAATTATTATCACTATTCTTGTTTATGTGTAAGACACCAAAACTTCACAAAACAGGACAGTAAGATAAACAATTATAAAACAGGGACATGTCTGAAATTTGTATTTTAATTGCAAGTGCTTATTATTAAAAAATAAAAAAACAATATTCTTAAGATGTTGCACTAGATATTTCCTATTTTTTCATGTTTACAAAAATGGAAAACATGGTTATAGCAGTATTCTGAAGAGAGATACTTGCTGTCAATTGCTCAGAATTCTTCTGTCCAAGGTAAATGTATTTAACCACAAAGAAGTTGTTAATATTAAATTGAAGGAGTGCACTACACTTTTATTTTTTTGTTAAAATTTTATGGGTGTTATATTCAGAAAACATATCACACTATTGCAAAAAAATCTTTTTTTTTTTTAAATGTGACTAATTAATGAAGAGACAAAATGTTCAATACACAATGATGAAACAGTAAATACTTTTTTGTTTTATCTGCTATTAGAATGTTTTGGATGCCACTCTACATTTACTTTTTTGTTAGAGTACTTTGGTGCGCTAAAATCTTTTTCCACTTTTTATATATATTTTTCATAATCCATGTTTGAAGTAGTCTCTGTAAATTTTTAAACATGTTATATAAAGTGTCATCTATTAAGAAGCTATAGAGAAAATTAATCTTCCAAAGGATTCTTTTTAAAGTACAGTATTATGCATATTTTTTATGTATACTGTATGTGTGAAAACTCATAACTTAAATATTACATCTCTATCTGTTATGTTCCAAAAGAGAGATATCTCACAAAGTATTGGAGCTTGGACAAAGTAAACCATTGTTTAAAAAGAGCTATACTTATGCTAAAAATCCACATCTTCTAGTTTTCCCTGGCTGGCAGAATTACACAAAGAGTATATGAGTGTGCCATGACTGCCCTGTTTTTATTCCTTTTTTACATTAAGAACTATGTTTTGCATTTGAATTTCTGTGCCAATTTTGTGTCACAATTTTTATTGAATAAGCATTATGATTTTATTGTAATATTAACCATATTAAATAACTTTCTCTCTTAGTGTACTTAAATAATGAACTTATCAACTTGTAAAATTACAAACTTGTCATATATTGGTTTTACAACTCTACTTTTAGGCAGACGATAGCTGCATTCTAAATACCTGTATTTAGTTTGTTATTGTATTTTGAGATAAGTCAGGGAGACTGCACATTTCTTTGAATGCCAGCACTTGAATCTAATATTAGTGCTGGTAAAATATGATACTGAAAAATGAGTGTGAGATATAATTTTAGTGGACTTTAGTAATGTTTAAGTAGACCAGATATTTATGTTTTGATCAATCCTTTCATATCCACATGTCATGTATAATTAGGACAGATATAAAAGAGAAAATAAATGCAATTAAATACTTGATAGATGTATAATATAGATGTATAATAGTAATAATCAGCTGACAGGAACTAGCCAAGTACATGTATCCACCAACTGCTTTAAAACAGTGATTTACAAGATAAATCATAAATTAAATATAATGCAAAATATAAAATAGTAAACTATTTGTATCCAAATAAAATATGCACACATTAAATACAGTAGTAATAATAATAATAATAATAATAATAATAATAATAATAATAATAATTAAATAATATGTATGACCCATCATGATAGTTTTATATATGAATTGGGTAAATGGTGCATTTTAGAACATACCGCAATCCATCAGAATACAATTCATTTTCTATGGTATAATATTTTAAATTTGTATGGCTAATTAAAACAGGTCATTTATAAAGCACAGCTGATATGTACTGCAAAGCGCTTTGCTTTTGTACCTTGTGGAACATCTCTACAATCTACAAGTGCCAGATTTGCAGTACAACAATGTGTGGCACATCAAAGAATGGCCTCATACTATTTTAGAACCATATATTTAAATAAAATATACTCTACATTTTTCACTAATATTAAATCCCATTTCTGCACTGATTTGCAAATTGAGGAGCTCCAGCACACCTACTCTATACTTAACAAGTAACACCGTTATTCTGCTCAACTTCTCCTCTATGGGTGTGCAGATGCCTTTTGAGTCATCTGCCACCAATAAAAACAGAGACACCTAGCGCTAGTCAAGCAGGGGGATCAAGTATTAATGCAGCAGTAAAAAAGACGTAATTGCCAACCTCACTAACAAAAAAAATATTAAATGAACTGCGCTCTAATACTTAAGCAGGGACATATGATGAGAACACATATAATTGAATGTGAATATAAATAGTGTTTATTACACTTAATTAAAACAATAAAGAAAAATCAAGCATAGACATACAATAAATAACTGAAACTATGGAGTTCATCAGACTCCTATAAAAATAATGTATCCCAATACAGATACAAATTGCAACAAATGATATTTAGATATATGAATTGAAACTATAATAAAAACCCATGTACTGGGTATGGTGCACACAAAAGAAACAAACCCAGCGCTAGTAAGCTAAAAAAATCCATTACCAATGCAGCAGTGAAAGGAGGTGATTGTCACCCTCACTAACACCAGGAACTACAAGAAAACACTGCGCTCTAGTAACTATGTTGGGACATAGACAATATCACATATGTGTATAAATAGGGTCTAGACAGACCAATTTATTCAACCTTGATAAATTAAGTACATAGGTAACAATAAAAGCAAATAATAAACTAATGTCTAGAGTAAAGGACTGGAATTGATCAGGTTCCTAGTCCACATACACATGTACACTTTGTATCATTGAGCAAATGAGTAGAACTCTAGATACAAGTATTACAACACAAGCCAATAAACACATAAATTTTTATTGTACTAATAAATATGCCGCAGGTTAATGCAATTTGATTAGGCACATAAAATCATAGTCACAGTCTGGAAAAAGTTCCAATTGAATTCCTGCAGGTATAAATAAATCCCGTATATAAGGCACTTGACAAAAAATTGAAATAGTATCTGTGGATGAAATATATGTCCCGGAGAGATCGCAGGATGGTCTAAATACCTGCCGCAGCAAGAGACTCCTGTCTCTAATCGGACCAAGTACCCGGGACCATTCAACTCCGTGCCAAGAACAGTCGGGCACTAGCACTAGGATGCAGGCGGCTCCGTGGATAGGGAAAGGTCTGGCCCTAGGATGTTGAGTGGGGCGTCTAAGGGATAGTCGCGGTGAGCGGTCAGTCTTCCCGTCTCGCTTACCCGCACAGCCGAAAGGCAAACAGCAGTCGGCAATCAGCGGCTCCCCTCTCACTGACCTTCCAATGAGGTAACGCAATCAGGTGATTAATACTGACGGGGGCAGCCGCATATGATAGTTCCCACAATAGCGCCCTTCATAGTCACGACCTTATTTTCTCCACAGAATCTCACGCCAATGTGCTAGTTAGTAGATCCTCATGCAAGCAGGGAAGGAATCCAGGAAATCCTTGCGGAAGGCAGCAGCAGCAACGCATTTCGGCTACACTGTAGCCTTTTTCAAGCCAGAATGCCCTCCTGCTCCAGCACAGCTTCTGGGTCAGATCTGACAGCTTTCTGGCAAGTATTCGTCCCCTAACCTCCTGCAGCTTCCTGGGTATGGTGACAAGAATTGGGTTACTTAAAGGATCTCTGGATGGACAGATGCAGGTGCCTGTTATTAATTTGCCACTCTCTCTATAGATGTTGATTTATTGAAGATATAAATATATCCATCATGATAATATGTGATCAGCTGTAGTAGTGATAAGGTACTCAGTAAGTGGATCACATTGTAGCCATATTAGGGAAAGTCCAATCCTATATTTGGTAAGAATACCTTTGGCTGGTTGAAATCTGACAGTCTCGTATAAATCACTACAAGAAGTGCAAAAATGCCAGTATTAGACTGGCTGGCTGTGACCAGTAATTTACCTGTGAAAGGATGGGCACCGTGAGCAGGGCAGCTGGATGTGCTGGAGTATATTACTCACAGTCGGCATCTATTCCTGGGCGGCCGGTTGTTGCTGAATGACACAGGGATGCCTAGCAGTCAAGCGGCAACTTGGAGCGGCTCTGCAATTGAAGCTGAACTCCGTTCCTTGTGGCAATCCCGATGGAGTAGTGAGATTCTGCTGGAATGACAGGCAGCTCACATCTCAGTGTAGTGGCGATGCAATGAGCCAGCAGGAGGTGATTCACAATCAAGGACCACGTGTGCTTACTTTGTTTGGAGCCTCTCTCGGTCTCAGTGATCACTTTGCAATGGGGAATGGCATGCCCATAGGTAGAAGGAATAGTAAGCGGCTTCTATTGAGAGGTCAGCCGATATATTGCAGAGAGAGTTCCCCGAAAACTTGGTGTGAGAGCAGCAATGCGTATCGGCTACACCTGTAGCCTTTTTCAAGCCAGAATGCTCTCCTTTGTATGTTTGACCATATAAGTAGCAGCAGAATAAAAGTAATTGGATAATTAAGTAATGGCTTTTAACCATTGATGGTCCGTCCTAGTGCTATACAAAAGTGGATTCAATTGATTTTATTTATTTATTCTAAAAGCACAATGGTTATTCTAAACACCTGTAGGAAATAAGTATCAATTTATTACAAAAAAATCATGTATATGTTTTTAAAGTAATCAATTGACAACATCTAATTTACAAATAATAAATCACATACATAATCATAATCATCATAATGTCCTGACAAAAATATGAAACAGAGTTATAAAAATTAAATTAATAACAAACATGAATGAGTAAATAATTCTAAGTCCCTATATTAACCAATTGGGCTTTTCATAAGGAGGGGGAAAAGAATAAAAGAAAAGAATGAAATTGTTTATGAGATATATTTAGTTATATTTAGGTACTTTTAAAATATATTTATATATTATGATTGTTATTTCTATATATATCGTAATTAGGGGTGTGCACCGGCCACTTTTCGTGTTTTGTGTTTTGGTTTTGGATCTGGATCTTTCTTCGTGTTTTGGATCTGGATTGGTTTTGCCAAAACCACCCTTCCGTGTTTTGGGTTCTGGGTTTTGTGTTTTCGATTTGTATTTTTTTTTAAAAAAAGCATAAAAACAGCTAAAATCACAGAATTTGTGTTTTTTTCTGCTCTTATGCTATTATTAACCTCAATAACCTTAATTTCCAGTCTATTCTGAACACCTCACACCTCACAATAGTGTTTTTATGTCCAAAAGGTTGCACCAAGGTAGCTGGATGACTATGCTAAGCGATATGAGTGGGCGGCACAAACACGTGGCCCATCTAGGAGTGGCACTGCAGTGGCAGACAGGATGGCAGTTTGAAAGACTAGGCCCCAAACTGTACATAATGCAAATGAAAAGAAAAAAAAGAGGTGAAAGATGGAATTGTCCTTGGGCCCTCCCACCCACCCTTATGTTGTATAAACAGGACATGAACACTTTAACAAACCAATCATTTCAGCGCCAGGGTCTGCCACACGACTGTGGCTGAAATGATTGGTTCGTTTGGGCCCCCACAAAACAAGCTGGCAATTAATCTGTCCCTGCACAAACTGGCTCTACGGAGGCAAGATGTCGTCCTCATCCTCCTCATCCAGCGATTCCTCACCCTCTTCAGTGTTGTGTACATCCTCATCCTCACAGAGTATTAACTCGTCCCCGCCAGAATCCACCACCACAGGTCTCTCTGTACGTTCTGGAGGCTGGTCTCCCTGGAAGAGTTCATTTTTATGAACATCATCTTCTCCACATTTTGTGGAAGCAACCTCCTACACCTTTCGCTGACAAGGTTCCCGGCTGCACTAAACATTCTTTCGGAGTACACACTGGAGGGGGGGCAACTCAGGTAAAATAGAGCCAGTTTGTATAGGGGCCACCAAATTGCCTCTTTTTCCTGCCAGTGCAGGTCCAGACTGTCTGACATGCCTACTTGGATGCTGTCACCGCTGTAATCCTCCACCATTCTGTCAATGGTGACAGTATCATATGCAGTGACAGTAGACATGTCAGAAATTGTTGCCAGGTCCTTCAGTCTGGACCAGATGTCCAAACTTGGTCCTGCCTGCCCTGCATCACCGCCAGCGGGTTGATTAGGATACCTAAGTTTTTTCCTGGCAGCCCCAGTTGTGCGAGAAAATGAAGAAGGAGCTGTTGACGTGTCACGTTCCGCTTCTGCTGACAGTGTTTTCACCAGATCTGCAGGCTTGTGTCGGCCAGAAAGAGAGACACCACATAGGCTTTAAACCTAGGATCGAGCATGGTGGCCAAAATGTAGTGGTCTGATTTCAACAGATTGACCACCCTGGAATCCTGGCAAAGCGAATGAAGGGCTTCATCCACAAGTCCCATATGCCGAGCGGAATCGCTCGTCTTAGCTCCTCCTTCACTTTCTCCAGCTGCTTCTGCAAAAGCCTGATGAGGGGAATTACCTGACTCAAGCTGGCAGTGTCAGAACTGACTTCACATGTGGCAAGTTCCAAGAGCTGGAGAACCTTGCACAACACGGAAATCATTCTCCACTGCACTTGAGTCAGGTGCATACCCCCTCCTTTGCCTATGTCATAGGTGGATGTATAGGCTTGAATGGACTTTTGCTGCTCCTCCATCCTCTGAAGCATATAGAGGGTTGAGTTCCACTGTGTCACAACATCTTGCTTCAGGTGATGGTGGGGCAGGTTCAAGAGTGTTTGCAGGCGCTCCAGTCTTCGGCACGCAGTCGCTGAATGGCGAAAGTGGCCAGAAATTTTTCGGGCCACCCAAAGCGTCTTCTGCATGCCCCTGTCGCTTTTTTTATTGTGTGAGCAAAACATGGGACGTGCTGGAATTGCCCAGATGTAATGCCCGCACAATATTGGTGGCATTGTCAGATATCACAAATCCCCAGGAGAGTCTAAGTGGGGTAAGCCACTGGGCGATGATTTCCCTCAGTTTCTCTAAGAGGTTGTCGGCGGTGTGCCTCTTACTGAAACCGGTGATACACAGCGTAGCCTGCCTTGGAACAAGCTGGCGTTTCTGAGATGCTGCTACTGGTTACGCTGCTGCTGTTGCTGCGTAAGGTGATACATCTACCCAGTGGGTCACAGTCATATAGTCCTTAGTCTTCCCTGTTCCACTTGTCCACATGTCCGTGGTTAAGTGGACATTGGGTACAACGGCCTTTTTCAGGACACTGAGGACACTTTTTCTGACGTTTCTGTACAGTCTCGGTATCGCCTGCCTAGTGAAGTGGAATCTAGATGGGATTTGGAACCGGGGACACACTACCTCCATCAATTGTCTAAATCCCACTGCACTAATGGCGGATACCGGATGCACGTCTAACACCAACATAGCAGTCAAGGCCTCAGTTATACGTTTTGCTTCAGGATGACTGCTGTCGTACTTTATCCTCCTCGCTAAGGACTGTTGGAGGGTCAATTGTTTAGTAAAAGTAGTGGTGTTCCTACTTCCTCTCTGGGATGATGAACGGCTCCCAGCAGCAGCAACAGCAGCAGCAGCGGCAGCAGGAGGTGTAGCACTGCAGGATCGTCCGGAGGAATCCCGGATAGGAGAGTCAGTCATGCCAGTGACATGGCCTGCAGGACTACTTCCGATCCTGACTAAGGAGGAAATTGACGAGGAGGGAGTTGATGGTGTGGTTTGCAGGCGCTTGGATACAACAGGACAATGGGATTTAGGTGTCCCTGGACTGCTTACGGTCTTAGCCAAAGTTTCTGAACTTGACAGTAACTTTTTATGAACGCGCTGCAGGTGCCGTATAAGGGAGGATGTTCCTAGGTGGTTAACGTCCCTACCCCTACTATTTCACCTTTACATATGGTACATACTGTATGGCAAGACAGTTGTCCGGATTTGGATAGAAATATTGCCAGACCAAAGAGGTGGAATGTTTGGTCTTCTGCCCAGGCATGACCGTGATGGGCTTTTTCATCCCACGGACAACAACAGTCTCCCCCGGAGCCTGATTTAAACAAACCACATCACCATCAGAATCCTCCTCGCCAACTTCCTCAGCGCCAGCTACACCAGTATCCTCATCCTGTTGTACTTCAACAGTGACATCTTCAATTTGCATATCAGCAAGTGGACTGTGGGTGCTCCTTTCAGCACTTGCAGGGGGCGTGCAAATGGTGGAAAGAGCCACCTCTTCCCGTCCAGTGCTGGGAAGGTCAGGCATCGCAACCACCACCACACTTGGACTCTGCTTGGGGATTTGTGATATCTTCTTAGAACGCACAGTTCTTCGCTGTGCTTTTGCCAGCTTAATTCGTTTGATTTTTTTAGTGGGAGGAGGTCTTCCATCGTCATGTGAAGCTGAACCAGTAGTCATGAACATAGGGAAAGACCTTAGCCATTCCTTGCCACTCCGTGTCATAAATGGCATATTGGCAAGTTTACGTTTCTCTTCAGATGATTTAAATGTTTTTTTCAAGGTCATTTTCCTGAACTATGTCATTTGGGATTGTATGTGCCCTCTACTATGACATTGGGCATTGGCCTTGGCATTTTATCATCTATGTCATGACTAGTGGCAGCAGCTTCAGCACTAGGAGGAAGTGGTTCTTGATCTTTCCCTATTTTATTTTTATCGGAGAAAGTTTGGTCCTCCATTTATGTTATATTGATATATACGTGCGGCTAAGGCGCACACAAACACAGAAAATATTTTTTTATTTTTGTTGGAGACTAGTGCACTTTGTGGGTTACACCACCCTTTAAGAAATGAGCCAGCTGGCCCTTTACTTATGGGACACAGACGCACGCTTGGCGCAGCTCCTTTGATGATGCACGTGCAGCTACAGCCCACACAATTCACAAACACAGAAAATATTTTTTTATTTTGTTTGGAGTGCCCTTTGGGGGTTACAGCATCCTTTAACGGACAAGCCAGATGGCCTTTTACTTATGGGACACAGGCACACGCTTGGCGCTGCTCCTTTGTTGATGCACGTGCAGCCACAGTGCACACAATTCACAAACACAGAATTTTATTTTTTATTTTGTTTGGAGTGCCCTTTGGGGGTTACAGCACCCTTTAGCGGTCAATCCAGCCGGCCCTTTATTTATGGGACACAGGCACACGCTTGGCATTACTTTGTTGATGCACGTGCGGCTACTGCGCACACAATTCACAAACACAAAAAAATATATTTTTTTATTTTGTTTGGAGTGCCCTTTGGGGGTTACGGCACCCTTTAGTGGTCAAGCCAGCCGGCCCTTTACCTATGGGACACAGGCGCACGCTTGGCGCTGCTCCTTTGTTGATGCACGTGCAGCCACAGTGCACACAATTCACAAACACAGAAAAAAAAATATATTTTTGCACTTGGGGGAGCACCCCTGATGGACAGAGCACCCCCTGGACAACACTACAGCACCCCTTTAGGACTGGGACACTGCACAGGACTTTGGAGTGGACACAGCCCCTATGGACAACTGACTGCACAACACAGTCCAGCCAGCCCCTATGGACTTTGAAGGAGTGGACACAGCCCCTACGGACAACAGCAGCACAGCGCAGCACAGCACAGCACAGCACAACACTACACTGCACTACACTACACTACACAGCCCAGCCAGCCCTAACTCCCACCCTCCCTCTGCACTGTCCACAGCCGAGTGAGGAGCTGACGCGGGTACCTTATATAGGATCCAAAGCCCGCGAGACCCGGTAGGCGGGATGATGATGTTTTGCGTCGATTTCAGATCCGAGTCAGGCGGGAAAAGTCGAGCCTGACTCGGATCGGCCTCGGATCGGGGGGGCTCGGGGGGGTTCGGATTTCAGAAATCCGAACCCGCTCACCCCCAATCTTAATCTTTAATAGAACTAGAATCAGCTGTTGTAAATGATATATCTATTAATAGTTCTTATCTTCAAAAGAGAAACTAACAATAATGATATAAAAAAAATAATAATTATTAATAATGAAAAAATATACATATAAAATAAAAATAAAGATAGAGAGCTATGGCAGATTAATTGGAAATGGGAATAAAACCAATATAGCTGCCAGATTGATATTGATATATGTGATGACACTGGTTAGAAAGGGGAACAAACCAAAAACATAACATAAATGAACAAGAGTAATGCAATAATACAATAATATTATTAATAATAATATATAGATATAATAAAGGGGAAAGGGAGATGGGGATCTTCACAAAAAAGAGATGGAGGCATATTAAATAAGGAGACAGGAGAGAAGGTGAGAAGGTAGGAGATGGAGGGTGGGTTATGATCGGTCCATTGACCAGATGGTACATATGGAGCGACGACATCCCGTCCCCCATCCCCAAGCCAGTGAATTACTCGTAAAACTCCAGTGCTTCATTTAGACCATCTGGGAATAGTGATTGGAGTCTGAAGATCCATTTGGATTCAGCTTCACAAAGCTTCTTATATCTATCACCACTTCTCAAGGTTTTCCCAATAATCTCTATGCCCGTGACTTTAAGGCAATCAGGGTTTTTTTGGTGAATCTCTGTCTGGAGACACTATGGGCCAGATTCAGACCCACTCGCAAAAGTGCATAGCGCTCGCAAGCAGGTCAATGGTTGTGCATTGCACACGCGCGGTGTGCGCAAGCCCCGTAGCGAGTGAGAAATTCACTCGCTCGGGGCTCGCTACAAACGGGTCGGCTGTCGATGTTGATTGACAGCTCACCCCGTTTTATAGGCAGGGTGGAGGGGTGGCTGGACAAATGGAGGCGTTCCTGAAGGAATGCCTGCCGTTTGTGGGCGGTCCTATTGACATCACCAGTGATATTAGAGCAGGAAGCTCACTGGGGCTTGCGGCAGACGAGACCCTACCACAAGGGTCTCATCGCAAGAATGATAGTCGTGACCATCTCGACCATCACCTGGTCACCCACAGCTTAGCGAGCAGCCAGGAGGTCGTTTTTTTTTTTAAAAAGCGGACACCCTGATTCAGAGCGAGCACTCGCTTTTTGCGAGCGGCTCTGAATCAGATCCTATGCGTCTCTAGGCCTTTCAAGACATTCAGCCTGTGTTCAAGAAACCGTTCTTTCAAGCTGCGTGTTGTACGACGCACATACATACATACAACTGCAGCTCGGTACATATATGACATAGGAAGACTCACAACTAATGAAATTATTAATTTCAAAAGTAGCACCTGACTTAACTGATGTTACTTGTTTGCTCTTATTCGCAATATATTTACAAGTTAAACATCTTGTGAGATTACATGTATAACAGCCTTTTGGTTTCTTAGGTATCCAGGTATCTGTTCTCGCTAGTGCTTTAGTAATGCTATTTATTCTTTTCTTTTCTCCCAAGTTGAAGCTATTTTCTCATCATTGCTCATATATTAATCAGTACCCTGTACAGATTTGAATTTATGGATTGTTTCAGCATGGATTTTCGTCAGAGCCGGATTTACACTTCATGGGGCCCTAGGCAAGTTACTGCTCTGGGGCCCCCCCACCCGTCCCTACAAGAAACAATACATAAAAAATGTACATAAACTAAAGATATTCTGCAAGGAATAAAGCATTTTTTTTAAAAAAAATATATTTGCTGAAAGAACAGGTATTGTGGCGATACAAGTACCACCATAATACTTGTGCTGTTAACATGGGGAAACTTCACTGGCAAAAACTGGCATGTTTTTCTGCCATCAGGGTTTTTGCCAGCGAGGCCAACATTATAGAGAAAAAAAACAATTTAAAACAGAAGATTGTGCTCACCTGCTATCCTCAGTTTAATTGAAGGTGACAGAGTCCTGATGGTGGATTATCAGAAGGGGCGAGGAGAAACCTGAGAATGGTAGGTAAGCACAATCTTCTGTTTTAAATAAGGGGGTGGTGAAAGGAGGAACAGGGTAAGAGGAACTGTGGTTTGTGAGGGGCACAATGGAAAGGTGGGTGGTGGAGGAAGACAGAATTAGGTGGAGGGACAGATATAAAAGGAGTAATGGAAGACACAGGCAAATGAAGGAGGAAAACACAGGCCAGGCACACATAAAGATGATACAGGGATACACTGGGGCGTGATGCACTAATGTCAGAAATACGGTCAAGCCCCCCGAAAATACAGTTTTTGGGGGTCTGACCGCATTTCTTATATGTATCAAGCCCCAGAATACGATACATTTCGGGGCTTTGATGCAATGGGCAATGCCATCTTCAGATGCCCAATCGGCTTTTATTTGCGACTGCCCCACTGGGAGGGATCCAATCAGATACCTCCCAGCACCCCCCACAGCGCGTGTCCTTCTGCGCATGTGCAGAAGGATGCCAGAGGGACTTCATTTGCAAAGGACTGCTCTTACTGAGAGAACTGTCCTTTGCATTTTGTTCATGCATACCGGCGTAACCAATGCCAGCATGCATGCAAAGAGAGGCGGGATGCATCCCACCCTTGGAGACATACACACCTGTAACTCGGGGGAGCACATGGAGACATACACACTGCTGGTGGGGGGGAGGGGATATGGAGACATACACACTGCTGGTGGGGGGAGGGGATATGGAGACATACACACTGCTGGTGGGGGGAGGGAACATAGGGAACATGGAGACATACACATTGCTGGGGGGAGGGGATATGGAGACATACACACTGCTGGTGGGGGGAGGGGACATGGAGCCATGCACACTGCTGGTGAGGGGGGACATTGAGATATACACAATGCTGGGAGGAGGGGGCAAGGAGACATACAAACTGCTTTTGGGGGGGCAAGGAGACATACACACTGCTGGTGGGTGGTGGACATGGAGACATACACACTGTTGATGGGGGGAGAGGGACATGGAGACATACTCACTGTTGGTGGAGGGAAGGGGGACATGGAGGCACACACACTGCTGGTGGGGGTAGGGGGACATGGAGACATAGACACTGCTGTGGGGGGAGGGGGACATGGAGACATTTACACTGCTGTGGGGGGAGGGGGACATGGATACACACACACTGCTGTGGGGGGAGGCAGACATGAAGACATACACATATATGACTGAGGGAGGGAGATAGGCACATAATGTGAAGGAAAGAGAGCCAGGCAGGGGCCGAGGTGTTGAGACAGAAAGGACAGAGGGGAGAAGAAGCAAAGCACAATGTAATTACACTTACAGTACTTTAGTGTGTGTGTGTGGTCAGTTATGGATGGAGGAGTCCCGTCATTTACCACTATCCCTCCGTGCTGGTGCAGGGCTAAAGTTGATGGGTACAATGTATCACTGTGCCCGCCCCCAACTCTCCATGAGCACTGACAGCTCCGCCCACACCCACCCCCTGCTTGAAAGCAACAATGTCAGCCAGCCTTCTGAAGGGGGTAATTCCCTTCCACACACCCATCCACCCAGTTTCTGTACAGCAGCCCTGCTCTGCCTGCAGGCGGGCGGAATCAATCATTGTTAAATTAAAAAATTTACTGACACAGAGAGGTGGCCCCCCCTAGGGCCCACTGGGCCCTAGGCAGGCACCTATACTGTATTGTGGTAAATCCGGCCCTGATTTTTGCTTCATCTATCAAGCTTAAGCGATAGCCTCTATCCAAAAAATTGCCTTTCAAATTATTAGCATGTAAATCAAAATCCTCATCTCTGGTGCAGTTGTGTCTAATCCTGCCCATTTGACTTCTTAGTATGTTACACACCCAGGGCCGATGATGTCCACTAGTATAGTGCAGATAAGAGCTGCAATCTACATTTTTTGTATACAGAGTCGAGATGATTCTATCATCGGCAACTGATAATGTGACATCTAGAAAATCCATAGTGACATGACTAAAATGTGAAGTGAATGAAATTCATAGTGTTGGTGTTCAAAAAATCAGTGAAGTGAGTGGCTGAAATAATATCCCCATCCCAAACAACAAATAAATCATCTATATACTGGCCATAGAACACCAGACTCGCTCTGACTGCTCCATCCCATATATGCAGATCTTCAAATAAGCCCATTTGCCCATATATTGGCAAAGCTCAGAGCAAATCTGGTGCCCATGGCCGTTCCGTGAATTTGTAAGTAGTGGGTGGAGTCAAAAATAAAATTATTACATGTCAAAATGAAACGGATGCAATCTAACAGAAAATCACGTTGTTCCTCAGAGGTATTTTTATCACTATCTAATATTTTCTTAATTGCAGAAATCCCAACCTCAAGCAGGATGTTGGTGTAAAGTGTCTGGACGTCAAGAGTAAAAAACCCATATTGATGGCGCCAGGTGATGGTTTTCAATTTCTCTAGTAGATCAGTAGTGTCTTGAATATGTGACCTCTGAGTTACAACGTGACCCTGCAAAAAGTGATAAATGAAAAAGGACAAATTAGAAGTGAGTGAATCAATACTGGAAATAATAGGGCGTCCTGGTGGCAAAACTAAAGACTTATGTATTTTTAGTAAATAATAAAAAACCAGCGTGATGGGGTGACAAACAAATAAAAAGTGCAATTTATCCCTGCTGATGATACCCCCATCTCGCGCTGCTTCTAGTAATGTCTTAAGCTCCTTCTGAAATGACAATGTTGGATCACTAGTAAGGACTTGATAGAAAGAGGCATCCTGGAGTTGATTTAAAGCTTCCCCAACATAGTCTTGTTTGTTCAGGATGAACGACTTCACCATCCTTATCGGCAGGTTTGATTATGATGGATTCATCATCCTGAAGTCTTCTAAGGGCCATCCTTTCCCCATGTGACATATTTATTTTCCCTAGGTCTTTCTTGGGATTAGAATGACATAGTGCCTGAAAATCCTTCAGTGTATTTTTATTAAAAAGTTGTATACTTGCACTCTTATGGTTAAGAGGAAAAAAATTGGATTTTCTCTTGAATTTATTTCTGTCTGGATATATAGGTGGGCCTTAGATATTATATATTTTATTCACTTGTTCACTCTCTCCGCTGTCTGCTTGCAAGGTTTCTAATATAGAGAGACATTCCTGATCATCCACATCTAGAATTATTGGGTGGTAATTTTCTTCAATCCTATCTTTTTTGGTTTTGGAGAAAAAGTATCGTTGTCTGCACAATGACCTAACATAGCGTTTGAGTTCTGAAAATAGGTTAAAGAGAAACGGATTAGTACTAGGGGCAAAATTAAGACCATTGGAGAGGAGTTTTGATTCGGTCTCGTTCAAAGGTCTATCTGATAAATTAAAAATGCCTGATTTGTTTAGTGGAACCATAGACGTCTGAGGTCTCCTTCTTCAAAATCCTCTCTTTCCCCTATATCTCTTGTTCTTTTTGGTGTTCTCTCCTACAGGGGACTTCCAGATTCCAACACTGTGTGGCACATCAAAGAATGACCTCATATTATTTTAGAACCATATATTTAAATAAAATATACTCTTACATTTTTCACTACCATTAAATCCCATTTCTGTACTGCATTGCAAATTGAGGAGCTCCAGTGCACCTACTCTATACTTAACAAAGAACACCGTCATTCTGCTCAACTTCTCCTCTATGGGTGTGCAGACCAATAAACCCTGTGCAACTACAGCAATTTAGACATGCTTGCACAAATTGGGGCACAGGTCATTAAAAGTTGTTTTTGCATTTTGCAGCGGATGATTTTCACTTTGTAAATTACTGAAGTATTATCATGGATGTACTGTAAGTTATATATCAATTCATCTTTGAGTCATCATAGCAGATGTATATATTGTATATATTAAGTGGCAAATTATTATACATAAGATTTACTTTCATTTTATTTATAACTATCAATTGTGTTCACTATTTCTTTCATTTTTGTAAATATTGTTTCTTTATTTATTTGGCAATGTTTTCTATTCTGATATCACACAGCATGTTCCCACATTTAATTTAAATTTTGAATCACAACTGTTTCTGTACGTTTCTTATATTATATTTTATTACAGCTTTCTATATTGAAAACAACGATCTAGCCTCTAACTTTCTCATGTTCCCTCATTTGTGTCTTGGGTGTTGTTTTCTTAAGAGTTTTTTCTAGACATATCCTAAAATATTTTTAAAGAAAGAGCTAGCCAAGGATAAATATTTCCAAATGATATTCTATCTCCCATTATAGTAGTATCACATACCTTTTCTCCTCCCCATTTTATTCCCATTCTCAATTTGTTATCCAAATGTGTTCTCCCTTACATGGCTACATTTGAAGTTTTATATGATGTTTTATGTTTGCAACCATGCAATGTTTATGTGATTTGATTGTACATTTTTAGTGACACCCATATGCTACTGTGTTCCAATGCAGATTGGAAATACTTCCTTCTTCATGTACACTGCATCAATGCTAAAATATCTGTTACACCTTGGGACCTACACTTCCTTGGTTAAAATCATGTACAGTGTGCATGTTTATTTATGTTGTTTATTCCGCTATTCTATCTCAATAAAGAAAGATGTTTTTTTAAAGAGAAATTAGAAAGTGAGCAGACTGATTAGAGTTAGGAATACAAATCACATCACACTGTCACTGTGATATCATTGCAAGTGTTACAGTGAATCATTAAATAATAGTAAAACATTCTGTTTTTAAAAAGCAAGTCTATTTTTGTGAGAGACGTAAAAAAGGTAATTAGAATTATTCAGCATTATGTGTTAAACAATTAAAGTTTTTGAAAAAAAATTCAGAGTTCTAATATATAAATTCAGGCTTCTGACTTACTAAAGTGATCTTTTTTAGGTCTTTGGTTTAGCACCAATATAGATATTTCTTTGTGCCACTTATTTTGTTCTCTATGCTGGACAAATTCTCTATGTCATATTTTACTGTATGTATGTATGCAGTGAATGATTCAGTAACTTGTATGAAAAGTTGTAATCATAAATCCTTCAGCTCTTCTCTCATTTTCCCTATCTTGTCTAAATCATCCCTGAACTTTGTGGAGTGTGGCGTAGATTGGCCATTTGAGGGCTGAAAATTACTCAGGATTACTTATGGCCCATCCCATGATGATGGATGTTTCTAATGCTGTTCCGTGCACCAAACAAGTCCCTCTTCTATCACTGCATGTGCTCAGGAGACAGGTAGCTGTAATCCCGAGCTTGGTTGTCTCATACTTGCCTACTTTCCAGGAGACTACCTAATTCAGAGGGATGTTAATGAGATTCAGGGAGAGTAGACAATCCTTGTGCATCCCCTCCACTTCAATAGGGAAGTGGGTGGGCTGGGATTATGTTATTTGCTGTCTGTTACTTTGACATAAAATAAAAAATCTAGTCACTGTATCTATAGGGGTGGGATGAAGCTAATTTACACATTCCAAACCCAAAGTAGATCCCTAAAATGGCTTGATATTAAAATAAAAGACAGCAGTATTCCTTGCACTCAAACTGCCATAAAATACTACAGAAGTAAAGGATGCATTAACCCATTATTGCCCAGCTGAGATAAACAACACTAGAATATTGACTTTTTATTGAAAATTATTACATTTTATCTCAAAATTCTGACTTTGCAGAATATCCCAGTAGTCTGACAGTTAAAGTTAGAATCATGTATTTTTATGTGACCACTGAGCTTTGAGCATGCATTCATATTTCATATAAAGAACACATTTCATTTCATTTGACTAGAGATGAGCAAAATTATTTGGTTGCAATGGTTATGAATGTTTCTTGCACCGCATATCAATTCAAGATATAAGAAAAGCCTTAAATAAATGAACATTATAATTAAAATTTTATATTCTTAAAACATATTTTTTCCTATTTATTTTTTTATTATTTGAACTAGAAAACAGATTCAACTAAATTAGAACTCATGACCCAACATTACAAATATTCTTGAATCGGAGTTGATTTTCTAACTTTTTCATCTTTGTTTTAAAACAATCTGTAAATAATTGGATGCTAGTCCTTTCACTATTAACAACTGATTCCAATTTAGAATGCTCATATTTATTTTGAAACCAGGGAGTCAAATTAAACTGGAACATTCAGTTATTCTGTTCCAATAATAAGGACATTTCCCTGACTTACTGTATCCTGCTGCAGCACAACTAGAAATCCCACCAATCATGGTGGATGTGATTGATGTTATTTTTTAATGCCTCAATTGTAGAGTACGTGGAACACATCTCTCACAGATTTTGGCTGCATGTAGATGACAAGTCCCACTCACCCTATGTACGTAGCCAAGGAATAAAAAAGCTGACTATCTTCCAACTGACTTTATAGTATAGAGGCACACTAAGGCAGATGTCATAACCAGCAGGGGGAAGGGGAGTGAATGGAACTACTTAAACGTAGCTAAATGCCATAATATTGATTGAAGTTGATCTATGTGTCTTTCATAGTTTATACAGAGTGTGCTTTTTCCACAGAATGACTAGGCAAATTCCTTCACTAGCAATCACAGTCTTACATTTTTTTATCTGATGAAATGAAAATATATCTCTAAATTTTTTTAAGCTATATGTATTTTTTAGGAAACCGGATTACATTTCATAATACATTTAAAAACCTGTCTGAAACTTAACATCCATTACTTAGTTTTAACAATATATCCAGACACAACTGCAAGCTTTTCCTGTTTCCATCTAAGAACATAATACACAAATATTGTGTGACATTACTGTTTGTTACAAATCCAGATACTGTAGGTATTGCTTTGAACATACTAAAGACACAGGCGGGGATGTATCAAGCCTTAGAGAAAGATAAAGTGGAGAAGTTGTCCATAGCAACCAATCAGATTCTAACTGATGAAGATCTAGCACAGTATTTGAAATTACAGAAGCTGATTGGTTGCTTTGGACAACTCCACGTTATCTGTCTCCAAGTCTTGATACATCTCCCTTAGAGTATATAAATTAATCCAAGAGTATTAAAGTGTTAAATAGAGTAGTTAATTGAGCTAAAATCTGATTTAATAACAGTAACTGTGAATATTTACATTTATTTAAAAGTTAGCATAAACAATTGTTTTCTTCATTATGTACAAAGTGTCACACTGACGCAAAGACAAAGTTGCATTGACACCAGCAGCCCTAAACAGTCCCTCATGCAAATAGTATGCAGAATCAATGCCTAGAAGTATTCAAGCCATATAAAGGGCAAAATGTGGCCCAACAAAGTATCATCAACCCAATGGTCATAATATTGTGGACACTCAGGGCCTGATTCAGACCCGTTCGCTAGGAGCAATCGCTCGGAGCGAGCAATGTTTTGCAGTGTGCGTATGCATCGCAGTGCACGTGCGCGAACCAGTCCAAGCGATCGGGAAGCAATTGTTCACCCAGCAGAGTCAGCCCAGTTGAATTAGTGACAGGAGAATCCATTTGTGGGTGGTAACAGGGTCAGGCCACTGGAAACGGGGGAGCGGAGGTGCAAACGCAGGCATGCCTGAGCATTTTAATGCCGTTTCAGAGGTGTGAGTAATTAACAGGCAACGTCATAGTACAAGTCACCTGGTTGAATTATACACTGAAGTGCTCCCAATGCTTGCGGTAGGGTACAGTCAACCGCAAGTGCTGCGGTCAGCTCCAATGTACCGATGGTTGTATAGACTTCCTGGAGATGACGTTCGCTAGTGGGTGGCTAAAGATACAAAGTGATCGCGCGCCATGACATAGTGGGCATGCTTATACCTTGCCGTGCAATCGCCTGCCTTGATGTCACTTAGCTGAATTTGCATACGCTGGGAGTAGGCATCCGCATCTAGCGACGGGGCTTAATCAGGCCCTCAGTGTAAATACTTTTTTTTATTATCTCAAACATTAAACAATGTGAAAATAACTGGTGCGCCTATTGAGCAGCTAATTGGAGCCTTCAATTAATCAGTGTCACCCCACACTTTCTTGACAAATCAAAAACATAAGAACATATCACCAAAGAGTCATTCAGCGCTAGGTCAAATATAATACTTCCAAATCTATTGAGGATGTGAAGATTGCAGAAAAGGCTATATCGCTGGAGTACTTCAATTTCCCACGATATATCTCTAAAACATAGAAGACAGCTTTCCATGGTGAAATACATCACTCATCAGAAGAAATACAGGGGCTCCTACCAGGGGCTCCTACCAGATTAGGTGGTTTGCGTTCATAAGGTAGACAAATGCACTTCCGGGGGGAGGGATATATAACCCAGAGTATCGATCCCACACTTGATAGTATATTATCCTCAACGGCATCAAATTCCCAAAAATTGTCATATGAAACAAATAGGGAAAAAACTCCAATAGTGTCAATCTGTACTTCTTTCATATTAACAAACAAAAAATGAACAATGGATGTGATGGACTCTCACCGAGTAAATAGGTCTACTAAATGGACTAAGCAGACTAAACAGGCAATTGGTAAAGATGTTACCCAGGCGTCCCCAGTGATAACCACAAGCCAACTGGTCCAAGTCCACGGCACTCCCAAGGTGACCATCCCTTATGAACGTGGGGCAGATTTAAAATGTGCATAAAGTTTTAGATTTGGGAACGGCGTTTCAAAACTGAAATCTAAATTGCACTGTATAAATAAAGCTGTGCAGTATTTGTGGGCTACATAAAAAATAGCCAGTATTTACCCTACATGCAAAACAATTTTATGTATTTGCACCCCTTGCATTGCAACATGATTTGTCCAGGTACACAGTTATTTGCTCTATCTTACTCATTCCCAAATCTGAACAAAGGCCTATGATAGGATTTTAAAAAATATTCTCTGAAGTTGTCAAACTACTTTTTTTGTCTAAGTGTCAAGAAAAATATTTCAACATAATAATTGGAACAATGTGATAAGAATTACATATTTTTTATTAACTTTAATTAGAGATGAGTAACATTGTTAAAGCTGATCTGTGAAATATTCACCTTGTACTATATTTGGCTTGAAATGTTTTTTAGCCTTATATGTATCCATTCCTACCAGATCTCATAACAGAATGAATTGACAATGTCATCCCAGGTCTCATTTTAGCATAAAAATCTCACTAAAAGTTAAATGTCAAGTCAAAAGGAAACTTTAGAACTTAAACTATGAGAATGTTGTCTGTGAAACAACTTGTTTCCTCTAGCAAACTCGATTTGCATAAAATTTCGGTATGATTTTGATCATCTCTACTTCATACATAATACATTATACTAGGTAATACTAGTTAATTAAACAGAAAATCTGCTTTCCATTTTTCTTTACATCTGGAGAATAAACTAAAGCAAATAACAGGTGTCTCTAATCTATTTTCAAGATTTCAGAATAGAAGCAAATAATATTATTCCATGGAATGCTAAAGGAAATGGAAAAATCACTTCAGAAAAAATACACTTTGAGAGTTCTAAAGGAAAAATAAAGATGCAACTGTTACAACTACAGTAAATACACGATATATTATTCTCCATTTCAAATGTATGCTGTCATCCTAAAGTGCTGTCATATTTCAATAACCTCATCTCCTCCTGGTCCTCAAACCCCCAATGTCTCTTCAACTCCCTTCTCTGCCCACCCCCTCCTCGCTCCCCTCCTCAATCTGCCACCAACTTTGCCACTTACTTCACCTCCAAAATTGACTCCATACGTCAAGACATCATATCCCACCAGAACCTCAGCACCCCTCCTCCTCCTTTACCAGTCTAAGGGCTCTATTTATTAACATTATTGTGACTAAAATTAAGTGAAAAAGGGTGTTTTCACACCCTTTTCACATTATTTTAGAATCACCTATAGTTATTACAGGGCAATTGGAGTAAAATTCGTAAAATTCTACTCCAACCCCTAAGTCACTTATTTTTAGTAATCAGATCGCATTTCCCATAATTGTAATGGGAAATGTGATCTGGCCAAAGTTACTAAAAATTAATTGTAAAAAAATATCGGGGAAAGCCCTGTGATAATAACGCCACCTGGAGTTGGTGTCATCCAGGGTCTCCCCCGGTTACCGGACTCCTGCTCTGCTCTGATGGGGAGAGCAGAGCCAGGAGTCGGTCCCAGTAATCAGCTGTGTGGTCTAAACAGACTGCAAGCTGATTACTGTAAAAAAAAAAATAGTAAAAAATTTTTTTTTTACTTACCTGACTCCAGGGACCGGTGATCAGGCCTCCGGTGATGACTCCCCTCCGGTCAGCTGGTCTCCCATAGTGCACTGCTGCCCGGTCATCAGGTGATTGGGTCCCAGTGCAGTATGGGAGATCACCTGACCGAAGGCATGGAGGACATCACCGGAGGCCGGATCATGCAGGTAAGTGTAATTAAGGGAGGGGGGGGGTCACGGGGGGGTCTGCGATCATGGGGGTGGAGCTTAGCACCAGGGGCTGGGGCTTAGCGCAGGTGGGGGGCTAGCAGTGGCGACCGGTCGGCGCATGCGGGGGCACTTTGTCACGGTATTTTTTGCGAAAATACCGTGACTAGTGTGCGGAGGGGATTCACAGGGACTGAGCTTTATTGCAAGCTCTGTCCCTGCAAGGGATTTGTTGTAAATCCCTGTGATATTAATATCACACTACAATCTGCATTCAAAATGCGGATTGTAGTAAATAGAGCCCTAACCCCCTCCATCCATCTTACCAACTCTGACTTCTTTTTCTTCTGTATCTGGAGATTAAATCATGGCCCTCATTTGGTCCCACTCCTCACCTTCTCCCTTAATCCTATCCTCCCCACTTCCTCCGTTACCTCTCTCCTTCTGCCTATTACCATCTTGCCCACCTCCTCAATCTCTCAATCTCTCCCTCTCATCATGCATACCCTTGTTGCTCCAATTCTTAAAGACCTACCCTTGATCCTAACACTCGCTCCAAATACCCACCTATCTCGCTCCTCCCTTTTGCCTCCGAAATGCTTGAACATATTGTTTAGAACTGCCTTACCTCCTTTCTTTCCTCCCACTCCCTGCTTGACCAATTTCAGTCTTGCTTCTGTCCGCTCCACCCACTGAAACTGCCCTGATAAAAGTCATCAATGACCTCCTTGCTGCCAAGTCTAAGGGTCATTACTATCTGCTGATTCTTCTTGACCTCTCCGCTGCTTTTGACATAGTGGACAATGATCTCCTCCTACAAATCCTTCACTCCACTGGTCTATGTGCACCTGCCCTCACCTTGATGTCCTCCTACCTCTCAGACCACTCCTTCTCTGTCTCCTCTCATGACACCACTTCCAACCTTTAGGTGTCCCCCAAGGATCTGTTCTTGAACCTCTCCTATTCTCCCTCTATAAATCCTCTTTAGGTGAGCTCATCAGCTCTTTTATCATCTCTACGCTGATGATACACAGATCAACCTTCCAACCGCTGACCTCTCCCCTTTTCTCCTTACTCGTATCTCCAACTGTCTCCCTGCTATCATTTCCTGGATGTCCCAGAAGTTTCCTAAACTTAACATATCTAAGACTGACAATAAGTAAAGTGGAGCGCTCAAACTGACACAGTTGATGAGTCTATATTGTTCTTTTATTTAGATAAAAATTAACATGTATTGCACATATCATAAGCATATAATCTAATAAAAACCAATCTCCATCTTTAAATATAATTAGATCATACTGAGTAAACAGCTATCATATTTTCTAACCTTCTGAGGAAACCGGGGGTATAGAACCTGGAGAAACGCGTCAAGAATTTGTGCTGTTATCTCCAAATTGCGATCTCCGTCTCTTGCCACACCAGTTGTTACCAATTGCTGCATTCTGAGCCACGGAATAACCTATTCTTCCTATCATCGTCCCACTTTGGCTGATCACCAGGAGGTGGCTAAAGAGACCTGCTGCTGACAGCTTCGATCAGCAGGTCTGTGCCGAACATACCAACCTGCTACCACCATTCTCCACCACTCACTGATGTGAAGGGTTGATTGCAAGAATGGAGGCTGCTCCTGTTCCTCCTTGTTGGAACATACAATTCCACCTGCTGATACTAGGAGACAATACAGATTATCAGGTACCAGCGGTGATCTGCAAGTAGAGCCGTTACCCACGAGTGCCACGATTAAGGATTTCACTACAGCCGCGGCTTGTGCTACACACAGAGGTGCTTAATTTGGAACCAACCTGCTGAATGTAAGGATCTCATCTCCTTCTGGACAGGTATTTTCTATGGAAAAAGCACTCTAGGAGTGTTCTTATCTGTACTGGCTTATACTACTATCGAGATGTCATTATTCTTGAGCCATAACATTTATTATTCACTATAAGGAATCCTTTCATTACCAACGGACCTAAGAGAATATCACCATCTTCTCTACTAATTGATTGTATATACATGTTGTTATTGTCTGCTATACTGTTTGATTACTATTAGTTGGGCCCTTTGTTGATTTCTATATGCATATAGAGAATATGATAGCTGTTTACTAAGTATCATCTAATTATATTTAAAGACAGAGATTGGTTTTTATTGTATTATATGCTTATGATATGTGCAGTACATGTTAATTTTGATCTAAATACAAGAACAATATAGACTCATCAACTGTGTCAGTTTGAACGCTCCACTTTACTTATTGTTTCTCTTTTGGATTGTGGGGTACAGAACCCTCTAGTGAGCTGCCACAGATACAGCTGATATTGGGAGTATCTTACAGCGCACCTTTGTGATTTTCTAATATCTAAGACTGAATTGATCATCTTCCCATTCTCCCACATAAACTCAATTCCCAATTTATTATCCATTGACAGCACAACCATTTCCTCTAGCCCCCCATTCTTGGAGTTATCCTTCACTACTCCCTCTGCTTCAAGCCACACATTCAGTACCTTTCACAGTCCTGCCATTTCCATCTTAAACAGATTTACAGGATCAGACCCTTTCCCACCCTGGATGCTATTAAGCCCTTTATCCACTCACTGGTATTCTCCAGATTAGACTACTGAAAAGTTTTCCAATCTGGTTTCCCTGATTCCTGCCTCTCTCCATTCCAATCTTTCCTCAATGCTGCTGCCTGGATCATCTTCCCCTCCAAACATACTACATCTGCCTTTCCACTCCTACAAGCCCTACACTGGCTCCCCTTCCTCTTCAGAACCCAATTCAAGCTTCTCTCACTCACTTACAAAGCCCTCACCCATTCCTCTCCCATTTACATCTCTGACCTTATGATTTACACTCATGCCCGCACTTTTCAATCTGCAAATAAATGTCACCTCTCCTGCCAACTGATTACTTGCTGCCACAACTGCTTCCAAGATTTTGCATGTGCTTCTCTACCTCTCCTTATCAGATGCTCCACCTCTTTATAAAACTTCAAATAGACTTTTAAGACCCACTTCTTCATCAATGCCATCAATCTTTCATCCTGTCCCATGCTACCCCTTCTGTGCCACAACTGTCTGTCTGCCCCTTCCCTTTAGAATACAAGCTCTCACAAGCAGGGCCCTCTTCCCCATGTGCATTTCTTTGCCTTACTTATACTATTATCTACTCCACACTCCTTACAATGACACCTAACCCTTGACTTCTGCACTCTGCTACTTATTTCTGTGTTATGACCACTGTTGCAGCAATGTTTATACATCATATACTTATCCTGCAATGTCTTGTACTGTAATGGAGCGTACACACGGTCAGATTTGTCAGACTTGTCAGATTTGTCAGATGAACGACTGAACGATTAAACGATTTGAACGATTTGGACGATTTGACCAAAGTTTTGAACGATTTGAACGACTGAACGATTTTTAAATCGTTATCGTCCATATCTGAAGAAAAAATCTGATCGTGTGTATGCACCATTAGTCATTGTTTTCTTCTTCTGCTCAACTGTTTATGTACTTTGTTAGGCTCTGCGGAACCCATTTGGTGCCATATAAATAAAGGATAATAATAATAATCGTACACTAAATCTATAACTACAAAATATGTTAATGTTCGATGGAAGCAGAAATTAGCAGAATTCCACAGTCTATGTTGTCCTTCTTTTATTCCAGAAGCAAAAGCACCCAGAGATTTGCAGAAAAATACAGCACATTGAGGTTTGCAAAATACAGAAAATGAAATCATAACAGATTATTTGATAACTTGAACTGTCTTATTACAATAAATTATATTAAGAATTATATGTAACCCTCTAATCCTATGCTTAATTGAGGGAGAGAAGTGGTCCCCCTAGTTGATGGACATATGAGGAGGGGTTGTTTGCAGTAGCAGACCTTCAAAATAGCCCAGGATGCCAGGACTCAGAATCTCATGTCTGAACTTGGAAAAATCTGAGTTTTTGTAGCCAATACGAGAGGAAGTGAAGACGAGTGGCAGAGGAGAAGGTAGGTACCATAGTGATGCTCAAGCAAGTGCACACATTGCTGTTGAAGGGGAAAAATGCTTAGTCTGTGTAGCTACTGTGTGCTCAAGACTTCTACAGCCAGTCAGAATAGCATAGAGTTGGCACAGCACTGCTGCATCCTTGTACACAGCAGCTGTAGTAAAATATGCAGGACTGTACAGTAGCTGTAATCATACCCTAGGCTTGTATAGGAGGGCAGCTTCTTAGGAATGAACATCCCACCAACAAAACATCCAAAACTGAAGTGACAATATTGTAGGTTTTACATTGTACATGCTCTTTTTGGAGTAAATATTGGTGTTGTAAACTATGCTGCAACAATGCTAAACACTGTTCCTCTTTACTGTATTCTGGCCCTGTCCTTAATCACTGCCTTGGTTGGCTAATTAAGATATTGTATTAAGTAATGGTGTCAGACAACTGCTAAATGTCAATTTGTGATGAATGTGTACTCTTAAGGTGAAATATCTGTGGAGTAATGAGTGCTAGAATAAAGAAAATACTGTACAGTAGGCCCATGAGTCATTAGATATATACATTGTCTGACTAATAGGTACAATGCCCTGTCCTCATTCACAGAGTACTCCTATCCTGAAATACTTTGTGTTTCTTGGAGCCTTTTGCCTTCCACTACTGCACTGTATTGTATATAACTATCAGTCTGTGGTTCCTTGCTGCCTCCATTCCAATTATAAAGTAAATTGGGTGCAATTTCGGTCCAACAGAAGTCTAAAAAGCAGTAGGCAAGCATTTCTATAACCAGATGCACAGTAGTGTGAATAATGCAGTCCTTGCAGTGGTCGCATGATGTGACCATGTCCCTTCATTGGCAGTTGCAATCTCCAGTCATACAACTTGCTCAACACAGAGTGCCCACCCCTCAGCTTGTTACGACTTAAATTACCATACCTGCCACCACTCACCACCACATCTCATACTGAAGTTGATGTTGTAGACTTAAAATTGCAAGAATCTATGTGAGGGGATGGGTGGAGTCTCAATTGTAATAAAAAGGTTTCACAAGTACAGTAGTGGGAAATGCTAATGGTAATGTGAGGGGGATGTAGTTAATTTACAGGTGGCCGGGATGCCAGCCATCGGAATCCTGACATCGAAAACACAACTCGGGATTAAAGATAGGGCATCAAAATCCTGATGCGCATCTATAGCCAAACACCAAAATTCCGACAGCCACCATCCCAAGCGAAGGTAAGCAGGGCATGTTAGGTGTTAGCCGCAGGGGGGGGTGAGGTTTAGGGACCCATGGGGGGAGGCACCCCCGGGGAGGGTTAGGTTTTGGGTGCGGGAAGGGATAGGTACCACAAGGGGGAGGTTAGGGTTTGGCACCACTAAGGGAGGGTTAGGGTAGGGAGAGGGGGAGGATTAGAGTCCTCACCGCCCCTGTTGGGATCTTCATCCTCTGGGATACCACTGTCAAGATTTGGTATTTCATACCCAACCCATGTGAGGAATTAGGAGAGAAGACTGTGCATGGCAAGCATATATTGTGTACAAAGTACAGTAAATTGGTTTAAATTTTAGTCCAATAATAGTCTGTAAAACAGTAAACACATATTACTGTACCTGGATGAACAATGGTTTATATACTGCCATCTGCAGTGCTTGCAGTGGTGATATAGTCGCATCACAGGGCAGCACAGATGGTGTAATGGTTAGCAATTAGCAGTGGTTAGCATTATTGCCTCACAGCACTGAGGTCGTGGGTTCGATGCCCACTACGGCCCTAACTGCACTTGTTTGGGTTTACTCCAGGTGCTCCGATTTCCTCCCACACTCCAAAAATATACTGGTAGGTTAATTGGGTCCCGACAAAATTAATCCTAGTATGTAAGTGTGTGAGCATGTAGTAGGGAATTTAGATTGTAAGCTCCACTGGGGCAGGGACTGATGTGAATGGACAAATATTCTCTGTAAAGCTTCTGGCAAACTCCAGTTATAGTATTGTGCACCTTTTATCAATTTGTTGCATGTACTGTATATTATAAGCCAGTTAAAACCCTGATGAATTGGATAATAATAATAATTCTTATTTGCTGCATAAAAGAAATTGAATAATGTTAATGATTAATGATGGAATATTTAAAATAAAATAATAATTATAAAAAAGGAGAATTATGGTAATACTTACCCTTGTTAACTCTCTTTCTTCAAAGTCCATAGGGTCCACAGGGAGACAATGGGGTGTAGGTGGTACTTAGAGGACCAGACACCAACAGCATAGCTTTTTTCTATCCCAGGATGCTCCAGTCCTTCCCCCTATACCCTGCTCACAGCCTGAAGGCAACTCAGTTTTGTTAACAAGCCCAAAGCAGGAGCAGGATAGGAAAGAAGGAAGGCTGGTTCACTGAGCAATCAGACTCTCACACAGAGAAGAAAACAAATGGCCATGAGAAGAAGCCCATAGAAGCCAGGTACATCAGGGCAGGTGCCCTGTGGACCCTATGGACTTCGAATAAAGAGAGTTAACAAGAATAAGTTTTACCATAACTCTCCTTTTCTTCTTCAGGGTCCATACAGCTCCACAGGGAAACAATGGGGATGTCCTAAAGCAGTTGTTCAAGGGCGGGGAGAGGAGAACCCTGCGCCCTAAGGAGGTATCCTGAGATGCAAATGTACCAAAAGCATAAAACCTATGAAAGGTGTAGACAGAAGACCATGTGGCTGCCTTGCATAGTTGTTCGGCAGATGCACCACGGTGAGCTTCCCACGAGGGACCCACAAAGCAAGTAGAATAAGCAGATACTGTAGCTGGCACAGGAAGGCCAGTCTGCATGTAAACCTGTGAGATAGTCATGCAAAGCCATCTGGCCAGAGTCTGTTTGTTAGCTGGCCATCCCTTCTTGTGGAATCCATATAGGACAAAGAGGGAGTCTGATTTCCTGATGGAACTAGTATGGTCCACGTAGATTTTCAGAGCACAGACCACATCCAAAGAGGCCTCACCTGCTAAGAGGTCTGGTGATTGAAAGGCCAGAAACACAATTTCCTCATTAAGGTGGAAACGAGAGACCACCTTGGGAAGGAAGCCAGGGCATGTTCGAAGAACAGCCCTGTCCAGATGAAAGATTAGAATGGGGAGTGACAGGAAAGCGCACCTAAATCCGATACCCTGTGGGCATATGCTATAGCCATAAGAAACAGTCTTAGCAGTTTTCTGAAGTGCCAAATGGAAGGTCCACCTCACAGATAATGCATCCATGAAGGCTGTGTCAGGGTCCTTTGTTCTGACCCCATACACTGGAAGCATGTAGTTGTGTCATGAGGCAATGAGGTCCACGTCTGGTAGACCCCATTTGTCCACCAGGAGCTGAAAGACTTCTGGATTGAAAGACCACTCCACTGCATGCACGTCGTAACAACTGAGGAAATCCGCCTTTTAATGGGGAATACCCGGGATGAACTGTGCGGAGATGGCTGGGAGTTGGTGTTTCGGCCCATGTGAGAATGCAGGACACTTCTGCCATTGCTGACTGACTTTGAGTGCCTCCTCGGTGATTGAGGTAGGACACTCCTATGGCGTTGTTAGACTGTACTTGTACTGGCCTGCCCTGAAGAATATCCTGAGCCAGAGTGAAGGTTTTGTAAATGGCTCGAAGTTCCAGCACCTGTCTTCGGCTGAGCTCATCGCCAGCTGACACACAGCCACCGCTCCACCAGCAGCTCCTGTCTCCGGCCGGGCTCACCGCCAGCTGACACACAGCCACCGCTCTATTAGCAGCATCTGTCCCTGGCTGTACGGCACCCGGCTTCATCCAGCCGCGGAATTACAACGTCCAGACGGGCTGAGCTGGGACGGACACTATTGTGATCACGGATTTCCAGGGGTGAGATACTCCAACTGTCATTATTTACCCGTTTATCCTCCAGCGTGACTGCATTTCACACTGGGACGCCAGTAGTGATTGCAATCTAAGCAGTGCAACTGAGCTGCCTCACCATTGGAAACTAATTGCTACATTTGTAGCCATTGGTGTAGGAGCTGAACATTAGAACGCTATGCTGTAGAAATCTCAGTGATACAGTTACATTCTCCTAGCAATGCATCTAAGCTAGACAGGCATTTGATCCTTGCTATTATATGATTGATCCATCTTGTTTGATTTTATATATGTACATTTGATTATCAGTGTCTATCTGTGGACCATTGTATTAAAGTATCAGATATATTTTATTTTATTCAAGCCTCCTGTTTAATTAAACAGACAGCAAACCATATATAGAGTTTTCTAAATTTGTAAAATCCAACAGTGCATAGCGCAGTAAAACAATTCTATACTTTCTTCTGTTTTTGTGGAGACTTCTGTCTCTAGGTTTTTGACCAAACCTGTATTACTTGCAGCTGGCACTGATTATAACCAAACAATTTTTGTATTGAGCGCCGGGGTATTTGCAGCTTTGACTGCAAATAGTTTTTTTCCTTTGCTTGTTATTCTTGCCTTTGCCAGACATAGCTGCAAGGACGATGTAGCACACAATATGGCACAGTGTTGTGTGCAACACAGATACAGATGTGATAGCCCTAACAAATATAGGTAGATGTGAGGTACAATGACCCCCTATACCTCAGTATTCCAGGGTTATAATGAAGAAAGAGAAAGGTATAAGCTGACAGTTTAGAAAAGAAACAGACATCAGCACTATCACAAGTCACATACAATGCAGAGCTTACAATATAACTGCAGTGGGCACTAAATTCAACTATACAGACCACAGTGGCTAGTAGGAAATAGCTCTGTATAACCTGGCTCCTGGGAGAGGTATACAGGGAAACCGGACCCAGCACTCCTGGATATCTGATGCAGAAAATGGCTGCCGTGAGCCTCTGAGGGTGCGAAGGGTAAGGGAGGAGCAGCTCAGAGGCGGCAAGAAGGCAGTGGAATGGCCGGCCTAGTGGAGTCCCGGACGAACCGGTGTCCACATCAGCGCCTGTCTCCTGTGACCGGAGGTTAGATTGCGCATAGATGCCTTTTCCTGCCTCTTGAGTCCCGGCTGCAGTCTGAGGTCCGAGGAGCCCTGCTAGCTAGGTCCCCCCCAGAGCCACGCCGAGAGAACCTAGCTGAGGGATGGAGTCGCGATGCCATGGAGAGGTGATGGAACAGCAGTGCAGATGTCCAGAGGACTGTCTAGCGCTGCTTGCTCTTTATTTAAAATGAAAATAAAAATAAATCATAAAAATTAAGCTTGGACTGCTTAACAGCAGCCCCACTGTTCTATCGGTGATCCAGCTCCTGCCAGACACCAACAAAACTGAGTTGCCTTCAGACAGTGGGCGGGGTATAAGGGGAAGGATTGGAGCAGCCTTGGATAGAAAAAAGCTTTGCTGTTGGTGTCCGGTCCTTCAAGTACCACCTACACCCCACTGTCTCCCTGTGGAGCCCTATGGACCCTGAAGAATAAAACTTTGATTATCCAGTTAACATATAATGTGCTCGATGAGCCAGTTAATATGTAGCGTACATCTACAGTACTATTATGTCTGAGACTCTGTGCCAGTAAAAAATATAAGAAGCAGAGATACTATATCTTTCTAACTCTGTTTATATTTTTCTTAGGATCCACACAGATAGTGTAACCTGAATTTAGTGCTGCTACCAGTATCATCTAATCTGACGAAGTGCCATTAATCATCGCTAGTCAAATACCAAAGTTGTGTACTACTGTATATTGTACAAATGTTACTTTGTGATCAATTTTATGCTTCTACGATGGCAAATAAAAAAAACTTTTTATGGTATTATTTATTCTTGGATTGAACTATATATATTCTACACCAATCTGGTTTAAGTTGCACCCAGAATAAATGCCTTCATCTTGTCAATTCTTATCTTTACCCTTGTTCCTCAATCTGATGTAGTCTTATGGACTTTGCAAAAAAAGAATCCTCATAGCCTGAGTACAACTTGCTCCAAAGAGCCCATTCGCACAATAAGTTAAACTTAGGCAGGCTGGCTAGTTAATAGTCGACAGCAGGGGCGTAATTAGAACTGTTTGGGCCCAATAGCAACATTTTTAAGGGGCCCCCCTAACTTAGGTCTTACACAATGCCCATAGTAGTTCCCTTAAAACATTAAATGCCCACTGTAATTGTGCCCCTTATGCAGTGCCCCCAGTAGTAATAATGCCCCCTATAGTAATGCGCCTGGTAACAATGCCCCCTGGTAATAATGCACCTAAAAGTAATGCCCCCTGTAGTAGTGCCCCCTGCAGTGCCACCAGTAGTAAGGGCCCCTGTAGTGCCCCCAGTAGTAATGCTCCCTGTAATGCCCCTTGAAGTGCCCCCAGTAGTAAGGGCACCTGTAGTGCCTCCAGTTGTAATGCTCCCAATAGTGCCCCCAGTAGTAAGGCCTCTGTAGTGCCCCCATATGACGCCCCCAGGAGTAGGGCCCCTGTAGTGCCCCCATATGATGCACCCAGTAGTAAGGCCCCTGTAATGCCCCCATATGATACCCCCAGTAGAAAGGCCCCTGTAATGCCCCCTGTAGTGCCCACAGTAGTAAGGCCCCTGTAATGCCCCCATACAATACCCCAATTAGTAAGGCAGGCCCCTGTAATGCCCCCTGTAGTGCCCCCATATTATGCCCCCAGTAGTAAGGCAGGCCGCTGTAATGCCCCTCTGTAGTGCCCCCATTCTATGCCCCCAGTAGTAAGGCAGTCCCCTGTAATGCCCCCCTGTAGTGCCCCCACATTATGCCCCCAGTAGTAAGGCAGGACCCTGTAATGCCCACCTGTAGTGCCCCAATATTATGCCCCCAGTAGTAAGGAGGGCCCTGTAATGCCCCCTGTAGTGCCCACATATTATGCCCCCAGTAGTAAGGCAGGCCCCTGTAATGCCCCTGTAGTGCCCCCATATCATGCCCCCAGTAGTAAGGAAGGCCGCTGTAATGCCCCCATATTATGCCCCCAATAGTAAGCCCCCCCGCCGCACACCGACATACACACAAAAAAAAAACAATACTTACCTTAAACCCCGCTCCAGTGCCTGCTGCTGTCCGTCCGTCCCCGGTGCCTGCTCCTCAGAACTATGGAAGTGACATCATGACATCACTCCCATCGTGCACTGCGGAACCTGGAAGCCGGAGCTCTCGGGAGTGAGTTCTGTCCTCCGGCTGCCGCTGCTGCTGGCACCGGGAGGGGGAGGAGAGAAGAAGCCGGGTGCCCGCTGGTAACACAATCTCAGCGGGCACCCGGCAAATGAAGGGTGCAGGGGGTGCGATTGCTGGGCCGGCAGGCCCCTTAAGCCGCCGGGCCCCATAGCAACCGCACCCCCTACAACCTCCATAGTTACGCCACTGGTCGACAGCCTCATATTTCCAAGATAAAACACAACCAATCAGGAGCTAGGAGCTAGAAATTAATTTAGCTTTTAAACATACAGTGATTTGCAACTTGCAAGACAATCGATGTTTTGTACAAAATTGAGGCTATTACACTATGTAGTTTATCATTTACTATTAACATTGTCAGCCACATATGTACAGTATTAGGCATTTACACACTAGCTTTCTTGACTTACACTTGGCGTGAATACTGCTGTTTATAAGATGGATGCATCTTGAGATATTTCTCACTATACATAAAGTACCTATGTAAGTTACCATTTTTATTTTCATATGTCTTTTTCTGCATACAATCAGAACACAAATATACCACTCTAAAAGAAATAGCTTTTGCTGTTTCAGAACCATGGATAGAGATTTTACTTTAGGGGTTCTGAATAAGGCCCACAGTACACAAAGTTAAATGCACAAATAAAATATTGGATTGCTTTAATTATCTTTGGATAATACCACTGTGGTTTTTTTTTTATAATTAACGATTATGCTCAATATTTTTCATACCATCTTTTGGATACTTATGACATGTACTAAAAAGTAAATGTAATCATATTTGAACTAAATAAAATATAGCTTTAAAAACATTGCAAAAGTATAATATTAATGAACTGTTGGGGAATTTCCAAAGTGTCACAAGTATGAAGTTTACTTCTATCTAGAGTTTCTGAAAAACTAAAATTAGCCATTTTTTATAAAAACACTACCTTCAACGTAGCAAAAGCAATATACCAAAATCATGAGCAAAGATTGACGCTCAATGAAAGATACTGAAGTGTTTTGGGATACTGGAAGAAATAATATTTCTATATGTAATTTAGGTATCTCTGGCTCTGTAAAATTGTTTATTTATCATGCACATTATAAGCTTTAACTTGTATATAAAATATTTAGTGAATTGCAAGTAGTGTAAGAATCATGATGCAAATTACAGTTTGGGTGTACATTCCACCCACTGCAGAAACCATGGTATTTCCCTGCTCCTGAACTTAGCCCTGCATTTTTAATTAAATTAACCTAGGTGCAAATAACTAATATAACCATCCCCATGTTTTATGCATTTTATTTAATCTTTTTTGTTTTACTTTTTTTTTTACTTCTTTCTTTTTAAGAAAGCAAAGTTGATTCTAAGTAGATTACAACAAGTCCTCTCCCGAGGCTGACCACAGGACTTTGCTATTTATGCTTTCACACAATAAAACATAGAACCAAGAGCCAATGGCCATTTATCATATCTGTTCAAAGTTTCACCATCAGCTGTCAGTGTAGTGTCACAGTGCAAGTTGTAGCATGTAGTCAGCATTTATGGGGACGTTGACGTTGCCTATGCGCTCGCAAGTGGGTCGCTGTTGAGGCCCTGCGCACGCGCAGCGGCCTCACTGCGCGTGCGCATGCCCCGGAGCGAGAGAGAAATTATCTCGCTCCGGGGCTCACTACAAAAGGGGCGGCTGTCGATGGTGATCGACAGCTCGCACCGTTTTGTAGGCGGGGTGGGGGGATGGCTGGCCAAACAGAGGCGTTCCCAACGGAACACCTGCCGTTTGAGGGCGGCCCCACTGACATCACTCAGGATGTCAGTGGTGAGCTTCCAGCTCTAATAGAGCAGAAAGCTCACTGGGGCTTGCAGTAGATGAGACCCTACCACAAGGGTCTCGTCGCAAGTCCCGATGGTCGCATTTTGCGAGCGGCTCTGAATGAGGTCCTTAAATTGTACTGCACAAATAGCTAATAAAAATCAACAGGTTGTCTATTCTACACAGCTATAAAAATGTATTATTCCTTTTAAGTAATTAGTTGATTAAAGATTAATATACTGATATGCGTATCTCTCTGGGTGACAACAACTCTAGTGACACCACTGCTCCTATCACTTAGGGGGGTATTCAATTAGCTGCAGGGTTTACCCCATGACTAATTGCCGGTCAAAATTCCCACGGCACGGGGACAGGCTATTCAATTAAATGGGGTTTTTCCCCGCATACGAACCCGAATTGGTGTTTTTCCGTGGACTTTACTTCGCACCTCCATGAGCTGCGAGGTTCAGTCCGACTGAGGGGACTCGCACGTGGGGACTTTGGGGCTCGCACACGGGGTAATCCCTGCTAATTGAATAGCTCAGGTGCGGCAATTAGCCGCGAATACCCACCATAGTGTAGTGATGTGCAAGGCCTACAGAAGATGGGAGTGTTAAGTCGGGGAAAGAGATTGATCCTGCACAAGACTATTTCATATTCTGAGACACATATATAACCAACATCCTAAATATTTAATTATCTTAATATATAGTGTTACTCTGTTGATGGTGCACCCCGAGTTTAGCAGCTGAACAATATTATCTGGCGCTTCCTACCGAGAGAGTGGGAGGGAAATAAAAAAACGGTGTTGGGGGCACTCTTACGAAAAAATAATTAAGATTTAACTTTTATTAGAAATTAATTAAGAAGGGGTCAGTACATTTCATAAGATTAGGAGCGTACTCTCACCTCCCTGTTTGACCCCAAAATGTCCTTTGGAAAAAATAGTAATAGTAAAAACAAATAGTGTTCTATAAGGCGAAAATATTTGTCTAACACTTTTGCTTAATTGCTTGTGTTTGAATAGACGTATCCATATAATTTACATAATAATAATAATTATTCTTTTAACCAAAAAACACCCACGACCTTGGGGAAAAGCTAACAAATAAGTCAGACTCAATTGTAAGACTATATTTTTTTGCTAAAAGCTGTGCTTTAAGGAAAACATGGCATGCAATGTAGGTACTAACTGGAAAACATGGCCTGCAGTACCATTCCTTCAGTAAATCCAATGTATATATGGTTACTGAGGATATCGTCACAGCAATGAATCCAATACATTTATAATCAGAGTAGATAGTATACCACAATGTATGGCTCTGCTTTACAGAGGCATCAACTTCACTGTGTCATATATAGTTGCTGTAGAAAATAATATCACACCATCATTTTTTCAACACAAAAACAATATTGCTTTGTGGTAGATTCATAAAATATAGCACAGTTAGTATGAACATATCTCAGTATGTAAGAAAAATGGATATCCCAGAATAAACACATACCAGGCTTGCCTACCCTCCCGATTTGGCCGGGAGCCTCCCGGTTTCGGGTGCCGCTCCCGGCCCCCCGGAAAGGCAGGCAAGCCTCCCGGAAGTCTCACACCCTCCCCACCTCCCCCCTGAAAAAAACAGAAATCCCCGCAGCGGGGGGCCCGGTGACGCGATTCGCGCAGAATCGCATCATCGTGGCCCCGCCCCCTGCTTCACAATGCTGAAAATCACGGCATTGTGAAGAGGGGGCGGAGTCACGATGACGTGATCCTGCGGCTCCGCCCCCAGTGTGACCCAAAATGGCCACCCTGCCCCCAATAGCCGGCCCCGCCCCCTGCTATTAGCCGACAATCAGCTCCCTCCCGGAAGGCTGGAGCTGATTGTTGGCAAGTATGCACATAACTCATTTCACGACAGTATAGTTTAAGTCAGGCACTACGGTATACTCTAGAGAGAATTTTAACAATGGAAAAACAATTAGCTGAAATATGCTTTCAATTGGTTTTGAAAATATAAAATGAGGTAGGTAGCTTTCAGTAAGATAAACAGCAAAAAGAATAGACAGAGGAAATATGCTGATAAGACTGCACTCTGTAAAATGTGGGTTTTGTTTACACAGCTCAATTATGACCTTAAAGATTGCTTACAGTACATCCAGGATTCCAGGTCAATTTACATTCACAATCAAACCATAACTAATCTATATTCTGAGTGCTGAGGAAAATCCCAGTACTGTATGTGTCATTTTTCAATATGAACCCATATTTTTATTATTGTACCATTTGAAGATGAACAGACAGTTAGAAAGAGCAACCACGGGACCACGCAAATCTCTATAGCATAACAATTTGTTAGCAATTATTTCATTCACGGGTACTGATATTTTTCTAAACACCGACTGATTTAACTATTGCTGTAATATATCGTTACATTGTTAAACTGATATACTATTTTATATTCTGATTAAAACATTTCAGAAAAGTTCTGAATATCACTAGCACATATTCAATTAGGAGCGAAAAGTCCCGTACTTTTTGCATGCCAGACTTTTCGCCATCACCGCTGCTTTTCCATGTGGAAAAGTATCCCGTGCGTCCCCGTATTCAATTAGAAATCGGCAAAAACGGCACACGGGGAAACGCAAACAGACAAAAAGTGCTGTCAGATTTGGGGAAATCAGCTTGACACCCCCCAAAAGATGCACTGACATTGGCGATCACTATAGATACCCCCGAATAGGCCTGCTGAAGGTATTTGGGGCACTTAAATGCTCTGAATAGTTGCTAATTAGCGTCTTTGCAGAAGTGGTGAAAAATAGCATTTAGCAGTTTTTTTGCAGATAATAAGTAGTCCCAGCAAATTTGGGGTACATAAAAATGGGAGCAAAAATATATTTTGAAGTTGCTAAAGTGAAGTTTTAAAAAACATAAAAAATTCACCTGCCGCAACCACCTGCAAACTTAAAAACACCTGGGGCATACTTGGGGACCACCCTGGAGTCTCTTTCGCTAGTTTTTAAATTTGTCCCCCAACTTTGGACTTTTTTGCCCCAAAATTAAAGTACTCTTTTGGGGTGATCTAAAGTATTTTTTTTTACTTTTTTGATGCAGTTTACCTTTGGGGGACTGTCCCAATGGTGCAGGGGGGTTTTCCGAGGTTTGCACCCCAAAATCCCAATTCTGCACTTTTTTCTACACTTATTCATGGTAGGGGTGTGCACCAGCCACTTATCGTGTTTTGTGTTTTGGTTTTGGATCTGGATCTTTCTTCGTGTTTTGGATCTGGATTGGTTTTGCCAAAACCACTCTTCCGTGTTTTGGGTTCTGGGTTTTGTGTTTTGGATCTGTATTTTTTTTAAAAAAAGCATAAAAACAGCTAAAATCACAGAATGTGTTGATTTTTCTGCTCCTATGCTATTATTAACCTCAAAAACTTACATTTCCACTCATTTCCAGTCTATTCTGAACACTGAACACCTCACAATAGTGTTTTTATGTCCAAAAGGTTGCACCGAGGTAGATGGATGACTATGCTAAGCGACACGAGTGGGCGGCACAAACACATGGCCCATCTAGGAGTGACACTGCAGTGGCAGACAGGATGGCAGTTTGAAAAACTAGGCCCCAAACTGTACATAATGCAAAGAAAAAAAAGAGGTGCAAGATGGAATTGTCCTTGGGCCCTCCCACCCACCCTTATGTTGTATAAACAGGACATGCACACTTTAACAAACCAAACATTTCAGCGCCAGGGTCTGCCACACGACTGTGGCTGAAATGATTGGTTCGTTTGGGTCCCCACAAAACAATCTGGCAATTAATCTGGCCCTGCAGAAACTGGCTCTACAGAGGCAAGATGTCGTCCTCATCCTCCTCATTCACCGATTCCTCACCCTCTTCAGTGTTGTGTACATCCTCATCCTCACAGAGTATTAATTCGTCCCCATTGGAATCCAAAACCACAGGTCCCTCTGTACGTTCTGGAGGCTGGTCTTCCTGGAAGAGTTGATAATTAATTTTTATGAACATCATCTTCTCCACATTTTGTGGAAGCAACCTCCTACGCCTTTTGCTGACAAGGTTCCCGGCTGCACTAAACACTCTTTCGCAGTGCACACTGGAGGGGGGGCAACTCAGGTAAAATAGAGCCAGTTTGTACAGGGGCCTCCAAATTGCCTCTTTTTCCTGCCAGTACATGTACGGACTGTCTGACATGCCTACTTGGATGCTGTCACCGATGTAATCCTTTAACAGACAGACGCACGCTTGTCGCTTCTGCTTTGTAGATGCAGGTGCGGCTACAGCCCACACAATTCACAAAGACAGGAAAAAAAATATTTTAAAATTTTTTGTGGATCGCACTTTGAGGGTTACACCACCCTTGAACAGACAGACGCACACTTGTCGCTGCTGCTTTGAGGATGCAGGTGCGGCTACTGCGCATACATTTCAAACACTAACACAGAAAAAAAGAAGATTATTTTACTTTGGTTGGAGCGCACTTTGGGGGTTACACCACCCTTTAACAGACAGACACTCGCTTGTCGCTGCTGCTTTGAGGATGCAGGTGCGGCTACAGCCCACACATTTCACAAAGACAGAAAAAAAAAGAACAATTTTTTTATTGTTTGTGGAGCGCACTTTGAGGGTTACACCACCCTTTAACAGACAGACGCACGCTTGTCGCTGCTGCTTTAAGGATGCAGGTGAGGCTACAGCCCACACATTTCACAAAGACAGAAAAAAAAGAAGAATTTTTTTATTGTTTGTGGAGCGCACTTTGAGGGTTATACCACCCTTTAACAGACAGACGCACGCTTGTCGCTGCTGCTTTAAGGATGCAGGTGCAGCTACAGCCCACACATTTCACAAAGACAGAAAAAAAAAGAAGAATTTTTTTATTGTTTGTGGAGCGCACTTTGAGGGTTACACCACCCTTTAACAGACAGACGCACGCTTGTCGCTGCTGCTTTAAGGATGCAGGTGCGGCTACAGCCCACACATTTCACAAAGACAGAAAAAAAAGAAGAATTTTTTTATTGTTTGTGGAGCGCACTTTGAGGGTTACACCACCCTTTAACAGACAGACGCACGCTTGTCGCTGCTGCTTTAAGGATGCAGGTGCAGCTACAGCCCACACATTTCACAAAGACAGAAAAAAAAAGAAGAATTTTGTTATTGTTTGTGGAGCGCACTTTGAGGGTTACACCACCCTTTCACAGACAGACGCACGCTTGTCACTTCTGCTTTGAGGACAGTATCATATGCAGTGACAATAGACTTGTCAGAAATTGTTGGCACGTCCTTCAGTCCGGACCAGATGTCCAAACCGGATCTTGACTTATGACACAGGCGCGCGCTTGGCGCTGCTACTGTGTTGATGCACGTGCGGCTACATCGCACACAAGTCACAAACACATAAAAATAATAGTTTTTTATTTTTTGGAGCACTTTGAGGGTTACACCACCCTTTAACAGACAGATGCACGCTTGTCGCTGCTGCTTTGAGGATGCAGGTGCGGCTACAGCCCACACAATTCACAAAGACAGGAAAAAAGAATTTTTTATTTTTTATGGAGCGCACTTTGAGGGTTACACCACCCTTTAACAGACAGATGCACGCTTGTCGCTACTGCTTTGAGGATGCAGGCGCGGCTACTGCGCAAACATTTCACACACAAACACAGAAAAAAAGATTATTTTATTTTGGTTGGAGCACACTTTGGGGGTTACACCACCCTTTAACAGACAGACGCACGCTTGTCACTGCTGCTTTGAGGATGCAGGTGCAGCTACAGCCCACACATTTCACAAAGACAGAAAAAAAAAGAATTGTTTATTTTTTGTGGAGCGCACTTTGGGGGTTACTCCACCCTTTGACAGACAGACGCACGCTTATCGCTGCTGCTTTGAGGATGCAGGTGCGGCCACAGCCCACACAATTCACAAAGAGAAAAAAAAATAATTTTTTTTTATTGTTTGTGGAGCGCACTTTGAGGGTTACACCACCCTTTAACAGACAGACGCATGCTTGTCGCTGCTGCTTTGAGGATGCAGGTGCGGCTACAGCCCACTCAATTCACAAATACTGAAAAAAAAAGAATTTTTTTATTGTTTGTGGAGCGCACTTTGAGGGTTACACCACCCTTTAACAGACAGACGCACGCTTGTCGCTGCTGCTTTAAGGATGCAGGTGCAGCTACAGCCCACACATTTCACAAAGACAGAAAAAAAAAGAATTTTTTATTGTTTGTGGAGCGCACTTTGAGGGTTCCACCACCCTTTCACAGACAGACGCACGCTTGTCACTGCTGCTTTGAGGACAGTATCATATGCAGTGACAATAGACTTGTCAGAAATTGTTGGCACGTCCTTCAGTCCGGACCAGATGTCCAAACCGGACCTTGACTTATGACACAGGCGCACGCTTGGCGCTGCTACTGTGTTGATGCACGTGCGGCTACATCGCACACAAGTCACGAACACATAAAAATAATAGTTTTTTATTTTTTGGAGCACTTTGAGGGTTACACCACCCTTTAACAGACAGACGCACGCTTGTCGCTGCTGCTTTGAGGATGCAGGTGCGGCTACAGCCCACACAATTCACAAAGACAGGAAAAAAAAGAATTTTTTATTTTTTATGGAGCGCACTTTGAGGGTTACACCACCCTTTAACAGACAGATGCACGCTTGTCGCTGCTGCTTTGAGGATGCAGGCGTGGCTACTGCGCAAACATTTCACACACAAACACAGAAAAAAAGAAGATAATTTTATTTTGGTTGGAGCGCACTTTGGGGGTTACACCACCCTTTAACAGACAGACGCACGCTTGTCGCTGCTGCTTTGAGGATGCAGATGCAGCTACAGCCCACACATTTCACAAAGACAGAAAAAAAAAAGAATTTTTTATTTTTTGTGGAGCGCACTTTGGTGGTTACTCCACCCTTTGACAGACAGACGCACGCTTATCGCTGCTGCTTTGAGGATGCAGGTGCGGCTACAGCCCACTCAATTCACAAAGACTGAAAAAAAAAGAATTTTTTTATTGTTTGTGGAGCGCACTTTGAGGGTTACACCACCCTTTAACAGACAGATGCACGCTTGTCGCTGCTGCTTTGAGGATGCAGGTGGAATGTAGATGGGATTTGGAACCGGGGACACACTACCTCCATCAATTGTCTAAATCCCACTGCACTAATGGCGGATACCGGACGCACGTCTAACACCAACATAGCAGTCAAGGCCTCAGTTATATGTTTTGCTTCAGGATGACTGCTGTCGTACTTCATCCGCCTCGCTAGGGACTGCTGGAGGGTCAATTGTTTAGTAAAAGTATTGGTGTTCCTACTTCCTCTCTGGAATGATGAACAACTCCCAGCAGCAGCAACAGCACTAGGAGGAAGTGGTTCTTGATCTTTAACTATTTTATTTTTATCGGAGAAAGTTTGGTCCTCCATTTATGTTATATTGATATATACGTGCGGCTAAGGCGCACACAAACACAGAAAATATTTTTTTATTTTTGCTGGAGAGTAGTGCACTTTGTGGGTTACACCACCCTTTAAGAAATGAGCCAGCCGGCTCTTTACTTGTGGGATACAGGCGCACGCTTGGCGCTGCTCCTTTGTTGATGCATGTGCAGCCACAGTGCACACAATTCACAGACACAGAAATTATTTTTTTATTTTGTTTGGAGTGTACTTTGGGGGTTACAGCACCTTTTAATGGACAAGCCAGCCGGCCCTTTACTAATGGGACACAGGCACACGCTTGGCGCTGCTCCTTTGTTGATGCACGTGCAGCCACAGTGCACACAATTCACAAACACAGAAAATATTTTTTTATTTTGTTTGGAGTGTACTTTGTGGGTTACAGCACCCTTTAACGGACAAGCCAGCCGGCCCTTTACTAATGGGACACAGGCGCATGCTTGGCGCTGCTCCTTTGTTGATGCACGTGCAGCCACAGTGCACACAATTCACAAACACAGAAAAAATATTTTTTTGTTTGCACTTGGGGGGAGCACCCCTGATGGACAGAGCACCCCCTGGACAACACTACAGCACCCCTTTAGGACTGGGACACTGCACAGGACTTTGGAGTGGACACAGCCCCTATGGACAACTGACTGCACAACACAGTCCAGCCAGCCCCTATGGACTTTGAAGGAGTGGACACAGCCCCTGTGGACAACAGCAGCACAACACAGCACAGCACAGCACAACACTACATTGCACTACGCTACACTACACAGCCCAGCCAGCCCTAACTCCCACCCTCCCTCTTCACTGTCCACAGCCGAGTGAGAAAATGGCGCTGTCGCGGGTACCTTATATAGGATCCAAAACCCGCAAGACCCGGAAGGCGGGATGATGACATTGGCCTCGATTTCAGATCCGAGTCAGGCGGGAAAAGTCGAACCTGACTCGGATCGGCCTCGGATCGGGGGGGGCTCGGATTTCAGAAATCCGAACCCGCTCACCCCTAATTCATAGGCGAAACTTTTTCGCAGGTTCCATTGCATTGAGATTCCGCACCGGCTAAAAGTCTCTGGAATACGGAGGAAACTTTTCGCATGGTGAAATTACATCACTAGCGAAACTTTATCGCCGAAAATGGCTTTTCGCATCTTATTGAATACGGCCCTTAGAAAGTTTTCCAGTTGCCCAGAAAATGTTAAGCTCTCTTACAGCCTTATAAGAGTTGATACTGCAGCAGCTTCTCTTTATATATAGGAATGCAGCTGAAGTACTACATAAAATGGACAAAACAGAAGTACAGGTTGGTGCATTTCTCACTACCTTAGACATTTGCTTCCTCTACATCCTCCTCTGTCATGATGATTGTACAGAGGCAGTTAGACAGGCCCATAAAGTGCACCAGCCATTGAATTTATGATTAACTTATTAGAATGGTGTTAGAGTTTAATCACTTTAAGTATCTTAGTAAGTATTATGGCTGGGATGGCAATGGCTAAGAACCTGTCCCCTGCATATGTAAACATATATATCTACAGTTATGAAAAATCCACTATTCAACCCATATATGGCTCAAAGATCCTTTTTAACAAATGTTTCATTAGACAATGGGCCTGCTTCAGAAAAGGACGCGGTGCCGATATTTATGCAATTGAGTGTTTTGCTGCTGTACATGCGCAAAAAGTCTATAAATCTCTTTCTGCGCAAGTGTCCTATGCCATGTCCTATGCCATACATACCTGCGTACGGCACCACTAACACTAGAGAAAGGGATTGAGAATCATTTCAGGGCGGAGACTGGGAGGTAACCTAAAGTGGTCACAAAAAGGGGCCACTTCATGGGCAGATATTAGAGTGTCTGGGAAAGATGCTGCAATCTCAATTGCAAATCCACAGTTTAAGGGACTAATTCAATTAGCCCTGTTAATTTAACAGGGGGTGAAAAAGTGTGATAGCCTCGGGCTTTAACTCCTGGGACTATTCAATTCTAGGAGCTCATTCAGAACCGCTCACTAGATGCAATCACTCACACCCAGCGTATGCAAATTCGGCTAAGTGACGGCATGGCAGGCGATTGCTCAGAAAGGCATAAGCACGCCCACTTTGTGTTGGCGGACAATCACTTTGTGTCTATAGGTGCCCATTAGCGTCTGTCGAGACACCCACTAGCGCACGTCATCTCCTGGAAGTGTATTAAAACATTGGTACACCAAGGACCATCGAAAGGGCTCGCAGCGCTTGTGGTTGCCTTACCTTACCGCAAGCACTGCAAGAATTTCAGTGTAAAAAACAGGCAGGTGACGTGTACTATGATGCTGGCTGATAATTATGCACACCTCTAAAACGGCGTTGAAACACTCAAGCATGCCTGTGTTCGCACCTCCACACCCTCTTTTTTGTGTCCTGCCCCTGTAACCACCCACAAACGGCCTCTCCTGTCACTCATTTTACTGGGCTGTCTTTGCTGGGCGAGCAAGCGGTTCCTGATCACTATGAGTAGTTTGCGCATGCGCACTGCAATGCATACGAATGAGCAGACTAGCGAACATCGGCAGCAGCGAGCGGACGCTTGCTAGGGACCGGGTCTGAATCAGGCCCCTAGCCCCTCTTTCACCCGACGTGCATTAACACATAGAATCAGTGATAAGTTAACAGACCTATGCATTAACAGCACCTGAAAACAGGCTATTTATCGGGGTTTCTTTTCAAGCCAGCTCAGGCTGAAAAAAAAATTCTGTTTAACTGCAGCCTGCGGGCTGCCTTCGGGGCTAACTGAATAGCCCCGGGGGATCAATTAGACTGTGGTAAATTACCACGGCTAATTGAATTGAATTGCCGGGTGCTAACGTGGTACTTTACACATTGGGTATGTTTCAGGGCCGGATTAAAGGCAGGGCCACATGCCTCAGGTCAGGTCCGGCTAAGGTTGGTCGCGATCCACTAGAAGCTCGCGGAGCTCCTGCATCTAGATCACGACCAACTAACTTGAAGCTGGCCTCTGATTGCTTCAGAAGCCTGCCTTCCCAGTGATGCATTGCGCGGGTGACGTCATGACGTCACCCGCGATGAGAGGAGCCTGCACGCTTTTGCTGGAGTTAGATCCAGGCAGCGGCAGCAGCAGCGACAGCGGGACTCGGGAGCTCTGTTTTTCACAGGGGTGTTGGTGGGGAGGGGGAGTTAGTACTGGGGGCACTACTTTAGGGTGCATGACTACAGGGGGCATTGAAGAAGAGGCACAACTATGGGGGTTATTGCAGGGGGCACAACTACTGGGGGCATCGGAGAAGGGGCACAACTACAGGGAGCATTGAATAAGAGGCACAACTACTTGGGGCATTGCAGGGGCACAACTACTGGGGGCATTGGAGAAGAGGCACAACTACTGTGGGCATTGAAGAAGAGACACAACTACTGGGGGCACTGGAGAAGGGGCACAACTTCAGGGAGCATTGCAGAAGGAGTACAACTACTGGGGGCATTGCAGAAGGGGCACAACTACAATACGTGTATATATATATATATATATATATATATATATGGGGTGAGCGGGTTCGGATTTCTGAAATCCGAACCCCCCCGAGCCCCCCCGATCCGAGGCCGATCCGAGTCAGGCTCGACTTTTCCCGCCTGACTCGGATCTGAAATCGAGGCAAAACATCATCATCCCACCTACCGGGTCTCGCAGGTTTTGGATCCTATATAAGATACCCGCATCGGCGCCATTTTCTCACTCGGCTGTGGACAGTGAAGAGGGAGGGTGGGAGTTAGGGCTGGCTGGGCTGTGTAGTGTAGTGCAGTGTACTGTTGTGCTGTGCTGTGCTGCGCTGTGCTGCGCTGTGCTGCTGTTGTCCATAGGGGCTGTGTCCACTACTTCAAAGTCCATAGGGGCTGGCTGGACTGTGTTGTGCAGTCAGTTGTCCATAGGGGCTGTGTCCACTCCAAAGTCCTGTGCAGTGTCCCAGTCCTAAAGGGGTGCTGTAGTGTTGTCATGGGGGTGCTCTGTCCGTCAGGGGTGCTCCCCCAAGTGCAAAAAAAAATAATCTTTTTTTTGTGTTTGTGAATTGTGTGCGCAGTAGCCGCACATGCATCAACAAAGTAGTGGCAAGCGTGCGCCTGTGTCCTATAAATAAAGGGCTGGCAGGATTGACCGCTAAAGGGTGCTGTATCCCCCAAAGGGCACTCCAAACAAAATAAAAATGTTTTTTCTGTGTTTGTGAATTGTGTGCACTGTGGCTGCACGTGCAACAACAAAGGAGCAGTGCCAAGCGTGCGCCTGTGTCCCATTAGTAAAGGGCCAGCTGGCTTGTCCGTTAAAGGGTGCTGTAACCCCCAAAGTACACTCCAAACAAAAAAAATATATATTTTCTGTATTTGTGAATTGTGTGCACTGTAGCCGCACGTGCATCAACAAAGGAGCAGCGCCAAGCGTGTGCCTGTGTCCCATAAGTAAAGGGCCAGCTGGCTTGTCCGTTAAAGGGTGGTGTAACCCACAAAGTGCACTACTCTCCAGCAAAAATAAAACAATATTTTCTGTGTTTGTGTGCGCCTTAGCCGCACGTATATATCAAATCAATATAACATAAATGGAGGACCAAACTTTCTCCGATAAAAATAAAATAGGGAAAGATCAAGAACCACTTCCTCCTAGTGCTGAAGTTGCTGCCACTAGTCATGACATAGACGATAACATGCCATCAACGTCGTCTGCCAAGGCCGACCCCCAATGTCATAGTAGAGGGCACATACAATCCCAAATGACAAAGTTCAGGAAAATGACCTAAAAAAAAAACATTGAAATCATCTGAAGAGAAACGTAAACTTGCCAATATGCCATTTATGACACGGAATGGCAAGGAACGGCTAAGGTCTTTCCCTATGTTCATGACTAGTGGTTCAGCTTCACATGACGATGGAAGCCCTCCTCCCGCTAAAAAAATCAAACAATTTAAGCTGGCAAAAGCACAGCAAAGAACTGTGCGTTCTAAGAAGATATCACAAATCCCCAAGGAGAGTCCAAGTGTGGTGGCGGTTGCGTTGCCTGACCTTCCCAGAACTGGACAGGAAGAGGTGGCTCTTTCCACCATTTGCACGCCCCCTGCAAGTGCTGAAAGGAGCACCCACAGTCCACTTGCTGATATGCAAATTGAAGATGTCACTGTTGAAGTACAACAGGATGAGGATACTGGTGTACCTGGCGCTGAGGAGGAAGTTGGTGAGGAGGATTCTGATGGTGATGTGGTTTGTTTAAATCAGGCTCTGGGGGAGACAGTTGTTGTCCGTGGGATGAAAAAGCCCATCACGGTAATGCCTGGGCAGAAGACCAAACATTCCACCTCTTTGGTCTGGCAATATTTCTGTCCAAATCCAGACAACAACTGTCTTGCCATATGTACCATATGTAAAGGATAAATAAGTAAGGGTAGGGACGTTAACCACCTAGGAACATCCTCCCTTATACGGCACCTGCAGCGCGTGTTCATAAAAAGTTACTGTCAAGTTCAGAAACTTTGGCTAAGACCGTAAGCAGTCCAGGGACACCTAAATCCCTTTTTCCTTCTTTATCCAAGGAATCGGTGGATGAGGAGGATGAGGACGACATCTTGCCTCCGTAGAGCCAGTTGTGCAGGGACACATTAATTGCCAGCTTGTTTTGTGGGGGCCCAAACGAACCAATCATTTCAGCCACAGTCATGTGGCAGACCCTGGCGCTGAAATTATTGGTTTGTTAAAGTGTGCATGTCCTATTTATACAACCATAAAGGTGGGTGGGAGGGCCCAAGGACAATTCCATCTTGCACCTCTTTTTTTTCTTTGCAGTATGTACTGTTTGGGGCCTAGTTTTTCAAACTGCCATCCTGTCTGCCACTGCAGTGTCACTCCTAGATGGGCCACGTGTTTGTGCCGCCCACTCGTGTCGCTTAGCATAGTCATCCAGCTACCTCGGTGCAACCTTTTGGCCATAAAAACAATATTGTGAGGTGTTAGGTGTTCAGAATAGACTGGAAATGAGTGGAAATGAAGGTTATTGAGGTTAATAATTGAATAGGAGCATAAAAACCCACAAATTCTGTGATTTTAGCTGTTTTTATGCTTTTTTTCAAAAAAATACAGATCCAAAACACAAAACCCAGAACCCAAAACACGGAAGGGTGGTTTTGGTAAAAAAACCAATCCAGATCCAAAACATGAAGAAAGATCCAGATCCAAAACACAAAACACGAAAAGTGGCCGGTGCACACCCCTAATATATATAACCTTTATTGATAGGGCCCCCCACATGTTTGTTGCCCAGGGGCCCCCACAGAGCTTAATCCGGCCCTGGGTATATAGATCTTTTGCATGAAAACTTTAGTCTGAAGGCAGTGATCCCGACACCTCTACTTCCTTTCCATGTGATTCTGAGATCAGTGAACGTAAGGTGAGAAAGTGTTAGACTGCACAGACTGGAATACAGTTAGCGGTGCTTTTGCTATCCAAATTGCTGGTATGAATCTTTCCCTGTTGTCTTTGACATTGCAGGGATGGTTCAGTCCATGGCTGGATGAGAGAGCATTGGAGTAAGGATACCTTATACCGTGGATTTAGAGATGCCCGGTCCTTGATGTGGGTGTAGGTGGGGTGGGTCTGTCTGCCGGATCCCTTGTGCGTACCACGGGTATCCAGTAGGAGCTCTGACGCGTGTTTCGCCCGCTCGTGGGCTTGTTCACACATTGCCTAGTCCAGAATTCCCTTTCTTCCGGTTATAGGCAGAGCTGCGTGGCGTGTGTCAAAGAATTTAGCCTATCATCCATATGTAGATCATGATTTACAGTCCATGCAGCCAATGTTATTCATTGTTGACCTTTGGTATGTAAACCAATCAGAAGTGTCATTTATAACTGACAGTATTATGAGCTAATAAGTGGTGGTGCAATGGTTAGTGGTAGTACACGTTATCTATTTCTTTGATAGTTGACATAAACCATATGATAAATCATTCAAAAGGTATCGTATGGGTCTCACAGAGATTTTAAACAGTTGTTCAAATAATACTTATTACTAGTATCATCATCCTATTCATATTGTATATGGCATAATATCATAGTGTATATTTGTGCTCTTATATTATTGGAACGATCCTTATAGTGTAGTAGATTATTGGTGTTTACTATTCCACCATTATTAACAGGTAGCTTTAGGATAAGGATACAATGTATATATGCACATATTCTTGAACATCTTCAAAGGCATGTTACAGTGCTGGTATATTTATCAAACGTGGTACATTAAAGTGCTACGTGCCAACAGTGGCGTTACTAGGGGGGGTCGGGCAGTGTGTGTGCCCTGGGCACCGTGGGACCGGCAGCGCGTGGGGGCGCCGCCAGCCACGGTCCGGCCCGCCCTAGTTAGCCACCAGTGTAGCGCAGACCGCAGTGAGTGCGGTCAGCGCTACACATTTACACAGGACCGGCGCTAGGCTTCCAGCGCTGGCGGCGATGCATGTGTTAAACAGCAGCCAATGAGAGTCAGATAGACTCTCATTGACTGCTGCAGCACCCACTGCAAGAGCCGGGCTTCCGTCCGGCTCCTGCAGTGGGTAATGGGACAGACATCATGACATCATGACGTCTCTCCCATAATGCTGAGCACGTCAGCCCTGGAGGACTGGCGGGCGGTGGCGGCAGGAGTGGTGTCGCGGTCCGGAGCAGCAGCGTGGATTCAGGTCCCCCCAGGGTGGCTACTACTGGGGGGACCTCTACTGGGGGTGGGGGCACAACGGGGGAGGGGTGGCTACTACAGGGGGCACCATTATTGGGAGGACCTCTACTGGGGGGGCTACTACTGGGGACACTTAATTGGGAGGGGGAACCTCTACTGGGGACTACTACTTGGGGGGGGAACTACCACTGGGGGCATTATAAAAGGGGCCTACTACTAGAGGCACTGCACTGGGGGGACCACTACTGGGGGCAATAATAGGAAGGGCCACTACAGGGGGCACTGGATAGGGGGATCACTACTGGGTGCCTGCATAAGGGGGACCACTACTGGGAAAACTGCATGGGGGGGACTACTACTGGGGGCACTATATAAAGGGCACTGCATAAGGGGATACCGCTACTGGGCGCACTGCATTGTGGGGACTGCTACTGGGGGTACTGCATAAGGGGGAACACTACATGGGGCACTGCATTTGGGGGGCCACTACTGCGGGTACTGAGTAAGGGGAACTAATTGGGGGCTGTATAAAGGGGACCACTACTGGGGATACTGTATAAGGGGCACTACTATGGGCCTGCATAAGAGGGACCACAACTGCATACTGGGGGTACCGTATAAGGGGTACTACTGGGGTTAAGGTGCATATGGATAGGAATGTTCAGCGTGAAAATAAAGGGGTGTGTCATGTTGACACGCCCCATTTTTAAGGGACCACGCCCGTTTTTTTGGCGCGCGCACCTTCGGCGCGCACACATCGGGGGGGGCGGCTCCCTTTTCAAATTTGCCCTGGGCTCCAAATACCCTAGTTAAGCCACTGCGTGCCAATAAAAATTCCAAAGTCAACACGGTAATTGTTTAGAGGCTACATCAATAGGATTATAATATGGAGAGAACATGCATGCATATATGAATTCCCACATATACACATAAACACATACATATATACACATATACAGGGAGGTGAGAGTACGCTGCTAATCATATGAAATGTACTGACCCCTTCTTAATGTATTTCTAATAAAAGTTAAATCTTAATTATTTTTTCATGAGTGCCCCCAAAAAGGTTTTCTTCTTTCCCTCCCACTCTCTCGAGAGGAACCCCCTGAGAAGATGGGACTGGTAAGGGGCGGAGACAGGGCTTGAAAAGGGGAGGAGTCAGGAATGAAGATGGGAGGAGTCAGGATTACAGTGGAGGACGACGCAGGATTAATTGATAAACCACCCCCCCTACAGGAAAAGTCCAGACCCGTCCCTGGTGCAGGGGAGTGAGTCTAGCTTGTTAGGCATTATAGAAATTTTGTTATGGGGCCCAATTATTACTGCTACCTTAGAATGACTTACCTCAACAATAAAAGTCTATAGCATACTTAGGTGTCCAGATTGTGTGTTTTACTTTATGCCACATTGTGGGGGGTGATTCAGAGCCAGCGTGTGCAAATATGCTAATGCTGCAGGAGGCGTCTTGTGTTAATAGATGCCTCCTGCATGATTGTGTGATCCACTGCTGCATCTAAGAATGCAGCATCTAGGGCCGGACTGGGACTAAAAATAGGCCCTTGCATTTAAAGCATACAGGCCCACCTCGCATCAGCTCCTGGCATAGACTCATCCCCTTACTATTCAAGACTCCTCCTACTTCTTAGTCTACGCTTTGCCTTTTACAAATATCATTAATATTAGAGCAACATACCAGGACCATCTCTTCCATTGGGCTTGTTGGGCAGTTGCCCAAGGGCCCGAAGCTTGTAGGGGCCTGCCAATCCGCCCCCCTGCAGCTGCGGCCAGTTGGTAAATTTGTGATATTGTTATAAGCCGGCAGCCGGTGCACTGTATTCCGATCTAACCTCCTGATCTAACTCCCCCCCCCCGTGACGAGTACCCTCCTCAGTCCCAGTTTCACTTCATCTGCCTGCTTCAGATCAGTCAGACAGAGTCTCTCTGCATGTGTGGGAGGTCTGATGGGCATGCAGGGGGGTTTAATTTTATTGACCATTTACATATTTTTCCGTGAATGGATGGGTAGGTGCCCCAGTGCATTGCTTTGCCCAGGGCCCACACTGCTGTAAAGACAGCCCTGCAACCAGGGTCGGACTGGGACTAAAAATAGGCCCTGGCATTTAAAGAGCACAAATGCCCACCTTGCATCAGCATCTGGCTTGTGGCATAGACTCCTCCCCTTACTATTCCTGACCCCTCCCACTTATGTTCTTACATATATAATTAATATTAGAACAGACAAGTACATATCATTATCTATTAAAATACATACAAAAGAGCACATCCTGCATGGGAGTCAAACATTTAGTATTGTGTTGGTTCTGTTAAGCTGTGTACACACCTATAGATATATCTGTCCAATTCGTGTGGTGGGACAGAAAATCTGTGAATTTGCTCCTAGATGCTGGAAAATGGACCAGATTATCTTTCCCACCAGACAGATATCTGTAGGTAAAGCTGGCACTTCACTGGTGTAGGTCATACACAAAGAAAGGGGAAGGCATTTTCCCAAGCCCTAGTTTAGCAGGTGTAGTAGATAGTGTTCACTGTAGGACTTTTTTAGGACAGGGGTGCTGAACACAGAGGACACATTTATGCACAACAAAGCAGAGCCATAACTACACATTTTGACAAAAGAGCATGTGCCACCATCCACAGGTGAAACAGGGAGAGTGCGTGCCGAAGGCACGCTCAAAAAAATTCACGTGTGGTCTCGCTGGAAAGGGGCGAAGCCACCTATTTTTTCACGTTACGTCACACAGTAGTGTCTTTTTCACATTACGTCACACAGTAGTGACCCATAGTGCATTACGTCACACAGTAGTGTCCCTTCATCATACTACACTGCACAGTAGTATCCCTTATTCATGTTACGTCACAGAGTAGAGTTTTTTTCACATTATGTCACACTGTAGTGCCCCATAGTCGCATTATGTCACACAGTAGTGTCCCTTCATCATACTACACTGCACAGTAGTGTCCCATATTCATGTTACATCACACAGTAGTGTCTTTTTCACATTACATCACACAGTAGTGCCCCTTCATCATACTACACTGCACAGTAGTGTCCCTTATTCATGTTACATCACAAAGTAGTGCCCTTTTTCACCTTTTGTCAGACAGTCACGCAATAGTGTTCTCTATTCACATACACAAACATGAATATTTGCACATTACAAATATTATAAAATAGAAATATTATAAACAAACTTGGGAGGCCAGATCCTATAGTCACAATCACCTTCAGAGGATTGTACATGATTACCTCCATCGGGACTCTAGGACCTTTTAAACATTTACTAATTAATTTTTCTTTTTAGGTCTCATCAATATATGAACTAGATTTCTTCTCTTTTTAACCTTTTGTAAACCTTTATTTTTATGGCATATTACATTATATAATTATATAATTATATATATTTTTTCACATTCCTCCAGAAATAGGTAGAGCTGCGAGAGTGAAGGAACAGGTTGAGCCGAGAGAAAAAGGAGGAATTGGGGAAGCTAGAAAGACATAGGAGAAAAAGGGGAACCTAGGAAAGAGAGAAGGAATAGGGAAAGACTAAAGAGGGGAGCAATAGGCGGAGGCGGGAGAGAGAGGGGAGCAATATGGGGAGACAGGAGAGAGAGGGGAGCAATGGGGGGAGATGGGAGAGAGAGGGGAGCAATGGGGGAGAAGGGAGAGAGAGGGGAGCAATAGGGCGGGATGGGAGAGAGAGGGGAGCAATAGGGGGAGACAGGAGAGAGAGGGGAGCAATAGGGGGAGATGGGAGAGAGGGGAGCAATGGGGGGAGACGGGAGAGAGAGGGGAGCAATAGGGGAAGATGGGAGAGAGGGGAGCAATGGGGGGAGACGGGAGAGAGAGAGGGGAGCAATGGGGAGACGGGAGAGAGAGGGGAGCAATAGGGGGAGACGGGAGAGAGAGGGGAGCAATAGGGGGAGACAGGAGGCAGAGGGGAGCAATGGGGGGAGACGGGAGAGAGAGGGGAGCAATGGAGGGAGACGGGAGAAAGAGGGGTGCAATGGGGGAGATGGGAGAGAGAGGGGAGCAATAGGGGGAGACGGGAGAGAGAGGGGGACAATATGGGGAGACGGGAGAGAGAGGGGAGCAATAGGGGGAGACGGGAGAGAGAGGGGAGCAATGGGGGAGACGGGAGAGAGAGGGGAGCAATGGGGGAGATGGGAGAGAGAGGGGAGCAATAGGGGGAGACGGGAGAGAGAGGGGAGCAATAGGGGAAGCTGGGAGAGAGAGGAGGAGAAAGAGGGGGAAATGGGTGAGTCATAGGAGAAAGAGGGGAAGCTGGGAAAGAGAGAGAAGGAATAGGGGGAAATGCAGTAGCCCATATACAGGTTTCCCCTATGCAGTGCCCCCAGTAGTAGTCCCCCTATGCAGGGCCCCCAGTAGTAGTCCCCACTATGCATTGCCCCTAGTAGCGCCCCCCTTATACAGTGTCCCAGTAGCGGCCACCCCCCCCCATACAGTGCCCCCAGTAGCAGCCACCCCACCTATGCAGTGCCCCCAGTAGTGGCCCCCATATACAGTGCCCTCAGTAATGGTCCCCCTCAGTAGTGCCCCCAGAAGTGGTCCCCCCATGCACCGCCAGTGGTAGTAGTATCCCCCCCTATACAGTGCCCCCAGTAGTAGTACCCCATATGCAGTGGCCCCAGTAGTAGTCCCCACAATGTAGCCCACCCACCACACCAAGGAGAATAAAAATTGTGCACACTCACTGTGACTGCACACATGATTGTCTGGGGGTCTTGTCTGCAGTCTCAGCTGGTGTCAGGCTGTCAGCAGCAGCTCATGCCGTCTGAAGATGGCGTTGGTCTGGTCCAGTCCACTCAGATAACCGCCCACACCATGCTTTTTTATACCTGGGCTGGGCCTGCTGCATCATGACATCATCGCGGCAGTGGCCGCACGTGACTCTCCACTGGAGAGTGGATCACAGAATGGTGTCACAGCCTTCCTGTAGTCAGCTCACCGGAGCTCCGCCCCCACCGCACATAGAACTCACCGCGTCATGACGTCTTAACGCGGGCGTTTCATGGCATCATTACGCACTGATGCAGCCGCGGTAAAGGTAATCGCTGAACACTGCGTTGCTGGCCTGGTAAGCCTGCGCTCAGCGGCAGCCACATCGGCCCATCTGCCCATCGGCCCTTCTAGCATTTGCCAGAAGTTCCTGATGGCCAGTCCGGCCCTACCTGCAACATACAAGTGTAATTCATTATATGTATTTGAATACACACAACAGAGCGGGGATTCAAACATAGTCAGACATATGGTATTTGGCTGGTTCTGTTAGGTAAAGCTGGCTCTTTATTGGTGTACTGTAGGTCACATACAAAGAATAGGGAAGGCATTTTCCCAGTAACCAAGCCCTAGCTTAGCAGTTGTAGGGGATAATACAGTGGGCCTGATTCTGACAGAGCGCTCGCTCTAAATCAGGGCCGGGCTTTTTTTTTTTGGAGCGGCCTCTTGGCCGCTCGCATAGCTGTGGGTGTGAGCGGCCATGATGATGGTCGCGATGCTCAAGACTATCTCGACCATCGAGCTTGCGACGAGACCCTTATGGTAGGGTCTCATTCATCGCAAGCCCCAGAGAGCTTTCGGCTCTAACAGAGCCGTAAGCTCTCCACTGACATCACTTGTGATGTCAGTGGTGCCGCCCCCAAATGGCAGGCGTTCTCATGGGAACGCCTCAGTTTGGGCAGCCACCCTCCCGGCCCATCCACCAAAGGGGGCGAGATGTCACTCAACATCAACAGCTCGCCTCCTTTGGTGCGAGACCCGGAGCGACGGATTGCCCATCGCTCCGTCGCGCGCATGCGCTGTGAGCCACCATCGACCCGGTTGCGAGCGCTCAGTGCTTGCGACCAGGTCTGAATCAGGCCCAGTGTTCACTGTAGGATTTTTTTAGGGCAGGTGAGCTGAACACAGAAGAGGACACATCTGTGCACACCAAAGCAAAGCCGTAACTACACATTTTGGTGTTCTGTGTAGTGTTCTCTAGGATAACTGTAGGATTTTGGCCCTCATTCAGAGCCGTACGCTCTGAGCAGAGCACACGCTCTGAATGAGCGCCGCCCTCTATATTTATGGAGCGTCCTCCTGGACGCTCGTATAGCTGTGGGTCACCACCCACAGCCTATACGAGCGTGCAGTTTGATGGCCACGATGGTCTTGACCATCGCGACCATCGCCACTGCGAGCCGGAGCCTGCGGTTGAGGTTTTCAACCGCAAGGCCCGGAGTGATTTTGGCTCTATCAGAGCCAAAATCACTCCCACTGACATCACTAGTGATGTCAGTGGGCCGGCTTCTGACGGGAGGCGTTCCCTTGGGAACGCCTCCGTCAGGGAGGCACGCCCCCGGCATGCCCACCAAAGGGGGCGTGCTGTCAATCAACATCGACAGCACGCCCCCTTTGATCAGACACAACGAGCGAAGGAAAGTCCTTCGCTCGTCGCGTCTGGCGCATGCGCACGACGGAGCTCCCGCCGTCGTGCGCATGCGCAGTGCACAACATCGACCCACTTGCGAGCGGACAGCCGCTTGCGAGTGGGTCTTAATGAGGCCCTTTGTTAGGACATTAGTGATCACTGAGAATGGTGCAACAGAAAAGGGTATTGTTAGAGGCATGTGGGTCTATTCATGTAGAACATGAAATGGCTACTAAAAGATTTCACTATATATCGTATCACATCGATGCGATATATAGTGATGCTTGGTAGCCATTCATGTATACTTAGCTCTCCGACATCTTCGGGCGCCTGCCGGCCCCTCTGCGCTCCTTGTGTACGCAGTAAGAAGACAGACATGCCTGCTCCTCTGCGCATGCCCTGGCGTCAGAGAGAAGCAGGTCACGTCAGATCTGCTGCAAAGGATGCTGAGAAAAGGGGGCAGAGCCAGCGCCAGGTGTCGGACATAAAGCAGGGAAGTATGCAACTTCCCTGCTCTGTTCGCCACGCGGTACTGATTACGCCGTCCTCAGCTGGCAAATCTGTACTGCAGGAGAGGAGCAGAAAACTGAGCTCTCCATTCCTTTATGAATCGCATCCACCATACAAAAGTATGGTGATGCCTTTCATTCATGGAGCAAGGGTGCCGCTGGAGAAGTAATACACTTCTCCACGGTAAAGTTGCTTCATGAATAGCACAAAGCAGAGAAGAGCCCTGATTTCAGCTAAATAGGGCTCTTCTCTGCTTCATGAATAGACCTCATGGTCTCATAGGACACCCCCCTTTCCATCACTCAGACAACAGAAAATGAGACAGATGATGGTTGAATGAATATAAAGATGAGCCATAAACACCCTAACCACAGCATATAGGGGTATTCAATATGGGAGCGAAAACATCGTTTTTGCGTTAATATCGCACCTATGACGTCATTATCGCAGGTTTTACTTTTACACCGTATTCAATTTCAAAGACTTATTGCAGGTTCGAAAAGTCTTTGATAAAAAACGGGGATAACTTTTCACCATTGAATAGGTGTCGAAAAAAAGTGCAGAATTGAGGTTTAGGGGTGCAGACTTAAAAAAAATAGCCTGCACCCCTGGGAATGACATTTAAAAAAGAACTGTGTAAAAAAAAAAAAATAGGGACACCCCAAAAAATGAATAAAAAAATTGGGGTGAAAAAAAAAATGGGAAAAAATTGTTTAAAAATAGGGAAATAGGTTCAGGGCTATTCTGCAAGTATGCGGCCGGTGTTTTCTAGAATAGATTTATAGCGGCAGGTGCACAATTGCAGAATTTTTAGGGACTTAAAAATATGCTAGTACCCATTTTCATGTACCCCAAATTTGATGGGACCACTTAAAAAAACGAAAGAAATAACCTAAGTGCTCTTCTGCATCACTTCTTCAATGTCGGGAAAAAACACCTGCTGCGGCTATTTAAATCCCCGACTTTCATTTAAAGGCTAAAACGGGGGTACCCATAGTGATCCCACATGGTTTTACAACTTTAGGGGGTCCTACAATTTTTTTAAGGAAAAATTCGTAACTTTATGCAAATCCAACTTCGCAGGCTCCCGTTTTTGTTAATTTAATATTGAATACGGGGATAAGCGGGCGCGCGCCCGATACTTTAAAGCAGGTAAAAACTCTGATATGAAACGTAAACTTCGGCAGCGAAGTTTACATTTCATATTGAATACCCCTCATAATGTTGTCAAATAATCATACATCTCTTCACTCATCTCAAAATATTTCCCAACCTGACCTCTCCGCTCAGCACAAGATCTGCGTCTCTCATCCCCATACATTACTTGCTCCCATTCACGGTTACAGGACTTTCTTCGCGCTGCACCACTCTATGGAATAACCTACCTCGCACAATAAGACTTTCTTCTAGTCTCCAATCCTTCAAGCGTTCCCTGAAAACTCACCTCTTCAGGCAAGCTTATCAGATTCCAGAACCTACCACATAACCTTCATAGCTTCCATATCTAATTACATCCCCTTTTACAGTCCACACACAATCTCACACATCATCTTTCTCTCACATCCTCATGACATTTGGTCAATATTCCTGTGTGACTGGATCATGCAGCCAACCAAGAAACTGTGCATTCTGGCTGGACCAAAATGCAATATATAGCACCTATCCTTGTGTATCAATGAATATTTCCCTATAGATTGTAAGCTTGCGAGCAGGGCCTTCCTCCCTATATATCTGTTTGTTATTACCCAGTTTTGTTCTGTTAATGTTCCAATTGTAAAGTGCAACCGAATATGCTGCGCTATATAAGAAACTGTTAATAAATAAATAAATAATAAATAAGAAGAAAGTTGTGGTGCGCTCAGGGACAATGGAGTCAATATTTCTTAGTTTATGTTATTAATGTCTTGCTAAGACTCCCTTTGTGAAGGAGACTAAGTGCCAGGGAAGTTGCTTACATCCTTGAAAAACTCCTTTTTTATGAGTCTTTGTAAAGTCCTAAAGACTTACATCGCAAGACATTAATTAACATAGCGCACCACAAATTTCTTCTTATTTGACTATATATATTAGAGATCGGGATACCTCGATATGTGGAGCAGCTAGAGACACTACATATAAGACCGAGATCACTGTATCCCGTCTACATGTACACAGCATAATGTGGGCCCAGTGTGATCTCACATACCAAAGATTTACAAGGAGAACAAAGGAAACAAACATTTGGATGGAAAATAATAATATACAGAATTAATCTCACATTTACTACTACACAAATATATTATCTGCTCTGCAACATGTGGGAAGGAGCCACACTCACACTCCTCCTCCTCCTCACCCGGACAACACACATGACACACTCACACCTGCACTCATGTGAGACTGCGGAGTGCGACATTGAGCCTAGATTCACACAGTGATAGCAGTCCTGATGCTGGAGCCTGTAATGATATCACTGCCCATCACCCCCCAAACAGGCCTATACACAGCAGGGCCCCCGATCCAAAGCACGGCACACAGCAGGGCCACCATTTCATAGTAAGACCAACAGTAGGGCCCCCAATTCATAGTATGACACACAGTAGTAGTCCCCCTTATAACACATTATTCCACACAGTAGTAATGCCCCTTATAAGACATTATGCCACACAGTAATGGCCTTATGAGACATTATGCTACACAGTAATGCCCCTTATAATACATTATGCCACACTTAGTAATGCTTTTTATAAGACATTATGCCAAACGATAATGCCACTTATTAGATATTATGCCAAAACCAGTAATGCCCTTTATTGGACATTATGCCACACAATAATGCCCCTTATATATGCCAACTGGGGCTGGTCACCTAGTGGTCAGTGGGCATTATTTCAAGGACTGTTTGGTTCATCACGCGGATATCTATCGCTAATTGGGATCTCCAGACTATAGAATGTGGAATAAAGAAACACCATACATCATTGCATTGGACCCAATCGCTGCTGTTTTTGGACCATCACTATAGGGCCCTGTGCCCCTATGATTGAGACTTTGGACTATTATGAACCAGACCCATATGAACAAAGATTGAGTGCACTTTAAACTGACCATGTGCTAGTATAAGGCCGTTATTCACTGTGCATATGAATTATTTATTTATAATTATTTATGTTAGAACATTCAATTGGTATATTTTTAATCTTTATATGGCACCCATTCATATGTATATCTCTAAATTCCTTTTATAGTGTGCTGTTTACGTTTTGTTTCAATCAGCTCAGCAAATGCCCATTGCCCACTGAAGTCAATCACACACATTTCTCCTCAGCCAGCCCCATTTAAGCCACTCTTCAGCCCCCCACCATCAGTCTCAGCTCAGCAAATGCCTACTGCATTCAGTCACAGACAGTGCTCCATTGCTAACCTCCATCTCCCCCCCTCCAGACTCAGCACATGCAGCTCACACTGAATAACTATGTTCCTCTCTGCCACTGTTAACCCCCCCTCCCCCCTTCCCCCCATACTCAGCACCTGCTGTCAGCTGTGCTCACATCTACCACACTACACTGGTGGTGATGCTCAACCTCTGTGCTCAACCCCTCCCAGGCTCATCCTGCACTGCACTTCAGTCTACAGGCACCTCTCTCACAAGTCCAGTGACCACCACCACCACACCACACACCACGTCTGTTCCCCCCTCTTTATTACACACACGGTCTCAGACTGTCTCTACTAAGACTCAGTCAGTCTTAACTCCTCCTGACCTAGCTGGTCCCTCTCCAGCCGGGCTCCAGCAGCAGCTAAGTACTAAGTTAGCTGTGTCAGTCAGGACTAGCAGTAGTGGTCAGGCGCTTGGCTGAGGGCTAGTGACTTATCAGCTGTAGGGCTCACCACCAGGTCACCGGTCCATCTGGTCTGTGGAGAAACTGTTTCTCTCTGTGCTCGACTCCTCTGGCATCCTCAGATCAACATGACAGTCCACAGTCCTCCGCTGGTCCTGGCGTCCATGGTTTCAGCCTGCAGACTGCATCCGCTTCTAGCAGACCTTCTCAGCCAGTAACCACTGCTGCAGTAGCCGTTGTGTGGAATCAATGATGGCACGGGAAGGGATGGAGTGTGACATCACACTCCATCTGTTAAGGGGTCACGTCTCACCAAGCCCTGCCCAAATCTGGCTGGCTGGCTTATTGTATAGGCAGGTGGGTGTGTCCTCAAGGCCAGGAAGCGGGGCAGGCAGTAGGGGTAAGCGCAGCAGGTATTTTTCAGACAGGCAGCCAGTGACACACAGTTAAGCGCAAATGGGCCCGTTAGACTGTTGCTTCTCGGCTGGAACAGCTCTTCTGACCATCGGCCCTTCTGCCAAATGGCTAGTCCATCCCTAGCAGCATCAGATCACTTGCAAAAACATCGCCCATCTGAGTAACCCTCAGGTTACTCAGTAGGGCTGTGTCACATCCATAGCCGAGGCACTCCCAGAAAATCCTGCAACATGCCCCTGTTTTCAGAAATTCTGCCCGGAGCCACCCCCTCCCCACCCCCAAATGGCTGCAGCCTGATTCTTAGGGAGTACTATGTGCAATGTTGTAGGACCTTTCCTGCACTTATACAGATTGGGTCGTGCGCAGTCCCCTAGCCATTGGAGATGTACTCAATCCATCGGGTTTGCATACAACTCTGAATCAGGCACTGCAATCTTACATTTTTTATGCAATATATAACCAACTCTACATCAGCCCCATAGTATGCAAGACATCAGGATCTGAACTGAAAAAAATCCTTTAAAAGTAGTACTTACAGTACATATGCAATAATTAGTATGAAAATTTCCAGTTATTAAATATAGCTTTTTATTTAGTGATCTCTCAGCCCACTTAGCAAACAACAGCAATGCAATTGTCACTTGAAAAGAATATTTAATCTGAGAATTAAAATCGTTGTCATAATGGAAGTGTAGAGCACTACCCTGAAACGGCCATTGACTGTTACTACATATTATCACTAGGCTGTTACTAAGTATACATTTTGCCACTCTGTATTTGTAACATGCACTTTTGATTGAACTTAATATGGCTGTATCTACAATACAATTTTATTGATTATTTTTGCTATAAGGTGGTGTGTTGGTCTCCTTTTTTATTTCCCTGGAAACTGAATGTATGTATATATGATATATATATATATATATATATATATATATATATATTAGGGGTGAGCGGGTTCGGATTTCTGAAATCCGAACCCCCCCGAGCCCCCCCAATCCGAGGCTGATCCGAGTCAGGCTCGACTTTTCCCGCCTGACTCGGATCTGAAATCGAGGCAAAACGTCATCATCCCGCCTTCCGGGTCTCGCGGGTTTTGGATTCTATATAAGGTACCCGCGTCGGTGTCATTTTCTCACTCGGCTGTGGACAGTGAAGAGGGAGGGTGGGAGTTAGGGCAGCCTGGGCTGTGTAGTGTAGTGTAGTGCTGTGCTGTGCTGCGCTGTGCTGCTGTTGTCCATAGGGGCTGTGCCCACTCCTCCAAAGTCCATAGGGGCTGGTTGTGTTGTGATGTGCTGCTGTTGTCCATAGGGGCTGTGTCCACTCCTCCAAAGTCCATAGGGGCTGGCTGTACTGTGTTGTGCAGTTAGTTGTCCATAGGGGCTGTGTCCACTCCAAAGTCCTGTGTAGTGTCCCAATCCTAAAGGGGTGCTGTAGCGTTGTCCAGGGGGTGCTCTGTCCATCAGGGGTGCTCCCCCCAAGTGCAAAAAAATTAAATCTTTTTTCTGTGTTTGTGAATTGTGTGCGCAGTAGCCACACGTGCATCAACATAGTAGCGCCAAGTGTGCACCTGTGTCATAAGTAAAGGGCCGGCTGGCTTGACCATTAAAGGGTGCTGTAACCCACAATGCGCACTCCAAAGCAAATAAAAAAATATTTTCTGTGTTTGTGAATTGTGTGCACTGTGGCTGCACGTGCATCAACAAAGGAGCAGCGCCAAGCATGCGCCTGTGTCATAAGTAAAGGACCGGCTGGCTTGACCGTTAAAGGGTGCTGTAACCCCCAAAGTGCACTCCAAAAAAAAAAAATATATATATATTTTTGTGTTTGTGAATTGTGTGTGCAGTAGCCGCAGTGCATCAACAAAGTAGCGCCAAGCATGCGCCTGTGTCATAAGTAAAGGACCGGCTGGCTTGACCGTTAAAGGGTGCTGTAACCCCCAAAGTGCACTCCAAACCAAATAAAAAATATTTTCTGTGTTTGTGAATTGTGTGCACTGTGGCTGCACTTGCATCAACAAAGGAGCAGCGCCAAGTGTGCGCCTGTGTCCCATAAGTAAAGGGCCAGCTGGCTCATTTCTTAAAGGGTGGTGTAACCCACAAAGTGCACTAGTCTCCAACAAAAATAAAAAATTATTTTCTGTGTTTGTGTGCGCCTTAGACACACGTACATATCAATATAACATAAATGGAGGACCAAACTTTCTACGATAAAATTAAATAGGGAAAGATCAAGAACCACTTCCTCCTAGTGCTGTTGCTTCTGCTGGGAGTTGTTCATCATCCCAGAGAGGAAGTAGGAACATCACTACTTTTACTAAACAATTGACCCTCCAACAGTCCTTAGCAAGGAGGATGAAGTACGACAGCAGTCATCCTGAAGCAAAACGTATTACTGAGGCCTTGACTGCTATGTTGGTGTTAGACGTGCGTCCGGTATCCGCCATTCGTGCAGTGTGATTTAGACAATTGATGGAGGTAGTGTGTCCCTGGTTCCAAATCCCGTCTAGATTCCACTTCACTAGGCAGGCGATACCGAGACTGTACAGAAACGTCACAAAAAGTGTCCTCAGTGTCCTGAAAAATGCTGGTGTACCCAATGTTCACTTAAACACGGACATGTGGACAAGTGGAACAGGGCAGACTAAGGACTATATGACTGTGACAGCCAACTGGGTAAATGTATCACTTTACGCAGCAACAACAGCAGTGCCACCAGTAGCAGCATTTCAGAAACGCCAGCTCGTTCCAAGGCAGGCTACGCTGTGTATCACCGGTTTCAGTAAGAGGCACACCGCCGACAACCTCTTAGAGAAACTGAGGGAAATCATCGCCCAGTAGCTTACCCCACTTAGACTCTCCTGGGAATTTGTGATATCTGACAACGCCACCAATATTGTGCGGGCATTACATCTGGGAAAATTCCAGCACGTCCCATGTTTTGCTCACACAATAAACTTGGTGGTGCAGAATTTTCTGAAAAGCGACAGGGGCGTGCAGGAGACGCTTTGGGTGGCCCGAAAAATTTCTGGCAACTTTTGCCATTCAGCGACTGTGTGCGCCTGTGTCATAAGTAAAGGGCCAGCTGGCTTGTCCGTTAAAGGGAGCTGTAACCCCCAAAGTGCACTCCAAACAAAATAAAAAATTCTTCTTTTTTCTGTCTTTGTGAAATGTGTGGGCTGTAGCCACACCTGCATCCTCAAAGCAGCAGCGACAAGCGTGCGTCTGTCTGTTAAAGGGTGGTGTAATCCTCAAAGTGCGCTCCACAAACAATAAAAATATTCTTCTTTTTTTTCTGTCTTTGTGAATTGTGTGGGCTGTAGCCGTACCTGCATCCTCAAAGCAGCAGCGACAAGCGTGCGTCTGTCTGTTAAAGGGTGGTGTAACCCTCAAAGTGCGCTCCAACCAAAATAAAATAATCTTCTTTTTTTCTGTTTGTGTGTGAAATGTATGCGCAGTAGCCGCACCTGCATCCTCAAAGCAGCAGCGACAAGCGTGCATCTTTCTGTTAAAGGGTGGTGTAACCCTCAAAGAGCGCTCCACAAAAATAAAAAATTCTTCTTTTTTTCCTGTCTTTGTGAATTGTGTGGGCTGTAGCCGCACCTGCATCCTCAAAGCAGCAGCGACAAGCATGCGTCTGTCTGTTAAAGGATTACATCGGTGACAGCATCCAAGTAGGCATGTCAGACAGTCCGTACCTGTACTGGCAGGAAAAAGAGGCAATTTGGAGGCCCCTGTACAAACTGGCTCTCTTTTACCTGAGTTGCCCCCCCTCCAGTGTGTACTCCGAAAGAGTGTTTAGTGCAGCCGGGAACCTTGTCAGTGAATGGTGTAGGAGGTTGCTTCCACAAAATGTGGAGATGATGTACATAAAAATGAATTATCAACTCTTCCAGGGAGACCAGCCTCCAGAACGTACAGAGGGACCTGTGGTTGTGGATTCCAGCAGGGATGAATTAATACTCTGTGAGGATGAGGATGTACACAACACTGAAGAGGGTGAGGAATCGGTGGATGAGGAGGATGAGGACGACATCTTGCCTCCGTAGAGCCAGTTTGTGCTGGGACAGATTAATTGCCAGCTTGTTTTGTGGGGGCCCAAACGAACCAATCATTTCAGCCACAGTCGTGTGGCAGACCCTGGTGCTGAAATGATTGGTTTGTTAAAGTGTGCATGTCCTGTTATATACAACATAAGGGTGGGTGGGAGGGCCCAAGAACAATTCCATCTTGCACCTCTTTTTTACTTTGCATTATGTAATGTTTGGGGCCTAGTTTTTCAAACTGCCATCCTGTCTGCCACTGCAGTGTCACTCCTAGATGGACCACGTGTTTGTGCCGCCCACTCGTGTCACTTAGCATAGTCATCCAGCTACCTCGGTGCAACCTTTTGGACATAAAAACACCATTGTGAGGTGTGAGGTGTTCAGAATAGACTGGAAATGAGTGGAAATTAAGGTTATTGAGGTTAATAATAGCATAGGAGCAGAAAAACCCACAAATTCTGTGATTTTAGCTGTTTTTATGCTTTTTTAAAAAAAAATACAGATCCAAAACACAAAACCCAGAACCCAAAACACGGAAGGGTGGTTTTGGCAAAACCAATCCAGATCCAAAACACGAAGAAAGATCCAGATCCAAAACCAAAACACGAAAAGAGGCCGGCGCACACCCCTAATATATATATATATATATATATATATATATATACATACATATATATATATATATATATACATATATATATATATATATACATATATATATATATATATATATATATATATTATAAGGGCCCTTATATTAAAGAAAAAAAAATGATAGAAGCATCGTGCTACTGACAGGATGAAATGATGATATTAATTAATACAGTATATAAAATGTATAAATAAATTTAAATCAAAATCATAAAGAGTCAGGTTCAGAAAAAGACAAACTAAATAATAATAATAATACAGTGGTAAATTAATCTAAATAAAGCATGTGAGGTCAGATACTGAATAGCATTAGCGGTGGAGCGACCAGGCAATGGCAGCGGGTGGTAGAAGCGGCGGGGATCCGGCAGCGGTGGCTAAGCGGACACCAGCTGCGGTGGTGCAGACATCATCGGCGGCAGCACGAGTGTCAGCGGCGGCGGCAGAGTGGGCGTGAGCGGGACCCAGCGGCGGGGATACTGGTGGCAGTGTGTGTTGGCGGCAGGCTTGGATCCGAGAGGATCCAGTCCTTGCCTGCCATTCTGCAGAGTTCGGCAGCGGAGCCCACTTAAAAAAAGGCTCCACAGCGCAATTTTTGAAATCCAAAGATGGCCGCCGCGAGCTAATCACTGCTCACGCCGTCATCGCCCTGCACCCTTGTCTGGCTTATATAAGCCAGCATGAGGAGGTGGCATGGCAGTCCGACGGCCGGGAGGAAGCAATGAAGAACTCCTGAAGCAGAAAGACGCTGGAAAACCTACTGGGCGGCAGCCACGAAAATGAGCTGACACAGGCTGCTGCTCACTAGGTGAAGACTCCGAAGTCCTGGCAATTTGGCGCCCACCAGGCGAAGACGCTGAAAGTCCTAGTGGGTGGCAGCAACATGAAAAAGAGCTGACACAGTCTGCAGCCCACTAGGAGAAGATACCAAAGCCCTGGTGGGTTGCTCCCACCAGGCAAAGACACCAAAGCCCTGGGGTAGTGGCAGCCATGTAAAAGAGCTTAAAGGCCGCCGTCCCTCAGGTGAAGACCTGTAAAATAAAATATTAAAATAATAAAGTGTTTTGTGTTTATTTTTTATTTTTTTACAGGTGGACTACAGGTCCTAATACCTAATGCCCTGCATGCTGGTACTTGTGGTTCTCCAAGTAACAGCATGTAGGGGAGGCTTGCTGGGATCTGTGGTTCACCTGCAAAGGAAAATAACCCCAAGCTATCAGCCTAGGCCTGGTTTGCCCTAGAGAGGGGAACCCATTTATTGGGGGGGTCCCAGCTCCCCAGGAATCTCTGTCCTAGGCTGGCTAGTGGTCAGGGTTAATGCTTCAGCTGGGGGGCCCTGTGAAAGGGCTCCCCTGGCTGTGGCATTAGCCCCCCACTAAAAAAAAGTCTGGTGCTGGTTCTGGATAATACAGGGAGACCCTACTCATTTTTTCATCCTGTATTTCAGGAACCAGGACCGGATCAGAGGCCAGTGATGACTGCGCAAAGTACGGGGGACCGCTACATCGTTTGTCCTCCAATTTTGGCAACCAGGGATAGTTCTGATTAACCCAGTGCTGGTTATGCTCCCCAGGGATCCCCGGCCTGGGATGACAAGTGGTCAGGGTTAATGCTTCGGCTGGGGTGCCCGGTGAAAGGGCTCCCCTGGCTGTGGCATTAGCCCCCTGCAAGAAAAAGTATGGTGCTGGTTCTGGATAATACAGGGGAACCCTACTAATTTTTTTCCTATATAATTCCAGAATCAGGACTGGATCAGAGCCCAGTGCTGGTTGCACAAAGTACGGGGGACCTACGTCATTTGTCCCCTGTATTTTGGCAACCAGGGCTGGTTCTGACTAGCTCGGTGCTGGTTGTGCTAGATACAGGGGACCCCCTATGCTTTTTGTCCCCTGTATTTTCACAACCATGTCTGGCCGTCAAAAGCCTGGGGCTGGTTGTGCTTTGGAGGGGGCACCTTTTTTTTAATTTTACACATTAAATTTTTAACATCGGTGCATAAATGGATCTCACTGATGCGTCTGTGCATCTGTGACTTATTGATTTTATTTTCTCAGGTGCATGCCCAGTACTGGTGAGCCCTCTGTCACCCACTGATGCCCCTGTGCACTGCCTCACTGCTGCCACTGCTCCGCACCCCCGCTGCTGCCGCTACTGTGCACACCTACAGCCTGCCCCCGCAGCCATCTCTCATTCTGCACCTCCCAAACCACCTCTTGTGTGCCGGCCCCTCTTCCATCTGCACTAGTGTATCATTTTGTTGTCCTTCTCCCCTACAGGTGGCTTGGTTTGCTCCTCCAAACCCTGATAGTTAATAAATTTTAAAAAAGCAATGAAATTTCATAGACAAAAAACCTTATGGTTTCACATGTCGCATTAAGGCTTCTTAGACATGATCTGAAATGTCACAAAACCTATTGAATTTCTGCCACTCAAATTTCAACTAGCAATGAAATTACAATCATTAAGGCTGACGCCTTAATGGACGTGTTCCTTGCATAATACAGATATGGTATGCCATGACACCATGTGGTTAACTGCAGATTCAGCACTCTCAGAGAGTGAGATTGCTGTCACACTCAAAATGGTGGAGCTGCTAATTCACAGAATTGTGTGCTCATTGGAATACACACATGCAGTCTATGCAACTGAGGTCTGAGCAGAACATAGAGCTGCGCAGATGGGATAAAAGTATGGTGGATGGGCAGAAGACAGAGCGGTGTGGATGGGGCAGAAAGAAAGGCATGGAGAGGGTGAGATTAAGCAGTACAGATGGGGCGAGCCAAAGTGATGCAGATTGGTGGAAAACAGTGATGCACATGGGCAGGAGGCAGAGTGGTATGGTTTGGGGGAGCAGAGCAGATGGGTAAAGACAGATTGGTGTGGTTGAGGAATACAGACTAGCACAATGGGAGAACACACAACAGTAGGGATTGGGGAAGACAGATTGGTGTGGATGAGTGGGAAGACAGAGTGGAGCGGGTGGGAGGGGAAAGACAGAATGGCATGGTTGGGGATGGACAAAATGGTGAAGAAGGAGAAAGAAAGAGTGGCAGAGATGACGGGAAGACATAGTGATGTGGCTGGGGGTAAGGCAGTGGTGCAGATGGAAGGAAACACAGTGGCACGGATGCTGGAAGACAGGGCGGTGCATATGGGGAAAGACATATTGGTGTGGATGAGGGCATGCAGACTAGCACAGTTGGGAGACCACACAGCTGTAGGGATTGGGGAAGTTATAGCAGCATGGAGGCGAAGATAGTGTAGATGCAAAGATAGAGTATGATAGTTTTAGCAATTAGAGAGCTGAATGTGTATAATTAGATGGATGTTTTGAGTGAGAAGGATGTTGGAACCCAGTGGGATTATTGTGGTGACTGAATGGGAAGATTGTGGGCACTGAATGAGATCAGGCTTGCCTACCCTCCTGATTTGGCCGGGAGTCAAGCCTCCCGGCAGCCGCCGACCCTCCCGGCAGCCGCCGACCCTCCCGGCCAACCCCAGAGTAAATATAGAAACCGTGTCATTGTAGCCCCGCCCCCTGCTTCACAATACCATTTATTCAGGCATTGTGAAGAAGGGGCAGGGCCACGATGATGCGATCACGCCCCCGGCCCCACCCACAATACATCATTATTGCCCGGCCACGCTCCCCACTGTAAGCAGACATTCAGCTCCCTCTCGGAAAGAGGGAGCTGAATGTCGGCAAGTATGAATGAGATGTGTGTGCCACATAACTGCTCAAAAATCAGTTGCATAGACTGCATGTGTGTATTCCAATGAGCAGACAATTCTGTGAATTAACAGCGCCACCATTTTGTGAGTGACAGCAATCTCACTCTGTGAGAATGCTGAATCTGCAGTTAACCAAATGGTGTCATGGCATACCATATCTGTATTACGCAAGGAACACTTCCATTAAGGTGTCAGCCTTAATGATCATAATTTCATTGCTTTTTAAAGTTTGAGTGGCAGAAATTCAATAGGTTTTGTGAAATTTCAGATCACGTCTAAGAAGCCTTAATGGGATATATGAAACCATAAGGTTTTTTATGGAATATATATATATATATAAATAAAAATACAATTTGGTACTGAAAAAAGCGCTAAGACCAGTGGATTTCTGTGTAATTGTTCTTAGATAAATCAATCTGTTCAACTATAATTCCACAATATCTCACGGTGGCAGCTCTATGTTCTCCAATTGGACCGTTGCCAGATCCCCCAAGTTTATAAAATAGAAAAGGTGAGAACAAGCGCCTTATAGTGTAATATGATTAACAAAATACCAGCACATTGCTTAATAATAGAATGCGTACCATATTAATCTAAATTAATAGGCATGTAGTATTGTGGGCCTGATTCAGACCCAGACGCTAAGCGGCGGATGCTTGCGCGAACCAGTCACTGCTTCGGGGAATCATGCGCTCGTAGTACACAGACTGGACGCTACTTTGAGTGACAGAATGTGCCGTTTGTGGGTAGTAACAGGGGAAGGTGCTTGTGAGCGGGGGAGTGATGCTACAAACGTAGGCGTGTCTTAGCATCAAAACTGAGTTTTATGGGTGTGCATAATTAGCATGGAAACGTCATTGTACACTTCACTTGGTTGTATTTCAGCCTGCAGTGATCGCAGTGCTTCGGTGGGGTAGAGTCTACCTCAAGCGCTGTGTGCTGCTCCGATGGCTCTCGATGGTTCTGATTAATCATACACTTCCTGGAGATGACGTGTGTTGAGAAGGAAAAGTGGGCATCTTTAGACCAGCGTGTGTTTGCTCTGCCATCGCTAAGACATAGAGGGTGTCCTTACACCAGACAGTGCGATCACTGAATTTGCATAACAAACCCTTTTGGCAGAGAGAGCGCAGCTTAGCCTCTGGGTCTGAATCGACAGCTGTGTCTTTTCCTGGAACCACACCAGCGATACCTCTACTGCATGCAATATGTGGCACTTACTGTAACTCCAGCAATCACAACAAAGAGGGAGAGAAGAATGCTCTCATAGTGTAGTAGGTAGTAGTTCAATAACATTTATTTAAAAATATCACACAAACACACATAAAGATGGAAAATTACATTTAAAAAGTTTCAAAAAGGTTTATCTGAGAAGTCCTGGTGAAGTCCTGCTATTATTGCCTAAGTGATCCCTATGGCTACATGCATTTCATATAAGGATCCTCTTGGCCACTTATATGGAACCTTGTAAAACACAATACATGAGCAAGCCCTGAGAAGTATCTGTGTGTTTTCATCAACAAATAGATCTTACTAACTGCTTTGGGGCTCATTTACATTTGGATGGAAGTCCATTTTATGACATGTCTCCAGGATGTAGCAGTACATGTCCACTTTATCGCCACGCTCATAGGTGTTACTTTCACAATCTCCCTGAAGTATGCATTGAGGTGTGCCCTGATGACAGCTAGGTACATCTATAACTTGATTGTGTGTGTAGGTTAATCTTCCACAAACTTGCAGGCTCAGCGAATCGCATCATAGCCAGTCCTGTCTATGTGATGCCACAGTTTGCGACTTTGTGCTGAGGGGGCCATGTAATTGGCTGAGTTTATCTACCCGAGTACATTTGCTTATGCAGGTGCTCACGCTTCATGTTACATGCCAGAATGACATCTGCATGTTCCTTGGTAATCCAAACATGGGGATAAATTATGTGGCAACAGGCACAGAGTACCTAAAAATTAGGTGTGACTGAGGAGGAATTGCTTTATGGGTCTAGCAAAGTCTTCATTCACTTTTGATACATAATGATAATCAGACCATTGTGCTTTTTAATTACACCTTGAGAATCATATACTGATATATTAATTAGTGTTATGGGAATTGAAATGTACAGGCAGGAAACATGGATGAATACATTGATTATTCTAGAGCTGGAACTGAGCAGTGCAGTGATCGATCGGTTTTGACCATCAACATTAAGATCTTAAAACACATCTATGAACCATGCATCAAATAGACAGCTCAACAAGTAGTAATAAGAAGCTGATTTCATTTACAGGAAAATCCAACCAAGATCCATTTTTCCCCTTTTTTATTTTACAATTGACTGGTAAACTGACTGATAAGTGCCATAGTTAGTTTTATTAATTTGGTTTAATTTACTACTTGATTAAAACGTTACACTTGATTAGTATTTACAGACGTGAATACACATTTTTCCAGTTACATTTCCCATTGTTATACAGTAGTATATAGCATCGAAGGACATACAAAAAAATGTATAAAGAAGCATGTATGAATTCTATTTAACCCGTATAACAAGTTTCCTCTGTTAATTTGTGATAGTGCTATATATTATGCACCACATTACCAAAAAATAAATCTATTTACAGGCACCGCAAAAAAGTACCTGTCCTAAAGTGATTGTGTAACCTATTGGGAACATTGCACTGTGGTATCCATACCAGGGGCTGGCTGGCAACTTTTAGCCTCGGGGGCAAATGCATGCAGGTGGCCCTGGCAGAGGAGTAGCATATAGCCAGGGTGCCCGGAGCACGTGCGTGCTACGGCGCCCCCCATCCCCCCTCAATTGTTCCAGGGAAGAGGCGGGTCCATATGGAATTAATGTAAAAATAAAGATTAGGGGCAGCCCCCTGTAGTGGTGCCCATATGCAGTGCCCCCTGTGCCCCAGAAGAGGACCCCCTTATGCATGCCTCCAGTACTGCCCCAGTAGTGATCCCCCTATGCAGTGCCCCTCATACAGTGCCCCCAGCAGTGGGCCCCCTGTGCAGTGCCCCTTGTGCCCCCAATAGTAAGCCCGTTATATAGTGCCCCCAATAGTGGTACCCCCTATGCACTGCCCCCAGCAGTGGTCCCCCCCTTGTAGTGCCCCCAGTAGTAGTACCCCCTTTGTAGTGCCCCCAGTAGTAGTCCCCCCCTTGTAGTTCCCCCAGTAGCAGTCCCCCCCTTGTAGTGCCCCCCGTAGTAATCCCCCCTTGTAGTGCCCCCAGTAGTAGCCCCCCTTGTTGTGCCCCCAGTAGTAATCCCCCTTGTAGTGCCCCCAGTAGTAGTCCCCCTTGTAGTGCCCCCAGTAGTAGTCCCCCTCTTGTAGTGCCCCCAGTAGTGCTCTCCCCCTTGTAGTGCCCCCAGTAGTAGTCCCCCCCTTGTAGTGCCCCCAGTAGTAGTCCCCCCTTGTAGTGCCCCCAGTAGTAGCCCCCCTTTGTTGTGCCCCTAGTAGTAATCCCCCATGTAGTGCCCCCAGTAGTGCTCTCCCCCTGTAGTGCCCCCAGTAGTAGTCCCCACCTTGTAGTGCCCCCAGCAGTAGTCCCCCCCTTGTAATGCCCCCAGTAGTGGACTCCCAATTGTAGGGTCCCAAGTAGTGCTCTCCCCCTTGTAGTGCCCCCAGTAGAAGTCCCCCCCTTGTAGTGCCCCCAGTAGTACTCTCCCCCTTGTAGTGACCCATGTAGTGCCCCCCCCCAGTAGACACACGTAATAAAAAAAAACACTTACCTGAATCCTCGCTCCTGCCGCCGCCATAAGCTCCTCCATTTGTCCTCACCGGGCCGGGCTGCTCTGCATTATGGGAGAGATGTCATGACGTCATGACATCTCTCCCATTACCCACTGCAGGAGCCGGAAGATGGAGAGGCTCCTGCAGTGGGCGCAGCAGCAGTCAGTGAGAGTCTGACAGACTCTCATTGGCTGCCACTCAAAACAAACACACAGCTGCCGGCGCTGGTTGCTGTGTGTTTTGTCAGTCACTGTGTAGCGCTCGCTACACTACACGCACGGTGCAGCTGTGTCACAGAGACACAGACTGCCCGCGGCCCGCATGGTGTTGTGGCCCGGGGGCACATGGCACCCTGCCCCCCGGCCCAGCCCGCCACTGATCCATACCACATACCTGATCCCTGCAATGTTTAAGTTAATTAATTATTTTCCCCTCTCAAGCCTGTTCATTAAAACTACAAGGAATGAAAACAAATTAATAATAATAATAATAATAATAATAATAATAATAATAATAATAATAATAGTTAAATAACCATTCGTTTTAAATACTAAACACATCTGCAGTAGCTGTCCATACAATGGTGGTTATTTTTAAGATATAAACCTGGAATATCTTAAAATAAGCAAAAAAAATGATGACATCCATAGCAGCCAATCAGATATATACTTTCATTTTCTAACACTACTAGAAGAATGAGATTCAGGATCTGAGTGGCTGCTACTGGTTAACATCTTTTTAATATATACCCATTTCTATTTTGTATTACAGGTTAAGATTTCACTTAAAAGAATGAAATGTGCTAAAAATTTATACAACAGAAAATACAATAGTGAGCCTAGTAGTATACAGACAAAAGTACCTGTATTTTAGGCAAACACTACCCAGAGCACATTTTGAGGGAATTTAATAAAAAATGATTTGTCAAAATACATATTTTCAGCGATTTTTGAACCAGGATTTAAAATGTCCATTTCTAAAAGGCAAAACTAACTTAGCTTTAACTTTACAAAATTATTGTTTTAAATCCTGAGCAAAAAATCAGCAATTATGACAAATCACTATTATTTCCCCCCCAAAAAAAGTTATCTTAAATTGCACTTTTTAAATAATTAAATTCAGTAGGTTTTACACAGGTGAAAAACAACATCTCATATAAAAATAAGAGATAATTGGAAAGATAGATTTATATTAGCACAAGTACAATACACATTCTTGTCATCTTCTTTTCAAAGAAATTTAAATACACCAGATTGAATCCATTTCACAGTGTCATCAGACATGGAGAAACAAGTACAATAGGGCAATCCAGAAATTACAATTGATTATAATGATGTGCTTATCTTCACAGGGTTAATCCCAGAACATACAGACATAGCAACATGAATGTGTACATTTAATGATGATCAAAGTACAAGAAATAAATCTGTAGATTATAGAAATAACATCCTTTTTGTGAAATAACATTATTGTAATATTATTGAGTTTGGGAAGAACCCTACTGTACATGAATATTTCATGATAACATACTTACTGATTGCACCTGCAGCATGTTCTTCCTGAGATAATTTAAGGTAAAAACAATTTATCTGTGTCTACAGAGACTTGAAATTTATTCTAACAGAAAAGTAATTACTTTGGTCAAATATTCTCATTGGCTTTCAATGGTTACAGTTTAGTCAACAAAACAAAGTAAAACACACAGCACTGTTTTTTAATTAGTCCATCATAAAAATTATACTTAAACTACTGGGCTGTGGATAAGAGTGATATTATACAGTGCTATGTTAACTGATAGTAAACACTGACCATTCCATCCTATAATGATATACAGTATATCACAGGTAAGTTGGTGAGGCTTGAGGCTTCTTATTTTTATGATACAGCTGTTTAATGAAATCACTGCTAAGAAATGATTTTGGTGAACAATGCGCCCTTATGGAATGACTGACACATTTCAGCAATAATACGTTGTAAATATAAAATGTTTCATTATTATTAAATACAGTACAAATACATCAACATGTATTTTATTGGACTATGTACTTATAGTGCAGTAACTGATCAAAGTATCTAATTTTCTATATTATCTCATCTTACGTTACCACATTTTCTTGATGGTTGCACAATATTCAATACAAAGCATTTCAATTTGAGTATGTATATATATTATACAGTTTTATATTGCAATTCACTCCTACCATTGAGCTGTCTGTAGACTATGTCCTCTAAAAGGGAGAGCCTTTTCAGCACTGCCTCCTGGATAGGGCTGACCCCATGGGTGGTAAAGTTTGTCACCTCTGCCCTTGGATGGATCTCATGGAAGGACTCCCCACCTTTCAAAGTAATTGGTCTACACTTAGCCAAAAACAGAACAAATCCAGCAACAGCTATCAGGTTCAACACCAACAAGATTTTAACTCTTCTCAGAGAAGCCATCAACCTCCACAATCTTGATTCTTCAGTTTTTCTTGGAATAACTGAAATTTTTGCCAATGTCTAAATTGGTATGGAAGCAGTTAAACATCACTGTAAAAAAGAAAAATGTAAAATTCCAAGCGGAGACATTCAGAACTAGTTCGACCGGTGACAGCAAAAACTTCCTAATACTACTGATGACAACAGAGTTAAGAACACAATCTGAAAGTGGGAACTGATTTCAGATCTGGAATCCAAAGCTGCACAGCCAATCAACGTGCAGTGTTTTTACAGGTGCCTGTAAAAACATTTATAGAGGAGGATCTGCACCCTCAGCATGTCCAGGAGGCGATAGAAAGAGAGTTTACAAACTGGGTAACAACTGGAACTCCCCAGCATGCAAATGACCCTCAGATAGTATTCCACGTATTATATCCAGATGATGGATGAAAGCCAATCAGTATTCCATATGGGAATTGTTGCAACTGTAGCATATGTATCTTAATTGTGCCTGAGTCCAGCAAATGTCCAGAGATTTGAATTATTTACTTACAAGGTCCAGTGAGAAACAGTCAAAACACAAGCTTGAACTTCAGTAACATCCAGTACTATACAGCAGCAATGTGGATGAATAGAGACATTTTAAGCACAGCATTGGAATCTTATTAAATATTTTCACTGTAGATAGATGCAAAGCAAAAGCCACACACATCACCAGACTCATAAAAAAATACATTAGCCTGTAAAGTTACTCATTGGGTGCGGTAAGGTAAATGTAACTGATAACAATATTGATAATAATGACAAGTGTTCTTACAATTGTAGACTCTTTTGCTGCAATATATTTGCAGAGAGCACATAGTAACTATCCAGGGTGATAGTCAGGCATATAAGTCAGCAGCAGCCTTCATCACAGCACAGAAGGGACAAGTGTGAATGTGGGAAGAGAATATTGCAGAGGAAATTGACAATGCGGCAAAGCTTGCTGACCGCACTTCCCTGAACTCCTGATTCCAACCTGAGCACAGCAGCAGCAGAAGCGGTCTTAGGAGCTGATTCCTCCCATCACATCCCACTCTTGTCAGGCTCCAGCAGCAGCAGCAGCTCTCCCTCTCAGTGTGCTGTCCATGGGAAGGATGCAGAGTCTCAGGTGATGGTGATTGTGCTGTCTTGGTCCTGGTACTGCTGCTGCTGGGGAATCTTTCTGCTGGTGCTGGAAGAAGCTGCTCTCTCCTGTGCTCCCATTTCTCTTAGCTGGTTATTTCTGTGCAGAGACATCCTCCCGTGTGCTGCCTGAATCCCATGCTACATGCCTACAGAAAGGCTGCACGGAAAATGTGGTCTGGATTTATGAATCTGCAGCTGGATACATTCAGGGCTCAGGAGAACAAGGCTTTACTGTCCTGTTTACACAATTTAAGTGCTCAGTGGTCAGCAAGACTAGGGAATTACTGTACCACCTCAAATAATTAATGCACAGGACTGAATATGCAACTAAAAGAGTGCATCAAAAAAGAATACATTTTTACATACTGTATATCTGATATTAATATTGTTATGTGGTTCCTCATACTAGATTATATACAGCAGTCATCAGGTAATATTATAACATGGCTTGGCTACATTTAATGAATAATATTACATAAGAAAAATGAGCAAAATAACTATTTGCCATTGGGCCAGCCATAAAACCAAATTACATAATCAATTTTTACTATTATGATGCTGTTTACATCTGTAAAAATATTAGAAATAAAAATATTTTTATGTTTACAATGAGAAAGGCAAGTCAGTTCGGCCATTATAAGTAATAAATAATATATAAGCATTTATTGCAAAACAGATTTAAACCAATTTATTGAGATTACTATTAGTGTGATGAGAAATGACTTTCTGCAAAATGCAAATGTAATAAATGCTGTAGGTGGATTTCCCATATGCTGTTACATTCAGTCAGATCCTTTTTAGAAGCTAAAGTAATACTAATTGCAATTCTGTAGATAGATAAAGCAGTTTGCAAATCTGAGCACAGTCAGTAATAGCAGCAGATAGTAAGGGGAGCAATAGAGATCCTGTAAAGAAATGACAGCGATGGGGCCCGCACGGTGTATATGATATTATAAATAAAGCCAGCAAATGCAGCAATCTGGTTATTACTCCTTAATTCTTTTATTTACACCTTAAATCTACTAAAAATGTATTAAATACTATACAGTCATATGTATCTGTCAAGAGTTATTAAAAACAGTGTATTGTTTGGCAGATATTGTCACATTTTTGTCTGCATGTTATTAGTAGATATAAAATTAACAAATGTTCTACATAGGAAAAATGATAACATTCTGGATGGTAGAAGTCTGTCGAGCAGGACAGGAAAATGTTAAATTAAATATGATTAATGATAAAATGGGATCTTAACCATAGTTAATTGTTTATATGATTTTGTAGCGAGGAGTTGACAGCATAGGTTACATTAAATAATTTGGTCTGGATGTACTAAAGGGAAAAAGCAAGCACAAATCCAAAAAATTTCTGTTTTTCGGCATTTTGGTCACATTTCCCATATGTACCAAGCTCCGGAATGCTTTACTTTCCAGAGCTTGGACCCGGTGGGCAACGCCATGGTCTATAGATGGTGTTGCCCAATAGGAGCCTATGGGCTTCTTTTTGCCTTATGTCATGGGAGGGAATCATTCCCAGTGTCCCCCGTGGCGCGTACGTCATACGACGAAAGTGCAAAAATGGACACCCGAGGGACTTCTGCGTCATAAATCCAGAAGTTCCCTCTTCGCAAAGGACAGTTCTTTTCAGAAGAGCCGTCCTTTGTGACTTTAACTGCCCACCTGCTTATCCTCCTTTGCTTCTCCCGAGGAGGAATAATTAAAAGTAGGCAAGTATGTGTTAAAGTTAAAGTGTGATTTATACCAAATAAGTTGCTGCTTGGTCATAGGTCTCCACAGGTTTTTCCTACTTAGGTGAGTGGGATGCGGTCAGGATATGGCGAGCGCTATCCCACCCACCGATATCCCGACTCTCACATCCCGACATGGGACCAAAGATAGGCGTCAAAATCCCGACGCCTAGCATTAGCCCCACTATTAAATCCTGACACCCGGCATACCGAACGAAGGTAAGCCGGGTGTTTTAGCGTCTAGCCCCGGGGAGGAGGGTTAGCTTTAGGGACCCCTGGGGGGACTTAGGGTTAGGCACCCCCCGCCGGGATGGATAGGGTTAGAGCAGGGAAAGGGGGGTCAAGTTTAGGCACCAGTAGGGGGAGGTAATGGCTAGGCACCCCCCCGGTAGGGTTAGGTTTAGGGTGTGGGGAGGGGGGTTAGGTTTAGGCCCTAATGGGGGAGGTTATGGTTAGGCACTGGGGGGGGCTAGAGTTAGGCACCACTAAGGGAGGGTTAGGTTAGGGCAGTGGTTCTCAAACTTGGTCCTCAGGACCCCAAACTTGGTCCTCAGGACCCCACGCATTTTCCAGGTCACCCAGAAGGAGCACAGGGGTATTCATTACTCACTGACACATTTTAAAAGATCCACAGGTGGAGCTAATTATTTCACTTGTGATTCTGCGAGGAGACCTGCAAAACATGCACTGTTTGGGGTCCTGAGGACCATGTTTGCGATCCTGTGGGTTAGGGAGAGGGGAGGGTTAGAGTACTTACCTGCTGCTGTCGGGATTTCGACCCGTTGGGCGGCCGCTGTCGGTATTTGATTCGGCAGCTAAACAGTCGCCGGCATAACATGCCAATTTCGGTGTGTGTATATTTAGAACAGAATATCAATGTCAATTATAAACTGGTTTTGTAATGTGAACAGTGTTGCGTCATTTTTATAAATGTCCCTTTGGGTTGAGTATTTGGTGACAGCATAACCACTCCTATGTTTCAATAAATCTAAACCTGATGTGAAAATCTGAAGAATGGGGCCAATGTAATAGGGTGAGAGTTTAGAAAATGTGAGAGTTTAGCAGTAAACTCTTACATGCTCACATTGGTCGAGTTGTATTTCGTACTCTCATCTGGATGAGAGTTTAATTCGGGAGAGTTTTTTGAGTTTGAAAAACATGCGAGTTTACATGGTCTCGGACTTTATTACATTGGCCGAGTTTAAAAAGTGTGAAAGTTTACTTTAAATTTAAAAAAAGGGACAGCCCGCGCCATAGACGCGAGCCGAAAGAAGGGACGCGGTCTGTCATGCAATAGTATTCCCAATTTACGCCACACAGTAGCACAAACTTGATTCACCCCTGATTCACATTACACCACATAGTAGTGTCCCTTATTCATGTATGACACATAGCAGTGCCCCTTTTACACAACTCCCACATTTGTGCCCCTTATACACAATGCCCACAGTAGTAGTGCCTCTAATACACATAATGCCCACAGTAGTAGAGCCCCTTATGCAGTGCCCGTAGTAGTGGTGCCCCTTATGCAGTGCCCCCAGTAGTGGTGCCTCTTATGCAGTGCCCACAGTGATTGTGCTCCCAATAGTGGTGCCCCTTATGCAGTGCCCGTAGTAGTGGTGCCCCTTCTGCAGTGCCTCCAGCAGTGGTGCCCCCATGTAGTAGTGCCCCCTGTAGAACTAATGCCCCCTGTAGTAGTGCCCCAAATACTAATGCCCCCTGTAGTAGTGCTCCCAGTAGTATTGCCCCCTGAGTAATGTGCTCAGTAATAGTGCTCCCAATTGTAATGCTCCCTGAGTAATGCCCCCAGTAGTAGTGCCTCCAGAAGTTATGCCCCCTATAGTGAAGCCTCTTACACAAAAATAACAATACTTTCCTTGAGCCCTGCGGTGCCGGGCTGAGGTGGGTCGGAGGAGGTGTAACTGGTTCCGTCTCCAAATAGAAGTGACGGAACGCAGTTCCGCCCCATTATGGTCCACAGCATACGATGCAGACAGACTCCTGACAGAATATATACATTTTTTCTTGTCATCACCAGTGAAGTAGGGACATCTGGAGCTGTGGCGAATTGGGCACTGGGCCGGTTCCCGCTGGGTCGGTCCATGCAGTGGCCAAAGTTCCCCCCTCCACTCCCATATGCCCGCTGCCACGATCGGAGCTCAGCTCCGATCGAGCTGCTCCAGTCTACGTCTTCTGCGAAGAAGCTTATATAAAAGTTGAAAAAAAATGGCTGACGGGGGAGCTGCTGCGCATGTCCAGCTGAAGCAGCTCCTCCCACAAGCCTTTGTGGAGCCTGTCAGTCACCACTGATGTCTCCGCCTCCAGCCCCTCCATCCACGGCTCAGCCCGGGCTCCAGGACAATCTCCATGCATGCTGCAACAACAGGCAGCCTGCCCGGTGATGCCGGGCCAGCCACAGTCCACAGAGAAGCCTTGGGCACCCAAACAAATGAGCAGCAGGTAAGTGTTGGTGGTGCCGGAGGTGGGAGGGTTGAGATTGGAGCTGATGACACAGGGCTGAGGTGGGGAGGTTAATGCTGACAACATAGGGCTGGGGGGGGAGGTTGGAGCTGATGACAGGGCTGGGGTGACACAGGGGTTGGGAATGATGCTGAGACACACAAGGGCTGGGTGAATGAGGCTGAGACCGACTGGGGCTAAGGCTGACACACTGGGGCTGAGAATGGGGCTGAGAGACATGTACTGGGTGTGGGGGAATGGGGCTGAGAGACACTCACTATATCTGGGGGAATGGGGCTGAGAGACACGCACTGGGTCTGGGGGAATGGGGCTGAGAAACACGCACTGGGTCGGGGAAATGGGGCTGAGAGACATGCGGGCGATGGGGGAATGACGCTGAGAGCCGCAGGGGGACCGAAAAGGTGCATGGGGATGGAGAGGTGCAGGGGCTCCTGGGGATGGAGAGGTGCATGGGTTCCTGGGGATGGAGAGACAAGGGGGCCTGGAGATAGAGAGATGGGGGGGCTGGGAATGGACACAGGGTGGCCTGGAGAGACACAGAAAATGTTTGATCAGAAAAATTCATATTTACCCTGCACAAATACTTCTTTTACTATATATTATCTGGTTGTGATGATGATATTGGTTATATTTCTATGTAAACAGGCATCTTGTACTCGCCTACATGAATAGTGATGCAGAGACAGAGCTGCCTGCAGCAGGAGGGAAAATGCATTATCAAAGAACCTTCTCACAGGTCAATGTTTCATAATTGCTGACTACTGGGGGATTGAAAAATTGACTGTTGATAGTTGGTGCAGCCCCTGGCTGTAAAATTGATAATAAATTAATTAAAAACAATTCATTGGTGCAGCCCCTGGCTGTAAAATTGATATTAAATAAATGAAAAAAACAAATCATTGGTTCCTAAAACAGCCATAACATTAATTTGAAATGTCAGGCAGCAATGCCCCAACCAGCACATTATGGTAAGGAAAAAGGTACAAAAAGGAAAAAGTCCTTGGGTCCTCCCACCAACCCTTACGTTGTATACGAAACAAGACAGTCACAGTTTAACAAACCAATAATTTCTGCGACAAGGACTGCCAATTTTGGCTGAAATGACTGGTTTGTTTGGACCCCCATAAAACAAGTTGCCAATGTTTATTGGACATGGAAATGAAAATGATCCCATACACCAACTGGCTTTACATTATAAGCTGTCATCATCCTCGTCCTCGTCATCCCCATCAGTGTGTACTGTACATCCTCTTCTTCACACAATATTAATTTGTCCCCGCTGGAATCCACCATAGGTGCCTCTGTAATTGTTTGATGTAATTGTTGGTAGAGGTCTTCTGTCAGAGTTCAGCCGGGGATCGGCCATCCCTTACCGTCCCGCCGGCTTCCTCTGACTTCCCGGGCAGTCAGGCGGCTGGTGCGGCGACGTGGGAGGTGCTGAGCATTCTCCCTGATGCTGGTGTCTCGGGCGGCCTGGTGCGTGGGGATCGGAGTCCCTGTCATGGGCGCCGCCATGACACTTCCTTTTCTGACTGTCCTTCCTTCCCTGACAGTCTGGCCGGTCAGCTGACGCTGTGGACCAATCAGTGGGCTTCCAGGGGTATTTATCTGGCACCTGTGTATCAGGTAGTTGCCTGAACAACTACTGTCGCTGCTAGTGTTACTAGTGGTCTCTCGTTCCAGGTTGCCTTGCTTCCAGTGATCTATTCCTGTGTGCAGCTATATCGTTCATCTCACCAGTGCTTTACCACCTCAGCCTGTGTGCAGCTATATCATCAGTGCTTAACCACCTCAGCCTGTGTGCAGCTATATCATCAGTGCTTTACCACCTCAGCCTGTGTGCAGCTATATCATTCATCTCACCAGTGCTTTACCACCCCAGCCTGTGTGCAGCTATATCATTCATCTCATCAGTGCATTACCACCTCACCTGTGTGCAGTATACCTCCATTCCACCAGTGCGTTACCACCGCCGCCTGTGTGCAGTATACTATCCATTTCACCAGTGCTTTACCATCACAGCCTGAGTGTAGTTATACATACCAAAATCTCCAGCGTTATAATCTCTGGCTGGCTCTGGTGCTACTACCCTCCTCGTTACGGGACTGTGTGGTCCCTACTTACGTGTTACAGTATTGCACCGTGGTGCACTCTTTCTGACCGGCAACCCAGTAGAGTGTGTCCGCAGTGCAAACTTCCTTGTACCTCAAGTACAGTGTCCCTACATGGTCCTTACTGGCACCGACCCCTTGGGCCACGAGTGTTTGTCTCTCCTTTTTCCTGCAGGCTTTGGTCACCTAGTCAAAGGACCGCGACCTGCTTACGAGGTGCAGTTCAAGCCCATATCCCGATTGGTGGGGTCACTGGCAAACACCATCTCGTGGGTTAGATTCCTCACCTTTGACTAGGTCTCGCCAACGACCAAGACCCGTGGATGCGGAGGTCGTACATTCAGGCCCCTCGCCTCCATTTCCTCCCGCAGTCTCAGGCCTCAGCTTCCAGAAAACCGCTTCGCAGTGTGACAGTTTGTTCAGGCCCAATGGAAGCTACAGGCTCCCCAGGTACTGGGAATCTCCAGGAGCTAACGGCTCGCATGGATAACCAAGAGGCGGCACAGCAACATGTGGCCCAGTACCTACAGGAATTATCTGGTCAGCTCCTGTCTATTCAGAACACTCTGGCAGCTATGTCTCATGCTCCACCTTCTGTCGCTCCTATGGTTTCTCCTGTATTACCTTCGGGGGTCGTTCCTCAAAAATCCCGTTTGCATTTGGCTACTCCTGAGAGGTTCAATGGTACTCCTCAACGATGTTGTGGTTTCATAAACCAGTGTGAGATCCAGTTCGAATGCCTACCCCAGAATTTCCCTACCTCCCGGTCTAAGGTGGCCTATGTAATTTCATTACTAACCAGGGCAGCTCTGGATTGGGTCTCCCCCTTGTGGAAACGAGCAGATCCGCTTGTATCTAGATATGAAGAGTTCGTGGCAGCTTTCAAAAGGATCTTCGATGAACCCGGGAGATCTGTCTCTGTTTCTTCAGATTTGCTTCGTGTCCTTCAGGGTACCCGGTCCGTCGGGCAATATGTAGTACAATTTCAAACCCTGGCATCCGAACTAAAATGGAACAAGGAAGCACTTAAGGCAGCCTTCCTACATGGCTTATCTGAGAGGATGAATTGGCATCTAGGGATTTACCTCCCACCTTCTCAGATGTTATATCCTTCTGTATTAAAATTGACCTTCACCATAGAGAGCGATGGGGAAATAGGGGGCGTGGAGATCGTCCTCGGGATCACCCATCCTTGGGAGGTCATTCCTCTCCTTCATTCTCTAGCAGTGAGGAGCCGATGCAAATTAACAGATCCCGGTTAAGTACCGCCAAACGGAACCGGTGTTTTCAAAATAAATTGTGCTTGTATTGTGCTGCTCCGGAGCACATATTAAGGAATTGTCCTGTATTGGCGGGAAATGCAAAACCCTAATTGATGTTGGGAGCATGCAATTGGGGGTTATTTCTGTCTCCTCCCAAATAAATGACAGTTTATTGCCTGTGTCGCTCTCCTACCGGTCCAGGACAAGGATGGTTAAAGCCCTTGTGGATTCTGGGGCTGCCGGCAGTTTTATTTCTAAGTCACTGGTTCAGACCAAAGGCATTCCGGTGGTTCCATTGCCAAACAGATTACTGCTCTGTGGTGTAGATGGCAAGACCTTGCTAGGGAGATCTATTTCCTCAAAAGCCCTGCCAGTGTTCCTCCAGATTGGATGTCTGCACCAGGAGACAATTGAATTTTTTGTTCTTCCCGACTCAGCCTATGAACTAGTTCTAGGCCTCCCCTGGCTACAAAAGCACAATCCTACGTTTGAGTGGTCCAGTATGCTGATTTTATCGTGGGTTCCAAGTTGTTTCCATGGATGTCTCATCCAAGTACTCCCTGTCTGCAATAACGCGGTGTCCTCCAGTGGAAATATAAGCTTCCCCCCGTCTGACAAACCCAAGTTTTCCTCTGTTGCCGGTCTACCAGCAGCTTATCAAGATTTTGCCGATGTATTTTGCGAACAGGCTGTAGATAAACTTCCACCTCATCGTTCCTGGGACTGTGGTATTGAGCTCCTGCCAGGGAAGAACCCTCCTCGAGGTCGAACCTACCCATTATCAGTTCCTGAAACAGCCGCTATGGCGGCATATATAAAAGAAAATCTACCTATGGGGTTTATCCGGCCCTCCACTTCTCCAGCAGGGGCAGGGGTTTTTTTTGTTAGCAAGAAGGACGGCGGGCTTCGGCCATGTATTGACTACCGTGGTCTCAACCAGATTACTGTAAAGAATTGATATCCTCTGCCTCTGATTCCGGAGCTTTTTGATAAAGTTCGCGGGGCCTCTTTGTTCACCAAACTTGATCTGCAGGGTGCGTATAATTTAATACGTATTAAAGCTGGAGATGAGTGGAAGACCGCTTTTAACACCAGAGACGGCCACTTCGAATATCTCGTTATGCCCTTCGGACTCTGCAATGCCCCAGCGATATTTCAGGGTTATGTGAACAAGATCTTCCGGGATGTCCTCTACAGTTTTGCTATAGTCTATTTGGATGATATTCTAATTTTTTCCAAAAATTTGCAAGATCATCGCCAGCATGTCCGCGAAGTCTTGTGACGCCTCCGGAAGCATCATCTTTATGGAAAAATATCCAAGTGCCTTTTCGAACAAACCTCGGTACCCTTCCTAGGGCACATAATTTCTGGAAAGACCCTCCGGATGGATCCGGAGAAGTTAAAAGCCATTTCTGGCTGGCCGTTACCAAAATCTTTGAAGGCTACTCAATGCTTCTTGGGTTTTTCAAATTATTACCGGAGGTTTATAACAAATTTTTCCACACTGGTGTCACCTATCACAAATCTCACAAAGAAGGGTGCCAATCCCATTCGCTGGCCAGATACTGCCATCCAAGCCTTCCAAAAATTAAAAGAAGCCTTCTCCACTGCACCTATCCTGTGCCAACCCCAATTGGACAAACCGTTCACAGTTGAGGTAGATGCTTCTTCAGTAGGGGTGGGGGCAGTACTGTCTCAAATCTCAAGTGATGGAAAGTGCCATCCCTGTGGGTATTTTTCTCGTAAGTTTTCCATTGCCGAAAAGAACTACGGAATTGGTGACCAGGAACTACTAGCACTGCGGTTAGCTTTAATGGAATGGCGGCATTTGTTGGAAGGAGCCAACTTTCCAGTTACCGTGATTATGGATCATAAAAACTTAATCTACCTCCAAACGGCTCATCGTCTAAATGCTAGACAGGTCCGTTGGTCCTTGTTCTTTTCAAGATTTCATTTAAAACTTCAATTTCGTCCTGGCAGTCAAAACAGAAAAGCTGACACCCTCTCACAGTCTTTCTTGTCCAGCACTCAGGAAGAGGATCATCAACGTTCCCGACCAATTTTAGATCCTGTAGTCTTCGCCTCTACTCAAATTTTGACTCCTCCCCCAGGGAAAATTTTGTGACCCCAGAACTACGGGGAAAATTACTAACTTGGGCTCATAGCTCTCTGTTTGCTGGCCATTCTGGTATCCTCAAGACTACAAGTTCCTTCAGCGTTCCTATTGGTGGCCCACAATGAAAGGGGGTATTCGAGAATTTATTCTTTCATGTGTAAAATGTGCTCAGCATAAGACTCCCCACAAGAAGGCAGCAGGTCTCCTGCAACCCCTGTCCATTCCTAATACTCCTTGGACCCATATATCCATGGATTTCATCTCTGAACTACCATGCTCCCAAGGATACAATACCATATGGGTAGTGGTGGATCGCTTTTCTAAGATGGCACACTTTATTCCATTGATGGGTCTCCCTTCTGCTCCTCAGTTGGCAAGAGTCTTTGTTAAGGAGATATTCAGGTTGCATGGACTTCCTAAAGAGATCATTTCCGACCGCGGAGTTCAATTCGTAGCTAAATTTTGGAGAGCCTTATGTAGCACTTGTGGAACCAAGTTAAAATTTTCTTCAGCCTACCATCCACAAACTAATGGGCAAACTGAAAGAGTTAACCAAGAGCTGGAGACTTTCATAAGACTCTTTGTTTCCTCATCACAAGATAACTGTATGGATCTATTACCTTGGGCAGAATTTTCACACAACTTCAAATATCACACTTCCTCCAAAGCCACTCCTTTTTACACGGTGTTTGGGAGACATCCTCGAGTCCCAGATTTTCAAAATTTACCTACAGTAGAGGTCCCTGCAGTTTCTAAATTGGTGGAGTCTTTCGCAACCATTTGGAAGATGGTTCATTCTTCTCTGAAGCAGCCGTCTAAGAACTACAAAAAATTTGCGGATAGATGACGTGTCGCTGTTCCACTGCTGAGAGTTGGAGATAAAGGCCCTCATTCAGTCGGTCGCTCAGAAACTGGTGGCCACTTGCATCCTGACTGCCCGCCTCTGTTGCGGTTGTTAGGCTGTGGGTTAAAACCCACAGCTCTTACGACCGCTCGGGTGATGGTCGCGATGTTCAGAGACCATCACGACCATCGGGGCTTACGACGAGACCCTAGGGTAGGGTCTCACTTGTCGTAAGCCCCGGAGAGCTTCTTGCTATGTCAGAGCCGGAAGCTCTCCACTGACATCACAAGTGATGTCAGTGGGGCCTCCCCCAAATGGTAGGCGTTCCCAAGGGAACGCCTCCATTTGGGCTGCCACCCCCCCGGCCCACCTTCCAAACGGGGCAAGCTGTCAATCATCGAGGCGGCCGTGCAGTCGTAGACTGTATGGCCGCCTCTGAATAAGGTCCAAAGTCTGGGTATCCTCCAGGAACATCCGATTGAAGGTACCCAGTATGAAGCTAGCCCCGCGCTTCATTGGTCCTTACCGTGTTTGCAAGGTCATCAACCCAGTCGCGTATAAGTTGGAACTCCCTCCTCAGCTAAGAATATCCAATACCTTTCATATTTCTTTGCTGCGTCCTCTAGTGCTGAATCATTTTCAAACTTCTGCTCCCAAGTTACCTCAAGTGCAAACTTCTCAAGGTACAGAGTTCGAGGTAGGGAGGACTTTGGACTCTCAATTTACCAAATCTAACAACCCCCAATATCTCATTGACTGGAAAGGGTATGGTCCGGAAGAAAGGGCATGGATCAGAGCCACAGATGTTCACGCACCTCAAATGGTTCGAGCCTTCCATATTAGATTTCCTGGTAAACCTGGTGGGTTTCCGGTGTCCACCCTGAAAGGGGGGGTACTGTCAGAGTTCAGCCGGGGATCGGCCATCCCTTACCATCCCGCCGGCTTCCTCTGACTTCCCGGGCAGTCGGGCGGCTGGTGCGGCGACGTGGGAGGTGCTGAGCATTCTCCCTGATGCTGGTGTCTTGGGCGGCCTGGTGCATGGGGATCGGAGTCCCTGTCATGGGCGCCACCATGACACTTCCTTTTCTGACTGTCCTTCCTTCCCTGACAGTCTGGCCGGTCAGCTGACACTGTGAACCAATTCATGGGCTCCCAGGGGTATATATCCGGCTCCTGTGTATCAGATAGTTGCCTGAACAACCATTGTCACTGCTAGTGTTACTAGTGGTCTCTCGTTCCAGGTTCCCTTGCTTCCAGTGATCTATTCCTGTGTGCAGCTATATCGTTTATCTCACCAGTGCTTTACCACCTCAGCCTGTGTGCAGCTATATCGTCCATCTCACCAGTGCTTTACCACCTCAGCCTGTGTGCAGCTATATCATCCATTTCACCAGTGCTTAACCACCTCAGCCTGTGTGCAACTATATCATCAGTGCTTAACCACCTCAGCCTGTGTGCAGCTATATCATCAGTGCTTTACCACCTCAGCCTGTGTGCAGCTATATCATTCATCTCACCAGTGCTTTACCACCCCAGCCTGTGTGCAGCTATATCATTCATCTCATCAGTGCATTACCACCTCGCCTGTGTGCAGTATACCTCCATTCCACCAGTGCGTTACCACCGCCGCCTGTGTGCAGTATACTATCCATTTCACCAGTGCTTTACCATCACAGCCTGAGTGTAGTTATACATACCAAAATCTCCAGCATTATAATCTCTGGCTGGCTCTGGTGCTACTACCCTCCTCGTTACGGGACTGTGTGGTCCCTACTTACGTGTTACAGTATTGCACCGTGGTGCACTCTTTCTGACCGGCAACCCAGTAGAGTATGTCCGCAGTGCAAACTTCCTTGTACCTCAAGTACAGTGTCCCTACATGGCCCTTACTGGCACCGACCCCTTGGGCCACGAGTGTTTGTCTCTCCTTTTTCCTGCAGGCTTTGGTCACCTAGTCAAAGGACCGCGACCTGCTTACGAGGTGCAGCTCAAGCCCATATCCCGATTGGTGGGGTCACTGGCAAACACCATCTCGTGGGTTAGATTCCTCACCTTTGACTAGGTCTCGCCAATGACCAAGACCCGTGGATGCGGAGGTCGTACATTCAGGCCCCTCGCCTCCATTTCCTCCCGCAGTCTCAGGCCTCAGCTTCCAGAAAACCGCTTCGCAGTGTGACAGTTTGTTCAGGCCCAATGGAAGCTACAGGCTCCCCAGGTACTGGGAATCTCCAGGAGCTAACGGCTCGCATGGATAACCAAGAGGCGGCACAGCAACATGTGGCCCAGTACCTACAGGAATTATCTGGTCAGCTCCAGTCTATTCAGAACACTCTGGCAGCTATGTCTCATGCTCCACCTTCTGTCGCTCCTATGGTTTCTCCTGTATTACCTTCGGGGGTCGTTCCTCAAAAATCCCGTTTGCATTTGGCTACTCCTGAGAGGTTCAATGGTACTCCTCAACGATGTTGTGGTTTCATAAACCAGTGTGAGATCCAGTTCGAATGCCTACCCCAGAATTTCCCTACCTCCCGGTCTAAGGTGGCCTATGTAATGTCATTACTAACCAGCGCAGCTCTGGATTGGGTCTCCCCCTTGTGGAAACGAGCAGATCCGCTCGTATCTAGATATGAAGAGTTCGTGGCAGCTTTCAAAAGGATCTTCGATGAACCCGGGAGATCTGTCTCTGCTTCTTCAGATTTGCTTCGTGTCCTTCAGGGTACCCGGTCCGTCGGGCAATATGTAGTACAATTTCAAACCCTGGCGTCCGAACTAAAATGGAACGAGGAAGCACTTAAGGCAGCCTTCCTACATGGCTTATCTGAGAGGATGAATTGGCATCTAGGGATTTACCTCCCACCTTCTCGGATGTTATTGACCTTCACCATAGAGAGCGGTGGGGAAATAGGGGGCGTGGAGATCGTCCTCTGGATCACCCATCCTTGGGAGGTCATTCCTCTCCTTCCTTCTCTAGCAGTGAGGAGCCGATGCAAATTAACAGATCCCGGTTAAGTACCGCCAAACGGAACCGGTGTTTTCAAAATAAATTGTGCTTGTATTGTGCTGCTCCGGAGCACATATTAAGGAATTGTCCTGTATTGGCGGGAAATGCAAAACCCTAATTGATGTTGGGAGCATGCAATTGGGGGTTATTTCTGTCTCCTCCCAAATAAATGACAGTTTATTGCCTGTGTCACTCTCCTACCGGTCCAGGACAAGGATGGTTAAAGCCCTTGTGGATTCTGGGGCTGCCGGCAGTTTTATTTCTAAGTCACTGGTTCAGACCAAAGGCATTCCGGTGGTTCCATTGCCAAACAGATTACTGCTCTGTGGTGTAGATGGCAAGACCTTGCTAGGGAGATCTATTTCCTCAAAAATCCTGCCAGTGTTCCTCCAGATTGGATGTCTGCACCAGGAGACAATTGAATTTTTTGTTCTTCCCGACTCAGCCTATGAACTAGTTCTAGGCCTCCCCTGGCTACAAAAGCACAATCCTACATTTGAGTGGTTCAGTATGCTGATTTTATCGTGGGTTCCAAGTTGTTTCCATGGATGTCTCATCCAAGTACTCCCTGTCTGCAATAACGCGGTGTCCTCCAGTGGAAATATAAGCTTCCCCCCGTCTGACAAACCCAAGTGTTCCTCTGTTGCCGGTCTACCAGCAGCTTATCAAGATTTTGCCGATGTATTTTGCGAACAGGCTGTAGATAAACTTCCACCTCATCGTTCCTGGGACTGTGGTATTGAGCTCCTGCCAAGGAAGAACCCTCCTCGAGGTCGAACCTACCCATTATCAGTTCCTGAAACAGCCGCTATGGCGGCATATATAAAAGAAAATCTACCTATGGGGTTTATCCGGCCCTCCACTTCTCCAGCAGGGGCAGGGGTTTTTTTTGTTAGCAAGAAGGATGGCGGGCTTCGGCCTTGTATTGACTACCGTGGTCTCAACCAGATTACTGTAAAGAATTGATATCCTCTGCCTCTGATTCCGGAGCTTTTTGATAAAGTTCGCGGGGCCTCTTTGTTCACCAAACTTGATCTGCAGGGTGCGTATAATTTAATACGTATTAAAGCTGGAGATGAGTGGAAGACCGCTTTTAACACCAGAGACGGCCACTTCGAATATCTCGTTATGCCCTTCGGACTCTGCAATGCCCCAGCGATATTTCAGGGTTATGTGAACAAGATCTTCCGGGATGTCCTCTACAGTTTTGCTATAGTCTATTTGGATGATATTCTAATTTTTTCCCAAAATTTGCAAGATCATCGCCAGCATGTCCGCGAAGTCTTGTCACGCCTCCGGAAGCATCATCTTTATGGAAAAATATCCAAGTGCCTTTTCGAACAAACCTCGGTACCCTTCCTAGGGCACATAATTTCTGGAAAGACCCTCCGGATGGATCCGGAGAAGTTAAAAGCCATTTCTGGCTGGCCGTTACCAAAATCTTTGAAGGCTACTCAATGCTTCTTGGGTTTTTCAAATTATTACCGGAGGTTTATAACAAATTTTTCCACACTGGTGTCACCTATCACAAATCTCACAAAGAAGGGTGCCAATCCCATTCGCTGGCCAGATACTGCCATCCAAGCCTTCCAAAAATTAAAAGAAGCCTTCTCCACTGCACCTATCCTGTGCCAACCCCAATTGGACAAACCATTCACAGTTGAGGTAGATGCTTCTTCAGTAGGGGTGGGGGCAGTACTGTCTCAAATCTCAAGTGATGGAAAGTGCCATCCCTGTGGGTATTTTTCTCGTAAGTTTTCCATTGCCGAAAAGAACTACGGAATTGGTGACCAGGAACTACTAGCAATGCGGTTAGCTTTAATGGAATGGCGGCATTTGTTGGAAGGAGCCAACTTTCCAGTTACCGTGATTATGGATCATAAAAACTCAATCTACCTCCAAACGGCTCATCGTCTAAATGCTAGACAGGTCCGTTGGTCCTTGTTCTTTTCAAGATTTCATTTAAAACTTCAATTTCGTCCTGGCAGTCTAAACAGAAAAGCTGACACCCTCTCACAGTCTTTCTTGTCCAGCACTCAGGAAGAGGATCATCAACGTTCCCAACCAATTTTAGATCCTGTAGTCTTCGCCTCTACTCAAATTTTGACTCCTCCCCCAGGGAAAATTTTGTGACCCCAGAACTACGGGGAAAATTACTAACTTGGGCTCATAGCTCTCTGTTTGCTGGCCATTCTGGTATCCTCAAGACTACAAGTTCCTTCAGCATTCCTATTGGTGGCCCACAATGAAAGGGGGTATTCGAGAATTTATTCTTTCATGTGTAAAATGTGCTCAGCATAAGACTCCCCACAAGAAGGCAGCAGGTCTCCTGCAACCCCTGTCCATTCCTAATACTCCTTGGACCCATATATCCATGGATTTCATCTCTGAACTACCATGCTCCCAAGGATACAATACCATATGGGTAGTGGTGGATCGCTTTTCTAAGATGGCACACTTTATTCCATTGATGGGTCTCCCTTCTGCTCCTCAGTTGGCAAGAGTCTTTGTTAAGGAGATATTCAGGTTGCATGGACTTCCTAAAGAGATCATTTCCGACCGCGGAGTTCAATTCGTAGCTAAATTTTGGAGAGCCTTATGTAGCACTTGTGGAACCAAGTAAAAATTTTCTTCAGCCTACCATCCACAAACTAATGGGCAAACTGAAAGAGTTAACCAAGAGCTGGAGACTTTCATAAGACTCTTTGTTTCCTCATCACAAGATAACTGTATGGATCTATTACCTTGGGCAGAATTTTCACACAACTTCAAATATCACACTTCCTCCAAAGCCACTCCTTTTTACACGGTGTTTGGGAGACATCCTCGAGTCCCAGATTTTCAAAATTTACCTACAGTAGAGGTCCCTGCAGTTTCTAAATTGGTGGAGTCTTTTGCAACCATTTGGAAGATGGTTCATTCTTCTCTGAAGCAGCCGTCCAAGAACTAAAAAAATTTGCGGATAGACGACGTGTCGCTGTTCCACTGCTGAGAGTTGGAGATAAAGGCCCTCATTCAGTCGGTCGCTCAGAAACTGGTGGCCACTTGCATCCTGACTGCCCGCCTCTGTTGCGGTTGTTAGGCTGTGGGTTAAAACCCACAGCTCTTACGACCGCTCGGGTGATGGTCGCGATGTTCAGAGACCATCACGACCATCGGGGCTTACGACGAGACCCTAGGGTAGGGTCTCACTTGTCGTAAGCCCCGGAGAGCTTCTTGCTATGTCAGAGCCGGAAGCTCTCCACTGACATCACAAGTGATGTCAGTGGGGCCTCCCCCAAATGGTAGGCGTTCCCAAGGGAACGCCTCCGTTTGGGCTGCCACCCCCCCAGCCCGCCTTCCAAACGGGGCGAGCTGTCAATCATCGAGGCGGCCATGCAGTCATAGACTGTATGGCCGCCTCTGAATAAGGTCCAAAGTCTGGGTATCCTCCAGGAACATCCGATTGAAGGTATCCAGTATGAAGCTAGCCCCGCGCTTCATTGGTCCTTAACGTGTTTGCAAGGTCATCAACCCAGTCGCGTATAAGTTGGAACTCCCTCCTCAGCTAAGAATATCCAATACCTTTCATATTTCTTTGCTGCGTCCTCTAGTGCTGAATCATTTTCAAACTTCTGCTCCCAAGTTACCTCAAGTGCAAACTTCTCAAGGTACAGAGTTCGAGGTAGGGAGGACTTTGGACTCTCAATTTACCAAATCTAACAACCCCCAATATCTCATTGACTGGAAAGGGTATGGTCCGGAAGAAAGGGCATGGATCAGAGCCACAGATGTTCATGCACCTCAAATGGTTCGAGCCTTCCATATTAGATTTCCAGGTAAACCTGGTGGGTTTCCGGTGTCCACCCTGAAAGGGGGGGTACTGTCAGAGTTCAGCCGGGGATCGGCCATCCCTTACCATCCCGCCGGCTTCCTCTGACTTCCCGGGCAGTCGGGCGGCTGGTGCGGCGACGTGGGAGGTGCTGAGAATTCTCCCTGATGCTGGTGTCTTGGGTGGCCTGGTGCATGGGGATCGGAGTCCCTGTCATGGGCGCCACCATGACACTTCCTTTTCTGACTGTCCTTCCTTCCCTGACAGTCTGGCCGGTCAGCTGACACTGTGAACCAATTCATGGGCTCCCAGGGTTATATATCCGGCTCCTGTGTATCAGATAGTTGCCTGAACAACCATTGTCGCTGCTAGTGTTACTAGTGGTCTCTCGTTCCAGGTTCCCTTGCTTCCAGTGATCTATTCCTGTGTGCAGCTATATCGTTTATCTCACCAGTGCTTTACCACCTCAGCCTGTGTGCAGCTATATCGTCCATCTCACCAGTGCTTTACCACCTCAGCCTGTGTGCAGCTATATCATCCATTTCACCAGTGCTTATCCACCTCAGCCTGTGTGCAGCTATATCATCAGTGCTTAACCACCTCAGCCTGTGTGCAGCTATATCATCAGTGCTTTACCACCTCAGCCTGTGTGCAGCTATATCATTCATCTCACCAGTGCTTTACCACCCCAGCCTGTGTGCAGCTATATCATTCATCTCATCAGTGCATTACCACCTCGCCTGTGTGCAGTATACCTCCATTCCACCAGTGCGTTACCACCACCGCCTGTGTGCAGTATACTATCCATTTCACCAGTGCTTTACCATCACAGCCTGAGTGTAGTTATACATACCAAAATCTCCAGCGTTATAATCTCTGGCTGGCTCTGGTGCTACTACCCTCCTCGTTACGGGACTCTGTGGTCCCTACCTATGTGTTACAGTATTGCACCGTGGTGCACTCTTTCTGACCGGCAACCCGGTAGAGTGTGTCCGCAGTGCACTCTTCCTTGTACCTCAAGTACAGTGTCCCTATGTGCCCCTTACTGGCATCGACCCCTTGGGCCACGAGTGTTCATCTCTCCTTTTTCCCGCAGGCTTTGGTCACCTAATCAAAGGACCGCAACCTGCTTACGAGGTGCAGCTCAAGCCCATATCCCGATTGGTGGGGTCACTGGTGAACACCATCTCGTGGGTTAGATTCCGTACCTTTGACTAGGTCTCGCCAATGACCAAGACCCGTGGATACGGAGGTCGTACATTCAGGCCCCTCGCCTCCGTTTCCTCCCGCAGCCTCAGGCCTCAGCTTCCAGAAAACCACCTCCCAGCATGACATCTTCCTCGTGGAATTTGTAGTTAATTTTAACGAACATCATCTTTTCCACATTTTGAGGAAGTAACCTCCTACACCGATCACTGACAAGGTTGCCAGCTGCACTGAAAACTCTTTTGGAATACACACTATGGAGGGTAATGCAAAGCCAGTTTGTGTATGGGACTCCAAATTGCCTCTTTTTCCCGCCAGTACTGAAAGGGACTGTCTGACATGCCTATAAGGATGTTATCTCTGAAATAGTCCTCCACCATTCTGTGAATGGAGACCCTGTCACAAATAGTCACGGTAGACATGTCACTAGTAGGCAGTTCTCTTAGGCCTGACCAGATGTCATTTTTTGGTGAACAATCTGCATGACCAGCAGGCATTCTGTAAGGAAAATTTAGTTTTTTCCTGGCAGCTGCAGAAACTGAAAGAGGAGATGATGGCGTTTCATGTGCAGCTGCAGCTGACAATTTTTTTACTAATAGCTCTTTGCATAGTTTTCGATTTCGGTCTGTTGGAAAAAAAACTCACAAGGTAGGACTTAAACCTAGGATCCAGAATGCTTGCCAAAATATATTTTTCAGATTTCAATAGATTGACGACTCTTGGATCCTGGTGTAGTGAATCAAGGCTTGATCCACCAGTCCGACATACCTTGTGCAATCGCTCCGTTTCAGCTTCTCCTTCATTTTCTCCAGCTGTTTTTGCAAAAATCTGATGAGGGGAATGTCCTGACTCAAGCTGGCAGTGTCTGAACTAACTTCACGTGTGGCAAGTTCAAAGGGTTTGAGAACCTTGCACAACATGGAAATTATTCTCCACTGCGCTTGAGTAAGGTGCATTCCCCCTCCACGGTCTATGTCATAGCCCGTTGTATAGCTCTGGATGGACTTTTGGTGTTCCTCCATCCGCTGAAGCATATAGAGGGTAGAATTCCACCGAGTTACTACCTCTTGCTTCAGCTGATGGCAGGACAAATTTAACAGTACCTGCTGGTCATGCAATCTTTGACAAGCAGTTGCCGAATGTCTAAAATGTCCAGATATTTTGCGGGCCAAAGACAGCATCTCCTGCATGCCCCTGTCATTTTAAAAAAAATGTTGCACCACCAAATGAATTGTGTGAGCAAAACAGGGGACGTGTTGGAATTCGCCCACATGTAATGCTCTAACAATATTGGTGGCATTGTCCAAAATCACAAATCCCGAGGAGAATCCAAGTGGGGTAAGCCATTTTGCAATGATTTCCCTGTGTTTTTCTAAGAGGTTCTGAGTGGTATGCCTCTTAATGAAACCAGTTATACAAAGAGTAGCCTGCCTCTGTATCAGCTGTCTTTTGGTAGATGTTGCTGCTGCCGTTGCTATTGTAGGCAATACACCTACCCAGTGGGCTGTCACAGTCATGTAATCCTTAGTTTGCCCTGTCCCACTTGTCCACATATCAGTGGTCAAGTGGACAATGGGTACATTAATAAGGTTTTTTTTAATGTCCTTGTACAGACTTGGAATTGCTGTTCTAGCGAAGTGGAATCTAGAAGGGATCTGGTAGCAAGGACACAGGACCTCAATTAACTGTTGAAAAACCACTGCAGTAATGGCAGATACTGGATGCACATCTAATACCAGCATAGCTGTTATGGCATCAGTAATCCGTTGTGCAACTGGGTGATTGCTGTCATACTTGTTTGCCCTTGCAAACAATTGTTTGACAGTTAATTGTTTTTTGGAGGATACACTACAAGTAGTCTTCCTCCTGGTCCCCTTCTGGGATGAAGATCCACTCACAGCAACAGCAGCAGCAACAGGCATAGTCATCAAGGATCCTTCTGAGGAATCACAGATAGGAGAGGAGTCAATCATGCTTTGAATAACAACATTGAATGCAGCAGGACTACTCCTGATGACGAATGAGGATGTTGATGATGCAGGTGTTGGTGGTGGAGATCAAAGGCGCTTGGATCCCGCAGAGAGGGAGCAGGTAGGTGACATTGGACTTGTTACGTTTTGAATTTTGGAACTTGGCGACATACACTTTGATATTTGATGAATGTGCTCCAAGTGATGTAACAAGGAGGAGGTTCTTAGGTGGTTTAGGTCCCTCCCTCTACTCACTCTTGCTTGGCAATGGTTACATATGGCTTGACAACTGTTGTCCGGATTGGGGTGGAAATAATTCCACACGTGAAAAGTGAATTTTTTTGTCTTTTGACAACAATGGGCTTTGGCTTTTTCAATCAATGGGCAACAGCTGTTGCCTTACTTACACAAAGGACATCCTCGGCAACAACATCCTCATCACCAACATCTTCATCATCAACATCCTCATCATCCTTAGCTCCTTCAACTACCTCCTACATGTGCAATTTCACAGAAGCATCCTCACTGACTACGTCTGCAAGATGTTGACTGCCCTTCCCCACATTTACAGAGGGCACACAAATGTTGGAACTTGGAGGATCCTCCAGTACACTAGTATTTAGATCTGGCTTACACATGCCAACCGTGGACACACTTGCACTCTCCATTTCTCAGGGCACACAGTTGGTTTTTCCAGAGCTGTCTTACTCTTCTTAACAACTTTCAATTTTTTTAATGGTACCACCACTACTTCTACTACAAGCAGAAGGGCTATCAGAACCAGCAGTCATCATTAATATAGGCCAAGGCCTTATCCTTTCCTTTCCACTTTGTGTAGTTAATGGTATATTGCCAATTTTTTGTTTTTCTAAAGGCAACTTGCCTTTCGATTTTTTTTCTTTACTACAGTAAAAGTAGCTTTACCATATCCATGGAGTGACTTAAGCCCTGGGGCATGGGCCTTCATAGAGGATGAAGAAGTTGACGACCTTGCATCATCATGATGACTGCTTGCGGCAGCTACAACATGTGGTTCTTGGCCTTGCTCTCCTGTCATGTGACAGCCTTCCATATTTTCTGCAGTCTTGAAGCAGTGTCACAAGCACCAATAGTGTAGTCAAGGTGCGGTTACAAAATTCACACATGTGCAGTCATGCACACAGAGAAAAAAAAATAGACAAAAGACACTATTTTTCTTTTCAGGTCCAGAACTTTTACTTAGAGCACAGATTGATGATGACTGGAGTCAGGCAGCACTAGGTTGCAACTTGCATTGCTGCTGTATCTTGTGCAGCTAAGCCTAACAAGCACACACAGAAAAAAAATAGACAAATACGCTATTTTTTTTTTCTTGGGTCCAGAACTTGGGCCCAGAGCACTAATTGATGATGACTGAGGTGGGGCAGCACTGGGTTGCAACTTGTGTTGCTATATCTTGTGCAGCTAAGCCTAACACGCACACACAGAAAAAAAACAGACAAAAGACACTATTATTTTTTTTTCGGGTCCAGAACTTGGGCTCAGAGCACAGATTGATGAGACTGGAGTCAGAGCAGCACTAGGTTGTAACTTGCATTGCTGTATCGTGTGTGGCTAAGCCTAACATGCACACACAAAAAAATAGACAAAAGACACTATTTATTTTTTTTCGGGTACAGAACTTGGGCCCAGAGCACAGATTGATGATGACTGGAGTTGGGCGGCACTAGGTTAGAAACTTTCATTGCTGCTGTATCTTGTGCGGCTAAGTCTAACACGCACACACAGAAAAAATAGACAAATGACACTATTTTTTTTTATTGGGTCTAGAACTTGGGCCCAGAGCACAGATTGATGATGACTGGAGTCGGGTAGCACTAGGCTGCAACTTGCGTTGCTGTATCTTGTGCGGCTAAGCCTTACATGCATACACAGAAAAAAAAACAAAAGACACTTTTTTTTTTGGGCTCCAGAACTTGGGCCCAGAGCACAGAATGATGATGACTGGAGTCAGGCAGCACTAGTTTGCAACTTGCATTGCTGCATCTTGTGCGGCTAAGCCTAATATGCATACACAGAAAAAAATAGACAAAATACACTATTTTTTTGTTTGTTTTTTTCGGGTCCAGAACTTGGGCCTAGAGCACAGATTAATGAGATTGGAGTCGGGGCAGCACTAGGTTGCAAGTTGCATTGCTGTATCTTGTGCAGCTAAGCCTAACACACACACAAAAAAAAGACAAAAGACACTATTTTTTTTTTTTTTCGGGTCCAGAACTTGGGCCCAGAGCACAGATTGATGATAACTGGAGTCGGGCAGCACTAGGTTGCAACTTGCATTGCTGCTGTATCTTGTGCGGCTAAGTCTAACACACACACACACACACATAAAAAAAAAGACAAAAGACACTATTGTTTTTTTTTTTTTTCGGGTCCAGAACTTGGGCCCAGAGCACAGATTGATGATGACTGGAGTCGGCAGCACTAGGTTGCGTTGCTGTATCTTGTGCGGCTAAGCCTAACACGCACACAGAAAAAAAATAAAAAGACAATATATATTTTTTGGGGGGGGGTCTAGAACTTGGGCCCAGATGGACGCAGCAGACAGCACAGAACCAGCCAAGATGGATCAGTAACAGCACCAGCCCAGATGGACACAGCAGACAGCACAGCAGTGACAGCACCAGATGGATCAGCAGTGCACCAGCCCAGGACACAGTAGACAGCACAGCACCAGCACAGGTAAGTACTACCTCTCCCAGCCCTACACTACCCACCCTCCCTGGTCAGTCTCCACAGCCAGAGTGAAACGGCAGCCGCAGCGTGGACCCTTATATACATAGAGACGAAAGCTTGCGAGCCTCGAGATTTCGTCTCTATTTTTTTGCCTCGGTTTGAGATCCGGGGCCGCCAGGGGAACCGAACGCACGTTCGGTTCTCGCCTCGGATCTCAAAATTCGGGTGGGTTCGGAATTTCTAGAAGATAATAGCTAGAACCTGATTGGTTGCTATGGGCAACATCTCCACTTCTAAAAACCCGCACTTTATTTAATATACCCCTGAGTCTTTATATTATTATTATTATTATTATTATTATTATTATTATTATTATTGTCATTTAAATGATGTACGGTACACACAAGACATTCATCAGTGGGTTTATGGTGGATAATTTCAGTGCTGACAATCACTGGTCTTCAGGCTGTGATTGAGCTGGGTATGAGTAGATAGACAGCTTACAGCATTGGCATCAACATGTTTTAAACAAAAACATCAGTATTTATAATAAAAAAACTTTCCATATGGAACTAATATTGTATACTTAAGTGCAAGAATTGGCTTAGACACTATGAGCCTGATTCAGAGCTGAAAACAAAATCAAACGCAGTGGCGTCTATTGGTGGTCGCTGTATGCGACTTTATGCACATGATGATACAGGCTCCTTCTCCACGATGTGCAGTCATCCATTAAGAGAGAAATCCAGGAGCAGAGCATTTTGTACCAGATGGAAGGGGTCATGTTAGGGGATCTGCATGTGAATCGATGGAAACAGCACCCTTGTGCTTACACTCTGTCTAATGCATGTGGGTTTTTAAAATTTTGCACATCGTCATGAATTGCAGATTAGGTGTGGCTATGAATCAGGCCTTCTGTATGCTTTTATAACTCTGCAGTGATATTAAGTAACTTTCATAGCTGTACAGTACTGTATTAGAGTTAAAAAAGCTGTGTTTTTACAAGTCTAATACTGAAATGAGCAAAGAGGAATGGACCAACTTGAAAGCTTGTCCTTTATGTTGCAGCAGCCTGCAGAGCTTTTTGAACTGTGTTTTTCAAAGGCAAGTTGCAGTATGTAGCAGCATAACTCAAGATGCAAACACACATAACACATGAATGATACACAGCTATTTCTTTATTCGCTCAGTTACCTGATTTATTTTATCACAATATAAAAACAGGCAACCAGTACCTAGACATGACTTCTCACAAGGTATCGGGTGCACTCTGGAGCAGAGTGGCCATAGGCCTCACCAGGAGTATTCCCAGTGTGCCAGCCAGTCATGTGACTGTTCAGGACTTTTCCTTTTTTCAATATAAACTTTATTTCTATTTTTATTTTATTTTATTTTTTTGGAAAGGACTCGGCTCTCTTTGGGGTCAGTCCTGGACTTGTAGTGGTAGAGGTGGGCATCAATATTTTAAAAAGATCAATGCTCATGCCCAATGAATCATGATTTTTAGATCGATTCTGGAGACATTGGACCTGAATCAGAGCTGCAAGCTAGGCTGATATTAGCACAGTTGACCATGCCTGGCTACCGCACCGAGACTTGCCAGTGTCTAACTTTCAAGTGGAAATCCTTAAAGTACTTTTTCAAGTAATAGCATGCAGAAGATAGTGGGGAAAGTATTGTCTAATGTGTGTGGTGTGTGTGGAAGCCATTTCTGATATTCTTGTTTATGTTACCCAGCCAGTGATTGCAAATGCCTGTATGTTATTTGTACTAAGAAGGATGACTATAGAAGGAAAGACAGAAGAGAGAAGATCCATGTGCTATGTTTTTTAGATGTTTACTGCAGTACTGTACATGCTGTTTTTATTTTTTGTACATTACCGACTGTTCAATTTAGTTCTCTATGCGCATTTTTTGATGTTTTCTTTTCTTGATCTTACAAGGTTACTTTTGATGTAAAACACAGAAAAAAGCAGTAGCTATCCAAAACCCTTTAATAAATGTGCTAGTGTGGCTTTTGCAAGATATCTGCGTGATGGATTCTTGTGATGTTTGTGCCTGTGTATGTGTTGGGTAGGGGGTTACCCGAATCTTCCCCAGGTGTTCCTCACCCTGAATACTCCCCAGAAGAGCATGTAGTCTCATCATTCAAGTGAAGTCCCTGAAACAAAGAGAACCACAAGGTGAGAAGCATTACAAGTGCATACCTCCCAACCATCCCGATTTCAGCAGGACAGTCCCGTTTTTCGGGCACTGGGCCTGATTCAGACCCGCTCGTGAACGCTGAGTGCTCGCAAGCGGGTGGATGTTGCCCAAGTGCGCATGTGCACGATGGAGGCGGCTCCGTCGTGCGCATGCGCGAGACCCAAGCTGTTGTTATGGGTCTCGCACCAAAGGGGGCGTGTTTGTCGATGGTGATTGACAGCACGCCCCCTTTGGTGGGCGTGGCTTCCCAGACAGAGGCGTTCCCATGGAAACGCCTACCGTCTGGGGCCGGCCCCACTGACATCACTAGTGTTGTCAGGGGGAGTGCTTTTGGCTCTGATAGAGCCTATTGATATTTCCATAGTCCCTGACACAGAACCTCCATATCTGCTGGCAGTTTACGTACTTAGGACCTGATTCAGGTTGGATCACAACTGCAAATACGCATGCTATCGGGCGATTGTTGCGTTCTGCGCATGCACGAGCTATGCAGACCCATCGAAGAGTGATTGACATGAAGTACCATTTGTGGGAGGTGACAGGGGTGGGTGATCGGTGAAACACAGGCATACCAGTGCATTTGAACGCCATTGCAGGGATGTGCATAAATTATCCACTGCGATGGCATACGTAGCTTGAGCTCTAATTGCGTACCGGAAGGTTAGCAATTTCTGAGTAAGGTCAGACCTTGTGCAAGTGTGCATGATGCTCAGATGGTACTCGATGTTACCGATGTTTTTGCAGTCTTGCAAAGTATTATGGATGTGTGTAAGGTAAGTATGTAGTACTTCGACAGCATAGCATTCGCAATGGATTAGCATATCATCGAGAGACTGCGTGCGTAATCGCAGCTGTGATCGCAGTTGCAATCCCACTTGAATCAGGCCCCTAGTCTCATGATGCTCACATGTGGGCAAATCTATTTATTTCTCTAGAGAGATACAGAACTGTATTTGTATGCAATTTACAAATTACAGATGATATCATTCAGCAGTTAAACTGTACAATATGATTACACAGAATATAATAATAATAATAATAATAATAATAATTATTATTATTATTATTATTATCATTATCATCATCATCATTATTTACAATGTGCTATAAAGTATGCAAAGTATTTGTCGCAAACTCATGGGTGGATAGTGGACGATAGCCCGTACTTCGTGGTTTGAACTTAGCTGTGTCCGACACACAGATAGTGGCCCTCAGACTTGCTTCCCTAGTACAGGTGCCGGTGTACTCTGGAGTAGAGTATGATGAAGGCATACAATGTAGTCAACAAGCCAGGTCAGAACGGACAATGCAATACCAGGGATCAGACAATATCGGGTCAGGAACAAATCCAAAGTCAGGAAAAAGCTATTGAAAACCAGAAGGAACAAGGACACTGGAGTAAGGTAATGGAGTCTATACTTTGGTTTAGTGTCAGAGACTCCCTCTTACAGGGAGGAGTTCAAATCTCATGCCAAACATGACGTCACATTTGGTGTGCCTATTTCTTTAAATCTTCCTGCAGGGTGGCACGCGCACCCCTAGGGAAGCTGCAGCCACCTGCACTTATGGCCACAGCATGAGCCAGAAGGAAGGGGCAGAATCAGAAACAACACTGGTGCTGGGGACCTCCAGCCTGCTGCTGACCAGGATCCCAGTGCTGCCAAACCCGGTAAGTGACAGCCAGTGACCAGCACACTGTAACATTTCCCCCCTTCCCAGGGGTGGGCACTGAACACTCCACAAATGGTTTGCTAGGTAACCTTTGGTGGAACTTCTGGAAAAGCTGAGGCACATGAATATCTAAGGCCTTGACCCAACAGCGCGAGTCCAAGATCTGCTTCACTTCGCATTCTTCATGATGGTGTACTGGAATTGCAGAGGGAGGGTTGCAAAGTGTTAAAAATCAATTAAGCAGGGTTTGAGGAGGGAGACATGAAATACAACTCTGGGAGCAAACTTCATGTTGGAAACTTTTAATAGCAACTATTTTGTTGAAAACCAGACTTTGTCACCAGGGCACAGTAAAGGACCTCTCCATCTCTTCCTGTCTGCCAACAGTTTATACCTTGAGGAGACATTGCACAGATTCTTCTTTACATCCCTCCATATCTTGAAGAAATGGTTCACTGTACCATGGATGGCTGGAAGTGATACTGACTGGAGCACTGGTAACTCCGATAGCACAGGATGTAAGTCGTACTGAATGAAAATTGGAGAGTGACCTCATGAAACAGATAACTGTGGGCGAATTCAGCCCATTGCAACAGGGAGAGCCAGTCATCCTGATTGGTTGATACATACGGTTTACTTGCTCCATCTGACCATTACTTTGAGGGTGGTAGGCTTATGAGAAACTTAGGTTGACCCCAAAGCACTTGCATAACGACCTCCAGAATTTAGAGGTAAATTGTACCCCAATGTCCAAGACAATGTCCATGGGGAACCCGTGCAACTTGAAGATTTCCCTTATGAATGCATCAGCCAGTTCGGAGCTGAGTGTAGACCTGTCAATGGAACGAAATTAGTGACCTTGAAGAATCTGTCTGCAAACACCCAGATGGTATTAAAGCCTTGAAAGGATGGTAGATCAGTGACAAAGTCCATGGATACATGGGACCAAGGATGAACAGGCACTGCTAGAGGACATAAAGTACCGGAGGGAGGGTAAGTTGGAACCTTGTCTTGGACACAGGTAGTACAGGCTGCCACAAAGTCCCTGACAACACACAGTAGGCCACCAATAATTTCTGAGGATTAGCTCCAAAGTTCTTCTCATGCCTGCATGACCGATGAAGCGTGATGAATGTGCCCACTGAAGTATCTTATCCCGGAGTTCGGGTGCTATAAATATGTTCCCCGGCAGAAGCTTGATCTTGCTGGTTACTGCCACAAAGCAATCAGGGTTCAGAATAGGCTTGTCTTCTCATACCTCATCCACCTTCGCAGAACTGAATGCTTGGGACAAAGCATCGGCTTTGATGGTTTTGATACTCGGGCAGTAGGTAATCACCAGGTTAAACCAATCAAAGAATAATGACCCTCTGGACTGATGGTAGTTTAGGCAGTGAGCTGTTTTGAGGTACAGTATGTCGGGTTTTTGTGATTAGTAAAAACTGTCAACAGAAATTTTGCTCACTCAAACAAGTATCGCCATTCCTGGAGGGCCAACTTGATGGTTAACAGTTATTAATCCCCAATGGCATGATTCTTCTCTGGAGCAGAGAATATATGGGAAAATAAACAACAAGATTACCACCTGCCCACTTCATCTTTCTGCGAAAGTCGTGGAGGCGTACACCTTCAGAAAAAAAGTCTGATCATAGTTGGGTTGCCTCAGAATGGGTTGGTGCCAAGATAAAACACTGTTTTAGAAGGACGAATGCTTCCTCTGCCTTGGAAGGCCACACCCAGGTGTCTTGACCCTTCTATGTAAGTGGTGATGGGAGCTGCAGTTGACGAGTAGTTTTTGATGACTTGATGGTAAAAGTTACAGAACCCCAGGACGATTTTCAACCCAGATGAGGCCAGTAGACAATGGTGTTGAGTTTCTCTTGATCTATCTGGAGGCAAGAGACCAAAATGATGTATACCAGGAATGTCAGCTACTGTACATTTGCTCAAAGAAGCAGTTCTCTAGCCTGCAGAAGAGCTGGTTAGCCTGGAGATGTGACAGTATGTCACATCCATGTTGGCGATGATTCACTATGTTTTCAAAGAATATCAGTGTTGCAGAAGCATTGGAAAATTGAACAGACACCACAGAGGATGTTGCTAACTGCGTCGGAGGTGACTGGTTGGTACCGATTTGCTACATCAGGGTCTGTAAACACTGCATGATCTGGGCCTGATCATGCTCTTGGTAAGGAGATTTTCCAGCAGCTCCCTTGGTGAGAGGTTACCAGCAGCATCCATGTTGGGCCAGAGTATTCTGTCACAAACTCACGGGTGCTAGCCCATACTTCGTGATTGATAAGACCCAGTACTGAGGTACAGAGGCCCTGATTCAGAGCCGGACGCTCGAACAGAGTGCTCGCTCTGAATCAGGGCCGTCCCTCTGAATTTTAGAGCGGCCAAAAAAGATGGTCGCGATGGTCAAGACCATCACGACCATCGGGTTGTGGTAGGGTCTCGTGTGCCGCAAGCCCTGGAGTGCTTTTGGCTCTATCAGAGCTGAGAGCACTCCCACTGACATCACTTGTCACACGCCCCCACCAAAGGGGGCGTGCTGTCACTCACCATTGACCGCATGCCCCCTTTGTAGCGAGACCCATAGCGATGGCTTGGCCGTCGCTATCCGGGTCTCGCGTATGCGAACGACGGAGCCGCCTCTGTCGTACGCATGCGCACTGGGCTAACATCGACCCACTTGCGAGCGCTCAGCGCTCGTGACCGGGTCTGAATCAGGCCCAGAGTCCAATGTGCTGGCTGTTTTCACCAGGAACCCCCACAAGGAGGTTTGGACATAGCTGCATCCAACATGTAGGTCACGGCCCTCAGACTTGGTTCCCTAATACAGGTGCTGGTATACTCTGGAGTGGAGTATGATGAAGGCGTACAATGTAGTTGACAAGCTGGGTCAGAAACAAACAGACAATTCAGTACCAGGGATCAGACAATATTGGCTCAGGAACAAAGCTAAAGTCAGGAATGAGCCACAGAATACCAGAAACAACAATGACACAGGAGTAAGGTAATGGAGCCTATACTATGGCACTTGTTTAGTGCCCAGCAACTCACTCTTGTAGGGAGAAGTTTGAATCTCATGCCAAAAGTGACGTCACGCTAGGCACGCCTATTTCTTTAAATCTTCCTACAGGTCGGTGAATGCACCCCTAGGGGAGCTGCAGCTGCCTGCACTTTCGATGAGTATGTTCGTAACCTGAAAGTAATTTACATGTTTACTAGTTGTTAAATGTTAGCCATATTCTAAATATGACTAAAACCTGTACTAGTCTTAAGATCAGTACAGATTGAGGCATTAAGGGCCTACCGGGGAACGCAGTAGTAGGGGTCCATGATTAAGGAGTGTGGACAGCCACCAGAGGGGGGTGGTGGTCAGATATATATATATATATATATATATATAAATATATATATAAATATATATATATACAGTCAGGTGCATAAATATTGGGACATTGACAGAATTTTCATATTTTGGCCTCTATTTACCACCACAATGGCTTTGAAATGAAACAAACAAGATGTGCTTTAACTGCAGACTTTCACATTTAATTTGAGGGTAATTACATCCAAATCAGGTGAACGGTGTAGAAATTACAACGGTTTTTATATGTGCCTCCCACTTTTTAAGGGGCCAAAAGTAATAGGACTAACAACTCAAAAGCTATTTCATGGACAAGTGTGGGCTATTCCCTCATTATTTCATTATCAATTAAGCAGGTAAAAGGTCTGGAGTTGATTCTAGGTGTGACATTTGCATTTGGAATCAGTTGCTGTTGACTCTCAATAAGAGATCCAAAGAGCTGTCACTATCAGTGAAGCAAGCCATCATTGGGCTGAAAAATCAAAACAAACCCATCAGAAAGATAGCGAAAACATTAGGTGTGGCCAAATCAACTGTTTGGAACATTCTTAAAAAGAAAGAACGCACCAGAGAGCTCAGCAACACCAAAAGACCAGGAAGACCATGGAAAACAACTGTGGTGGATGACAGAAGAATTATTTACCTGGTGAAGAAAACCCCTTCACAACAGTTGGCCAAATCAAGAACACTCTCCAGGAGGTAGGTGTATATGTGTCAAAGTCAACAATCAAGAGAAGACTTCACAAGAGTGAATATAGAGAGTTCACCACAAGATGTAAACCATTGGTGAGCCACAAAAACAGGAAGACCAGATTAGAGTTTGCCAAACAACATCTAAAAAAGCCATTACAGTTCTGGAACAACATCCTATGGACTGTTGAGACAAAGATCAACTTGTACCAGAGTGATGGGAAGAGAAGAGAATGGAGAAGGAAAGGAACTGCTCATGATCCAAAACATACCACCTCATCAGTGAAGCATGGTGGTGGTAGTGTCATGGCATTGGCATGAATGGCTGCCAAAGCTACCGGTTCCCTTGTATTTATTGATGATGTGACTGCGGACAAAAGCAGCAGAATGAATTCTGAAGTGTTTTGGGAAATATTATATGCTCATATTCAGTCAAATGCTTCAGAACGCATTGGACGGCGCTTCACAGCGCACATGGACAATGACCCAAAGCATACTGCAAAAGCAACCAAAGAGTTTTTTAAGGCTAAAAAGTGGAATGTTATGCAATGGCCAAGTCAATCCCCTGACCTGAATCTGATTGAGCATGCATTTCACTTGATGAAGACAAAACTGAAGGGAAAATGCCCCAAGAACAAGCAGGAACTGAAGACATTTGCAGTAGAGGCCTGGCAGAGCATCACCAGGGATGAAACCCAGTGTCTGGTGATGTCTATGCATTCCAGACTTCAGGCTGTAATTGCCTGCAAAGGATTTGCAACAAAGTATTAAAAATTGAAAGATAGATTTAGGATTGTTTAGTTTGTCCCATTACTTTTGGCCCCTTAAAAAGTGGGAGGCACATATAGAAACCGTTGTAATTCCTACACCGTTCACCTAATTTGGAAGTAATTACCCTCAAATTAAATCTGAAAGTCTGCAGTTAAAGCACATGTTGGTTGTTTTCTTTTCAAAGCCATTGTGGTGGTGAATAGAGGCCAAAATATGAAAATTCTGTCAATGTCCCAATATTTATGCACCTGACTGTATATAAATATATATATATATATTTATTTTTTTTAGAGTATATATATATATATATTCATATATAGTAAATACTGGTAGTGCATGCATTATAATGTACAAGATAACATCAATGCACTAGTGCAGACACACCACAGTCCTGGGGATGCAGTATAATGTAATATAACATATGTTTAATAATTAAGCACAAGAATGTTATCATGTCTATATATACCACATTAATACACTATACATGTGATAGGGGACCCCAGTACTGACTTGCCAATGTCTAAAACTCAATGAGTACTGCATTAGGTCTAGTAAAGGTGAAATTCATGCCTTTACAACTGGGATGTTATAGGTTAATGAATGAACACAGGGCTACAATGCCATTCCAATTACTGGCAGAAACTCTGGGCCTGCGCTGGTTTTTTTAGGGCGGGCGTTGTTTTTTTAGGAGCGGCCTCCTGACTCCTTGCATAGCTGTGGGTGACCACCCGCAGCTATAGCGAGCGGCCATGATGATGGTCATGATGGTCAAGACCATCGCGACCTTCAGGCTTGGGACGAGACCCTTGTGGTAGGGTCTCGTGGCCCCAAGTCCCAGAGAGCTTCATAGCTTAAATAGAGCCAGAAGCTCTCCCACTGACATCACTGGAGATGTCAGTGGGGCCGCCCACATTCGGTAGGCATTCGCATGGGAACACCTCTGTTTGTGAAGCCACCCCCCTGCCACGCCTACAAAATGGGGTGAGCTGTCAATCAACATCGACAGTCGCCCCTTTTGTAGTGAGTTCCGGAGCGAGTTCTTTCTGCGCTCACTCCAGGGCTCACATATGTGCAGTGCGTACGCTGTTCATGCGCAATGGGCCACCATCGACCCGCTTGCGAGCACAATGCACTTTTGAGCAGGTCTGAATCAGGGCCTCTGTTCCTTATGTTAAAGCCCAAGGCCACAAGAAGAGGGGACAGAGGTGTGTCATGACCATCCACTTTGATTGGCAGGAAGGCAAATCTTGGTGTAGTTTCTATAGAAGTGAACCACTGTTCATCAGTGTTCCTGCCCCACCAGGTAACTGACTGTCATGATTGGTGTCTGCGAGTTACCTGTCTCAGGTGGTGATCGGGTTTCAACGGAGGCCGGCATGACTGGAATCACAGAGAATGTAAATAGCTCTATTTACAAGACTTGGGTAGCATTGAAAACTGCCTTTGATGATAAATGACAGGAACTGGAGGGACCGGACTGGGACCGGCAGGAAGACTTGTTGAATTGAACTGATGAACTGAGAACTTGACTCTGGACTGGAACAACGTGGACTGAACTGATGAGCTTGGAACTTGACTCTGGACTGGAGCAACGTGGACTGAACTGATGAGCTTGGAACTTGACTCTGGACTGGAACAATGTGGACTGAACTGATGAGCTTGCAACTTGACTCTGGACTGGAGCAACATGGACTGAACTGATGAGCATGGAACTTGACTCTGGACTGGAACAATGTGGACTGAACTGATGAGCTTGGAACTTGACTCAGGACTGGAATGTAACAATGGCTGAAGGGAAGTCAGGTAATGCTGAGACGAGGGCTAAACAGGGTAATCTGGAATTACTATGACAAAGGCTAGAACTCAGGAGCAGGCTGGATTGGATAATAGAGAATAACAGGTTTCTGGAAGGAATGGGTAGGTTTGGGGATTTGCAGGCTGGACAGGATAATTGGAAATAACAGGTTTCAGGAAGGATTGGGTAGGTTTGGGAATTTTAGGTTCAGGGAGGGGAGTAGGTATGTAAAGGGGCAGGAGTTGATCCACAGCAGGAAGCAAGGCAGGGTGACACGACGCAGGTTTACAGAGTGCCAGGGACCAACCAGGAGTATGACTAACAGCAGAGCACAGGCCAGGTATGCTGTAACAGGACGTCTGGGTGCCAGGTATTACTGTAGCAGGTTTTCGGGATGCACCAGGGGTTGCTGTCAGCAGGCTTACTGGATTGCCAGGTTTGGCTGTAACAGGTTTTCTGGAAGCACCGGGGGTTGCTGCCAGCAGATTTACTGGTTTGCCAGGTACAGCTGAAACAGGTTTTCTGGGTAGCGCCAGGGATTGCTGTAGCAGGTTTCAGGGACAGACTTGAATGCAGAAACAGCATGAACCATTCACCACGGGAAGACGAGATGTTCAGGCCCAGAATGCTATCAGGAGAGGATATATATATCATGGGTCTGGCAGCAATTGGTGGATACGGACAGGTGGTCTGGTAGTAGCATTCTGAGTGGTGGAAGGCACAACATGCAGAGGGAGTATTCATCACTGCAGCTCTGAGAATCAGAACCACACCTGCGATTCCAATCAGGGCTAGCAGTGCTCACAGACAGAGGAGAGGCCAGGTGCAATAATCAGAGCAAATCCTCCAGGCAAATGACACACACAGATCCATGGGGAAGCTGACAGGGGTAAGTCCCAAGGCAAAAGGTGACAACTAGACAGGGTTGTGACAACTGACCCTCTAATAAAGTAACAATGTATAATTTGAGTGCAAATTCTGGGACCCAACCCCCTGAGGAGGGAGTGGTCCCTCGGGTAGTGGGTCCCACCGGTGATTTCTCTGTATCCCTGTGGGCCAGTCTAACCCTGCTTAAGATGTGTACCTATAGCACTGCCTTTAAATGTAAATCACCCCAGTATATTGGCAGGTAATCAATGGCTGTAAAGCAAAGTAAGAATAGTCAGGTCAGACTTACAGCCTTGTGAGTTTACAAACCTGTATGTGATGTAGACACTAAGGGGTAAATTTACTAAGATGGGAGTTCTATTTAAGAAGTGATGTTGCTCATAGCAACCAATCAGATTCTACTTCTCATTTATCTAGCACCTTCTGGAATCTGATTGGTTGCTATGAGCAACATCACTTCTTAAATAGAACTCCCATCTTAGTAAATTTACCCCGTAGTGTCTACATCACATACAGGTTTGTAAACTCACAAGGCTACATCACATACAGGTTTGTAAACTCACAAGGCTGCTTCTGGCTGCAGAGTGCCTGGAATGGCTCTCTGCATCCAGTATTACTATGGTAGCAGGGCCAGATTTCAAGCTAGGCAACCTAGGTGGATGCCTAGGGCTCTGCATTTCCCAAGGGGTCCATAGCTGGGCCACCCGGAGTGCATTCCTCGAGAGAACCTGCATTTTGAGCTGCTGCTTCTGGCACCATCTGGCAAGAGGACACACAGCAGCAGCAGCAGCACGTCTAGAGCCCAGCCCATACCAGGTGGGGGGATGAGGAGGCTGAGTTTCAGGACAGGGCTGGCCCTACCATTAGATAGGGTATGCAGCCGGCTGAATGCACCCCCTTTCTGATTCAGGAGCACTGCTTCAAGAGGGTGACATGACGTCATCAAGTCATGTCACAATTATACTTACTTGGAAGTGGAGCTCGAAGATCCATGCAGGACTGGTCCCCCGCACCAATGATGACCCCGGGCAGCAGGTGAGTTTGCTGGAGCTAGCGGGGAGGGGAGAAATGTGCTGTGCTGTGAGGTGAGGGAAGGGGAGGGGAGAGCGGTCTGAGCTGTGAGTGCGCTGTGCTGAGAAGGGAGAGGGGTCAGTGATGTCAGGAAAGAGGGGGCCTGTGCTATGGGGGGGGTCTGTCCTGAGAGGAGTCAGTGGTGATGAAAGAGGGGTTCTGTGCTGAGATGGGTTAGGGTTAGGCTGCTGGGGGTGGAAGGTTAGGGTTAGGCTGCGAGGGAGAGGGTTAGGTTTAGGCTGTGGGAAGGGAGGGTTAGGTTTAGGGGTAGGGTTAGGATACTTACCGGCAGGTATCGGTATCCTAACCTTGTCGGGACACCAGCATCAGGATTCTGAGTGCGAGCATCCTGTACCCAACCCATACATACATAGCCAACGTTTCAAAGCTGCAATGGACCCTTTCTTCAGGGTGCTATACAGGGGCATGAATCAGAAATTAAAATATAGTACTATGGATTGTTTGAGGGAGGGGGGCCCCAAAACTGGTATCTTGCCTAGGGCCCCATGAGGTCTAAATCTACCTCTATATGGCAGTGCTGCCTGTAGCGTCCATCGCTACAGGCAGGTATACTGTAATTACAACTGCCCGGAGCATCTTCTCTTGAAAGTTTGGGTAGATCTCTCCTTTTCTCTAATATATGAATAAGTGAGTAATATCTTGGAAGAGATCTTGTTCTCGAAATGCATTGGCGGTATCACAATCTTTTGTGGCTGACCAGGACACCCATTACAGGAAGGCCTTGAGAGAGGTTCTGAAAAAAAAATATTATGAGGGTACTCACTTATTCATATATTGGAGAATCAACCCAGACTTTAAAAGGAAGTGTATTTTTATTCTATGTATATTTGTCTGCATTACCTGTCTTAAGGTGGACCATCACTTTAGTGCACCTGACTGATTTTTTCTTATACCGTGTTAGTTAGCATACACGTCTATGACACTCACACGACACTCCCATGAGGCAGAAGAGTTCTGTGCAATTGCATGACTACAAAAAACATTTTGGTGCCCCTCAGTGGACCTTCATCCTAGCTCACTTATCTCTCCCCCCTGGAGCCCCTCACAGCCCAGCACCTCTCATCACAGCAAAAAAACAGAATGTATCAGGTGGCGCTGTCTGACAGCTGCTGGTTCAAGGAGGATGTCACTCTCCTAACTAAAAAGACCACAAATAATGAAAGAACCTGCGCTAAATTAGGTGTATACCAGATGATTGATCTAATGATCACATACATATACCATGATAAGTGAACAAACAATGATGAAAATATAAATAAATGTAAATCACTGAACTGGAGTGAATTGAGATATAGCTTCTCAGATCTCAAGTAAATAAAACTTGAATAATAATAAATAGATAGGTGTAAGGCTTGACTGACGGTATAAATATCATTTAATAAGCATGTCTATCACGCCGTAAGAACACAAGAGTGCACAAATAAATCAATAAACAATAATAAAATAAAAATGTATGAATAGGGGGTTAAAATCAAGTAAATAAAGTCACCGGGGGGGGGGGATAAAAATAATCAGTCCATGGGCCAGTCTTAAATAGTCAATTGTACTCCACAATGGACGGAATCCGGATTAATGTCCAGCTATGATATAAATTATTAAATTATTATTATAATTATTATTAAATTAATGAGAGACTGAACTAGACTGGATAAACACAAAGTAAGATGGGTGCTCTTGTGGCAGAACATCACACATCACAGTTATTCACTTCTTTGATCATTGAGTCTCAGTGAGTTCTCACTCACACTTCTGAGTAACATCCAGAATATACTGAGAGAAAAATGGCAGTGTTGGAGAATCAGAAGAGGCTTGGAGGTGTAGTAGTGGTTGCCAATTGGGACAAAATCTGCGCAACAGTTGTGGCTATCTTTATGCAATAATCTGTGCAGTATATGGCTGGTAATCGGACGGTATTTGTGCTGCATATGGCTGATGAATGGGACGAGAGTGTCTGTGTACTACCATACGAAAGGCTATCTTGAGGGTTTCTGGAAAATGCAATTATATATGCGAGTTATGGCTTGTAGTGGTTAGTATTTCTCTGTTTCAGATCCCCATCAATGATGCTATGTGCAGGCAATTAGTGTGTGTAAGATGATGTAGTCAGTATACCGGCTGACGGGATGGCGACGGTCTAAATCACCACAACATTCCAGCTCCAGAATAAGGACAGTCGGTGTCCCATAGGTAAGTATGGGGGGTTAGTGGGAGGATTAGTGTGCGGGGTTAGGGTGCAACCCTATGTAAGTGCTAAGGATACCTAATGTATCTGTGTGTAACAAGCCTTATTTACATCTGTACATTAAAGTATTATCTGGGGGTAAAAAGTAAAGAAGAATAAGTTAAATATAATACCAATATAGTCTAATGTGGACATATATATACAGTATGTGTGTGTGTGCGTAGTATGTCTAGAATATAAATCCAAGAGTAAAGTTGAACTAGTTCTTGGCACACAAATCGGAATGCAGTCAGCTGCACATAAGCTCGGTATCTTCAAATACAAAGGAACAAAATGAGACATCTGCAAAATTGTAAGCTCAGCGCAGATCTTAATTCTGCTGTTTTTTTTTTCTTGTACAGTTTGTAACTCTAAGAGCTCATTGACACCAGTGTGTGCTAGTTAATTTGTAAACTGCAAAGTTCTTAATGAAGGTCATTTATTTAATAAGTGTACCGAAGCCCTACAGTGTATTCAGAAAAATGTGGAATGATTTTTTATTTTATTTTGTAATGCTTAAGAAAATAAATTGGCTGTTTTACAGTACATGACTTTTTGATGCAATCTTTTGAAAGATGAAACACATTCGCATATCCGAGCCCTAACCATCATGAAACTGATTAAAATACTGAACTGTAGCATAAGTTTAAATGTTTGTTGAAAAGAACTCATACTTCGCTTTTATTATATTGATATGAACATTGAGCAATCCTTAGCAACTAAGTGGAAAATCGTGTAAGAGGTGGTAAAATATTAATAACATTTATGTTTGCAGCTTTAATAATTAATTACATAGATTTCATACTCTGTTATAGCTTGTGTACTGTGTTCTTAATGTAATGCAGCTTTTCCAGTTTACTTGCCCCACTGCTGTGGTACAATAAGCTGAGAAGCACAATAACACCAGAGAGGCATCTAGATGAGTAGGAATTAGAGATGTGCGCGGACCTGGATTTGGTTCTAATTTATTATCGTGTTTTGGTTTTGGCAAAACCACCCTCAAGTGTTTTGGTTTGGAGTCAGTTTTACTTCGGTTTTGGATTCCTTAAAAAAAATTCTGAAAATGTATTCAAAATTGATAAAAAAAAATTATAAAAAGAAATTGATAAAACAGCTATTTTGAACCTGTTTACATTAGGGATGAGCGCGTTTCTGAGATCCGAACCCCCAGATCCGAGCCGGTTCTGAGTCAAGTTCGAGTTTTCCCGCCTGGCTCGGATCTGAAATCGAGGCAAAACGTCATCATCCCGCTGTGGGATTCTCGCGGGTTTTGGATTCTATAAAAGGTCCCTGCGTCTGTGCCATTTTTTACTCCGGCTGTGGACAGTGAAGAGGGAGGATGGGGGTTTGCTGTGCTGGTGCTGTTGTTGTCCATAGGGGCTGTGTCCAAACTCCAAAGTCCATAGGAGCTGGCTGGGCTTTGTTGTGCAGTGTCCCATAAAGGCTGTTGTCCTAAAGAGGTGCTGTAGTGTTGTCCAGGGGGTGATCTGTCCATCAGGGGTGCTCCCCCCAAGTGCAAAAAAAACAATTATTTTTTTTCTGTTTGTGTGCGCTATAGCCGCACGTGCATCAACAAAGTAGCAGCGCCAAGCATGCGCCTGTGTCATACTGTAAGTCAAGGGCCTGCTGGCTCATCTGTTGAAGGGTGGTGTAACCCCCAAAGTGCCGGAAAAAAAAATATTTTTTTTCTGTGTTTGTGACTTGTGTGCACTGTAGCCGCATGTGCATCAACAAAGTAGCAGCGCCAAGCGTGTGCCTGTGTCATAAGTCAAGGGCCGACTGGCTCATCTGTTGAAGGGTGGTGTAACCCCCAAAGTGCTGGAAAAAAATAAAAAATATTTTTTTCTGTGTTTGTGACTTGTGTGCAGTGTCCCATAAAGGCTGTAGTCCTAAAGGGGTGCTGCTGTGTTGTCCAGGGGGTGCTCTGTCCATCAGGGGTGTTCCCCCCAAGTGCAAAAAAACCAATCTTTTTTTCATTTTGTGTGCGCTGTAGCTGCACGTGCATCAACAAAGTAGCAGTGCCAAGCATGTGCCTGTGCCATAAGTCAAGGGCCTGCTGGCTCGATCAGTTGAAGGGTGGTGTAACCCCCAAAGTGCCGGAAAAAAAAATGTTTTCTGTGTTTGTGATGTGTGTGCGCTGTAGCCGTACGTGCATCATCAAAGTAGCAGCGTCAAGCGTGCGCCTGTGTCATAAGTCAAGGGCCGGCTGGCTCATCTGTTGAAGGGTGGTGTATCCCCCAAAGAGCTCCAAAAAATAAAATAAAAATCTTTTTCTGTGTTTGTGTGCTCCTTAGCCACAAGTATATCAATATAACATAAATGGAGGACAAAAATGTGTCCGATAAAAATAAAATAGGGAAAAATCAAGAACCACTTCCTCCTAGTGCTGAAGCTGCTGCCACTAGTCATGACATAGACGATAAAATGCCATAAACGTCGTCTGCCAAGGCCGATGCCCAATGTCATGGTAGAGGGCATATAAAATCGCAAATGACAAAGTTCAGGAAAATGGCCTTAAAAATACATTTAAATCATCTGAGGAGAAACATAAACTTGCCAATATGCCATTTACGACACAGAGTGGCAAGGTACGGCTAAGGTCCTTCCCTATGTTCATGACTAGTGGTTCAGGTTCACATGACGATGGAAGCCCTCCTCCCTCTAGTAAAATGAAACGAGTTAAGCTGGCAAAAGCACAGCGAAGAACTGTGCATTCTAATTCTAAGAAGATATTGCAAATCCCCATGGAGAGTCCAAGTGTGGTGACGGTTGCGTTGCCTGACCTTCCCAATGCTGGATGGGAAGAGGTGGCTCCATCCACCATTTGAATTCCCTCTGCAAGTGCTGGAAGGAGCACCCACAGTCCACTTGCTGATATTCAAATTGAAGATGTCACTGTTGAAGTACAACAGGATGAGGATATTGGTGTAACTGGCGCTGAGGAGGAAGTTGACGAGGAGTTTTCTGATGGTGAGGTGGTTTGTTAAATCAGGCACTGGGGGAAACAGTTATTGTCCGTGGGATGAAAAATCCCATCACGGTCATGCCTGGGCAAAAGAGCAAACATTCCACCTCTTTGTTCTGGCAATATTTCTATCCAAATCTGGACAACAACTGTCTTGCCATATGTACCGTATGTAAAGGTGGAATAAGTAGGGGTAGGGGCATTAACCACCTAGGAACATCCTCCCTTATACGTCACCTGCAGCGAGTTCATAAAAAGTTACTGTCAAGTTCAGAAACTGTGGCTAAGACCGTAAGCAGTCCAGGGACACCTAAATCCCTTTGTCCTGTTGTATCCAAGCGCCTGCAAACCACACCGTCAACCTCCTCCTTGTCAATTTCCTCCTCAGTCAGGATCTGAAGTAGTCCTGCAGGCCATTTCACTGGCCTGCAGGCCAGTGACTGACTCTCCTATCTGGGATTCCTCTGGAGGATCTTGCATTGCTACGCCTACTGCTGCTGTTGCTGCTGGGATTTGTTCATCATCAAAGAGAGGAAGTAGGAACACCACTACTTCTTTTACTAAGCAAAAGACCCTCCAACAGTCCTTAGCAAGGAGGATGAAGTACGACAGCAGTCATCCGGAAGCAAAGCGGATAACAGAGGCCTTGACAGCTATGTTAGTGTTAGACGTACATCCGGTATCCACCATTAGTGCATTGGGATTGATGGAGGTAGTGTGTCCCCAGTACCAAATCCTGTCTAGATTCCTCTTCACTAGGTAGGCGATACTGAGAATGTACAGAGACATCAGAAAAAGTGTCTTCAATATCCTAAAAAATGCAGTTGTACCCAATGTCCACTTAACCACGGACATGTGAACAAGTGGAACAGGGCAGACTACAGACTATATGACTGTGACAGCTTACTGGGTAGATGTATCGCCTTACGTAGCAACAACAGCAGCGTCACAAGTAGCAGCATCTCAGAAATGCCAGCTTGTTCCAAAGCAGGCTATGCAGTGCATCACTGGTATCAGTAAGAGGCACACCACCAACAACCTCTTAGAGAAACTGAGGGAAATCATCGCCCAATGGCTTACCCACTTAGACTCTCCTGGCAATTTGTGATATCTGACAATGCCACCAATATTGTGTGGGCATTACATCTGCGCAAATTCCTGCACGTCCCATGTTTTACTCACACAATAAATTTGGTGGTGCATAATTTTCTGAAAAATGACAAGGGCATGCAGGAGACTCTTTGGGTGGCCCAAAAAATTTCTGGCCACTTTCGCCATTCAGCGACTGCATGCCAAAGATTGGAGTGCCAGCAAACACTCTTGAACCTGCCCTGCCATCACCTGAAGCAAGATTTTTTGACATGGTGGAACTCAACCCTCTATATGAGTCAGAGGATATGTCTATGACATAGACAAAAGAAGGGGTATGCACCTGACTCAAGTGCAATGGAGAATGATTTCCATGTTGTGCAAGGTTCTCCAGCCCTTCGAACTTGCCACACGTGAAGTCAGTTCAGACACTGCCAGCTTGAGTCAGGTCATTCCCCTCATCTGGCTTTTGCAGAAGCAGCTGGAGAAAGTGAAGGAGGAGCTAAGACGGAGCGATTCTGCTCGGTATGTGGGACTTGTGGATGAAGCCCTTAATTCGCTTTGCCAGGATTCGAGTGTGGTCAATCTGTTGAAATCAGACCACTACATATTGACCACTGTGCTCGATCCTAGGTTTAAAGCCTATGTGGTGTCTCTCTTTCCGGTGGACACAAGCCTGCAGAGGTGCAAAGACCTGCAGGTGAAAACACTGTCAGCTGAAGTGGAATGTGACACGTCAACAGCTCCTTCTTCATTTTCTCCCACAACTGGGGCTGCCAGGAAACAACTTAGGTATCCTAAGCAACCCGCTGGCGGTGATGCAAGGCAGACAGGACCAAGTTTGAACATCTGGTCTGGACTGAAGGACCTGCCAACAATTTCTGACGTGTCTACTGTCACTGCATATGATACTGTCACCATTGACAGAATGGTGGAGGATTACATCAGTGACAGCATCCAAGTAGGCATGTCAGACAGTCCATACCTGTACTGGCAGGAAAAAGAGGCAATTTGGAGGCCCCTGTACAAACTGGCTCTCTTTTACCTAAGTTGCCCCTCCTCAAGTGTGTACTCTGAAAGAGTTTTTAGTGCAGCCGGGAACCTTGTCAGCAAAAGGCGTAGGAGGTTGCTTCCACAAAATGTGGAGAAGATGATGTTCATGAAAATGAATTATCAATTCTTCCAGAAAGACCAGCCTCCAGAAAGTTTAGAGGGACCTGTGGTGGTGGATTCCAGCGGGGACGAATTAATACTCTGTGAGGATGAGGACAACACTGATGAGGGTGAGGAATCGGTGGATGAGGATGAGGACGACATCTAGCCTCTGTTGAGTCAGTTTGTGCAGGTACAATTAATTGCCAGCTTGTTTTGTGGAGGCCCAAATGTACCAATCATTTCAGCTACAATTGTGTGGCAGACCCTGGCGCTGAAATTATTGGTTTGTTAAAATGTGCATGTTCTGTTTATTCAACATAAGGGTGGGTAGGAGGGCTCAAGGACAATTCCATCTTGCATCTATTTTTTTTCTTTGCAGTATATACTCTTTGGGTCTAGTTTTTCAAACTGCTATCCTGTCTGCCACTGCAGTACCACTCCTAGATGGGCCACATGTTTGTGCCACCCACTTGTGTCACTTAGCAAAGCCATCCAGCTACCTCGGTGCAACCTTTTTTCCTAAAAACAATATTGTGAGGTGTGAGGTGTTCAGAATACACTGGAAATGATTAGAAATTAATGTTATTGAGGTTAGTAATAGCATAGGAACAAAAAAAAATACAGATCCAAAACACAAAACCCAGAACCCAAACCCCAGAAGGGTGGTTTTGGCAAAACCAATCCAGATCCAAAACACAAAGAAAGATCTAGATCCAAAACCAAAACACAAAACACGAAAAGTGGCCGGTGCACACCCCTAGTGTACATGCACTCCAAAACTTGTTCTAAATCTGAGTTTCGAACTGGCTGCAGAAGTGAACTGGGACTCATTACCCCAAAGTGATTCCGAACTAGGACTCGATTTGAATGACATAGGTCGGTGTGAATATTAGTTAATGAAGGAGGTACATTAACATTAAGGGCCTGATTCAGAGTTATTTGCAATGATGATGATCACAGATGAGCGATTATTGGCAGCCTGCACGTGCATCTGAGACGCATTGTGTGTTACCGTAGTTGTTCGCAGTGAGCATTTATTTGCATTGTGATTGACAGTCATGGAGCCCTAATCAGGAGAAATAGGTGGAATTACTTATGTCACCAGTATTAGAATGGAGGATTACTGTCAAAATGGTAGGTAAACCTGCATATTTATCATGTAATCTGTTAGTGAATTGGACTCAAACTAATACCATGTGAAGTAATGCTGAACTTGCTTGACAGAGGTGGAGATCACTGATACAGGTTTTGTTCTAAAATATGCACTAAATGTTTAATAAAGTTCATCAGTGTCATGCTCATCTAACTTTTTGGCAGCCGTATGTGCTTTGTGTTATTATATCCTACTCATCAGCACTCATCATCCCACACAGATTGAGTACTTGAATATTTCTGTAGACATAGTTGACAGAACTCTATGGCTAATTTGGCAAGAACAGTGAAGCTCTTCTGTGATTACCTGGCCCTGATGTTAGGAGGCAGCCTGGGATCGGCCACTACTCACCTCCGCGCTGACATCCTTGGTCTTAGGTGTTCAGCCGTTGGAAGTGGAAGTGAGTGGTAACTGAGTAATCTCCCTGGGGTCTGCTAGGGCTTCCGTGCATGCGTCCTGGTTCCTGTGGTAGTGAGCATGGGTGCAGCCATGTTGGTCCATATCACCTGACTAGTCTCTCCCAATGGTAGTCCCGCGGTCACTCAGGTGATCCTCTGATCCAATGACCAACAGCCTAGGGGTATTTAGGTCTGACTCCAGGAGCAGAAAGTTGCCTCATCAACTTCATCTCTTCATTTACTCAAGTCTTCAGTGTTCCAGAGACTGAGTACTACTTCTTCTCTCCAGGCTCCCTATTGTTTTCAACTTCCAGTGTTTTCCAGCGATTCACTTTCCAGTGTGCAATTCTGCTACTCATGCTGATTCCCTGAGTTAAATGTATTTGCTCTCATGCTGAATTCAGGTGTGCTGTCTAGCTCTCTCCCTGTGTTACATATTTCAGCTGTTAAGCTGATTACCAGTATTCTGGGTCTCCCTTCTCATGCTGATTTTCCTGAATTACATGTCCAGCTCTCTCCCTGTGTTACATGTTTCAGCTGTTAAGCTGATTACCAGTATTCTGGGTCTCCCTTCTCATGCTGATTTTCCTGAATTACATGTCCAGCTCTCTCCCTGTGTTACATGTTTCAGCTGTTAAGCTGATTACCAGTATTCAGAATTTCCCTTCTCATGTTGATTTTCCTGAGTTACTTGTTCGCCTCTCACATAGTTACAGAGCAAGCCTGTGATTGGAACTCTATAAATTCTCATTGCACCCCTGTGTCTGCATCACATGTGTTTCTCAGAGCAAGTCTGCGTCTGGATCACTAGCAACTCTCAGTATACTCCTGTATTTACATTCCCTGTGTTCCTTACAGCAAGTCAGTCTCAGGATCTCCTGTGTCTCCCAGAGCAAATCTGCGTCTGGTTCATTTCCAGCATTTTCAGTACCACTCCATTTCCTGTGTTTCCCAGTGCCATTCTATTTCTACTAATCCCCAGATTGTCTCATTGCTAGTAATCTCCAGTGTGACCACAACTTTCAGTAACTTCCAGTGTTGGAATCGGTATGGTATCCCAGCTGCCGCATGGCCGGGAGTTCGAATCCCGGCAGCGGCAGCCCGACAAAACAGCAGAGCCCGGCAGCGGAAGCCCGGCAGCGCTGGAAATCCCGATCGTTGTAAGGTAAGTATCAACTAATCTAACCTAACCCCCTAACCCTAACCCTCCTTATGGGTTCCTAACCCTAACCTCCCCCCCTGTGCCTAACCCTAATCCCCCCTCTAAGTGCCTAACTCTAAGCCCCCCTTCCCCGCTGCCTATGCCTAAGTCCCCCCTGGGGGTGCCTAACTGTAACCCTCCCTCCCCCTAGCCTAACCCTAACCCTCTCGGGGCAGTGCCTAACCCTGTCCCCCCCTGGTGCCCTAAACCTATCCCTCTGCCCCCGTGGCTGTCCACTCGCGGCGCCCAGCATCCCTTCGATCGGGATGCCAGGCGCCGGTCTCCCAGCATCGGGGAAATAACAGGCGTCTAGATGTAGATGCTGGTCATTTATCCCATGCCAGGATAAAGCAGTCGGTAAGCCGGCTGTCGGGAATCTGGCAGCCGTCTTCCCAATTGTATATCCCATTGTTATTACATTTTTCAATAATTCTCAGAGCTCTTTTCTATTATTATATTCCTGTCTTCTGCCACTCCAAAGTACCTCTCCAGGGGGCCGTGACCTGCTCACTTGGTGCAATGAAACCCAAATCCCAATAGGAGGGGTCACTGGTGATGACCACCAAATGGGTTAAACTCCGCGCCTCTGGGCAGGTCTAGCAAAACCTGGGATTGGCCACAATAGGAAGACCTTTTCACTGTCACCCCTGTCAGTTACTGCTCTACCACCCTAACCCCTTGGTTCTTGGCCTTAAAAGAGGTGACCCTAGTGCCCATTTGTTTCACCTGGCTCCTACACTCGATTGGCTATGCTATTGGGCCATCCTCAGCCTATTATCACTCCTGGCTAACTTCTAAATGGGAACATAGGTCATCCAGGCAAATATTTGTCTTTAGAATATAATATGGAATGTTAGGGTAAGGTAAATAACTGAATTACAGCTCTCTTAGGAGAGGGTTACCACACTATACACTACAGGCACAAGAGCAAATATTACAAATCATTGCATAGACGTAACAAACAAAGGGAAATAAGGCCTGATAATACCACTGTTGAGGTCAGCTAAACCTACTGTAGGAAGCCCAGTTGTTCCCACTCAGCTGCAAGTGGAGATGCGCTTAAGATGCATACAGTAAGTATCTGATTTGCCCTTAATTGCATATGTTAGGCTTAGGCACATACACAGGGTAAAAAATACATACGCAAATTGCATTTGCATGCAGATCTGACCCTCTACAGTATAATATTTTTTATAAAATTATAAGATGTTGATATTCCTAGGATGATATATAGGAATATCAACACTTTGCACAGTTTCATACTGATTTGTGCAGTGCTGGGGACAAACCCTCCGAAGGTCTAATGAAGTCTATTGTCGTCTAAAATCATGTCTGTCTTTAGTAAATCTCTGATTTGACAAATCAGGGGGATAATGCAGAAAAAGCCCAATTCAACCCAAAACAATTCTAAGTAAATTTACAGCTTAGAGCCTGATTCTTAGTCACATGCAAGTCATAGTGTACACAGATCTTGAGACACAGGAGGCTGGAGTGACAAGGGGCGGGAGGTTGGAGAGACACAGGGGACAGGAGGCTGTAAAGACAGGGGCAGGAAGCTGGAGAGGCACAGGGGGCAGGACCCTGGAGAGACACAGGTGGAAGGATCATGGAGAGACAGAGCAGGAGGCTGGAAAGATAGGGCATGAGGCTGTAAAGACTGGGCAGGAGGCTGAAGAGATACAGGGGGCAGGAGGCTAAAATGAAGGGGCAGGAGGCTTTTTGAACCTCTGTTGTATGATGATGACATTGGTTATATTCCTTCACAAACATGCATATTCCACACCTTGTGATCTACTACATGAATAGTGTAGACACCGTCTGCTCAGGGAGGATCAATTTCTTCAGAGGTTCCCCATTGCAGAGAAACCATCATATGGATAAGGTATAATTTATTTAGTACACACAAAAAACAGTATAGTCTCTTTACTCTTGTTGTAGGGGCCCAACAGACAACAGGTCAGTTTCTGAGGGGGGTATCGTGTCTCCCTTTGAAGTGCAGCGGCCCAGATTTGTGGGGCTGTGTATAGTATTTTTTCTGGTTTTTGGGGAGGTGACATGGCCATGTATCCCATTTTGGCCACATCTCAACCCCCCATACTGTATTTTGACAGAACAAAGGTGGCAACCTATATATAACAATCCTAGGCTACCTAGCTATGTCTGTTACCATGAACAACTAAATTAAACAATATTATTCCAAAAGAAGCTAAATAGTGCTGTATTTTATAAACTAAAGGTTACAGATGTGAGGCTGTGCTGGTAAATAGCCTATCCTTTTATTAATGGCCTAAGTATTCACTAGAACAAATGGCAGACATACAGTATAGAATATACAATAAGAAATTGAATCCGCACTAGAAAAGCTAATTGTAGAGAACCTTAGGCCAGTGTTGGCTAACCTTGATACTCCAGCTGTTATGGAACTACATAACCCAGCATGCACTGCTACAGTTTTGCTATTAGGGCATGCTAAAACTGTGGCAGGGCATGCTGGGATATATAGTTCCACAACAGCTGGAGTGTCAAGGTTAGCCAACACTGCCTTAGGCTATGCAGGTTAGCCAATATTCGGCACAGAAATATTTATTATAGAGAACCAACTTCAAGCATTATATACAGATAACCTGCGTCAATTTACAATTGTTGGGAGTGCTACCTTTGAGTCAGAATAAACAAGATTTATACAGAAAAGAGAGAAAGCAGACTCTTTTTTATGGAGCACTGTAATTGGTTTGAATGATTTACCTAAAATATAACTTTTATTAGTGTATTCTTTAAAATAAGTGAGTCAACATATTTAGAAAAAAATATTAAAAAGTATATTTTTTTGACATACATAATTAGCATATTATGTGTGGTTTCTGAACATTCAATAATTTCCAAATAACATATATTGCTTCAGACAGGAATCCACAATTACCACATTCTGTGAGTAAATATTTTTCTATAGAGAGAATTGATTTCCTGGTTATGCCACACCTACTGATCCTCAAGTATGTAGGTAGGTCATGCAAGCATGAGTGAATTCAAAATTCCATATCAGTACACCCACATATACTTAATTCTGCTTTCATCTCTGTTCAAGAAGGAACTCCAATAGTCATTTAAATGCAGCACCATTCAATATAGCAATACATTATATAAATTGAAATAGCAGATGTGGTTTACATCATTTGACCAGAGAAAGCATGTAACAAACATTCAGTTTCAACAGGGTTAACATATTTGCTGATATATTGTAGTTTTCGCTGATATCTAATTGTTACATGTAACACCTTTACTACCAAAGTGAATCATGATACACGCAATACTGTGTTTGAAAGTTCAATCCTGTTTGTAGCACAGATAAGGTTACTGCAATCATTGGCCAAAAAACATATCCATTAAGCATCAATTGGATAACTTCAATCCTATGGCCACTGCCAGCACATATGTTACATATATAAAGTTGCAAGTAGGAATGCTATTATACATCAATGAATATAATGTATCCACTGACCATTGTCAGCACATACATTTAACAAACCACAATGCTGTATTTAAAAGAAAAGAGAGTAGCCACCTATGCTCTCCAGGCATCTGATCATAGATTAGCATGCCGATATGATAGCAACACGGTAGTGCATTCCTGCGAGTGCCCAATGAAAGAGGCTCTAAGAGCTCTCAGTTCATATGTTAAATAATACCAGTGCTCGTTTAGTGGGTGTAGGGTCAGAAAAAGTGCATATCACCGTCTGTTGAAGGGATTGCGGTGTATGCAGGGCTGGTTCCCGTGTCGACAGGTCCCGGATAAGGTAACTGAAAAAAAGACAATAGTTTTGCCTGGACGGCTTGCAAACATCCTCACCAGTGAGTTACTACAGCCAGCAAGGACCTCCCTTATATGAGGGGATCTGTCCAATGGGTGTCCGATAACATGATTACTGTCTCTATCCTCCATTGTAATTGACATCAGCCTAGACACATAGGCTTGAGTGACGGCTATCATTGGATCACAGTGTCCTATAGTGAGCTTATATCTTAGAATTTGGCTCTAATGTGGCCCTGCTTCAGACTTCTCTGACTCTATTCATATTGTATCCTACAAAATACAGATGACTTGTTAGTGCCGGATACTCCCAAATGCGGTTGGGTCCAAAGCTTATAACAAAAATTCACCCCTTCATAGATAGTACAAGGGCCCTCATTCAGAGCCGTACGCTCTGAGCAGAGCGCACGCTCTGAATGAGGGCCGCCCTCCATAATTATGGAGCGTCCTCCTGTACGCTCGTATAGCTGTGGGTCACCACCCACAGCCTATACGAGCGTGCAGTTTGATGGCCGCGATGGTCTTGACCATCGCGACCATCGCCACTGCGAGCCGGAGCCTGCGGTTGAGTTTTTCAACCGCAAGGCCCGGAGTGATTTTGGCTCTATCAGAGCCAAAATCACTCCCACTGACATCACTAGTGATGTCTGTGGGCCAGCTTCTGATGGTAGGCGTTCCCTTGGGAACGCCCCCGTCAACATCGACAGCACGCCCCCTTTGATCAGACACAACGAGCGAAGGACAGTCCTTCGCTCGTCGCGTCTGGCGCATGCGCACGACGGAGCTCCCGCCGTCGTGCGCATGCTCAGTGCACAACATCGACCCACTTGCGAGTGGACAGCCGCTTGCGAGTGGGTCTGAATCAGGCCCTAGGTCCGGTGATTGCATAAAAAGTGGGTACATACAGTCAGGTGCATAAATATTGGGACATTGACAGAATTTTCATATTTTGGCCTCTATTCACGACCACAATGGCTTTGAAATGAAACAAACAAGATGTGCTTTAACTGCAGACTTTCACATTTAATTTGAGGGTAATTACATCCAAATCAGGTGAACGGTGTAGGAATTACAACGGTTTCTATATGTGCCTCCCACTTTTTAAGGGGCCAAAAGTAATGGGACTATCAACTCAAAAGCTATTTCATGTACAGGTGTGGGCTATTCCCTTGTTATTTCATTATCAATTAAGCAGGTAAAAGGTCTTGAGTTGATTCTAGGTGTGACATTTGCATTTGGAATCAGTTGCTGTTGACTCTCAATATGAGATCCAAAGAGCTGTCATTATCAGTGAAGCAAGCCATCATTAGGCTGAAAAATCAAAACAAACCCATCAGAGAGATAGCAAAAACATTAGGTGTGGCCAAATCAACTGTTTGGAACATTCTTAAAAAGAAAGAACGCACCGGAGAGTTCAGCAACACCAAAAGACCCGGAATACCAAGGAAAACAACTGTGGTGGATGACAGAAGAATTATTTCCCTGGTGAAGAAAAACCCCTTCACAACAGTTGGCCAAATCAAGAACACTCTCCAGGAGGTATGGTGTATATGTGTCAAAGTCAACAATCAAGAGAAGACTTCACAAGAGTGAATATAGAGGGTTCACCACAAGATGTAAACCATTGGTGAGCTAGAAAAACAGGAAGACCAGATTAGAGTTTGCCAAACAACATCTAAAAAATCCATTACAGTTCTGGAATAACATCCTATGGACAGATGAGACAATGGCCCTCATTCAGAGCCGTACGCTCTGAGCAGAGCGCACGCTCTGAATGAGGGCCGCCCTCCATAATTCTGGAGCGTCCTCCTGGACGCTCGTATAGCTGTGGGTCACCACCCACAGCCTATACGAGCGTGCAGTTTGATGGCCACGATGGTCGTGACCATCGCGACCATCGCCACTGCGAGCCGGAGCCTGCGGTTGAGGTTTTCAACCGCAAGGCCCGGAGTGATTTTTGCTCTATCAGAGCCAAAATCACTCCCACTGACATCACTAGTAATGTCAGGGGGCCGGCTTCTGACGGTAGGCGTTCCCTTGGGAACGCCCCCATCAGGGAGGCACGCCCCCGGCACGCCCACCAAAGGGGGCGTGCTGTCAATTAACATCGACAGCACGCCCCCTTTGATCAGACACAATGAGCGAAGAAAAGTCCTTCGCTCATCGCTTCTGGCGCATGCGCACGACGGAGCTCCCTCCGTCGTGCGCATGCTCAGTGCAGACCATCGACCCACTTGCGAGCGGACAGCCGCTCGCGAGTGGGTCTGAATCAGGGCCAAAGATCAACTTGTACCAGAGTGATGGGAAGAGAAGAGTATGGAGAAGGAAAGGAACTGCTCATGATCCAAAATACTACCTCATTAGTGAAGCATGGTGGTGGTAGTGTCATGGCATGGGCATGTATGGCTGCCAATGGAACTGGTTCCCTTGTATTTATTGATGATGTGACTGCTGACAAAAGCAGCAGAATTAATTCTGAAGTGTTTCGGGCAATATTATATGCTCATATTCAGTCAAATGCTTCAGAGCTCATTGGTCGGCGCTTCACAGTGCAGATGGACAATGACCCGAAGCATACTGCAAAGGCAACCAAAGAGTTTTTTAAGGCTAAAAAGTGGAATGTTATGCAATGGCCAAGTCAATCCCCTGACCTGAATCCGATTGAGCATGCATTTCACTTGATGAAGACAAAACTGAAGGGAAAATGCCCCAAGAACAAGCAGGAACTGAAGACATTTGCAGTAGAGGCCTGGCAGAGCATCACCAGGGATGAAACCCAGCTTCTGGTGATGTCTATGTGTTCCAGACTTCAGGCTGTAATTGCCTGCAAATGATTTGCAACAAAGTATTAAACTTTGAAAGTTAGATTTAGGATTGTTTTAGTTTGTCCCATTACTTTTGGCCCCTTAAAAAGTGGGAGGCACATATAGAAACTGTTGTAATTCCTACACCGTTCACCTGATTTGGATGTAATTACCCTCAAATTAAATGTGAAAATCTGCAGTTAAAGCACATCTTGTTTGTTTCATTTCAAAGCCATTGTGGTGGTGAATAGAGGCCAAAATATGAAAATTCTGTCAATGTCCCAATATTTATGCACCTGACTGTATGTCAGAATATAAACTATTAATCCTAGCAACCACATTATTGGACATAAGTTAACATCACGTCCCTGATGTAACCATTTATATTTATATCTTAATCATGTGTACAATTATTATCAGTCCCATTATTAGACTGGTGTATAACCTCTTCACTTTTGGACAGTCTGTATGATAAATATTTCTTATTTCAAACTGTAATTTGTGATAGTCTGTTTGAGATCTAGAATACATATGGGTGCACCAATATTTGTACAATTCAAAAAGCCAGACACCTGAGATGTGTCCCCGTTGCTCCGGGCATGAGTCTCGGAACACTGTCATTTTAACAGTGCCGAAGTAAAAAAATTGTCTCCCACCATGCAGACAAGAAACTTTGCAACATGCTAATGACCTGATGCGCCATATCACATCTGGCACTATCATCAGTGTTCAATTAGACCACATCTTAAAAAGGCTACAAGGTTAATCTCTTTATATCATATCACTTGGAGATTATGCATCATAATATATATTGAGGAAATTGAGATAACTACTATATTCCTCAATGGTGGCCCATATGGCAGAAAAACATTGTATGATAAATAGTGGGAAAATTCCAATGTCACCATAATGATATATTTTTTATAATTAAACACTATAACAGAGACCATCTCTCTGCAGTGCTTATTAGTCCAAATGTATTACATACAGCCATTGATAGTCAAGCATTCCCAATCTGGAGATCGGGCTTATAAAACGAAATCAGTGTTACATTACATCTATTGACAATTGTATATTGATTGCAAATATATTCTCATCTTTAAATATGTTAGTGACCAAGTAGTTATACAAAATATTTATAAGTATCATATGTCACCTCGATGTGTAACCAGAGTGATCAGACTAATAATTGGTACAGATTCCATTTTGGGGAACCAATAGTTGCATGCAGTATACCCAAATATTTCTCACAGTAGTGACCGATCCAGATCAAAGGTATGAGAAATGGGTAAGTAAAAAAGGGTGGGGGGAGGGGGGAAGGGAATGGAAGAGGAGGAGGAAGGTAATACTCTAATTGTAGTTATCATCTGGATAGTATGGAATAATCAAGGGTATTGCGGAATATATATATGGTTGGTGGATATAACTATAAGTCCATGTCATGACCTGTTTGCTTTCCATACATGTTCATGAGAGATTTCTAGTTATCACTATTAAAGGAGGGAGATGTTTTCTGGAGCAGAGGTGTGAAGTATTGATTTTGGGCTGGATAAGGTCCCTATGGGCTAGAGGGATCGATGTTAGTTATTTTTGTTAAGTCCTTTGGGTTCCAATGCCCCTAGTCTGTTTGTCCATTGATGTTCATGCATTAGCAATTCCCTTTTTAGGTCACCACCTCTAATTCCCATTTTTATCTCTTCAAGACTACAGACTTTCATGCCTTTCAATTCACCTTGATGTTGGTGGTAGAAGTATTTAGCTACTACCTTAAGTTGTTTCATCTTTCTTAGATGGGTGGCCGCATTTGTGACGTTTCTGATATGTTTGAGGATTCTTTGCTTTAGCATCCTTTTGTTCATGCCGACGTATCTTACTCTAGTCACAAAATATGCAGTAAATAACTCCTTTTTTTCTACAATTAATGTAGTTTCTGATCTTAACCATAGTGCAGAATTTATCCATTACCTCTTTCTTCTTTCTCATAAATCGGCAGCAGCGGCAGGATCCACATGGAAAATAACCCATAATCCGTGGAGGTCTGGGTGCAGTTCTTGTGTAGTGGCTGTGTGTCAGGTCATCCCTTAGATTTAGACTCCATCTCCAGCTCATAAAGACTTTCTCCCCCAGAACCCGAGAAAGGTCTTCATCAAGGAGCAACACATGCCAGTGTTTCTGAATTATAGTTTGGATGGATCTCCATTCTTGGCAGAAGATGCCCACAAATCTAACTATTCCTGTATCGATCTTTTTTTTCTTCATATCTTGGAATAGAGTGATTCTCTCTGAGTACTCATTATAGCTGTTTTGGCTTTCTTAATTGAGTTATTACTGTAACCTCGTTCCCTTAATCTGTGGGATAATTTTTTGTACTGCAATTTGAATAAGATGTCCTCCGAGCAATTGTGTCACCTTAAGGAATGTTCTCTATGGTAGGGGGAAAATGTGAGCTAGTTTGGTATAGCAAGCTATTCGTTGCTGTGCTTTTCCGGAATAGTTCTGTTTCCAGCCAGCCTATGCTACTTTTGTATATCCTTAGGTCAAGGAATGAGATACTGCTGTCATTGATCTCCTTCGTAAATCTTAGATTAAGTCTATTGTAATTTAATTTATCGATGAATTCAAGTAGTTCTTTGCTGCCCTCCCAGATGATCAGGTTATCATCTATATATCTACACCATCCAGTTATGTGTTCAGTAAATTCATAATTCTCCTCATGGAACACATATTCTCGCTCCCACCAGCCTAGATAGAAATTTGTGTAGGTGGGAGCACAGGCTGCTCCCATCGCAGTTCCTCTCACCTGGCAAAAGAAGTTGTCATCAAATGTAAATAAGATGTAGTTGAGAATGAATTGGAGTAATTCCAACAAGAAGTTCTGAAATTGGTTATTGTTCTCCATCCTCAAAAAATATTCCACAGCTCTTAAAACTTTTTAGTGGTCAATACTGGTGTATAGTGCCTCTACGTCAAGGCTGACTAAGAGTTGTCCTTCTTCCAACTTGACGTCGTGCAGTTTCTTCAAAATGTCTTCTGTGTCCCGAACATAGGATGGTAATTCAAGCACAAAGTGTATCAATGTGTAGCTCAATGAATGTGCTAGCTTTCTCTGTCAGGCTTCCTATCCCAGATATTATAGGCCTCTCTGGTTGAGAGAGTGGGTTCTTGGGTATCTTAGGCAATAGGTAAAAAGTTGGGATCCTGGGGTGTTCAGTCCACAGGTATTCCCATTCTTGCTTCGTGATAGTACCCTCAGACTTAGCTTGATCAAGGATTCCCTTATAAATACTTTTGAAAATGTCTAAGGGGTTAATGAGGATCTGTTGATAACATTCCTCATTCAGTAGTTATCAGTTGGCTTCCTTAACATACATTTCTTTTGGCTAAACTACCGTATTTCCCCCTTTGTCGGAAGATTTTATAACTACATCTTTCCAACTTTGTATATTATATCATTCTTCCTTTGTCAAGTTATTGTTGGTCTTATGACTGTTTCTGTTTCCATGAAATTTATACAAATCATGAGATACTAAATTTGTGAATACCCTGATCTCTGGGCATATATGATCAGGTGGAAAGAAGGTTGATTTATTCTTCACCATAAGTCTCCTCCTTGTAGTTGATGTGGGGTTATTAGATTCATCTTGAAGTTCCTCTAATGTAGCTAATGCTAGCAGTTCTTCATTGGATAGATTAATGATAGAGTCACTCTCCTCCTGTGTAGCAGAAAAAAAACTTTTTTTAGTAGTAATTTACATGCAAAAAGTTTAAGGTCTTTCTCCCAGTGAAATCTTTTGAATCTGAAGGATGGTGAAAATGAGAGACCTCTTTTTAATACATCCATTTATGTGTTTGACAAACTGTGGTCAGATAGATTGATGATTTGAAGACTATCTTCTACTGTCCCCTCTCATTGCAAAGTGGGTATCGGTTTGGGGAGAGTGTGTCCCATCTTTTTCTTGCCCTTCTTGTTTGCCCTCCTTGTCTTCCTTCTGCGCCCTTGTGAAAACTTCTGGAGGGTCTGGGATTCCCTAAAAAGATATGAATGGGAGGGTGGGGTCAATTCATCTCTGAACTGTCTGCTGTTACCGGAGTCCATACGGTCTTCACCAGATGATTCAAACTCAGATTAAAGAAAATTATCCGATTGATGTTTGCTGTGTTACCCCATATTCATAGGTCTCCATTTGAACACCTATACTAAAGAAACATCCTTCTCATCTCGTAAAAATGTACTTCTTTTCCTCTCTATGATGATTTTCTCGTAGTTGTCAAGGTCCTCTTTATTTTAAATGTTGGAAACATCAGAAATGTGGCCAGCGATCTAAGAAACAACTTACGGTAGTAGCTAAACACTTCTACCACCAACATCAAGGTGACTTGAAAGGCATGAAAGTCTGTGGTTTTGAAGAGATAAAAATGGGCATTAGGGTTGGTGACCTAAAAAGGGAATTGCTAAGGCATGAAATACAATGGACATTCAGACTAGGGGCATTGGAACCCAAAGGACTTAATGAAAATATCAATAACAGCGTAGTCTTATAACTAACATCGATCCCTCTAGCTCATAGGGACCTTATCCAGCCCAAAATCAATACTTCACACCTCTGCTCCAGAAAACATATCCTTCCTTTAATAGTGATAATTAGAAATCTTTCATGAACATGTATGGAAAGCGAACAGATCATGACATGGACTTATAGTTATATCCACCAACGATTTTTCTATTCCTTAATACACTTAGAATGATTATTCCATACTATCCAGATGATAACTACGATTAGAGGATTACCTTCCTCCCCCCCATTCCCCTTCCCTTCCCCCTCCCCCCCCCACCTTTCCCCCCTCCCCTTTTTACCTGTGCATTTTTCATACCTTTGATCTGGATCAGTCACTATTGTGACTAAAATTTGGGTATATGCAACTATTGGTTGCCCAAGATGGAATCTGTACCAATTATTAGTCTGATCACTCTGGTTACACATTCAGGTGACATATGATACTCAAATATTTTTTATAACTACTTGGTCACTAACATGTTTAAAGATGAGAATATATTTGCGATTGATATACAATCATCAATAGATGTAATGTAACACTGATTTACTTTTATAAGACCAATTTCCAAATTGGGAATGCTTGACTATAAGTGGTTGTATGTAGTGCACTTGGACTAATAAGCACTGCAGAGAGATGGTCTCTGTTATAGTGTTTGATTATTAAATATATATCATTATGGTGATATTGGAATTTTCTCACTATTTATCATTTGATGTTTTTCTGCTGTATAGGGACACCATTGTGGAATGTAGTAGCTATCTCAATTTCCTCAATATATATTATGATGCATAATCTCCAAGTGATATAATCAGAGATTAACCTTGTAGCCTTTTTAAACTGTGGTCTAATTGAACACTGACGATAGTGCAAGGTGTGATATGGTGCATCAGGTCATTAGCATGTTGCCAAATATCTCATCTGCATGGTGAGACATTTTTTTTACTTCGGCACTGTGAAAATGACAGTGTTCCGAGACTCATGCCCGGTGCAACCGGGACACATCTCAGGTGTCTGGCTTATGGTGTTAGGATATTAGCCTCTCTTTTTGAATTGTATAAATATTGGTGCACCCATATGTATTCTAGATCTCAATTAGACTATCACGAATTATGGTTTAAAATAAGAAATGTTTAACATACGGACTGGCCCAATGTGAAGAGGTTATACGCCGGTGTAATAATATAGCAGAATATTGTGTGCCTTTTAGAGATGGGACTGATAATAATTGTACACATGATTAAGATAATAAATATAAATGGTTACATCAGGGATGTGATGTTAACTTATATCCAATAATGTGGTCGCTATATTAAAAGTTTATATTCTGATATATGTACCCTCTTTTTATGTAATCACCGGGCCTTGTACTATCTATGAAGGGGTGAATTTTTGCTACAAGCTTTGGACCCGACCGCATTTGGGAGTATCCGGCACTAACAAGTCATCTGTATTTTGTATGATACAATATGAATAGAGGGCCTGATTCAGAGCCGGACGCTCTTTCAGAGCGCTCGCTCTGAATCAGTGCCCTCCCTCTCATTTTTTAGAGCGGCCTCCCGGCCGCTCGCATAGCTGTGGGTGACCACCCACAGCTATAGCGAGCGGCCAAAAAGATGGTCGCGATGGTCAAGACCATCATGATGAGACCCTTGTGGTAGGGTCTCGTCTGCCGCAAGCCCTGGAGTGCTTTTGGCTCTATCAGAGCCAAAAGCACTCCCACTGACATCATTTGTGATGTCAGTGGGGCCGGCCCCAGACGGTAGGTGTTCCCATGGGAATTCCTCCGTCTGGGCAGTCACGCTCCCGGCACGCCCACCAAAGGGGGCGTGCTGTCACTCAACATCGACAGCATGCCCCCTTTGTAGCGAGACCCATAGCAACGGCTTGCCCGTTGCAATGCGGGTCTTGCGCATGCGCAAGACGGAGCCGGCTCCCTCGTGCACATGCGCACTTGGCCAACATTGACCCGCTTGCGAGCGCTCAGTGCTCGCGAGCGGGTCTAAATCAGGCCCAGAGTCAGCTAAGTCTGATGCTGGGCCACATTAGAGCCCAATTCTAAGATATAAGCTCACTATAGGACACTGTGATCCAATGATAGCCATCACTCAAGCCTGCGTGTCTAGGCTGATGTCAATTACAATAGAGGATAGAGACAGTAATCATGTAATTGAATGCCCGCTGGACAGATCCCCTTATATAAGGGAGGTCCTTGCTGTGGTAACTCACTGGTGAGGACGTTTACAAGTTGTCCAGGCGAAACAGTTGTCTTTTTTTCCAGGTACCTTATCCAGGACCCGCTGGCATTGGAACCAGCCCTGCATGCACCGCGATCCCTTTAACAGACGGTGATATGCACTTTTTCTGACCCTACACCCACTAAACGAGCACTGGTATTATTTAACATATGAACTGAGAGCTCTTAGAGCCTCTTTCATCGGAGCAATCGCAGGCATATGCCACTGTGTTGCTATGATATCGGCATGCTGATATATGATCTTCTTTTAAATACTGCATTGTGGTTTGTTAAATTTATGTGCTGACAATGATCAGTGGATACAATATATTCATTAATGTATAATAGCATTCCTGCTTGCAACCTGATATATGTAACATACTGTATGTGCTGGCAGTGGCCATAGGATTGAAGTTGTCCAATTGATCATGGCCGGCTCCAGGCATGTTCCACCTGAGCGGCCGCACAAAGGCCTACAGTGAGCACGCCGATTTTCAGACGCCATTTTCCCTGGCTGGCCCGGCCCTGTCACTGTCATGCTGGGCTCTACCCACCCCGCTGCTGTGCTTTCGCCCAGCGTGTCTGCTGACTCTGCACCCTGGTCCTTGAGGCTGAGCACTGGGTGGACGCAGAGGCCTGGACGATGCGACGAGGGCGTCCGTGCGGAGAAGAGATGGTAAGTGAATGCATCACCATGGGCTCAGGCTGGCTGCAGGCACTGGCAGGGCAGGCTGTGTGTGTGTGACTAAGTTCCAGCGTGCCGCAGTCCACCACATACAGCCTGTCTGTCAGTGCCAGCAGCCAGCCCATGAGTAAAAAAATCTGAATGGATGCTGCGTGCATGCACGCTGCATCCATTCAGTGATGGGAGAAGGCTGGAGGAAGCAAAGCTAGTGAGGCTCCCCCCCCAGCCGGAGTCTGAATGGATGCTGCGTGCATGCGCACGGCATCCATTCAGTGACGGGAGAAGGCTGGAGGAAGCAAAGCTAGTTGGGCTCCCCCCTAGCCTGACGTTATTTGGTACGCCTCCAAATAATGTCACATAAGGGGTGTGGTCTATGGTAATTAGGCCACACCCCCATTTTCTGCAATGTAAGGGCACCCTTTAAGGAACCGGCACAGGGTGCTCCGACCCCTGGAGCCGACCCTACAATTGATGCTTAATGGATATGTTTATTGGCCAATGATTGCAGTAACATTGTCTATGCTACAAACAGGATTGAATTTTCAAACACAGTATTGCTTGTATCATGTTTCACTTTGGTAGTAAAGGTGTTACATGTAACAATTAGAGATCAGGGAAAACTACAATATATCAGCAAATATGTTAATCCTGTTGAAACTGAACGTTTGTTACATATTTACTCTGGTGAAATGATGTAAACCATGCCTGCTCTTTCAATTTATATAATGTATTGCTATATTGAATGGTGCTGCATTTAAATGACTATTGAAGATCGCTCTTGATCAGAGATGAATGCAGAGTTAAGTATATGTGGGTGTACTGATACGGAATTTTGAATTCACTCATGCTTGCATGTCCTACCTACATACTTGAGGATCAGTAGGTGTGGCATAATCAGGAAATCAATTCTCTCTATAGAAAAATATTTACTCACAGAATGTGGTAATTGTGGATTCCTGTCTGAAGCAATATATGTTATTTGGAAATTATTGAATGTTCAGAAACCACACATAATATGCTGATAATGTATATCAAAAAAATTATACTTTTTAATATTTTTTCTAAATATGTTGATTCACTTATTTTAAAGAATACACTAATAAAAGTTATACTTTAGGTAAATCATTCAAACCAATTAGAGTGCCCCATAAAAAAGAGTCTGCTTTCTCTCTTTTCTGTATTAGACATATAGAACAAACCTTTGAACATTTATGCAGTCAAAATTGGTTTAAAATAAACTCCCCCATGATTCATGCAGGTCACACCCCAATTTCATGCAAAACCCACCATATAAGCCCGACCACATCTATTTTCCGCCATCCCCCACTTCCCAATACATCTTCCCCTCTCCTTTGTGGTTCACTAATTGGGACAGTTGGGAGATAGCTATACACCTTTGTTTTACTATTCCAATGTTATATTGTGGTATATTTACAGTTGAAGAGTAAACTAAGATTATACTTGTCTTGTTCTCACCCAGCTATACATAATTTATTTGTGAGTCTCAAAATAAATATATTACTTTGACATTTTTTGTCATAAGAGGAATCAATAAAATAACAAAGAAGCAGAATCATCTCCATCTTACCTTGAATAAGAGTTTTATGTTACCATGGCAACAGGGCTGGTTTTATTACCATGGCAACGGTTCTGGTTACATACATTGGGCACAAACAGAGGAGTCAGAGGACGAAGTAGCATCAACGGATGCAGAAATCACAGCAGAGAAAAAAATTGGCTACAGTGACCATGAAAAAGTAAGTACTGCAATATTTAATTCTGTTTAGCATTTTCCAGTTACACTAGAGTCTTCAGGCGATAATTACTATTCAAATAATTCCTTTGAGCCTTTTACTGGCATATTACATTCCATTGAACATTTGTATTGGTAATGTAGTCTATTTTGGGCATTACTAATGAAATATAATATTTTACAGAACATTATTTTTTAAATGTTTCACTGTTAATATTAACTAGAGATGTGCGCCGGACCATTTTTGCTGGTTTTGGCTCTGATTTGTTGGCCTGTTTTGGTTTTGCCAAACCGCCGTGTCTGGTTTTGTATTTTTTTTTTTAAAAATTCAAAACAGCTAAAAACATATAATTTGAGCCTGTTTTTGTTCCTAGAGTATTATTAGTATCGATAACATTAATTTCCACTCATTTCCAGTAAATCTTGACCACCTCATAGCTCAAAATATTGTTTTCATCCAGTTTAGGCCAAAAGGTTGCACTGAGCTAGCTGGCTGACTAAGCTAAGCAACAGCAGTGGATGGCACAAATATGTGGCAGTTCAACATCAAACATGGCACATCTAGGAAACAGAGTGTCACTGCAGTAGAAGACAGGATTGCAGTTTATTAAACTATACAACCTCATAGACAGAGACCAAGAATGCTTTCATTAATCAAGAGGTCTGAGGGACATGGAGTATGTATGTAGTTGAAGGCAGGGAAAGGAAGGAAGGATTGATTTTTTGTAAATTTAATTAAATTTTTTGATTCCAAAGAAAATTTATGAGGAGGAGGGGGATCCAACAGGATCCGAGCCACAGTTTGAGGTTTCCCACCAGGATCAGATTCAAAATCGCGGCAAAACGTCATCATCCCGTAGTTGGATTTCAAAGATTTTGGATACAATATAAGTCTCTCTTGCAGTGATTAGGGCACCATTTCAAACAGGACAGCTGGAAGGAGAGCTCACACTAGACAGCCAGGGCAGAAATTAATTAATAATTACAACTGGGTGAACTTGGTGGTTTAGAATTTTTTTAAAAATTAAAGGGACATGTAGAAGATGCTATCTGTGGCCATAAAAATTTCTGGATATTTTTGGCATTCATCAACTGCATATACAGACATGTCCTGCTACATCTTTGCTCCATATTCCATGTAGCGTGCCGTGCTATTCGCACCCTGCCATGCCACTGCTTGTGGTTCTAAGTCACATCATGCACAACACAACTTACTGAAGAGCAGGAAAAGCTGGAGTGTGTAATTAAACTTTCTGTCCACCAGATGTCGCTTTTCCGAAACTGCACTGCACATGCGTAAAATAGCCAACAAAGCTTCTCTACTAGCGCCTGGTATTTGGCTGATGGAAGCTGTCATTCATTAGACTATACAGTAGTACTTAACTGCATTTTGTCATGAATGCAGAGCTGCAGAAAACTGTTTAATAAAGGATTAAATTATTTGATGACATTATATACATTGTATATAATGTATATTATAGGCATTGTATTGTACTCATTACAAGCCATCCATATGGTATACTGTCGCTACAAGGTGTAAAGACACGTAGCTTAAGACACATGGGCAGTTTTTCATAAAAAGAGATCATGCATTGCTCCGCACTTTCCTCATCTCTTCATCTCCATGTTATAACACCCAGCTTCATTAGACTATAAACCGCTATTGACATTGCATTGTACACATTGGTATAAAGATGCAGGCTAGACATGACATACATAAAAGGTGTAACAGCTGCTATGGCTGGCTTGCATGGCTAAGGTGAGCACTTCCAAAGCTTGCGTCTTTGGTTTGAGGCCCGGAAAGGGACAATATCATTTTGTAAATAAGTATTTTTTATTTATTTATTTATCTACTATACAGGTTTAAATAAATGATTAAATCATTTTGTGTTTGAGTCCTGTGTTTTATAAGAATACATATATATATATATATACATATATATATATATATATATATATATATATATTGTATATACGCTGGTGTGAGGACACACGCACAGCATTTCAAAAGACAGAGGAATTCAAGTTCAATATTCTTTAGATGCTCTACCATGCTTAATACATTGATCTGAACATGCAACCACCTTTCATTTCTATGTTATGCCACCCAGCTACATTGTACTCTAAACTGCTTTAGACATTGTATTGTACTCATTACAGGCCATCTGTACAGTATACTGTCGCTACATGGTGTAAAGACGTCTGGTTTATAGATGCACGGACAGTTTTCCATAAAGAGAGATCATTTCAGATTCAATACTTTTAAAGTATTCCGCTCCACTTTATGCAGTGCTCCTCACTTTCTCATCCCTTCATCTCGATGTTATGACATCCAGCTTCATTAGACTATAAACCGCTATCGATATTGTATTGTACACGTTGGTCGGACACTAGACATGACATACACAAATGGTGTAACAACTGCTATGGCTTGTGCCTTGGGGTCAAGGCCCGGAAAGGGACAATATAAATTTGTAAATCAGTATTTATTAATTTTTTTATCTCCTATACAGGTTTAAATAAGGGATTAATGGGCAAATGTACTAAGCTCTGGAAAGTGTTAAACATCAGCATACTGTACAGCATGCACCTACGAATCGGTCCCATTATTGCTTCACCTTGCAAGATACTGTACATACAGTCTAACTGTAAAGGTGTGATACTACTGTATACAACAATTTCAGAAGAAGTGAATATAATTTACTTTAGAAATACTGTAGGTTCAGACTAACTGAGTTTGAAGTACAGTACTGTACAGCAATGAAAAAACTTTGCAGGTGATAAGGTTGTGATCTGATCTCAGTGGAAATGAGTGTTCGTGAAATCACATTGTGTAATTACAATATTTTTTATTAATAGTGAATTAATGTACTTGTGAAATGCTTGATTCTATACTTTAGATACCTGTAGTGACTGGTTTGTTACTGTATAATGTTTTTTTTTCTTTTTTAAAACTTTGATATACTGTACTTTAACCCTATTACTGGTCTAATACAGTTTTTTTGCACAAAACAACTAATCAGGCTGATAATGATCCTGTGGGCAGTGGTCAACCGTAGGTTTGACATTTTGTTAAGGTTAATTTAGTTTTGTGATTTTCATTTACAATTATTTTATTTGATTTTTTTTTTCTCAATAAAACTATATTGTTGTACACCCTCTTTTGTCTTATCCATTTCCATGCACTTACTATACTGTATAATAGAATCTCAGGTGATTTTTAGACACATGTAATGTACACTTGTTGAAAGGACTTGCCCACTGTATAAATAGTGTTCTTTACAGTACAGTAGGTTAATAGCAAGTTTCTGAATAAAACCTTCCATCCCCTTTAGTTAACAGTGGGTCGTGTACATTAAGAGGATAAGTGATACTGTACAGAATGTGTTTGTGGGCCTCCATTATTCACAAGGTACAGTACCTCATCCAGTCAGTTACAGCAGGTAGCGTAAAATGAACATTTGTTTTTTAAATACACCAAAGTAACACAATCATGACCAAAATAAGAGAAATATAAAAATTTTAATAGTAATAATAAAAAATTTTAATATGGCAAACAAGCAGTGCAACATAAAATACAGTTACTGTAAGCTAACAATACTCTAATGTCTATGACTTAAAGCATTAGGTTTCGTGGAGAGTTAGGTTTAGGCTGCTTGGTGGGGCAGGGTTATATTTAGAGTAGTGGTAGGGTAAGAATACTTACTGACAGGTCTGTATCCTAATCCTGTTGCGATGCCGGCATTGGGATTAATTCCGCAAAGATCCTGAGTGCCAGCATCCCGTACCATGATATTAATGTACATTACAGTATACCCCCTGCCAAAGATTACTAGTAAACACTTTATAGTTTGTCATTATTCATTTTATTTGTCTTTTTACTATACATATTTTTTAACTATTATTGGTTTTCCTATTCATAAGTGACAGTATACTGTTCAATATGTTTTATGAACTGTATTTTGCTGATCAGTGCATCAATTCACTAAATTACTGTACCTATTTTTTGTGTTGGTCGTATACAGTAAAGTACTGTACGTTTTGTTACTGGGTAGCACCTCTTCGACATTATACTATATTAAAAATACTGTATGTGGTCCAATAGAAATGCTATTAAATGTAAAGTAATGTAGAGTACAGTACTGTATACTTCAATTCTAGTACTCTATACAGTAATAATAATGTACTGCAGCTTTCTGACTACTGTACAGTATTTAATGTACAGTCTTATTTATTTGTATTAATCTACTGAGCTCACTATTTACCAGTATACAGCAGTAAAGAAAAAAAATATTGTACAATAAATAGTTTTTTTATAATTACTCTAAATTGATTTTTGCAAATTGTGGCCAAAAATAACCCTTCACAAACAGAAAAATGTGCACTCTTTTGGGAGCTTGACAATGTTGGGTCTTTATAGGATGTTGGTGTACAGGTTGTAGTGTAAATAAGCTTTATAGTCCAGAGTTCCATACTGTATACAGATTGGGATACTTTTGCTGATGTTAGTACATGATGGCGCCCAGAAAAAGAAAACAAGAATGGTTGTTGTGTAGGTCAGACAACATACTGCACATTAAAATGGCATACAGTACAGTACTATTGTTTAACAGCGGACTTTATAAAACTTAATTAAACTACTGTATTTTACTATGACATTAACATGCAGTGAAATATATATATATATATATATATATATAGAACTTACATATACTGTATACAGTGTTTATAACTATCTACTGTACAGTCTTGTTACAAAGTACCAAACAGTGCAGTATTAAAAACTTACATTCTTCAATGCAGCTACTCTATAACTACCAACAGTTGCTCTTCCCAAACTGCACCTTACAGTATACTCAGTGTGGTTGTTCAAAGATTCAGTGCATGGTGGGGGAAACAAAATAAATTGTTAAAAGTACAGTACACTACTGTTCACAACATTTGCTTTGCCACTATCAGGTGTTCTGTAGGCTACTGTACAACAAAATACTGTACAATGAGTACTATTATGTGCATACTGTACACCGTAACTGTAACATACATTACAGTGTATGTAAATATTAATTGATGACTTGTATTGTATAGTGTTACAGATTTAATAACAGTAATGTAAACAGATTACAGATTGAATAACAGTAATATACTGTAAATATTAATTGATGAAAGATGTTACAAATTGAATAACAGTAATGTAAACAGTACTTGATGACCAGAGCTGTAACTAGAATTTTTGGTGCCCTGGGCCAGAAAGAGCATTTGTAGTCCCTCCCTACAGTTTTCAAATAGGGGCATAAGCCATGCACCAAGGGCTGTAGAGAGCCGCGGCGGGCCCAGGTACAGAGGGGGCATTGCCTAATCGCGGGAGGTGTGGCCACGCCCCCTCAAGCCAAAAAAAAAGTTTTGCGTCGTGCGTCAGGGAAGGGAGTTCTGTAAGCCCCTCAGCCCGGCACAAACCCAGGGGGGCCGCGATCAGTGTGATCGCTCTACCCCACAGGCAAAGGAGACTGCTGTGGCTGCTGCTCAGCACCCACGAGCAGTTTCCCACTGCAGCTCAGCACACGCTGTGTGCTGGGCTGCTGAGAGAGAGAGAAGGGAGGGGGGAGCGGCGCCGGACCTGGGCCCCCACCGGGTCCCTCAGGAAGCCCGGGCCTGGATAATCTGTATCCGCTCCCCCCCCCTCTTGGCGCCCCTGCACGCACCTGCTACAGGGGCATGGCTTCGTGAGTAAGGGCCATGACAAATCTGAATTGTCCCATACAATGATGAAGGGGTGCTCATCCCGTTGTTCCACTGTTATCCAGGTTTAACTGCCAAATACAGTATGAATCCAATGGCTGCAGTGAAGATACCCAATAATTATTCAGTATAGCTCACCAGCTCTAGATGTAGGAGAGCACTGTTGAAGCTGCACCTGCAGCAGGATGTGTCCATCAGAATAGTCGTGTACAAGTTTGGAGCCGGCAGTGTAGATCACTGACTGAAGGTATAGAAAGAGTGCTACTTGTGGTGTATATGCAGCAAATATCAGTGGCGGGGATTTGCGCGTATGTACCCTGGGCTGACAGCTGAACTCACCAGCAAAGGTACTTGAGGTGTGCAGGTAACACGTGGGTCGGGAATTAGTGGATGTGTTTAGGGCTGCCATCAGAAACTGTGGAGCAGATAGCTGTGGGTGTTAAATATTGATTGACGGTGCTTAGGAAGATGGCCACATGGAGGGGGGGTCGGCAAGGGAGAGATAGTGGCGGCCAGAAGATGCCGGGGATAAGAAAAGAGGAAGCTACAAGTGAGAATGATTATAAACACAAAATTGACAAGCCCAAAGAGCACCCCCTGTCCTGTGGTGCCCTGTATCATGGTACATGCCGCACCACCCTAATTACGACCCTGTTGATGACTTGTAAGTGTTTCAGATTGAATAACAGTAATGTTAAACTGCATAATGTATCAAAGTGTTTCTCAAAGCCACTCCTCGTGACCTGTAACAGCTCTCATTTTCCAGATCTCCAAGTTGTTGCTCATGTGTAAATTGTTTGTTAGTCTCACAATAAATTAAAACATCCACATTTGTTGTGGATGTTTTAATTATTGTGAGACTTAGATACTGTACACCTGAGCAACAGCTTGTAGCTGTTATTCAATCTGTAATACTTACAGTACAATACAACTCATCAATTAATGTTTACGCAGTAAGCACATTACAGCACTCACCACAGTACAATACTTTACCTTTTTCAAAGATGAGTGGCGAAAGACCATGAGCTATTGATCCTTCTCCACATTGCAGCAGGTTCAGGTGATGTACGCAGATACCACTGTTGCTTCTTGGTTTCAAGGTTGCTGTCCTGTTCCCACTGGCCATATGATGACCGTCCTCCATGGCTGTTTTCTGGGCATCCACGCACCCCATTCAGTGTGTCTTTTATCCTTGTCATTTCTTCCTTTATGATTTTGAATCCTGCCTGGCATCTTAATAGGATGTCTTCATTCAAAATGTTGGAGATCAGTATTTTCTTTCAGCTGCCATTAAAATTTACACGCTAGGCCCAATTCAGGTAAAGGTCATAGGGCACATGTTCCTGGAAGATTGCTTAGGCATACCAATGCATTGGTGGGAGTGGACGGGAACAAGCTCCAGTGTAGAAATTTCCACTCTTCACCATCTTTGCACTGTTCAGTACACTCTAAATGCTCTGTTCATAAACATTGCTCAATATCTGCTTGCCATCACCTGTGTTGTGAATTATAGTACTGTATATAATTGATAAGAAAAGTGTTTCATCACAACTGACAGCAATGATAAATTAAAAGTGAAGTCCAGGAAACATAGCATTTTTGACCCTCCTGGAATGGGTCATGTAGGGATACTAGGAACATGGTCTTTGTAAGAGGTATAAGTAGCAATTATGCTGTAAGTTTACATGTGCTTTGCGACTAAATAAATGGGCATGTATCTAGAGACGCGACAAGATGGCTGCTTACACAAAATGGTCGCTGAGTGGTGAGACCCGCTACGAAGCAGCCATGCACCCCGGAGCTAGCAGCGGCGTAGCCAAGCACAATGGAGCTAGCAGAGGCTTACTCGTGAAAGATGTGCCGCTGTGACTAGGGACATTATTGTTGCAAGAGAAATTCAGTTAATGTGTGCTGTGCGACTAAATACATGGTTGTGTCTAGGGACACGACAAGATGGGTGCTTACACAAATTGCCCACTGAGCGATGAGACCCACTACGAGGCCGCTGAGCACCCTGGAGCTATCAGCGGCATAGCCGAGCCTGAAGGAACTAGCAGTGAAAAGATGTGCATGCATCTGTACTACAGCACGTAAGCAGCTTTGCAATTCTGTCCTTGCAATTATGGTAATGCAGCAGGAGGCGTCATGCCCCCTGCATGCATTACTTATCTGAGGATAAGGATGTACCAAATGATAATCTGCGGTCACATCGGCCGGCTGAGTGACCCATGGGGTAATGCAAGCTGGCTGCCACAGATACTAGAGATGTGCGGGCAGGTGAGGCAGAGCCTTTCCTGTCATACTTAGGTATACTCTACAGTTTTTACTATAAAAATTCTAAGAATAATGTAAAGAAAATATTATATATATCTTTGTATTATTGTAATCATTTTTATAATCAAAACATTAGAGTAAAACATATATGGCAGGTGAGGCACTGCCTCCCATGTCTAACTTTTCTGCACATCCCTGATCAAAACACACCAAATTTCCAGCACTATATACTGCTGCACATTTGTATAATGCCCACATGAACCCTCTGGAATCATATATGTATGTGTAAATGTGTAAATCTGGCTCTGATACTAGCCAGTGCCTCCCCAGCCATTTACCTTACCGCACGTCACTGACAGATACAGCAAAGAGGCCAGGAAATCTCCGTCAGTCGATGTAGACCCTAGCCTCTTCCTTCCCTCCTAACAGCTGCAACACTCCGTCATCACCCTCTACCGCCTCTCCCACCTACAAATGGCAGTAGACTGTCAGTGATTGAACACGCAGGACCAATACTGCCAGGGCCGGTGCTAGGTTTCTCGGCATCCTAGGCAAAACTTCAGCCTACCTCCCCATATGCTGTCCTAAACGCTTTCTAAAGAGGTCACGTAATTGTATAGAACTGATAAAATGTATACAATGATAAAAAAAAGTTTGAAACAGAGGGAATACATATTTCAGATTATGGAAGTTAATTTTGATAAAATGGTTGAGTTACAATCTTGTTATCCTCTGAAAGACATGAATTTTCTCCTATAGCAGTTATAGATTATGAAGAATACATTGGAGGCCGATGCAAAGTACTGTGTTATATACACAGGGAGGCAGCATCTGATCCTGTATACATGCACAGCATAGGAATGAATAAAGCAGCTGGATATGGTGGAATCAACATATAGTGTATAGGCAGGTTATATGTTAGTGACTAGAAGTATATACAGTGGAAGCACCAGCCAGGGAGAGACAGGACAGTCAGGTAGCAGAAGGGAATAGTCCTGCTGCTGTTGGGGGAGACGGTCACTGTGAGGGCCGATGCTGCTGGGGCAGAATGGGAACCGGTCATGGCATCAGGTGGTGCTGTATCGTGTATACTCACAGCTGGGGCTGAGCAGCAGGCTTGGGGTTTCAGTGATTAGAATGATGATGAAGAACTGTGATGAACAATCCAGTGCTGCAGGGAGAGCTCCTCATCATCTAATGCTCCGCCCCAGTGTCTGCCTGGGTGGGAGATGGTGCTTGTGCAGGGGGAGGAAATGCTGCACACTGACACTGACTACTACTGCAGCTGGGGCCTGGGCGTTTACAAACATGGATCACAGGCTGCATGGGTGTCTGCGATTTTAATGCCCAGCAATAAACAGTTAATCAGGGTGAAAGTTCATTATTACACTGTGGGAGAAGAGGGAGGGGGCAGAGCATACAGGACAGACAGCAGCACTACCTGCTGTAATGTATATTAATTGCGTTGCACCTGGCAGAGAAGGAGCCAGGTGTGCTGCTAAACCACAGAAGAAAAGGGTGTTCCCTCCAGCACACTGCAACAATATCAGCAAAAATACTTGAACCCTACATAATAATAGAAATTCAGAGGTATTAGTTGCATACATTTGCAAATATAAGATTAAGCGCCGGGCCAGCATCAAGGCTCCTCTATACCGGCATCCCTAACATTCAGGGGTTCATGTCTGAGGCACAGGGCATCCCAAAAAATTCCAGCCAAGGACCATCCCCAGGGCATCACACGAAAAAAGGTGATAGTGAAGTGTAAAATATAGATGTGTAAAGATAAACAATAAGCGTTAATATAGTAGGAAATAATTAAAACTACATGAATAATAAACAAACAAATAAAAATGTTATTTGAAAATGTACCTATGTGAGTTAAGTGGTGATGCCCTTAAGAAGTTCAGCCAGATCAACCTCAGGGGCCCCACGCCCAAACGCTCACCCCAGAATAATAATGCTACCTAATAGTAGCACCCACTCTGGGTCATTTAATTACCTATTAAAGGATTGCATAATAACAGCACATATATATTATATATATATATATATATATATATATAAGCCGAGAGCTGAATCACCTAGGAGGTACCCCAGAAACCTCCAAATGGCACTATATGAACCAGCACATCCTCCCAATGCTGGCTCCCTTCATACCTCTCGGAACTGCAATAAAAAATATAGTGATCGCTCACATCAGCTTAATGATATTGCACGGGTGCTTGTAAAGGGCGGGGTTTGCTCTGAACCACAGAAGAAAAGGGTGTTCCCTCCAGCACACTGCTACAATATCAGCAAAAATACTGTGGCCGCTAACACTACTATTATACATTGCACCGGTGGACACAGCAGCAGCATGCGGGGAGAGCACCTCTCCAGCCTGGTGCCTCCCTGCAATGCATGCCTTTGCTGAGTGTGTTGCGCTGCCCTGTGCACAGCTGACAGCACAGGCAGTTGGATGCAGAGACCTCACTCTGCCAGTGCCAGTGAAGTATGTGAGGTGACTCAGAGACTTGACAGCGGCTGATTAGACCCGCGATCGCCGCTAGTGTTATTGAAAAGAAGGATGACTGAGACATTCTTCATTTTTTAGTTTGACTCAGTACCACCCTTCAGTGGCTGCCTCCTTTAGGGATCTGCTTAAAGCTGCCTAATGGTGGCGTCGGCCCTGCGTACTGCACATGCGCAGTATGGGTCTGGCATCTGCGCAAATTTCCACCCATTGGGAATCTGCGTTCAGCAGTGCACTAGTGTGCACTGCTGAATAAGACCCTGTGAGTGGACCATCAGTGCTGTGCTGAAGGGGAAAATATACAGCACCTGTTTGCAGTGATCCGTGTGGAAACTAAGGGCCAGATTCAATTAGAGGCGAAAAGTGAGATGTGGAGAAAAGTTTCCATGGACTCAGACTTTCCGCCTGTTTTCAAAGTATCTCCATATTCAATTCCAGGACGATTTTGCCTAAGCGGAAACTCAATGCAATGTAATAGGTGGAAAAGTATCTCCAATGAATAGCAGGTAAAAAAAAGTGCAAAATCGTTATTTTGGGGTGCAAATGACTCAGAACCCTCGGGACAGCCCCCCAAAGGACAAATCATTAAAACAAATAAAAACAATTACTTCAGAACACCCCAAAAGAGTTCTTTTGTTTTGGGGGTGAAACAGTAAAAAGTGGGGTGACAAGCATAAAAACTAGCAAAATAGACTTCTTGGTGGTCTGTAAGGATGGGTCAATTGTTTTTAGAATTGCAGGTGCATGCCACAGGTGCGTTTTTGATGTTTTATAAACGTTCACTTTAGAGACAGAAAAATATGCTTGCACCCATTTTCAAGTACCCCAAATTTAACTGGGCTACTTATTTTCACCAAAAAATACTGCTTTATGCCATTCTTCACCACTTATGCAAAGACGCTAATAAGAAGCAATTTAAACCACTTAAGTACCCCAAACACTTTTATTAGAGCGATTAATACACATCTACATTGATTCCCTATGTTAGTGCATCTTTTTTTGGGCTACAGACTGATTTCCCCAATTCTGACATTACTTTCCGCCTGTTCCGTTTTCGCCTGTTTAGGAATTAAATAGGGCAAAAAGTGGGGACGCGCACGGAAAGTTTTTGCCTCTGAAACATGCGAAGGAGGCGGAAAGTCGGACAGACGAAACTTTTCCGACTTTTCGCCTCTAGTTAAATAAGGGCCTAAGATGGAGATGCATGATGACCTTCCCAGGGTGCATCTGGGAAGCTTACTATGGAAGCAGTAGAAATTATACAATACAATTCAAAAAATACTAAAATGTAACATTTAGCCTTATTAGGTATACTTTAACCACTTAACTGATGTTTTTTCTGGCAAAACCGGTCAGAAATTGCAAAGTCCGCAGGACAGTCCAGGGAGTCAGAGGAGAGCCATTCTGCACATGTGTAGAACGGCTTTCCACTTCAAAAACACAGCGGGGCAGTGCAGTCGCACCATGTCAGCTGAAGCACAGTGAGCTGCGTTCGCATCCCATGGGACCACTTCAGTTAAGTGGTTAAACAATCTCTCCTACAGAGGATCATTAAATAATAGGTTAAACATTTATACTCCAATGTTGCCATGGGTTATGTCCCAGTATCAATAATTCATACAGGTAGATGACAGATATGGTTCAATCTAAACCAATCTGGCAATGCATACCAAAGGATACAGTGCTAATAACAGACCCTAATTGTTAAAGTAAATTTCATAGATACTTGCATATAGCAAAATCCAGTCTAATGATACACTTGCAACTGAGAAAATAAGTTTAAAAGCAATAGTGGTAAGTATAATGTATATGTCTCAAAACTGAGACAATCTAAAAGCAATAAGCAAAAATATAATAATACATCCTATTCGTAGCAAACTGCTATAATAATGATGAAGCCATACATCTCTCATAATCTGTCAGTGGACATGTATATCATAGAGTAAAACATATATGGCAGGTAAGGCACTGCCTCCCATGTCTAAATTTTCCGCACATCCCTAATCAAAACACACCAAATTTCCAGCACTATATACTGCTGCCCATTTGTATAATGCCCACATGAAACCTCTGGAATCATATATGTATGTGTTATACCCCTTTTACACCGGAGCTAAAACCCGGGTTTTTGAAGGGTTAACCCGGGCAGCTCCCTGGTGTAAAAGGGCAGAGGGTTGGATCGCCGGGTCGAGTGACCCGGCAATCCAACCCAGGTAACTAGCGGGGTTTAACACGGGCATAGCCCGTGAAACCCTGCTATGGGAACAGCGCTGCTAGCCGGCCGATTGGTCCGGCTTCAGTGGCGCTTGGAGATAACGTCATCTCCAAGCGTCCACTTTCACTCCGCAAAAGCCGGGTCTATGCAGACCCGACTGCGGTGTTAGCGGCGCTGACTCGGGAATATCCAGAGTCAGCGCCGGCAAAATTCCGGGTCTGATCCGGATAGGAACTTTGTTCCAACTCCGGGTCAGACCCGGATTTTAGGTGGAAAATTGGTATAAATCTGGCTCTAATACTAGCCAGTGCGTCCCCAGCCATTTAACTCACCGCACGTCACTGACAGATACAGCAAAGAGGCAAGGAAATAGTATTTTCTATAATGATCAGCTCTGGATTTCCAATGAGAACTATAATGATGTATATTTACAATTTAAAATAAATAGCGCTTTTCTCATTTACAGTAATTAATGAAAATAATCGATTTTAGCACAACATAGTAACTTAAAAACTTGAATAAAATGTACAGGGATTTACAGGCACATAAGATCTATTATTAGGAATGTTTGTGACTGTGGAGTTTGCGCATAAAGGGTGCTTCACTAACCCCATATGAAAAATTTATTCAATTTTAAGAGGTATTTAATCCCAATCTCTGCTTTTTCCACGAGAACATTCCAGGTTCAGTTTTACTACTTACAGTAACTGTAGGAGAAGGAAACATAGTGCTTATTTGTCATTTCTGTTTTTGTAGGTCCAAGTTTTAGTACATAAATATATAAAAACATTAAAAATTATTTTAGGACTCACATTAAGGGGTGGCTCTCAGGCACTATCCCTGCAACTAAAATTCTCCCCACCTTTCCTTTTGAATCCAATTTACTATGCAGTGAGCAACTGCTGCAATATATTTTACTATTGCATCTGCCTCCACCCTTATGGAGATTATATCTGCCATGCAGAGAAGAGGAGCTGATTTCCTTGCTAGCAGCTGCAGGACAAATACATAGTATATAAACATAGCTGCATCAGCAGTCATAATAGTCAAAGTAGCAGGTTGGCAGACTTTAATGGTTAGGTGCTGGTGTAAGGAGTATGGAGTAGATAGTATAAGTAAGGGAATGAAAGCACATGTGGGAAGAGGAGAGATTTACGCATGTCAGCTAATTGTGTGGTGGTTACAGGAAGTGTGGCTGCTAGTGGTATCTTTATAACAGCAAACAATCAGTTAATACTAGGAAGTTTTGGAGGAAAATCCCTGTAGGTCAAGAAAACAAGAGGAGCTTATAAAATTATTTAAGAGAACACAATACCATAGATATGCAGAAGATCTAGATAAGTGTGTGTGCCACTGGGGAGAGTGTGTTATTCTTTAATGGGGACCTGTGGACATTGTGGGGCGAGGGGCCATTCCATTGGGGGATCTATTACCACTGGGTAATAATCTATTATCATGTTGGGAGATAGGATAAATTATACTATGGCAACCTATGGACATCGTGGGGGTGGAGGCGGTAAATCCACGAGGAGATCTTTTACCACTAGGAAATCTATTACCACTGGATATCTACCATGTTGGGAAGGGGGATACATTATACAATGGGGGCCTATGAACAATGGTGGGGGCAGTAGGCACCAAAAAGATAATTTTTTTCAATAAAATATATTTAATTAATAAAAACACAATTATAATAAATTCACTACACATATACCTTAAACGGCAGTCTCTAGAGATAGTCTTTCCCACTTTTGAGGGATTATATCACATAGTGCCCTCAGTAAAAACATTATGCCATACAATGCCCCAAGGATTCCACACAGTAACTCATTTTGCCACAATGCCCTCAGTATATCACTCAGTGCCCTCAGTATGTCATACAGTGCCCCATTATGCCACAATATCCCATTTATGTACTGTAATTGCAGCCTGCATCCTGCTGCTAAATACAGCACAGTTCTCAGGGGATTTAGTTTGGAAGCCGACGGTCTAAAAGCCGACCACCGGCTTCCAGACTTTCTAATCCCGGTGTCGACGCCTGTCATCAACCATATGCCGGAAGACCGACGCCCGGCATGCCAAACGAAGGTAAGCCAGGCTCGGATAGCCGCGGGGGGAGAGTTATTTTTAGGGCTCCCGGGGGGACTTAGGGTTAGGCATCCCCCTGGGAGGGTTAGGTTTAGGCTAGGGGAAGGGGAGGTTAGGGTTAGGCACCCCCGGGGGGAGGTTAGGGTTAGGCACCCCCTGGGGGACTTAGGTGTAGGCTGCAGGGAAGGGGGGATTAGGGTTAGGCACTTGGGGGGGAGGTTAGGGTTAGGCACCTCTAAGGGAGGGTTAGGGTTAGGGGAGGAATTAGGTTAGTGATACTTACCTTAGGGACGATCGGGATCTTCACCCTTGTCGGGCTGCCACTGTTGGGGTTTGAACCTACCTACTACACCCGTTCTCAGCTCCGTTAAGATATGTCATGCTTAAGGGTTTGTGGAGATGGAGCTGCTCAGTGACGGTGTTCCACGTCCGGTAACAGGTAATGTTGGGCACCTGTTTTCAGAAAGTGATGGACAGTATGGGGATCTTGTGGTGATTACCCTGGCCGCCCCTTTCCCACAATTAATCCTGCCATGATCATTGAGAAACAACCTGTCAGGTTGTACTGGCGAATGTAGCCTTAGGGTTGAGCAGGATCAAAACCTGCACACCTCATATACACACCAGCATAAAAATCCTTGCGAATTCATACTGTATTTTTTTATGGTACAAATGCAGCAGTAGATTTAACTACTGAAAGTTTAACATTTGTTCAGCAGGTGGAATGTAGATGAGGATTTTTTTTGGCTTCCCATGATAGTTATAAAAATGTAGGCATCCGCTTTGCTGACTAGTGTTACATGAACTGGAAGACATCTGTTCAACTAAGTGTAGATCTACTGGAAATCAGTGTACAGCATCTATGACTAAAAGTCATTACAATGAAAAAGAAAAAATATATATAATGAATATATTTATAATAGACTTTAGACATACGCATTGCACGTCATCTCCGGGCATATAAGGATTAATCGAGACCATCGGGAACCATCGGAACTGGTCGTAGAGCTTAAGGTTAACCATACCCTCTCTTATGCTCTACGATCATGTCAGTGTAAAAACCTCCCATGTCACATGTGCCATGACGTTACTTTGTTAATTATGCACTCCCATAAACCGTAAGCACTCCCATAAAACGCCGTTCGCATAATTAGGCACGCCTGCGTTCGGCTCTCCGCCCCCCCGTTTTCAAGCACCTTCCCCTGTTACCACCCACAAACGCCTCAATCTGTCACTCAAACTACCGACCTGGCTGTGTTCAAGGAGAGAGAAATTTCTGATCGTAGCGGCTAGTTTGCGCACGCGCATTTCAAACTTTACGCATGCGCAGTATAGCGACCATCGGTGGCGTACGACCGTGCGGCCACTTCGACAGACTCTGAATGAGGTCCTGATTGTATTATATTTAAATCACGATCTATGCTTTTTTTAATGGAAAAAAATTTACAGTAAAAGGTTTATTTTATGACATTTGTCTTCTAAATTGTTTAATGAAAGCTATTATGTAGGTAAAAATTGTTTGCATTAAAGTAAACCACTGCTAGTTGAATTTACTAAAGTTGTGGCTTAAAATCACTTTAAAGGAACCAACATACAGTATTTAATGCTGGCTCTGATCATTTCAACAGAGAAAGTAAGCTAATTATATATCTAAGGGTATGTCCAGACGTACATTTGTTTTATTTTCCTTTTATTCAATTGCTTTGGTTTAGTTACAGCTGTAAGCATACCTTGAGTGGTTTCCATGCTTCACATGTACTGTACACTCGTAATATGCAATTCCATTCTTGACTGGTTCTCTTTTAAAACTAATGAGCACATTTTGCTACAAACGTAGACAATGAGGACTGCCAAATTTTCCTTGCTCCTCAACTTTAAGAATAAACTATATGCTATTTTGAAGTATTGAAACAAAATTTTCATTCATAGTTTCCTAAGAGCACTATACATTGAATAATAAGTATAGTAGTAAAAAAATATATACTAATAAAAACAAAAATATTGCATTGTGAAAGAATTACCTTATGGAGGATACAACATATTTTCAGGTTAAAAGCATATTTAAAAAAAACTGACAAGGCAAATGAATCTAGCACTGATAGTTGTTGTAGATTGTAACATAAGGTTTGTATTACATGCATTATGAAACAAAATATTACTGCATCCGATGCTTCTGCCAAGATTCTATATATAGGGAAAAGAAATGGTGGCTGAAAGAGAAGAAGATGACAGGTGTTGTTTAGTTGTCTGATCTCATCCAAGTTTATGTAATAGGAATATAATCACTACAACTGTGGGATACTAAATAAGGATGCCTCAATAGACAACTGAATATTCATTTCATTATGACTTTTTTGTAATAGCAGTGTATAATGAGATGAAATTGTGTAGGCTGTGATTAAATTATTCCACAATTAACACTGTATTCATAACACGGCTGCAAATGATAAAATAAAAACAAAGGACTAAAAATAATGTAAGTATCAAACCATAAATTAAAATAAAATAATTAAAAATGAAGACAGTTGAATCCTGCACAGAAAAATGGAAATGCAATGAATAAAGTACCATTAACAAATAGAATAAATAAAATGAAATCAGGAATAATATAATATTACTTTGTATTCATTTAAACAAGGAAATAAATGAATGAGTTTAACTAAAAAGCCATAGCCAAGATCTCAGGAGTAATTCCAGCTGGGCCTGTCTCCTCTATAGACCCAAGACTATAGCATAATATTTGCAGTTGTTTTACTTTCACAAGATTTGGCAGCAGAAAATACACATTTGGTCCTTGTAATGTCTATTTAATTTTTGTTTTCCATTTATATCATACTGTCATTTCTGACCAGACCAATTTTCGATGTGTCAATTCCACGAAAAATATCCCTTTAATTTTTTTGTCTACAAGCAGCTTTTGATTTGTAGATAGTTAAGGACTTGAAAGCACTGAAACAAGGGCAGAACTATGGGAGACAATGGCGGCGCCTGCCGCCGGGCTCCAAAACTGAAGGGGCACCTCCTCCATTGTCAACAAAATATTCACCCCACTTAGGGCTGTAACTATGTACCCAGAGTGTACTGTCCCGGCCGCCCAATACATGGCACCCCTTCCCGGCACCTGAGAAGCCACCATACACTAGTGGAGAGTAACATGTCAGACCATCAGCTGCTGCCTTCGTCTATCTATAGCCTCTCTGCCAGCAAATTGCTACATTACAGTGTCAGCGGGGGGGAGCACTAAATTATATCTTGCCTCCTGGCATCTGGGATGAACTTACATCACTGCACTGAAAGGAGTATGATTTGTATTATTTGGTAAATATATAACAAAAACTGGAAGAAACATGGCAGTATGTTTATTCTGAATGTAGGTATAAATCACCTTTGTACATGTTCTAATAGTGGAAGTAAGGTTTGCATCAAGATGAATGAAATTTTGGAGATCCTTGTGGCATTTTTGTGTCTGGGACACCCTATTTTGTATTACCTTAACATAAATGTTTATGTGACTATGGGACACTCTTATAAGCACTTTAATAGCATGCAAAATAAGTCCAGTTTATGCAAATGAGGCTTAGAGATGTTGTATATATTGTATTTAATCTAACCCTCCATTCTAGAGATGTCACATCTCTGAGTGAACATGTATAAACAACATCCAATAAACATGAGGAATATGCTAGCAGTATGGTGCCAAATCCATTGTATTCCTGCTACCAGTGAAAGTCTGAGGGCCTAGTTTTGAGGCCCAAAACTCTTTAGCTTAATTTCTGTCCCTCCATACGTCCCTACCACTGCATACTGTATATGTGTCCTTTTGCATCACACTTTAGCCAATTACTGTATGTTACTGTATGTGTGGCAGTGGAGTTCCTTATCTTTATTTTGTTTCACCCTTACAAATCAATTTTGTCCAACTGGATAAGATATTCAATGATCATAATGAGGCTATGCACCTTGCAATAAATGTTCAATTTGATGAAAAAGTACCAAACTGAATGATCAGGATTCAGTATGATATACATGCCGGCTGCATAGCGGTTCAAATCCCAACAGCTGCATCCCGGCAGCAGTAAAAATCCCAATCGTTGTAAGGTAAGTATTGACTAACCTATTCTGCCCCCTAACCCTAACCCTCCCTTAGGGGTGCCTAACCCTAACCTCCCCCCAAGTGCCTAACCCTAATCCCCCCTCTAAGTGCCTAAACCAAACCCCCCCTTCCCCGCTGCCTAAACCTAAGTCCCCCGGGGGGTGCCTAACCCTAACCTCCCCCAGGGGTGCCTAACCCTAACCCTCCCTTTCCCTAGCCTAAACCAAACCTCCCGGGGGGGTGCCTAGCCCTAAGTCCCCCCCAAGAACCCTAAACCTAACCACCCCCCCCTGCGGCTATCCGCGCCCGTCGCCTTGCTTACCTTCGATCGGTAAGCCAGGTGTCGGGCTCCTGGCATAGGGAAAATGACAGGCATCGGGATTTTGACGCCTGTCATTTAACCCTTGTCGGGATTAAACAGTTGGGATGCCGACGGTCAGGGTTCCATCCATCGGCTTCCCGACTGCTTCCAGTTCAGTCTGTCATGTGTCCAGAGTGTTGTGCCATTGAAAATTAGATATCAGACACCCCGGTACACTAATAAGGCCCTGCTACCATATAACCCTTTTTTGCATAGTGTCATCGGATTACCCAGTGTTCATAGGGGTAGGAACTGAATCGATCAGTCATTAAATATTTTGCCATCATGATTATGGGCCACTTTTGACTTTGATTTTTCATGAGGTCATGCATAAAACATTTAGCCCAAGTGTATTAAAGGCCTTATAATTTCAACTATTTTGTAATTAAAAAAAAGCTTATTCTATCATTTCTGAAAGTCCTAATTGTGAGGCCTGTTCCCCCATACAGATCTGCAATCCAGGTTATTGCCACCTAGGATATGCTGCCATTGTCCCATATAGCAAACAGTACTGTAAACACAGGGCCGGTGCTGAGTTCTCCTGTGCTACCCTGCATTCCTTTGCCCATATGGATTAAAAGGATTACTATCCAGACATAACTGACATGTTTTAGTGGAGTTTTCTTTGTTTTTGAAAAAAACATTCTATTATGCTTCCTTAACTTTCATGGTAGCATTATGGAAATAATTCAATTTATTTTGCAGATATTGTATCATATACACACTGTCCCGAATGTTACATTGTTTTATCTTGCTGGCCTTGGCAGTCAAGATTGAAATAATGTCTGTTCTATGAACACTGGATTCAAGGGGTCAGTGAGTTATAGCAACAGATCTGCCAGGGCTTAACAGATAAGCATCATTAAAATAGTATTTCTTTCTTTGCCAAACACTGCAAAAATAAATAGATACATAGAAGATGAATATAACGCAATGTTTTCAAATACCAAGGCAAAAATAAGCAAACTGACTTAGCAAAGCTTGAGATTCTCTGAATTTCTATTATTAGTTATTATTTAATTGATTCATATAGATAGATGGGGAAAAAATAAAACTGTCTTAAATCTATTTTTCAACAAAAAATAAATATTTTTTTTATTATAAAGTTTATTGGTTTTTTTCAAAGATATATAGTAAAAGGAGGGGATACAGAAAACAGAAATGATGAAAGATGAGAGGGGATGGGAGCATTGCAAAGACTGAATAGCAGTTAAATCAATGTATTGTATGGTATATACAAGAAATGAATATCAAGTTACAGTGAAACACAAAGCAATGACAATAGTAATGGGAGTTACAAAACCTAGAAATGTGCCAGACCCCCCCCCCACGTTTTAGTTTTGGGTCTAAATCATCATCGTGTTTTGGTTTTGGTAAAACCACCCTCAAGTGTTTTGGACTTTGATTTGGATTCGACTTTGGATTTCTTAAAAAAATGTATAAAAACAGCAAAAATCATGTAACATGGACCTGTGTTTGTTCATATAGTATTATCAACATCAATAACATACATTTCCAGTCAATGTTGACCACCTCACAGCACCTGACATCACGAGGGATGAACTTAAATGCAATTCAAAATAAGCTAGATCTGTTTTTTTAGATCCGAGTTCTGAACTTGGCGAGAAGACTCGAGTCAGGATTTGGTTCTCCTCGAAAGTGATCCAAGCCAGGACTCCGTTCGACTCGGAACTCTTAAGTTCAGGTGTGTTTGCTTTCTGCTTAAAATAGTAATTGCAAAACTGAGAAAGTAGATAGGGCATTAAGGTAGGGAGGGAGGAGAGCATGGGTGTGTTCGTACAGGGCATAAGTGGGGCATAAGTGGTGTAGGAATAAGGAGGTATGGAGTTCGCAACTGCTAGTGAGGAAAAGCTATAGGGAGCAGAGTAAGTTAGCTATGAGGGTCTAAAATGGGCTAGCCAAGAATTTCATATATTAGAAAATTGAGAGCTGCGGTCATGGAAGATACTAGTTATATGTTCAAATGTGTAAATTTGAACAACAAGAACAGCAAGTCACCCAGGCGCAATTGGATACACAATAGCCACAGCAAAAAACCTTCCCAAATTCAATGTCAATAATGCAGTTCGAAGTCCAAATAATAGAAAAAAAATTTTCCTGGATAGGTTGTAGTTTTTCCTTTTACTTCAAATCAAAGAATAATCTTCACACTCCCATGTGTTACGTCAGGTCATATAGAAAAGAGAGGGAGAAGGACTATCATAGTATCATATAAAGTCATATGTAGAAAATTATCTTCAACATCTATCCAGAGCCCGGATAGAGTGGGAAAGCTTATCTGTGTCAAATGGGATGCAAGATAATATTTATGCAAAACAGGGTAGGCCAAGGTCACCATCTCTGGTGTGTTTGTATAAAACGCTAAGGTGGACTCTAGGGGGTAAATTTACTTGATGGTCAATTTGAAGTGTGATTTAGTTCAACTCAAACTGACTCAAATCGCATTGTGCCAACTGTTTTTTTTACCAGATTTACTAATTGTCAATTTGTTTTGCGATTTGCAAAACAAATTCGATTTGATTCGGTTTTGAGCAGTGATTTGCTATTCGACTTGACATGTTCATGTACAAATCGAATGGCAAATCCCACTTCAATCCAAATTGCAAATCCCCAACTACATTGAACCTCTTCATGCTTTCACTTTCAGCATGAGCAGTTCGTTCTCACACAGATACATGCAGACATCAGCAAGATGCCTGCATGTATCTGACTGTAACAAGCAAACAAATAGTTAAAAGTAAAAAAAATTGATGCGAGATCCACCCCCAAAACACAAACAGCCCCGGACTTTTCAAACCCAGTCCTGGTTGACTAAGTACAGGGAAAAAATTGTGTAGGGTCTCCCTGTACTTAGTTCAACCAGGTTTGTATTTGAAAAGTCCAGGGGTGGTTGTGTTTTGGGGGTGGACCTCACGTCAATTTCTTTTTACATTTAACTCTTTATTTTCTTTTTACAGTCAGATACAGGCAGGCATCTCACTGATTTCTGCATGTATCTATGTCAATCTGACCTGCTCATGCTCAAATCGAAAGCATGAAGCAGGTCTATTCATTTGGGGATTTGAAGTTCGATTTGAAGTCCGATTTTGAGGTCGATCTCAAATCGAATGATAATAAATAAGGGTTTTGTGTGTTGGTGTATGTAAAAGTACCAGAGTTTCCCGATGTTCAATTTGAGGCCGATTTGACTAAAATTCGATTTGAAATTCGATTTTGCATTCGATTTGGCTTCTAGTAAATACCCAAATGCAAAATCGAATACAAATTAAATGAAAATTGCACATCAAATCACTCAAAATGCCAAATCGACCTTTAGTAAATATACAACTCTGACTGGTTAGATTTAAAAATAAATAGAGAAGCTTAGGCAAGACGTTCATTTTAATCGTAGCAACTCTGCCTAACCATGAAATGTATAGACTGTTCCATGTGTGGAGGTTTTCTCTAAGGCATCTTTAAGTGGGGGGGGGGAAATTGCAGCAAAGCTGGTCATACAGTAAAGTTTAGTAAGGAAACCTAGAAGTTTCTGTGATTGCCACAAAAGGGGAGATGATAAAGGATAGTAATTGAATTTTATCTGAGCTAATTTTAAAGTTAGAAAATTGACCATACATTTTAATTTAATTCTAAACTAAGGAGAGTAAGATATGGGGTTTAGTAATTTTGAGAAGAATATGGTCTGCATACAGTAAATTGTCTGTTAATATTAAGATTAGCCAACTGTAATGTTGTTGATATCTGGATTAAGATGGAGTCTGGTTGCAAAAGGCTCTAAAGTGAGTGCAAAAAGAAGAGGGGAGAAGGTACAGCCATTGGCAAGAACCAAGACAGTGGGATTGTAATACAGTGCTATGACACCCACTAAAAATGGACTGAAAAAACCCATAGCGTGGAGTGTGGGGTGCATAAAGTGCTAAGTGACATGGTCAAAGACCTTTTCAGCATCAAGGGACACTAGCAGAGAAGAGGTTCCAATCCAGACATGTTGACTGCATAGATAAGATCAAAAAAAATTCCTGGCATTATCAAATGCTTGGCATCCCGATATGAACCCAAGCTGGTCCGGGAGGCCCAGACTAGTTCCAGCAGTAGCCAGCCTAGTTACAACTACAGTATATTGGCAAATAACCTCAGATCTACATGTAAGAGAGATATTGGTCTGTAACGTACTATAGGTTGAAGTCCGAGCTAGCTTTTGCAATAACCACAACGTCTGCTCTGGTGGTGGTCCCATCAACAAAATGCTTACCATGTAAAAATAAATTGAATAAGTTTAGGAAGAGGGAGGAGAGGGATGGCAGGGGCACTGAGAGGGGGGAGGTAAGTAGTACTCACATGGGTCTGGGTTTGTTGACGAGGTTTACCCCCATATTTTCTTCTCACCTTTCAGCAGCAACAGCCTCTCTCCCCAGCCCAGCACACAGTACACACTGCTGTGTGATGGGCTGCGGAAGGTCAAGGGAGGCTGCTGCCATTGAGAACAAGCAGTCTCTGTCTGCCTGCAGTGTGGGGGAAAGCGATTACACTGATCACCCCCTTCCCCTTTGCGGATCTGCCCCTGGATGAGGGGCACATGTTATTATTTTTGTAGGGGGCGTGGCCATGCCTACACTATTTGGCCATGCCCCCCAGTACTCGGGCCCATCCCTGCTTTCTACAGTCCAGAGAGATGGTAAGTACATTTTATAATAGGAAGCTATGTAGCTATCAGAACCAGGGGCAGATTTATTTTTAAGAGTTCCTTTGCAGTGAAATCTGTTTTGTGGCTTGCTGTGAGGAAGATAGTTGGGGCAGATGACATGAATCTAGGAAAGTCACTATGGGGGAGATGTATCAAACCTTTGAGAGAGATAAAATGGGGAGAGATAAAGTACCAACCAATCATCATCTAACTGCCATTTTACAGTCTGTATTTGAAAAATAACAGTTAGGAGCTTCCTGTTTGGTACTTTATCATTCTACACTTTATCTCTCTCCAAGGTTTGATGCATTTCCCCCTATATCAGCAATATTGATATGGGAGGAAAGGGAACCAGGGTTAAGATTAAATAGCTTGGTGTAAAACTCATGAAAGAAATCTACAAATTTATGGGGGTCATAAAGTGAAGTACCAATGGGGTCCTTCACAGAAGAGATTCAATTACAGTTTGTTTGAGAGCAGAGTTTTGGTCTAGGAAAGAATCTGCCTTGGCGCCTCTTTGTAGTAATGGTGGTGGAGCCAACAAAGTGTTCTGGCTGCTTTGGTGGAAAGAATCTGATTCAATTGGCCTTTAAGTGCTAGGAGCTTTTTTGTAAGTTTTCCACTTAGGGCAGTTTCCCAAACTTTTTCAGTTCAAGGCACCCATAGGGTCTCCAAGATTTTTTCAAGGCACCCCAAGCCAAAATAATTACATAGCGGACCCTTTTTTAAAGTAGATGGATCAAAATAATGTATTTAGTATTTCTGTCAGGACAGAAATACAGTACTTATTAACTTGTTTGCAAAAATAATATACATAAATACAAGGAAAAAAGAATGTATATATATTTTTTTCAATTATAATTCATCCAACAAACAACGGCACACATTAACAGGAATAAGAACAAAATAAATACAATATGCACCAAAATGTGTCCTCCTCCATGTGTCTCTCATTGCAGCCCCTTACTCCATGTGTCTTTCATTGCAACCCCCTTCTCCATGTGTCTCCCTTTACAGCACTCTCCATGTGTCTCTCATTGCAGCCCTCTCCACCCATGTGTCTCTCAATGCAAGCCCTCTTCCAGGTATCTGCCTGTACATCCCCCTCCTCCATGTGTCTCCCTGTACAGCCCCTCCTCCATGTGTATCCCTGTACAGCCCCCTCCTCCATGTGTCTCCCTGTACAGCCCCCTCCTCCATGTGTATCCCTGTATAGCCCCCTCTTCTATGTGTCTCCCTTTGTAATACCCTCCATGTGTCTCCCTGTGCAGCTCCCTTCATGTGTCTCCCTGTGCATTCCATCTCCATGTGTCTTCTTTGCAGCCCCTCCATGTGTCTCCAGTCTTCATTTGCAGCCACCCCCTCTCTATAGTTCCCTATGTGTGCCTCCTCCCTATAGTATACTTATATCAGTGCTACTCATAGCTATCCGCCCCCACTCTCCTATAGTTTAGGAGCCCCCTTTGCTTACCTTTACTAAAGATCTCCCTCCAGTGCCGTGGCCATTCCCTCAGCTACTCAAGCCAGCGTCAAAACAGGCAGCCCAGCCCACTGCCTGATGACAGCCTCCCATGTGATCACATCTAAACTGCTGCCCTGTTCCGCCTCCGCTCCAGCTCCGGCTCCAATCAGCAAACCCTCTCCAGCAATGCAATGAAAAAAAAAACCTGACAGCAGCTTCCCTCCGGCTGTGGCACCCTGGTGATAGCACTGCAGCACCGCAGGGTGCCGCGGCGCACAGATTGGGAACCACTAGCTTAGGGAATCATTAGCATAGGTCTGATAGCAAAGCAATGGAAGATTCAAGTATTGCCTCTGTTTTTCTGATGCAGCTATACTAATTGAGTACTCTGCAAATTATGGCTTTAAGAGAATCCCAGAAGAGGGGAGATCAAGGGAGAAGTTGTGTTTTCTTAATGCCACAATTACAAGACCAATTTGGAATTTATTTTCTTGCGTAAGAGGTTTTCTGGGAAGCGCCAGCAATGGTGGTGTTGTGTTGGAAGTTCCAAATTAATGACTAGAACAACTGCAAGGTGGTCAGTCCAGGACACCAGGGAGGGAATTGGTATGAAATACCGTCGGCCGCATGGCCGGCAGTTCGATTCCCGACAGAAGCAGAGTGCGACACAACGGAAGCCCGACAGCGCTGGAAATCCCGATCGTGGATAGGTAAGTAACCACTAACCTAACCCCCCTAACCCTCCTTAGGGGTCCCTAACCCTAACTTCCCCCCCCAGTGCCTAACCCTAATCCCCTCTCTAAGTGCCTAACCCTAACCACCCCCTTTCCCGCTGCCTAAACCTAAGTCCCCCGGGAGGGTGCCTAACCCTAAGCCCCCCCGGGGGTGCCTAACCCTAACCCTCCCTCCCCCTAGCCTAACCCTAACCCTCCCGGGGGGGTGCCTAACCCTAAGTCCCCCCCGGGAGACCTAAACCTAACCCTCCCCCCCGCGGCTGTCAGCTCACGGCACCCGGCATCACTACGATCATGGTGCCGGGCACCAGTCTCCCGGCATCAGGGAAATGTGGGCGTCTACATCTAGACGCCTGGCATTTCACCCTCGCCGGGATAAGACAGTCGGGAAGCCGGCTGCCGGTATTTAGGCAGTCGGCTTCCCGATTGCCTCCCCCAGGGAAACGTCAGCAGAACAGATTAGCTTGCTGGTGGGGATGCCTATCCAGTAAAGGTCAGATTGGGGCATGCAGAAAAGTGTGTGAATAGTGAATACCCACACTGAGATGTACCTGGAATACCAGGAGTCATACAAATCATAGTGGCTTAAGAAGTGAAAGAGTACATGAATTTCCATGGAGGGATCGAGTGATGCATGAGAATGGGACAATTTGAAAGTAATGTCAAGAACAGTGTTGAAATCACATCCTGTTACCAAACGTCCCTTAGATATTTGAGATAGTTTAAGAAACAATTCATTAAAAAAGGCACCCTGTCACACATTTGGGGAGTAAACGGAGACAATTGTAATCAGTGTCTGCTGCAAGAAACCCGTCAGTTATACAAATCTACCCTGATTATCCGAGTAGGAGGAGTTGTTCAAAGAAGGACAGAGTTGTGACCCTAGATAGCAATGCACTTGGTTTTGTGGTCTGAGGTAGCATAGACAGTGTGAGGGAAGACTTTACAGGTGAGACCAGGGTGAGAATGTGTAAAGTGGGTCTCCTTCAGTAGAAGAATTTGAGCTTTGTGACATTTTAAATGTTGAATGGTCATGGTACTTTTCTCAGAAACATTTAGCCCATTAACATTTAGAGAGAGAACACTAATGGACATGGCGAGTGAAGGGGTAGAGCTGCAAATAATATCTAATTAAGTATAAAAATACAATGCAAATCTGGAGGAGCATACTCAATTTTAATAGTATTATGATTGGTTGCTATGGGTAACATCTCCACTACTAAAAACCCACACTTTAGTAAGTATACCCCAGAAAGAGAGAGAGAGAGAAAGGGGGGGATAAGGGAATAAGGGGAGAATGAGACCTTGACTAAATGTCAAATGTACATATCCACATGAGACCTACAAGTAGATTAGGGATGTTCAATTCAGTCAAAACATCACGGCGGCAAAGCAGCCTAAAAAATAAGAGAGAAGGGAGAACAGGGACAAACCTTGTAAATAAAACAATGGAGTACATTTGTAAGTTAGAGTCCTAGAGTATGCAGAAGGTTTCTCATTTCTGTGACAAACCTTTGACCAGGTGACAGAGGGCATCAGGAAGAGGTGGAAGCTGGTGTCTCAGTGGTGAGAGGCCTCAGCAAATTCCAGTGTTAGCGTATCTTGTGGTTACAGAGAACGTTTTTAATGCTGATGAGATTATGTTTCTGTAGGGTGGAGGATGACGCATCTTGAAAAACATACTAGTTGTGTCCAGAGTATAAGATACATGGGGCATTGTGGGTGGTAGCCAGAAATCGATGGTGGACTTAATTAAGCTTGTCCCTCAGTTCACGAGTTAAGATGGGAAGAAGAGCTAGTGGAATGCTCTGTGGTAAAGTAGCCTTGTTTTTTTTTCACAAACATACTGTAAATAAAGTCAAAGGGAAAGTAGATTTTTCGTGCCTATGCAACTTTTTTCCCCTTAATTGTGGACAGTATCGGTTATGTGTCAGACAGAGAATATGATGCTATCTATTAGTGCTTGCACCCCCCAGTCCACCTAAATATGTAGAATCATACAGGCATGGTGTACAGGATGAGGGTGAGGAATTGTAGAATCAGATTGGGAGTGAGGGAAGGTATTGACAGGAGCCTTAATGTGCAAGGATGGGGAGTACACATGGCGCTCAGAGAGTCAGGACACTGCAGCAGTGACTGTCACTCATCAGACATGAAAGGCCTGCAAATTATTCCACTTTATCTGCACCACAAGTTTAGATCTGGGCAGCAGGATACCTGGAAATTGCAGGAAAGATGTAGGTTTATACACTGGTTACCTTTGTTTCAGCAGGGGCCACATCATCTGAGTCAGTAGAGTTGGAGCAGCAAGCAGTGGCACACTCCACAGAGGCCAAACAACTCCCCAGTCAGTGGAAATGCACCCCAGAAGGAGAGCAGATGGACACAGCAACCAAAGTGCTGTTCATTGGATGCCAAGATGGCGGAAGGTGCTGCAAAAAATAGTATTCATACTCGGGTGGAATAGCCAGAGCAGCAGTCAGAAGTGCAAACTCCCAAGGTGTAGCGGTACTGCAGCAGGCTGAGGGGTGTGAAGAGGGGCTGTCAGAGGGGCCGTCAGCTCGTTATGCCCAATATCAATAAATCTATAAATGAAAAGTCAACATTGGGCCTTATTCAGAGGTGGACACAAGGTCGACGCCGCACACAAGTGTACAATGTTTTCAGTCTGTGCATGTGTCTGCTGAGCTGCACTGCACATGCGTCCCAATGGTCACCACCGGCAGCTGCAGAAGGAATTTGGATGTAGAAAGAGGCAATTTGCTTTTATTATCTTTTATATAATAAAATATATCTTTAACACTTTAGTTTGAACTAGTAAAAAATGATTTGTTAATCAGTTAAAATAAGACTACTAGTCCGGTCATAGCAATTTTTCTACAAATGAACTGCAGAAGTCTTGCTTAACTACTGTAGTTTACACTAGGAGGCTTTTCCATGGAGCGCTTTCTGCAAAATAAAAAAGTAAAGACAAGATAATTCCAAGCTCTTACAGCATTAGATGTAGTGGTGCTTTTTACAATTGCATTTTAATATTAATGATTCTTCTAGAAGTAGATTGAAGAAAAAACCTAATACTCGGCCCATCACTTCTACCTTCCTAATACCACCAGAATTGTGATTTCAGAGGACCTTACACAACTAATGCAAACTGCATATATTTATATTAAGGTATTATATTGATAAAACAGGGGATGGACAGGGGACAGGGCTTTCTTAGTGCGCTTGTGTCATAGAAAAGGGAGCATGGCAACGGATCATGTGGGCGTGGCCATGTGTCGCCATGTGAGCTACAAGTCACAGAGGCATGGCCTCGCAGCACGCCCAGTGTCAGTTGAGTAGAGCATCAGGAGGCAGAGCTGCTCAGCCACGTCTTCAAGCCACTGGACCAGCTCATCAGGCCATCAACTCTTGTGGCATTTGCATAAAGTGCCAGATGCCCAGTCCAGCAGTGAATACAGTCATATTTTATGTTTTATTTATCGGTCATCCTTTACCTATAAAATGGTGCATGTCTCCTTGAGCAAGTACATTGACCATGTGTAAAGCCCATATGAATGATCATTTTCTGTTTCAAGGACATGTGTGGCACTAGTGTAGACATCTTGTATAAGCATGGATTACTATCACTCAGGATGTCCACTTATTGATTATACCTTTACAGTTTTATTCTAATATAGTACATTTTCTATTACTCAGTGAATGGGAACAGGTTAAAATAAGATCACATGCATATAACACACAAAAAACATTTTACATCTTTTATTTACAACTATTCAATCCTCATAAATAGCTAGCATACAAACAATACAATGCTTATACAGACCTCACATATGAATCATAAACCAGTAATAAACTGCTTACAAACCCAACCTGATCAGTATCTATTTAAGTATCTGCACAGAGGCAGTCTTAGCCGACCACTTCATAATGTTAGAACCCTTCAGGGGAAGATGTAAGAAAATAAACAATGTTCACTAGATGTTGTAGAGGGAAATGTCATATTGACATGGATTAAACATAAGCTTCACCAGACTGAAAACAGTTTGAACTATAACCACACAGTTTCCTCAGAGAATCATGCCTCTGAATAATCATGGAAATGACTAAGGGCTGATTCATAGTTGGGAGCAAAGCAAATTTTATATTTACATCAGAACAAACTATGTTGCATTGGGGTTGGGTACGGGATGCCAGCGCTCAGGATCCTGGTGGTCAGAATCCCGACACCAGCATCCCGACAGGGTCACAATCCTTACAGAAGGAGGTAAGTATACTCTCCTTCCCCTACCCCTAAACCTCCCTTTCCGCAGTCTACAACCCCTACTAATTCCTCAACCTAACCCCTCCCCCGCAGCCTAAACCTACCCCTTCCCTCCTAGTGTCTAACCTTAACCCTCCTCCTAGTGCCTAACCCTAACCACTAACCCTAACCCTCCCGATAACTCCAGGATGCCGGCGCCGGGATTCTGACTGGTGTCGGGATTACAACGCTGGCATTCTGACCACCGACATCCCAACAGCCGTTATAATAACTACATCCCGTTGCATTGCAAGGGGTGCAAATACATTTTTGTTTTTTGCATGCAGTGTAAATACAGGCCGCTTTTGCATGTACCAAAAAATACTGGAAAAGGGGTTTTTATTTATACTACAATTTAGAGTTCAGCTGAGACACACCTTTCCCAACTCTAAATCTCTCTGCACATTTTAAATCTGTGCCATCTGCAGTACTACATGGTTTTGCCATGGCACACATTTGCTATTTTTTTCTTGCTTTCCTCTTGAATCAGCCCATTAATGAGCCTGCGACATAGAAGCATTCTATGCATCAAGCAATTCATGATCAGATGGAAATATCTGTCCATACAGTGATCAGTAACGTCAGTCAACAGTGAATTTACCTAGCCCACAAACAAATTGGAAAATTCTTTGTATGTACTGCTGCATACAGTATGATCTTTTGCCACCTGTACTCAATGGTGTATCTATAATGGGTGCAGGGAGTGTCATGCACACGGGCCGCAGCGTCCAGTGAGGGCCCACACCCTGCATCCATATATAGATATACTTACCTCTCCGCAGTCTCCAGAGTGCTGGGCCGGCACTGCAGAGCAGCAAAAATCACAGGAAAAATGGCAGTGGCCATTTTCCTGGTGACTTGCACATATGCAGAAGAGATGTCCCAGAGAATAAGGCACTGCACTTGGGCCCTCTCCTCTCTAAAACCACCCCTGCCTGTACCTTTTACCATTTTCCAAAACTCTGTACTACACCTGGACAGGCTTACCAGAAGCAGACTTAAAAGCTGCGGTTATCTATTCACAGGTGCACTAGACTGCAAATAATATTAATATGGGCTGATAACTTCTGAATATCTTGAGCTAATACCAAATATTACAAAATAACATTCCCTTACTTTCTAACTCAATGTGGATGCCGGAGAAATTCATCATTGCTCCGTCGCAGAGACAGCTGATCCAAAAATCAGCTGTCCCCGCGAATGGCTTCACTTTCAGAGCAGTGAAACAAGTGCACATGTGTGACCTACAGGTCACGAATGCGCACAAGAACCCCGACGTCCGGTGGAAGGAGCTGGACACGGGAGGAGGGATCTGAAACAATCCCTCTTCACAAGCTGGAACTCGTTCCCATAGGGAGCAGATAACGGGAGCACTCACCATCTGAAGATGGCGAATGTTCCCCGCAATCAAGCTCCGAAAATATTGTATTTTCGGAGCTTGATGAATTCTGTCCCCATACTAGTGTATGGGGACAGCAGGCCATTCCGCGAGAGGAAGGTAAGCAGGAGATATCTGTGATATCTCCTGCTTTACCTTCTTAATGAATGGGCCGGTAACTTAATTTCCACAATTGCAGGTGAAAATGTTAATTTTCACCTGCTTTTATAGAATTTAAGTGATGATGAATAGGCTACTTTATCACTATACAAGCACAAAAGAACACAAACAAAAAGAAAAATTGACTAGAAAAAAGGAGACAGGTATTTGCTGACCATTATTATTGTGAATTTTAACTTGGAGCAGCATTTCTTTTAACTTCTGTTTATATGTTTAAGGTGCATAACTCCAATAACTGATGTTGTCAAATTAAAAACATTGATAAAAAAAAGAAGTGGAATAACTCATGGCACTATATATAGCTGCAGGGCCGGCTCTTGGGGTGTTCAACCAGTCCGGTCGAATAGAGGTGCCACCCCATAGAGGGCGCACCCCTCCCCAACATCCCCAGCATGCACCCGCCATCCATTCAGTGCCGGGAGAGGGATAGTGGAAGCCCAGCTAGTGACGGAGTGCTGGGCTTACCCCCAGTCTGACGTTATTTGGAGGTATTCCATGCGGGCATGCCTCCAAATAACGTCGCTTAGGGGGCATGGCTTATGGAATTAGGTCACGCCCCCATTTTTGGTTGCGCTCGACTCCGACGTGCGTGAGTATTGGGACGCTGTTAACTGAGCCAGTACAGTTTGCTCCAACCCCTGGAGCCAGCCCTCTATAGCTGCCTTAGGCTGAAATAACCTGTTAAAACCTGCAAAACATGTTGCTGAGACTGTATAGCCCATGAAGTACATCATGTGCCTGTGCGCTGGCTTGGTGGGTATTTAAGGTGTGCGATAGGCTGTCTGCACACATATCACTCATTGCTGTCATGGGTAAAAGAGGCGATTTATCCGCATTGCAAAAAGAGATGATTATTGATTTTCGGTCCAAGGGTGGCGGTATTTTCTGATACAGCAAACTTTGTAAGCTGTTCGTGTGCTGCTGTGGCAAAGGTGTATCGTAACTGGACAAATGGCACCATTGCAAATAACTGACGTGGAAACTGCGGAGCACCGCGTGCCACTGATGTGAGAGGTGAACGTCGGCTACGAAGGTGCGTGAGGGCCGACCAACACGCTACAGTGGAGCAGCTCACCGTCAAAATGAACCTGGTGGCCACCAGACGTGTGTCTAAAATGACAGTTCAGCGACCCTTGCTGCATATGAGGCTCTGAAGCAAACGGATGGTCACTGTACCTATGCTAACGAAGGTTCATCGGCGCAAACTGCTTCAATTTTCACACCTGTATCAGAATTGGACCTCTGCTGATTAGCGAAGGGTTGCCTTCTCCGATGAGTCACGTTTTCATCTTTATCGAATGGATGGACGCGTCAGGCGAGAAACATTGGAGAATAAACACCCCACAACCATTGCTGGAAGAACACAAGCTGATGGTGGCAACATTATGGTTTGTGGAATGTTTTCATGGCATTCTCTGGGCCCACTCATCCATGTGGAAGGCACCCTCAACCGATTTGTTATGAATCCATCCTGAGGCAGATGGGATCTTCCAGCAGGACAATGTGACATGTCACATGGCTAGAAATGTCCGACAGTGGTTGGACGAGCATGACCAAGACTTGTGTAAAAGACTTATATAAAAATATACCCCAGGTGCTGGGAGGGAAGAATCTTCTTATCAATCACCACTAAGAGCAGCTGTGAATGGACAGCAAGCCCAATATAAAAACCAAGACAACAACTACACAGCGCTATAGTGGTGAAATATAAAATATTATACTATGAAAGGATGCTTTTTTTATATTTTATATTTTTAATTGATGCAGTTGCATTTCAATAAATTATTATTGATTATAAATTGATTGTGTTTTTTCACCACTATAGCGCTGTGTAGGTGTGTTGCTGACGACCAAGACTTCCAAGTACTTCTCTGGCCCCCTAATTCCCTGGACTTGAACCCAATTGAGCATCTGTGGGACCACCTTGATTCTTGTGTTTGCTCTATGTATACTCCACCACGCACCCTCCAGCAGCTGTGGGATGCACTGCAGTCAGCATGGCTCCAGATACCTGTGCCAACCTACCAGCACCTTATTGAGTCACTCCCAGCCCGTCAAGCTGCTGTCTGTGCTGCTCACGGCGGTTACTCTGGCTATTAGCTGGTGGTCATAATAATGTGACTCAACTGTGTATATAATCATAGAAAGCAAGTGCAAGCCTCAGTTTCCCTTCTAAATAGCAAAATAGTGTTTCTGAATTGTCAAAAAGGATACTTAGGCAAAAATAATATATCAAGTATGAGGAGTATTATTCCAGTGAATTGCAGTACTCAGCATACTAATTTTAATTAGGCAAAACATTATTCCCTATAGCAGGGGTCTTCAAACTTGGCCCTCCAGCTGCTGTGGAACTACACATCCCAGCATGCACTGCCACCTTTTCGATATAACAGCATGCTAAAACTATGTGCAGTGCATGCTGGGATGTCTAGTTCCACAGCATCTGGAGGGCCAAGTTTGAAGATCCCTGCCCTATAGATTAGATACCCTTTAAGTACAAATAGTCAAAGTAAGTAAATACACAATGTTATTTAAAAGCATCTTCTTCTTTAGAGATATGAAATCCAAACCATAAAAAATGCATTTGGTTGCAGTTTGAACATATTATTTTGCTACTCTTTTTCAAATGATAGCTATAAATATGTTATAAAGTTTATATTAAAATATATTTGGATTGCTTATTTCACACTTAAAAATTAAAAGTTCTTGAAGAGATTACATAAGCCTTACAGATTTTATTACAAGTGCGCACATTACCTTATTCTTGAGCCCCATTAAAACAAATATATTACACTACACATAATTTATATCACCCTCAATTGATTTCTTTAAAAATGGATAAAAAACAGCTAAAATCAAAATTTTGACCTGCTTTTGTTTCTACAGTAATATTAACATCTATAACATTCATTTATAGTCATTTTGATCACCTCACTATTGGGAGAGCAGCACCCTGCGCTGTCACCTCTCTGTGCTTACATGCTAGCCACTAGGACCCAGAGTCTGCAGGGAGGTGATACCTCAGGTCTGATGTGTTACTGCACATGTGCAGACTATGTCCATCTTCTTTACTGTGTACAAGTGCCACAGTACTGCGTACAAGTGCAGTGCTTAGCTCCCTGAGATGAGACCTGTAATCACCTGCTATTAACCCCTGATTTCATCACTGTATATACTATACTCTGCTGTTACCACTATATTAACACCTGCATCACCCACTATAATGATGTTACCTGCTGTTTACCAATAAATCCATAATTTTGGTTACCCACTTGCCTGGTGTGGTCGCATCAAATGAGACCACGCCAGACTGGGCTTTCCCTGACATGGTCGCATCTGAAACACCCACTGATAATCTTCCAGCAACCGACAATTTCAAAGGCACCTACAGGCCCCTCTGCATCCTCGGATCCTCCCCCAGTGTGTCCCAATCACTGCTGGCCACTCTGATTAGGCAGCCCAGCAGCACCTACCTCTTGGCAGCTGCAGGGCAGCCAGACTGCAATTGGCCAGTGTCCACTTCATCCTTAGCAGTGTGTTCTGATCACTGTGGCAGTGATTGGGCAGCATTGTGGCACCCTCCACCCGCTGGCTGCAGAGAGGAACAACCACCGGAAAGTCTAGCACTGCCTCCTGTGTTAATACATGGAAAACTATCAATATTTTGTTGCTATTGCCATGATAATGAGGCCTACTTTCATGGATCATTTGATTATGGCGATCCTGTATTGATTAAGAAAATTGATATGAGATCTACAATTATCCTAAATAGTTTAAAAGTACAAGTTCCTGCACAGTTAAAATTAATATTTTTATGGTATATTGTGTTTAAAAATATATTATTTTTTTTGAATAAAATAATTTTGGATAAGTTTTAAATAGATGTTCTTTACCTAATTCAATCATAAAAGTAGTTTTTGGAAAAAAATATTAGCCAGTTAATTGGTTAAGGACTTTCTGTGTGGCCTAACATTCACTTTCACATCCAATACTACCCTATTGGGATCACCCCAAGGTACCAACTCACAGCTCACAATATTGTTTTCACCAATATTGCCCAAAGGCTACAATGAGCTGGCTGGTTAAACTAAGCAACAGTATAGTGGCACACACATATGGCAGTTTAAAGAATATAGTACATCTATAAAACATAGTGGAATAGCATTGGCAGACAGGATGACTCTTAATAAACTATATGACCCTATAGAATGTTTTCATTAATCAAGAAATATCCTAAAAGTAAGAGCCTAGTATAAAATAGAATATGTTACCAACATACTTCTCCAAACAGTAAACAACTGGCTGCAGTCAGTACAGGTGGTTGCTGTATGAATAACATCTAGTAGAAAACTAGAACATCATCAAACTTACTCCAAACAGCAAATCACAGGCCCAAGGCCAGTACAGGTGATTGGAGGTGGAGTATTTAGTGGAGGGGAAATTATTTTAATAATTTAAGGAAAAGTAAATTTGAAACATGAAACAAATTATTGCAAACCAAGCTTCCAAATGTGAGTTTTCAAATGCAAACTGAATTCAAACAGCAAATCACAGCCCTCAAGCCAGTACAGATGATTCAAACCAGGTAGATGTGTTGGCTTTGGAGATTGCATGTGCTGGTATCTATCCATGCTGTTGAGAGCTGATGCTGGACTGCTTGTTATTATATATGATTTTCCAGATTCTGATAAACAACTTGAATGAACTCAATGCAAATGATGTAACAGGGAGGAGGTGCTTAGAACATCTCTACCTTTACTTATTTTGTCACTACAAAAGCCACAGATGCCTTGACAAATGTCAGGATGTAAGTAAAAATATTTTGATGGCTTTTTTGGTCTTTTGCCAAGGCATAGCAATGTTCTTCTTATCACTAGCATTAAGTGCTGCTACTGGTGGCTGACTTACTTGGACACAAACAACATAATCCTCCTGAATTTTATCAACATGTTCTTGTCCAACACATTCATCATCCTCATTAGTGTCATATACACAATTATCCCTCTCATTCTGTTGCACATTTACAACTTACAAAGTAGGATCCTCAATTTTTATGTCTAAACCATCACCATTATTATTTTTTGCTACTACTCATCCTCACATTTGCAGAGGGTTCAAAAATGTTGGAAGAAAGCTTATATATGATTACAGTGTGAGAATCAGAAATGTCAGGCTCACACTCGTGGACAACCTAAGACTCTCTTCAGGAAACTGTGATGTTTGTGAACATTCAATTTGTTCTTCAGTCTTAAAGCCAAATGTAATAGAGTGCAAGTTTTTTGTGCTAGTCAAACTCGCACATTCTCGCATATTTAGAATGTGTGAGTTTTTCCTGCAGCTCATAAATGTGATATGGTGAGATTTTTAGGGTCCCATTTTGACTCATATGGTGACCACCCAATAAATGGGTTCCCCCTCTCCCAAGCACCCCAGGCCTGGGGTCCACTGGGTAGTGGGTGCTGGGTTGATTGAGTCAAAAATAGATATAATAATATTGTACTTTACAGGAGAACTAGAGGTACCATCAAGCCTCCCCGCATGCTGGTACTTGGATATCCAAAAAATCAATATAATAAAACACAGGACATTTTATTACACATGCACTCACTCACACTAAGACTCACCTGCACTCACACTACATACTTACCTTGTCCCTAGTGCCGGTCTGTCCCCTTGTCCAGTAGAATCCAAGATCAGGACCTATCAATAAAAATCCATACTCATGTACCTCTGGTGTCATGTCCTCTTCTTTCCATGTAGGCATCCACCATCTTCTGAAAGCAAATAAACAAAAAACGCAGACCCCACGGACAGTACAGTCCTCTAAGGATGGTACTTTGCGAATGATGGTTCCACTGCTACATTTCCCATAGAAATTCATTGGCTGAATGTTCATTGGCTGAGAAAGGTGAGCCTCCATCTCTCTCAGCCATTGAGTGGTTCCCAACATTGACTTCAATGGTGGGAATCGCTAGGTTACTAAAGTGCACTTATCACAATCTGTGGCAGCCAAGGAGGCCAGTAAGCCTGGAAGCCAGTATAGGCCAAGAGTTATGCAATGCCAGAAGTGATCTCACATCCTGTCACTTAACTTCAATACCTATAATAAACATTATACGAATGACAGAAATCTGCAGTGAAATATCATAGAAATGCCGGGACATACAAAAGCCAACCTATTAAAACAATAAGCATAAAAAGGGTCATAATGAGGATATAGGGGGCAGGGATGTGGAACAGCCATACTGCCCCCACTGCACTGTGCTCAGAATGCCCGCACTGCCCCCGATATGCTCGTTGGAACCCATTTAATCCTATATATGTAATGGGGCAACTTTTGGGGAGGCTAAGTGCACTGGATATGAAAATGTGCATTTTTATGTAGAGTAATAGATGTACTCCATGTATTGAATTTCCCTTTGCCCCCTCCATGTATCTCCATTTGCCCCCTCCATGTGTCTCCATTTGCCCCTCTTAATATCCCCTCTTACTTACCTTTAGTGTTAATTGTGAACGCTGTTCTGCAGCATCACTCCTCAGATCAGACACTTCCTGTCTGATCTCCCACAACACACTGCATTGTAGGACCCCATTCTGCAACAAGCAGCTTTAATATTCACTACCTGCTGCTTTAAAGTGACAGCCCTTTCCTGCTCATCACAACCTCCCCTGCCGCTCAGCTCTACACCACACCGCCAACCCTCTCCCTCCTGTGCAGAAAAAAAAATATTTTACACAAACAAAATATATACTGGTCGGTCTCTTTAGGTCTCTGGCTGCTGTGATACCCCTGTGACAGCGCCACAACACCCCGGTGACAGCACAGCAGCACCCCAGGGAGCTGTGGTGCACAGTTTGGGATTAAGTTACAGCTGTTAGGAGACTAACAAACGAAACACTTTTAATGCCAATATCAGTAACATTTACTTTAAATTGTATTACCCATTATATAGTATACTGTGATACAATATTGATAGTATTTCCACATCTTGATATTGTTTTGAGATTCATTTTTCATTAGGCACTTCAGATTAAGGAACATCTGGTTACCAGGTGTCACAACATTAAACTAGCCAGCCTATCACTGCAGAGAAAGCGTGGTACAGTATACTGAATATTATTTGTCACTACAATCTTCTTCTCATGCATGTATTAAACCTGAAATGACTCAGCTAACTATTCAGCTGTTCATTGATTTGATTACCGAATCCATGTGCACATGAAATATAGAATCTGTGAGAAATAAAATGTTCATGCCAGCTGAATTTTGTAACTAATCAGTTACTCAATGACCTCAATGACTCAATGATCTCATACATAGTCATGCCTCAGAAATCTCTATTTATAGCAGATTTGGTGCAATAAAGGTAGAAGCATCATGGTAGAATTATTAGTACTGCATTTTCAAAACCAATACATTTAAGAGTAATATATCACCAATTTGTAGGTAATCCACAGTTTTTCTGTATTTTAGTTTTTTTTAACAAAGATTCGGGAAAATACTCATCACACTCTTCAAAGCTTGTACAAAGGCATGTTTAACAAACTGTAACAACGATGACAATAAGGACTGGGGGCTCTATTTATCTATTGATGTTTTAATGTGCATTTCCTTTTACTGCAATTAAAAAAATGCATTTTTTTGCTGTAATTTAACACAAAATATTTTGGGATAAGCTGAGTGATACTAAGATGGTGATAAAATAATGGGTACTGAAGTGCTATAAGGGCTTGGGGAAGCCTTTACCAGAGATAGCAATGTTATATATTGCAGTAACCCCTACTATGTTTACGGTTAAAATAAAAAACATCCTATTCTCGAAAGCACCTATTTGCATCATCAATAGAACTGATAAATCTGGCCCAGACTTCAATTCCAAAACGCAAAGTACTATATTGCAGCACAAGAACATATCTTAAACAAATAAGTATAATAAAGAAATATAAGTAGTGACAAAATATGTTTTGTGAATTTCAAGTGCCTTTAAATAACTGACGTGGCTCTTGCATGTTGAGCAGTCATACATTGGGAATTTTTTGGCACATAGGGCCTGATTCAGATTTGGGAATAGAGTAATGGGGCCCATACAACAATCATTTGGGGCAATTCTGCATTTTTCAGATAATTGTATAAAAAAATCTGAGATTGCAGATTTCAACCAAAAAGTGATTGGAATTGGTAAATCAGGATGTCGAACATGTTGGATTTCTGAAGGTTGTTAGTGTATAGTAATAATGCTGAAAATGATCTGCAGAGATTGGTGGATTGGGGAAATAAATCACAGCATCTGGGATATATTTTTTTTTTGTGACTGCTGCTGTATGGGTCCCATAACTATGCATCTTGGTAAAACAATGCTGCACTGCAGATGGGGCAGATGTAAAATGAGCAGATAGTTTGATTTGGGAGGGGCGTGTCCAAACTGAAATCTAAATTGCACTGTAAAAATAAAGCTGACCAGCATTTGTCGGCTACATGCAAAAGCAGATATTATTTACCCTGCATGCAAAAATAATGTATGTATGTATTTTCACCCCTTGCATTTCAACATGGTTTGTCCATGTTCTATCTTAAGGCCCCCATACATCAGCAATCAGACAAACCAGAATTGAACGATTATAAAATGTCCCAATCTAGTAATCTGCACCCATACAGATTGTTTTCAGCGATTTGCAGATCATTTTCAGCAACTACAGATCTGCCAATGGGCCCCCATACTCTGGCCTACAGATTGCCAGATCCTGCGACTGGATCAAAAATGGTGATCCGCCGGTTGGAAATGCCCACCGGCGGCCATCGATGTTCCGTGATCTGTTGGAGGATCGGTGATACTTGTTAAATTTCACCGATTTGCAAATCACAATCATATTTTTATCGTGACTGGCAAATCAGTGAAATCCAACATGTTGGATTTCACAGATCTTCCAACCCGGCATCTATGAATTGTGGGATTGCGACAATCCATTGCTATTGTACGGGGGTCAAATCTTGAAAGGCCCATCATTTTACTAGAAATTATGTGCAAATCTGCTGATTCTTACCATACACTAGCAATCTACAGCCACAATTGATCTGGGAAATCCAACATTTTAGATAACCTGATTTACCAATTGCAATCACTTTTTGGTTGAATTCTGCGATCTGTGAACCCCATACATTGGATATTTTTGACACAATCATCTGCAAAATGCAGAATTGCCACAATCGATTGCTGATGTATGGCTTTACTCTATTCGCAAGTCTGAATCTTAATGTTAGCTACATGTTATCCTTGATAATGTTGCAACTGTTCCTGTTCTCGGCTTAATTTTGTTGGTGCATCTGTGATTAGTTATGTCTAGCTGTTGCCTACCAAATCTTTTACTGAGATATGCCTAAAAGATACAAAGAAACATGTTACAGTTTTAATCCTGTGTGGTCTCTCATTGAATATACAATCATTGATTGAGCTATTGTAGCAGGGTCACAAGGGGACCCCGAACAGGGTGGCGGGCCTGAACCTGGAATGATTCAGGCCCCATTCACCAGTACAAAGATGCCTGACAGGTATGGCAATCCAATAAGGATCACCACGGTGTAAATCCAAGCCTGCCAGCCACTGCTACCTGGATAAAGACTTCTGGAAGCCCTGAGGCAGTGGGAGTTGTCCCACCTCAGAAGAAGACTCCAGGAAGCACTGAGGTGGTGGGAAGCTGCCTCAGGCGAAGACCATGTGGAGGTTGTGGCTGAACCAGGACTAAGGCAGCCGGAGAGCATTAGGCCCTGTAGTATTATGGTTGCTGTCCCTTGCTAGGTCCCTAAAGAATTGTTATTGCCTCTAAGCAAAACAGGCAGTAGGCCTGAGTCGCTTAGGGCACCAGGCCATACATAGTCGAAATAGTGTGTAGGCCCTAGCAGTGTGTAAGCCTCAGTAATAAGGTATGCCCTGTGATATTTAATCTGGTGTTTATTGCCTTATTTGGAAACTGCATTTTTGCATTGTTTGTATTAGGGGTGTGCACCGGCCACTTTACGTGTTTTGTGTTTTGGTTTTGGATCTGGATCTTTCTTTGTGTTTTGGATCTGGATTGGTTTTGCCAAAACCACCCTTCCGTGTTTTGGGTTCTGGGTTTTGTGTTTTGGATCTGTTTTTTTTTTTAAAAAAGCATAAAAACAGCTAAAATCACAGAATTTGTGGGTTTTTCTGCTCCTATGCTATTATTAACCTCAATAACCTTAATTTCCACTCATTTCCAGTCTATTCTGAACACCTCACAATAGTGTTTTTATGTCCAAAAAGTTGCACCGAGGTAGCTGGATGACTATGCTAAAAGACACGAGTGGGCGGCACAAACACGTGGCCCATCTAGGAGTGACACTGCAGTGGCAGACAGGATGGCAGTTTGAAAAACTAGGCCCCAAACAGCACATAATGCAAAGAAAAAAAGAGGTGCAAGATGGAATTGTCCTTGGGCCCTCCCACCCACCATTATGTTGTATAAACAGGACATGCACACTTTAACAAACCAATCATTTCAGGGCCAGGGTCTGCCACACGACTGTGGCTGAAATGATTGGTTCGTTTGGGCCCCCACAAAACAAGCTTGCAATTAATCTGTCCCTGCATAAACTGGCTCTACGGAGGCAAGGTGTCGTCCTCATCCTCCTCATCCACCGATTCCTCACCCTCTTCAGTGTTGTATACATCCTCATCCTCACAGAGTATTGATTCGTCTCCGCTGGAATCCACCACCACAGGTCCCTCTGTACGATCTGGAGGCTGGTCTCCCTGGAAGAGTTGATAATTCATTTTGATGAACATCATCTTCTCCACATTTTGTGGAAGCAACCTCCTACGCCTTTCGCTGACAAGGTTCCCGGCTGCACTAAACACTCTTTCGGAGTACACACTGGAGGGGGGGCAACTCAGGTAAAATAGAACCAGTTTGAACAGGGGCCTCCAAATTGCCTCTTTTTCCTGCCAGTACAGGTATGGACTGTCTGACATGCCTACTTGGATGCTGTCACCGATGTAATCCTCCACCATTCTGTCAATGGTGACAGTATCATATGCAGTGACAGTAGACATGTCAGAAATTGTTGCCAGGTCCTTCAGTCCGGACCAGATGTCCAAACTTGGTCCTGCCTGCCCTGCATCACCGCCAGCGGGTTGCTTAGGATACCTAAGTTTTTTCCTGGCAGCCCCAGTTGTGGGGTAAAATAAAGAAGGAGCTGTTGACATGTCACGTTCCGCTTCAGCTGACAGTGTTTTCACCAGCAGGTCTTTGCACCTCTGCAGGCTTGTGTCGGCAAGAAAGAGAGACACCACATAAGCTTTAAACCTAGGATCGAGCACGGTGGCCAAAATGTAGTTGTCTGATTTCAACAGATTGACCACCCTGGAATCCTGGCAAAGCGATGAAGGGCTTCATCCACAAGTCCCACATGCCGAGCGGAATCGCTCCATCTTAGCTCCTCCTTCACTTTCTCCAGCTGCTTCTGCAAAAGCCTGATGAGGGGAATGACCTGACTCAAGCTGGCAGTGTCTGAACTGACTTCACATGTGGCAAGTTCGAAGGGCTGGAGAACCTTGCACAACACGGAAATCATTCTCCACTGCGCTTGAGTCAGGTGCATACCCCCTCCTTTGCCTATGTCATAGGTGGATGTATAGGCTTGAATGGCCTTTTGCTGCTCCTCCATCCTCTGAAGCATATAGAGGGTTGAGTTCCATCGCGTCACAACCTCTTGCTTCAGGTGATGGCGGGGCAGGTTCAAGAGTGTTTGCTGGCGCTCCAGTCTTCGGCACGCAGTTGTTGAATGGCGAAAGTGGGCAGAAATTTTTCGGGCCACCCAAAGTGTCTCCTGCATGCCCCTGTCGCTTTTCAGAAAATTCTGCACCACCAAGTTTATTGTGTGTGCAAAACATGGGACGTGCTGGAATTTGCCCAGATGTAATGCCCACACAATATTGGTGGCACTGTCAGATATCACAAATCCCCAGGAGAGTCTAAGTGGGGTAAGCCACTGGGCGATGATTTCCCTCAGTTTCTCTAAGAGGTTGTCGGTGGTGTGCCTCTTGCTGAAACCGGTGATACACAGCATAGCCTGCCTTGGAATGAGCTGGCATTTCTGAGATGCTGCTACTAGTGACGCTGCTGTTGTTGCTGCGTAAGGTGATACATCTATACTGTGGGCTGTCACAATCATATAGTCCTTAGATTGCCCTGTTCCACTTGTCCACTTGTCCACATGTCCGTGGTTAAGTGGACATTGGGTACAACCGCATTTTTCAGGAAACTGAGGACTCTTTTTCTGATGTTTCTGTACAGTCTCGGTATCGCCAGCCTAGTGAAGTGGAATGTAGACGGGATTTGGAACCGGGGACACACTACCTCCATCAATTGTCTAAATCCCACTGCACGAATGGCGGATACCGGATGCACGTGTAACACCAACATAGCAGTCAAGGCCTCAGTTATACGTTTTGCTTCAGGATGACTGCTGTCGTACATCATCCTCCTCGCTAAGGACTGTTGGATGGTCAATTGTTTAGTAAAAGTAGTGGTGTTCCTACTAGCTCTCTGGGATGATGAACGACTCCCAGCAGCAACAGCAGCAGCGGCAGCAGTAGGCGTAGCAATGCAGGATCCTCCGGAGGAATCCCGGATAGGAGAGTCAGTCATGCCAGTGACATGGCCTGCAGGACAAATTCCGATCCTGACTAAGGAGGAAATTGATGAGGAGGGAGTTGACGGTGTGGTTTGCAGGCGCTTGGATACAACAGGACAACGGGATTTAGGTGTCCCTGGACTGCTTACGGTTTTAGCCAAAGTTTCTGAACTTGACAGTAACTTTTTATGAACGCGCTGCAGGTGCCGTATAAGGGAGGATGTTCCTAGGTGGTTAACGTCCCTACCCCTACTTATTTCACCGTTACATATGGTACATATGGCAAGACAGTTGTTGTCCGGATTTGGATAGAAATATTGCCAGACCAAAGAGGTGGAATGTTTGGTCTTCTGCCCAGGCATGACCGTGATGGGCTTTTTCATCCCACGGACAACAACTGTCTCCCCCAGAGCCTGATTTAAACAAACCACATCACCATCAGAAACCTCCTCGCCAACTTCCTCCTCAGCGCCAGCTACACCAGTTTCCTCATCCTGTTGTACTTCAACAGTGACATCTTCAATTTGCATATCAGCAAGTGGACTGTGGGTGCTCCTTCCAGCACTTGCAGGGGGCGTGCAAATGGTGGAAAGAGCCACCTCTTCCCATCCAGTGCTGGGAAAGTCAGGCATCGCAACCGCCACCACACTTGGACTCTCCTTGGGGATTTGTGATATCTTCTTGGAACGCACAGTTCTTCGCTGTGCTTTTGCCAGCTTAACTCGTTTGATTTTTTTAGTGGGAGGAGGGCTTTCATTGTCATGTGAAGCTGAACCACTAGTCATGAACATAGGGAAAGACCTTAGCCGTTCCTTGCCACTCCGTGTCATAAATCTCATATTGGCAAGTTTACGTTTCTCCTCAGATGATTTAAATGTTTTTTTTAAGGTTATTTTCCTGAACTTTGTCATTTGGGATTGTATGTGCCCTCTACTATGACATTGGGCATCGGCCTTGGCAGACGACGTTGATGGCATGTTATCGTCCATGTCATGACTAGTGGCAGCAGCTTCAGCACTAGGAGGAAGTGGTTCTTGATCTTTCCCTATTTTATTTTTATCGGAGAAAGTTTGGTCCTCCATTTATGTTATATTGATATATACGTGCGGCTAAGGCGCACACAAACACAGAAATTTTTTTTTTATTTTTGTTGGAGACTAGTGCACCTGTGTGGGTTACACCACCCTTTAAGAAAGGAGCCAGCCGGCTCTTTACTTATGGGACAAGGGTGCATGCTTGGTGCTGCTCCTTTGTTGATGCACGTGCAGCTACAGCCCACACAATTCACAAAGACAGAAAAAAAAAGAATTTTTTATTCTTTGTGGAGCGCACTTTGAGGGTTACACCACCCTTTAACAGACAGATGCACGCTTGGCGCTGCTGCTTTGAGGATGCACGTACAGTGCAGACAATTCACAAACACATGTTTTGGAGTACACTTTGGGGGTTACACCACCCTTTAACAGACAGACGTAAGCTTGGTGCTGCTGCTTTGAGGATGCAAGCGCAGCTACAGCCCACACAATTCACAAAGACAGAAAAAAAAGGAGAATTTTTTATTTTTTGTGGAGCGCTCTTTGAGGGTTACACCACCCTTTAATGGACAAGCCAGCCAGCCCTTTACTTATGGGTCACAGGCGCACGCTTAGTGCTGCTCCTTTGTTGATGCACGTGCAGCCACACTGCACACAATTCACAAACACAGAAAATATTTTTTTATTTGCTTTGGAGTGCACTTTGGGGGTTACAGCACCCTTTAACGGTCAAGCCAGCCGGCCCTTTACTTATGACATAGGCGCACGCTTGGCGCTACTTTGTTGATGCACGTGCGGCTACTGCGCACACAATTGAGAAACACAAAAAAATATATTTTTTATTTTGTTTGGAGTGCACTTTGGGGGTTACAGCACCCTTTAACGGACAAGCCAGCTGGCCCTTTACTTATGACACAGGCACCTGCTTGGTGCTACTTTGTTGATGCACGTGCGGCTACTGCGCACACAATTCACAAACACAGAAAAAATATAAATTTTTTTTGCACTTGGGGGCAGCACCCCTGATGGACAGAGCACCCCCTGGACAACACTACAGCACCCCTTTAGGACTGGGACACTGCACATGACTTTGGAGTGGACACAGCCCCTATGGACAACTGACTGCACAACACAGTCCAGCCAGCCCCTATGGACTTTGGAGGAGTGGACACAGCCCCTATAGACAACAGCAGCACAGCACAACACAGCCAGCCCCTATGGACTTTGGAGGAGTGGACACAGTCCCTATGGCCAACAGCAGCACAGCGCAGCACAGCACAGCACTGCACAGCACAACACTACACTGCACTACACTACACAGCCCAGCCAGCCCTAACTCCCACCCTCCCTCTTCACTGTCCACAGCCGAGTGAGAAAATGGCACCGATGTGGGTACCTTATATAGAATCCACAACCCGCGAGACCCGGAAGGCGGGATGATGACGTTTTGCCTCGATTTCAGATCCGAGTCAGGCGGGAAAAGTCGAGCCTGAATCGGATCGGCCCCGGATCGGGGGGCTCGGGAGGGTTCGGATTTCAGAAATCCGAACCCGCTCAACCCGCTCACCCCTAGTTTGTTTTAGTACTACATTTTTTGTGTGTAAATGCATGGTGTGTAGTTCATAGTAGCATAGGGATAAGGAGTGCACTACACCCAGCCTGTATTGTGGTGGTACACTGGGTCAGCCTGATATGTCTGTGTGTAGCAATGCTGTTGATGTGGTACATGTGTAGGAAAAAGGTCCAAGTAATATAGCCAGGTGTGTGGAATGTCTTGTTGTACTTATTTGCCGGTATTGAAATTATGACTGTTCATCTATCCAAGACACAAGAGTGCATCCGGTGAGCATAATATGTGTATCTTCTGTGTTATCCCCATCCCCTTTCCGTTGATCGAATCTGTTCAACTGCAACCCGGTGCTTATCACTAATGTGTAGCAAAGTCTGAGGCCAGAAGTGCCAATGATGACCATCCACTGGTCCCAGCAGAGGTCATCCAGACACAGTGTGTTTCCTTCTTTAACAGGGTACAGGAGCATGAGTTTCTGTCCACATCCAACCTGCATTTCAGAACCATTAGCCAGTGCTTCATCAATGGACTGCAGGTGAGAGTGAGTGCTCACAAGGTAACGAGGCAAGTGCCCAACTACACATGCACTGTGGCAGGTTGCACCCCGATAGCCATCCCTCACACTACTATACTGAACTGATTAAAATTGTATATTACTAAAAACTATTGAAATTGAAAAAAATTCTGCGGCTCAGATAAGAATAAAAAAAAATATTAAAAATAAAATGTCTAACAGAGCTTTGTAAGTTAATAGCTTTTGTAAAATCAAAATGGATTTCAGTTTAAATATCCACTTGGTAAGCAATCAATAAAATTAAATTCCACCAGATAAAAAACTTAATCCAATATCAAATGAATAATGTAAAATACAATTCAGATCACAATAGTAATAATAATTATTTTTTTTAGAAACCAGCTGGGCACCCAGTGAACATTAAAAAGACAGATAGATAACATTTTAATATAAATAAAATATTATTAAAAAGGAATTTTTTTAATCAGATGGGTACCCAGTGAACTTGAAATTGTAGTAGCTTGAAAAACATATTAGTAAAGTATATAACACAGTTTGAAAACTTCAACTCATACCAAACATGATGCTAAAATCCAACCAAGAGCAACATACTGTATGTCAGAGGCACTATTTCCATTGTTAAAAGATGAGATAAAGTCCTAGGGGTAAATTTAGTAAAGTGATAGTTTTTAGAAGTGAGTTTTTAGAAGAGATGTTGCCGATATTTGCGGTAAAGTGGCGATAAGAACCGAGTAAATCCGAGTAAAACCGAGCCTGCACATCCCTAATATATATATATATATATATATATATATATATACTACACACATATACATTCATATATATATATATATATATATATATATATATATATATACAGTCAGGTCCATAAATATTGGGACATTGACAGAATTTTCATAATTTGGCCTCTGTTCACCACCACAATGGCTTTGAAATGAAACAAAGAAGATGTGATTTAACTGCAAACTTTCAGATTTACTTTGAGGGTAATTACATCCAAATCAGGTGAACGGTGTAGGAATTACAACGGTTTCTATATGTGCCTCCCACTTTTTAAGGGGCCAAAAGTAATGGGACAAACTAAACAATCCTAAATCTACCTTTCACTTTTTAATACTTTGTTGCAAATCCTTTGAATTCAATTACAGCCTGAAGTCTGGAAGGCATAGACATCACCAGACGCTGGGATTCATCCCTGGTGATGCTCTGCCAGGCCTCTACTGCAAATGTCTTCAGTTCCTGCTTGTTCTTGGGGCATTTTCCCTTCAGTTTTGTCTTCATCAAGTGAAATGCATGCTCAATCGGATTCAGGTCAGGGGATTGACTTGGCCATTGCATAACATTCCACTTTTTATCCTTAAAAAACTCTTTGGTTGCTTTTGCATCATGCTTCGGGTCATTGTCCATCTGCACTGTGAAGCGCCGTCCAATGAGTTCTGAAGCATTGGACTGAATATGAGCATATAGTATTGCCCGAAACACTTCAGAATTCATTTTGCTGCTTTTGTCAGCAGTCACATCATCAATAAATACAAGGGAACCAGTTCCATTGGCAGCCATACATGCCCACGCCATGACACTACCACCACCATGCTTCACTGATGAGGTGGTATGTTTTGGATCATGAGCAGTTCCTTTCCTTCTCCATACTCTTCTCTTCCCATCACTCTGGTACAAGTTGATCTTTGTCTCATCTGTCAATAGGATGTTGTTCCAGAACTGTAATGGCTTTTTTAGATGTTGTTTGGCAAACTCTAATCTGGTCTTCCTGTTTTTGTGGCTCACCAATGGTTTACATCTTGTGGTGAACCCTATATATTCACTCTTGTGAAGTCTTCTCTTGATTGTTGACTTTGACACATATACATCTACCTCCTGGAGAGTGTTCTTGATTTGGCCAACTGTTGTGAAGGGGTTTTTCTTCACCAGGGAAATAATTCTTTTGTCATCCACCACAGTTGTTTTCCGTGGTCTTCCGGGTCTTTTGGTGTTGCTGAGCTCTCCGGTGCATTCTTTCTTTTTAAGAATGTTCCAAACAGTTGATTTGGCCACACCTAATGTTTTTGCTATCTCTCTGATGTGTTTGTTTTGATGTTTCAGCCTAATGATGGCTTGCTTCACTGATAGTGACAGCTCTTTGGATCTCGTTTTGAGAGTTGACAGCAACTGATTCCAAATGCAAATGTCACACCTAGAATCAACTCCAGACCTTTTACCTGCTTAATTGATAATGAAATAACGAGGGAAAGCTCACACCTGTCCATGAAATAGCTTTTGAGTTGATAGTCCCATTACTTTTGGGAGGCACATATTGAAACCATTGTAATTCCTACACCGTTCACCCGATTTGGATGTAATTACCCTCAAAATAAATCTGAAAGTCTGCAGTTAAAGCACATCTTGTTTGTTTCATTTCAAAACCATTGTGGTGGTGAATAGAGACCAAAATCTGAAAATTCTGTCAATGTCCCAATATTTATGGACCTGCCTGTATATATATATATATATATATATATATATATATATATATATATATAATATATATATATATATATAAAGGAGTCCCATGTCATGTGGATCTTTTTAATATAAGTGATGTACACACACTGGACATATCTGCTCACACTATGGGGCCATCCCAACCTACCCCCTAGCCCCTCCCCCGACTCCTGCAATATATTATATAATAGACTTAAGACATATCTCTTTGTACTTATCAAACTTGCGACGTCACACACCTAAAGGCAGCCAGCCGTAGCGCTCCTGGACTCTGCAGAGACTGCAGGTGCTCGCTCCCTCCCGACTCGAGTCCTTGGCTCCTGCGCTCATGACTGCTGGAGGCGGAGCCATGAGCAGTCTGTCACTCACGAGCTCCGCAATGGCCGATGGGAGAAGCTGCTGTGTCTGCGCATGCGCAACAGCCCCCCACGGCCATTTTACATGTCCAGTATTACAGATGAGGGGCTCATGATCACTCTGATCACGGTAGCTGCCATTAGATGCAGCAGTCAGGGTGTCAAGTGGCCAAGCAGGGGGGAGAAGGGACCGGCCCAGCGGGAAATGGCCCACTGTCCCGGTGGCCCAATCCACCCTCCGTCTGACCTATCACAATAGGTTGCAGGGAGATGGTACATCAGAAGGAGGTGGGGAGGCTACGGCTGTCTGCCTCCTCTGTGCTGGCCTCGCGGACACGCAGCAGCGGCTGCCCGGAGCTGGATTACAGAACACAGAGGGGGAGAACACTATTATATATGAGATGGTTGGCGGTCAGTGTTCCACCCTCTGCAATGTTGCGCTCTGTGCGGAGGCACCGACCGCACCACCCTAGCTACGGCCCTGCTCCCCATCAATGTAATCTCCTGACACCCGGCCGCTCGGACATGCGGTGTAGTGGAGCTCTCCTGTACTCACTTGTAGTGAAGGGGTGCCACTTCCAACAAGTGGCTATCCCCTCACTACAAGTGAGTATAGGAGAGCTCCACTACGCAAAGCAAACACGTCGAATGGGAGCCCGGCATTCGGGATGCTGGCTGTCAAAAGACCAACATTGGCATCCTGATGCTGAGAATCCTGTCAGGGGCACAGTAAGTTCTCTAGCCCTCCCTTTTTACCCCCTAACCCTCCTTTCTAGTATCCTCCTAACCCTAACTCTCCCTACCATGCACCCTAAGCCTAGCTTTCCTGGTTAGTGCCTAAACCTAACTCCCCCCTTGGTGCCTAACCCTAATCCCCCATGGAAGGTGCATAACCCTAAACCACCCTGTCCTCAGCCTAACCCTAACCTCCCCCCTCCCGCAGCCTAACCCTAACCCCCCCTTAGTGCCTAAACCTAATCCCACCATGGCTAACAGCTAATGGCGCCCGCTATACTAACAAACAGGATGCCAGCTGTCGGGATTCCGCCATTGACATCTCCACTCATGTCAGGATTCCAGCGCCAGATTTTGGCAGCCGGCATCCCGATCATAGGTCTATTAACTACATCCCATTATCAACATAGAGGACTATACATTTTTCCAGAAGACCATACTGTAAATAAAAATATCTCATTAATAAAATCATAGAAAACTGCTCAAGCATTACAGAATCATAAAGCTAAATTTTTTTAATATATTTTGTTTTTATTAGAATATACAGAAAAACATAAATAAAATAGACATTTCACATCTGAAATAAACCAGAACAAATGATGCTTGATAGACATTTGAAAAAAACTCTATTACACAAATAATATATTATATATCAAGTATAGAATATCTTATAAAAGGAAAAAGGGGCCAAAAAGAATAACAGATAATAAAAACTATAAGAAAAGTCAAAAAGAATTAAATGGAAAATAATAAGGAGAGTAGAGAAGAGAAGGGATCATCTCAAACAAAAAAACAAAAACAAATAGTAGTTACTGAAAGTCATGATTTATGTGATAGGTGAGTTGGAAGACATATAATTCTTGTATTCATCTGAGACTTATATTCCAACCAAAGGAACCAGGTACTGGCAAAATCAGAGGACTTATCCGAAGAGGAATATAAAATATCTTCCATTGACATAAAATAGTCAAGCCTGTGGAACCAATCTTTGTGTGTAGGGGGAGTAGTAGATATTCAAGTACAGGTATCATAGCGCAAGCTGTGTTACAGAGATGGTGAAGTAAAGATTCCTGAACTGGGAAACTGGGATTGAAGAGTGATTAAGCAACCAAAATGCAGGGCCTGTAGAAATGGAAAAGCCTAGAGTTTGTTTGGAGATGGAAATTATATGAGACCAAAAATGTGATAGTAGGGGGCAATCCCACCAAATATGTTCGAGGGAGCCCAAGGCGGTAGAACATCTTCAGCAGGTATTGGAAACGGATAGGAACATGGTATGCAGCAAAGCAGGATGTCAATACCATGGCATTAAAATCTTGTATTGTGTTTCGCTAACAGTGATACAAATAGAGCTAGAGTGAGCTTTAAGAAAATTAGTCTGCCATTCTAAATCAGAGAGAAAGATACCTAAATTCTACTACTAGGCCTTATCCCAAGGTGGAATAGAAGACACCTGGCTAGACAATAATGATCAATAAATTGCAGACACTATATGCGAGGGGAGACACATAGTTTCTCGAAATTAGTAAGATCCTTTTTTGCCAGGATAAACCTGTTATCTGAGGTGAGAAAATGGCATACTTGCAAAAATTTCCAAAAATCTAAATGAGGGATGTTCCATCTCTTTCGGATCTCTAAGAATTGTTTAATGCCAGAAGCATTCACCAGCTGGCCGACTCTAAAGAGGCCTGCCATGGTCCAATCTGGAAAGTGGGAAGGATTAATGCCTGGCGAGAACCTTGGATTAGCCAGAAATGAAGTGAGAGGGCCAAAAAGTGAGGAGATACTAGGGAGAAGCCTCAAAGTCTTCCATAGAGAAAGGGTGGGAGAGATAGTGGTGAGGGGGGGAGATCTTAGAAAGAGAAGGTAACCATGGCACTATCTCAGGGTGTTGTTTCATGAAGCAGCCTTCAATGGCAACCTATTGTTTAATATCTCTGTTTCTGGTCCATTCAAGGTCTCTGTTTAGGTGAATGGCATGGTAATAAGATTTAATGTATGGAAACTAAAGACCACCCATCTGTTTTGTGTGTGATAATGAATTGATGGATCAGTAAAGCAAGTTATTGAAACTAAGACTCTGGCACAGCAATCGGCAAGGCCTGGAGGACATATCGCAATTTGGGCAATGTGTTCATCTTTACCACATTAATATTCCCTAACCAAGAAAGCTGCTTCAGGTGCCATTGGGTATAGTCTGAGCGAATAGAGGAAAGAGGGGTGGAAAAATTTGTTTGAAATAATTGTGACAAATTTCTGGTAAATTTAATCGCTAAATATTTGATATGGGAGGGATGCCAGGTGAATGGAAAGGAAGCTTGAAGTCCCGCTATTGTAGAGGGGGAAGCAGACATGTTAAGAGCCCTGGATTTTGAGAAATTAATTTTGAAGCTGGATAATTTCCAAAACTTTTCAAATTCTAACATCAAGTGTGGCAATGCTATGACCGGTTGAGAGATGGTAGCTAGGAGATCAATGGCAAACAATGCAAGTTTATGCTCTCTCACCAACTTGTATACCAGAGATATGAGGGTTGGCTCTATTGGACAGCACTGGGACTTCCATGAAAAGCACAAAAATTAGTAGGGATAACGGGCATCACTGTCGGGTACCATTGCTTATAAAGAAAGGGTCTGATAAAGTGCCATTTACCTTCACCCTCGCTGATGGAGATTCAAAGAAAGCTAGGATCCTCTGTAGGGCGAGAGGACCCAGTCCCACATGACCAAGAACAGACTTCATAAATGACAATCTAATCCTATGAAATGCTTTTTCAGCATCAGTTGATAGAAGAATGGTGGGCACATTTGTCTGTGATGCTAATTGAATCAGATTAAGAATTTTAGTCATATTATCATGAGCTTCTCTACTCCTGACAAACCCCACCTGGTCATTGTGAACTAGCTGCAGGAGAAGTGGGTGTATTCTATTGGCAATGAGTTTGGCATATAATTTAAGTCAACATTAAGGAGTGATATGGGTCTGTAGCTTGGACACAGGGATGGGTCCTTGCCTGATTTAGGGATAACCGATATATATGCTTCCAAAGATTGCCTAGAAAACCGAGAATCTGTGGAGATTGCGTTAAAGGCATTTAAAAGCATAGGAGCCAATTTATCTTTGAAAGTTTTATAATAGGCAATTGTTAGACCATCTCGGCCCGGGCTCTTACCTGAGGGGGAAGAAAATAAAGCAGATTCAATTTCTTTCAACATGAAGGGAAGCTTCAGGGAATCTCTATCTGAAGGAGACAATGTGGGAAAGGAAATGTAGAAAGATAGCCGAATACGTGCGGGGTAGTATAATGGGGAGACCATCCAGAATAGGAACCTGCCAGGTTATAAACAGTCGAAAAATATTGTCTAAAGCAAGAAGCAATTTTAGATGTCAATGAGTGGGATGTGCCTGAACTGTCTTTAATAGTAGATATAAGTCAAGATGCTTGCTGAGCTCTCAGAGCCTGGGCTAGAAGCCTCCCTGGCTTGTTCCCCCATTGATAGAACTGGCTTTTACATTTCTGCAAATATGCTTTTATTTCATCAGAAAGTAGCTTATTAATTTCTGCACGAGCCTCTGACAACTCCAAGTAAATACCGCCAGATAAATATGATTTGTGTGAGGTCTCAAGTAGGTCGATACGCTGGAGTAAAGCCGAGATCTGCGCAGATTTCTGTTTTTAAATGTAAGAACCGAGTTGAATAAATTTGTCTCTAAGGACACACTTATGAGCCTCCCAGATAGTAATCTGGGAAAAATCAGGAGTATTATTAGGGGCTATATAATCCGAAAGAGCCACGTCAACCTCAGCCTTACAATATGCATCTTGTAAGAGAGATTTGTTAAGCCGCCAGGACCACTGTCCAGGAGAGAAGCATGGCAATGTCAATGTCAGATAGATTGGGGCATGATCCAACCAGGTGATTGGACCAAAATTAGCACCAGCGAGCATATGGAGATGTCTGTGACTCAAAAATTGATAATCTAAACAAGAATACATTTTGTGGGGGTTGGAATAGAACGAGTAATCGCGACCTGTCGGGTGCAAGATTCTCCAAGAGTTGGCCAGCTGGTGATCATGGAAACTCTGTCTAACTTGGCGGTATTTAGCTTGCAAGAACCGAGGGGAGTTAGAAGAAACATCAAGTACAGGGTCTAAAGTCCAGTTAAGATCTCCCCTTAAAATTATGATACCTTTCACCGTAGAATCGAGCTGGTCCAGAACTGATATTAGAAAATTGTGTTGTGCATGGTTAGGGGCATATATGTTAATAAATGTAAAGGCCTGGTTAAAAAGTTGACAAGTAAGTAGAAGTAATCTACCTGGAATCAGTTTATGAACTTTAACATCGGAAATGGGTAATCTCTGTGAAACAAGAATCGCTAATTCTTTAGATTTCCCCTAAGGACTGTTGCTAATGAAAGCGGTAGGATAGTGATGGTCATGGCAGGAAGGGGTACGTATTCCAGATTTAAAATGGGTTTCTTGAATCAAAGCTACATATACTCTACCTGTGCACAGAGTGCGCATTTGCTTGGATCTTTTTTCAGGGAAGTTTAGGCCTCGGGCATTAATGGAGGAAACTATAAGCTTAGAAGCTGCAGTCATCATGGGAGGTTTGGAGAATAGTATACTGATGATCACTGGGACAAGGAAAAAAAAAAAGTAGAAAAAAATGAAACAGAGAAAAAAAAAGAAATGGGGGGGGGGAAAAAACAACAAAAATAAAATGTTATACAACATCAAGAACAATAGAATTCCCGCATCTGAGACAGTGGAAAATATATAAAAATCTAACATCCCAGTAAGTAGTAACATGTGGTGCGAGTTTAGGGTCATAGTCAGACGCAGTCCCAATAATATAGAGAAAAATTACATTTCTAAACAGTGACATCTTGTCAATAGAGAAAACATAAACAAATATTATATATATATTTAAATCAGAAAATATTTGTAAGAATTGGGTTATAACATGGAGACATGTAACATCAGTGAGAACGACAAATCGTCCCAGAAAAGTAAAAGGTGGATCATATAACAGACACTTGGAAAGCAATGTTGGCAAGAATAGACTAAAACAGAAAAATAGATACAATATCAGAAATCAGTTTCCAAGGCTATGGGTATGATAATGAACCTAAACCGGAACATACTGTAAAACATTGAGATACCACAAAAGCATACTGTCAGAAAAAAACCTCTAGTGCCCTCCAATTCAGGAGATGAGCATGACTTCTCGGCTGCCATCTTGAATGTTGGACCAGTTGCCAAGAAGAATGTTTTTCCAAGCTAGAAGGTAAATCCAGCTGAGCCAAAGGATCTTTCCAGTCAGGCATCTCAACTGGGCGGAGGCCCAGTATAGAGCAGAATACAGGAAGATCTGAGGGCGTATGGAGTGAATGTGCTTTACTGGAAAAAGTAACCTGAAGATGAAATGGAAAACCCCATCGGTATTTCAACTGATGTTTGCGGAGTACATCTGTCAGCGGTTTTAAGGCTCTATGAAGCTATAGGGTATGCCAAGATAAATCTTGATAGATATGAATAGTATCTCTATTGAAATCCACTCCACCCAATTACCCGACTTTACGCATAATCTCATCCTTTTTAGAAAAGTAGTGTAAGCGACAAATTACATCTCTTGGCCTACCAGAAGAAAGACCACGAGGACGTAGGGCCCAATGAGCTCTGTTGAAGATAATTTTGTCATTCGGATCATTGCCGAGGATCTCATTAAAAATCTTAGTCAGGACATTGATGAGGATGGGGCTTGAACATCCTGGAGAAGGCCTCTAATACGGATATTGTTCCTTCTCCCTCTGTTATCAAAAGCATCCATCCTTCACTTCAGAGAATGCAATACAGCTGACTGTGGTGAGATGAAGTCTGTCAACTTAGAGAGGGTGGTGCCTGTAGATTCTTGACTCTCTTACAAAGATTTAATGCGATCTGAAAGTAGTGACAGGTCTCGCTTAACAGATGCCATTTCCTGCCTGATGGTGGTTTGTAGGTCTTGTTTGGTCTGCAGTGTTTTGATATATATCAAGATTTCTTTAATCTCATTGCCCAGTTTGGAGGAGGGTTGAAGGGAAGAATTTTCAGCACAGGAAGGGATTGGTGGGTTGGATGGAGCCAGAGAAGAATCGGAAGAGTTGAGGACGGGACCCTCTTTGGAGGGAATCAGGAGAAGGAAGGGTCTGGTTGAGAGGAGTCATTCCGGGGACGAGAGTTGGCTCTTTTTTGAGCAGATTTTTTATCTTTGCACATGATTAAAGATAATAGGATGATATAAATGCAAAATGGGCTGGTGGAGTGGAATATATAAAAAGACATCACATAAAGGGACTAGAGATGAGCATAGACCCCCAGAGGCCAGTGGCTAGGTATCCATAACAGAAGCCATAATCACATCTGCAATGGAGCAGGAGTCAGAGTACCGAGCATCCCATATAGTAAAATAGTAGTGTTTGAGGTGTGTGTGGTGAGGGACACCTTAAAATATTATACTGAAAGAGATGAAAAGAGTATCAAAGAAGAGGAATATAAAGTGTGTATAGAGTGTGGTTACAACCGTGAACCACAAGATGGAACCAAAACCTCAGTAAAAGGGAATTAGAAGATGCAGCCCTGCATCAACAGAGTGGCTGAGATATAAATCTTCCCAGGTGATCAGGTGGCTGGGTGATCAGTATCTACCATCGACTCTCACCAGAAGTGTCAGGGAGTCAGCAAGACCTTAGGGATATCTGTGCAGGATCCCCTCTGACAACAGCAAGGATCAGAACACCAGCAATCCCAAGGGCTCCAGGAGTAACAAGTCTGCTGGAACGTGGCATGGGAGAGCTGGGAGTAGCAGCCCCAAATGAGCAGCAGGACACCGGAAGCCACGCCTGAGAGCAGACGGAGATTGTGGCCAGGGACACCAGTCCATGGTCACTCCTCTCCAGGTAGGGGTGAGTACAGGCAGCACCGGGGTCCGAGAGAGCTCAGTGGTATAACAGGAGCAGTCACTGCAGGTGAGAGGGTGACCAGGAGACTAAATCTCTTCACCGGGTTGGGAGGGAGATTTAGGTTGAGGCTGTAGAGAGGCAAACAGACTGCAACCGGCAAAGACACGAGGTCTTCCGATTCCACAGGCCTTATCCCTCAAACTCCAGAGACAAAATATTTTATCGAGTAACAGATATCTCCATGCAAGGTACAAACAAAGACTGTGGTTAACTTATGGTCAGTAACCTGATTTGGTACTTAGATACTGGATTTGTCCAGGTGGGGTACAGACAAGGTTAGTAGCTAACTTATAGTCAGCAGCCAGATTTGGTGCACAGGTATTGGATATCTCCAGGCAAGGTACATACAATGATAATAACTGGGATGTGGTCGGGAGCAGGCACAAAGTCAGGATTCGCTGGAATACTTCAGATACAGAGCCCAAAGCAAGGTAGACTTTTAATAATCAAGCCCAAATTACTAAGTGGTTATCCCTTAAATAGAGAGAACTTGTGACATCTGTACATAGAAGTGATATAAGCAAGTGGTGAACTCACCTATGTGATGAGCTCCTTTGACCTCACAGAGGGGTGAATTTACCTTGACACATGTACACCACAAAGACTTCAGCCCAAGGATGCCAAAGAGCACAGGCCTGCCACTGAGACTGAATATAACACCATGACAACAGATGACTACCGGGAACCAGCCCTGTGCCCAGAGCTCTCCGTGATCACCAACCCATGGTGGGGAGTACTGTAAATGCTGCTTAAGTCTATCCTGAGGGAAAACATACAAATGGAAACCAAGAGCCAATTTGGTGTCAAACAAAAAATAAATCTGATTCTGTTAGTACTCAACTAAGATCCCATTACGGTTATAGAATATACAGTTGAGTTCAATCTGATGATCAGAATGCAATGCAGACTCATAATCTGGTGGCTAGTATATGAAGTATTTCCACAGTTTTGCTATTAGTTTGTATTGTAGTTCACCAATTTAGTGATTATTAGATAAAGCAGACCTGAGATCTACAGACTAGTTTATAAAACAGGTATTCAATCTAGTGTCTAGTATAACAACTAGGCCCTCAATGTGCTGTCCAATAATAAAAAAGCAGTGAACTTTAAATTTGTTGAGTTAGGCAGATTTTCAAACTGGAGGCTAGTTTATTACGTAGACATATTGGCTAGCATAGAAAACAGATCCTAATATGGTGGCTATCAGAGAATATAAAACTCTATTTTGATGTCTAGTATGCACGTCTGTCCCCAAATACAGCAGTTAATAAATATAATAATACACTAATCTGTTTGCTAGCATTTGAAACATAATGCTAACATTTTGACTGGCATAAAAATGAAACATATTGACCCTACTCCCTGACTTTTTGGCACCAGAGGGGATCTGCCATACACTCTGGTTAAGACAGCCAGGTATATAAAGAGACAGGTTTCCCAATGGTGGTCAGTCTATCGTGGAGGATCCTGTGTACAAGACATCAGCACGAAACCCTCTGGGCCAGGCATCGCGGTGCTGCCGGAGGAAACCCTACCAGGGCAAGGTCTGTGTGAGCCAGTATCCCATGCTGGGGGACACAAGACTGTCTATCTAATGGTAGCAGTAATACTGTAGGAGGATATTGAGATTGATAATTTTGAGGTGCTGACTGCAAGAGTGTGATGGTACCCCTTGGCATGTGAATGTCTTATGGTATTGTGATGTCATAAAAAATACTTATTTTGGATATATTCTGATCTGCCTGAGTGAATAAAATCCCCACGTAACCACCAGTCCCAGCTAAGGGTGAATTACTCACTGACTGGTCCATTGGGTAACCACAGCGACTAACTTCCCCTGTTCTCATTGTGCTGACTGTAGGGATGGCCAACATTGGTTAACAACCATAAATGGTTTGCCACTAGTGATTAATGTTTTTTCCATTGATACCAGAGATCTAATGGTTCTCCACCATCGATGGCTGTCAGCAATGGTTTTTTTTTCCCCAACACAGGGGGCATGGAACTTAGCCCTGCCCCTTACATCTCTTAGTGCCTTCTGATTTGCCCACCACCCTCTGTGCTCTTCAGCAGGAATGATTATCAATGGTTGCAAACCGGAGATGGATTGGGAATTACAATTGTGGTACTCCAGAAACTGGGAGTACCACTTATGCTAGTATGCCGTAGTGTCTAATTATGATGTAATGTACTGTATATGCATGCAGCTCTGCACTGTTTGACATCGTGACAGTGGACATTGAGGACAACTGCTGAAATAGGCGTGTGGGCAGAACTGACAGTTGACTGGAAATGACAGTTGTCTGCTCTAGCTCACAGTACCGGCAGAAAGTATCTAGAGCATAGAGAGAGGAGGTGATAAAAAGGGCTGCCCTCAAGACTATTGCGCAGTCTTGTGAGGCAATGGTGACTGGACAGGACCTCACACTACAGCAGTTACCTGAAGTGGTTGTGGCCTTTTTGGCTTGTGGGCATAGAGTGGAGGAGAGGCCAGGCATAATTCTGGAGATATTAGGGTTTCCTCTGAGGCAACTTCTTGTTCCTCCCGCAGAAGCAGGATGATGGAGGTGTGAACAGCAGCAGGGGGAGGTACGACTTGGGCGTCCACAGTTGGAAGCCCAAGCCTGATGGAGCTGTTCGGGGGGGAGGCCATATGTAGGCGGTGGTTATCCCAGCAGTAACAGAAGGAGAATGGGAACAGTAGGCGTCCCCTGTGGTAAGAGGAAACTCCCAGACTCCCTCTATAAAAACGCCCACAGACATCTATCAGCAGGCCGATAGACTCAACAGCTCTGACAGGCTATACACAACCCACTAAATTTACCCCATCCAACAGCTCAGCTAGCAACTACTTTCAGTGATTGTGACCGAGACTAGAAAGTGAATCCTCTGCTAGTCAGTCTGTATTACATCACCCACCTGCAGAGGATAGTCGCATAGCCAATTGAGGTGGTCACCGATAAAGGCTGAGCTACGAAACTTATAAAAAGGTTTGACTTGACAGGGACCAGCCCCTTTATTGAGCTGCCGAGGGAAACCTTATAACCTTTAGCTACAAGATCCTACAGAAGCAGAAGGGCTAATTATACTATCTCATCGGCCTCTGGAATCCATTCCAGACAAAGGTCTGACTATTGTAGGAGTGACGGTCACTAGGGAGAAATGCAGCTAAAACCAATGATAACTAAATAAGGGCAGTAAGAGACTAGATACAATTAATATAATATTTCCTTGCTACATAACTGCTACATAGTTATTCCTTCGAGAGAGCTACTAATTTGTTACTTTTGCAGTTTAAGCCAGTTGACATTATAAGTAGGAGTCTCCAATAAAAACAAACTGCAACTAAAACTGTGTGCAGCCATAGACTGGTGTAAAGGATAAATTCCAGCCTCAATGGACAGCAAACAGATAGTGAAAACCTCAGCCTACTTAAATTCAAGTAACACGGGCAACGATTAGTGCACCGGCGGAAAGTACAGTGCTGAACTTTTTAAGTTAGAAATAATTCTGCTACCATAAATTGGTAATTAGTTATGGGGGAAATTAGAGTTATTTAAGGAATGGAAAGTATGGGTTAACTGCGAGTTGGTTGCATACCTGTGTTGTGGTATTGGTGTACATTGCACCTTTAATAGGTAATTGTAAGGCAATTTTCTGATATGATGTGTTTAATGCATTAACCCTTGAAAATCCACAATGTTCCTGCCAAGTCCTGCGGCTTTGGTCAATGCTGCATTCTAGTTTAATAAAGAAATTGTTGTTTTGTTCAAAGTATCTCTCACTGGTAGACTAATTGTAAAGCAATTATATATTGTCATTGCATTATCTTATGTTCTTTAGTTGTTTTCCTCATCTTACACATAAATAAAAAGAGAACGCTCCATTTGTTACAGATTGTATATATTACCCGTACTTGATATTGTTTGACACCACTTTGTTGTACCAACTATTTCCGGAGTGTCACACAATCAGTCCTAGCCTTCATTCCGTGTGCGCACCATAGGTAACATGGTGGAGTTATCGGGCATGTCCTCGCATTACACCCCATTTTCAAATAGCTTCCCCAGTATGTGGCTTCAAATCTAAAGATCATAATCAGTTTTTTTGTCTTATAAATTTTGAGCATTTGACAAAATATAGTTCACAACCATACACTAACAGATAATCACTCAGAATGTTTTTTTTGATCAGCTGATTTGCTAGATTATCTATCAGTTTATGCCAATTTTAAAAGCTAAATATTTTTTTTCTAAATTTGTGTTTAGGGACTATGGGCCTCATTCAGAGGTGGACGCAATGCCAATGTTTTCGCAGTTGGTCAATGTTTTTTCTACTGAGCATGCATCTGAGTCACACTGCACATGTGTTGCAATGGATTTAAGATGGCGGTCATGGTGTGGATTTGTACACAGAATGATTAATAGGTAGTGATCATTTGAAGGGGGATGGGGAGTAAAACTTAAGTGTTTTGCGACCGTTTCGGGGACGTATCAGAGCCAGCGACTACGCCCTTCTAAGCAGGTCTACTGACATTCAGAGCAACCACAGGGTTATTAAGAACTTTGATGATGCAACTTATGGTGCGTCTTTGTAACCAAGAGCCGGGTTTGAGATGCCACTAGTGGGTGTCTCAATACAAATCCCAGCAGCTGAGACATTTGCATATCTTTTCAATTCCAATGCATACAATAATGCAGCGAGTAACAGTATTTGCTCCACCTCTAAATTAGGCCCTATGTTCTAGAATGCATCTTGTACTTTTTCCCACTATCTTCCAGCACTACTGATTGACAGCCATAGCGATGACTGAGTTGGAATTTTCATTGGAATTATTAAAAATATTAAACTACCCCAAACCCTCATGAAACCATCTTACAATTAAAAAATACAGGGGTCTATTTACTAAGCTGTGTTAGGAGATAAAGTGAACGGAGGTAAGGTACCAGCCAATCTGCTCCTATCTGCCACGTCACAGGCTGTGTTTGAAAAATGACAGTTAGGAGCTCACTGGCTTGTACCTTATCACTGTTCACTTTATCTCCTAACACAGCTTAGTAAATAGACCCCAGTGTAACTTATTTTCTTCTTTTCTAATCCATACTATCACAAATACAGGAAAAAAAGTCAGAAATGTCATATTACATAATGACCTACCTACTAGAACAGCTCACACTGCATTTTTTGGGGCATGGGGGAGTGGAGTGGGCAGGGGAGCTTTTATTAATCCCTTATGGAATAGCAAAAGAAAATTGTATAGGATCTGTGTGGAGTATAGATTTTTAATAAAACATGGCTGGCTAAAGAAGTGTGTCTGGGTGTGTTTTTTTTTTTTTAAATAAAGTGTTTATTTGTTTAAAAAAATGTAAACTTTTTTTTGGCATATTTTGCCGGCTCTCTACAAGTGCCTGTAGTCCCAGTTTGGGTCTCCTAGTGACGTATGCCCAGGCAGCCATTTTGTACACATAGGTCATGCTGGTACTTATAGTGCACCAAGGATTAAGTGTAATTGTATGTGATGGAAGTTCTGTGAACTCGTATTCCCTGTTAGACAATGATAAGTTGCTAGAGTGGGAAAATACTTGCTATTAGCTACAGGCTCAGGTTCGTGCAGCAGCTCCTGTCGTGTCACTTTTTCCAAGTGACGTCTCATTATCGCCATGCTGGTAAAGGAGAAAGGAGTGGTGCCCCAAAAGACAGCAACACCAGCTGCATCCTTTATAATGCTGGATGGGGCACGGCTAACTTGGATTTGTGACTCATCTGAGAGGGTCCCGTTTATTGTCAGGCCAGGAGCATTGTCATATCTATAGCTGGTGCAGGATGTGCGGTGCCCACAGGCCCCTTAGTCCATGGGGGCCCACACCGCACACCCTGCACCCATATTATAATATACTCACCTCTCTGTAGTCCCATGTCAGCTCCATATCAGTTCCATTTTCAGTCAATCGGTTGCCAAATATTTTCTTAACAGTTTAACATACTGCCAAATTTATACAAAGCCATTTTAAATGTAAATGTGTTTTATTTTTATTTTTTTGAAAGATTTTATTGTTCAAAACAACCTTTGAAATGACAATTTTTATCAAAATTCTGTTTTGTTTACAACTTGACCTTTGTAAGCTCATTTGCTGGAAGCGATGTAAAATACCGAAATTCATAGAATCTCATTCATTGTCCTTTAAGGTTTACAAATTTCATCTTCAAACAAAAAAATTAGAAATCTCTCATTTAAATGAAAAATAATAAATAAAAAAAATATTTAAAGTATAATCTATTTTAGGATGTTTGTGGTCAGTGGACTGAATATTTTTTGCAGTGCAGACTGATAGATTGTATGGTGTCAGGGAGGGTGTTGCAAAGATCTTTGTATGATGTAAAACAACGTGGTATATTTTGTTTACAGTTATTTCTGTATTTCTAATCAGCAGCACTTCCAGCGATAATACATTACCTGACACAAAGAGCCTGATTCTGTGCAGGAGCAGCTCCTTATGCAGCTACAAATAGTGAGTTTTAGCAAACTGTGCATTTGTAATATTGACTTGATCGGAATCTGAGTCAGATGGATCTTGACTGGATCTCTCTTTGCTTGCAATGGGCATTTCTGGGTGACAACATGCAAGATCTATCTAGTGAGTGTATCATGAGAATGTTGTGGGTGTGTAGCTTGGGTTCAGTGATATTCTGAGGCGTGCATACAGAGACGGAAAGACAGTTTCTAAGTGATCTCTTGCACCCAACATGGTCCAGGTGCATGTGGCGATACTAATTATGTGGCTGTGGACAGTAAAACAGTGAGCGGTGTGGATTCTCGCTTGAAGCCGCACAAATTCTCAGCAGTTGGGCATCTCACATGAGCTGGCTCCAGCGGCATCACCCAAATACAGCCACTTTGCATCTGACTCTGAATCAGGCCCTAAGAGTGTTCCATTACCTTTAATAATAAACATGCTAGATTGTTTAGTTGAATCATTTGATACCATTACGTATGTCTATAATAACAGTACATAAATCATGTCAGCACATGCTAGATATTTTAGAAAAGCTAAAACCTCCTAGTTTTCCAACAAATGCAGCTCTGATTGGCATTATATGATATCTCATGACATCCATGAATGGAGGATCCTACACACAGGATGACCATATTATGAATGATTTTATTATTCAACAATTATACTGGCCAATGAAAATGACAAGAATCAGGGGCATAGCTAGAACATTGTGGGCTCCATAACAATATTTTGAAGGACCCCTACCAAAGCACATGTTCATTTTATGTTCTATAATAGTGTCCTAGTTATTTTTGTGTCCCATAGTAGTGCCATGGTTCACATTATACTACATAGTAGCCCCAGTTCATCTTATGCCACATTGTAGTGCCTCCAGTTCACAGTATGTCAAATTGTAATGCTGCCAGTAGACATTATGCTACATAGTGCCTCAGTTCACATGAAGCCATACAGTACATATTATGCCACATTGTAGTACCCTCATTTAATATTTTGCCACTTTGTAGTGCTACCAGTTCATATTATTCCACATTGTAGTGTCTCCAGTTTATATGATGCTACATTGTAGTGTCTCCACTTTATATTATGCTACATTATAGTATCTCCACCTTATATTATGCTACATTATAGTACCCCAGAACATTATAACATTCATTACATGCATCCTGCTTAACATTATAACATCCACTACATACACTACTCACTGATAATGGAATGTCTTTAGATTATGTCTTATCTAGTGCTCCATCCCTATTGGCAGCTTTTGAATCTTACATGGCAGCTACAAGTCTGCAGGGCTTCCACAGCTGAGAAAATTTCAGTTGACAGTGAATGTAAAGACAGGGTAGGATGGATGGGGATCAACCAGCTCCTACCAGAGGGGGCATACTTCCTAATTAAGGAAATTCCACTTTGATTTGAAATTTTCTTAATATCTGCACATGATCCCTTTCTGGGACAGTCCTAATCTGGGAGATAAACCCTCACCCACTTCTCACTTCACAAAGGTGTAATCAAAGAAAAACCTACTCTCCAACAGTATCGGGCTCACTGATCAACTCAGCTGTACCTGTGAGGGCAAAATGGGAGTGCGGGAGATGGATCATAGTGTGAAGTTTTACTAATTTCATCCCCCTTACCCTCTGGGCTCCAATAGCAATGGCACACCCTGCACCCACTGTAGATACTCCCATGACCAGAATGGACCACAAAGATTACTGAATTTGCCTTTGATAAATAATGGAAAACATCTTATGAACAATATATATTTTAGATAATAGATTCATAGATTTACCCTACATGGATAACACACTGTAGATACAGAGTTACATGCAAATCAGCTATTATTGTTTTTGCATTGCATTAATACAACTTAATGCGTATGCACATGGCTATATTAAAGACCACATGTGCACGAGGCTTAAAACTATCAAAGGCCTATTGTGAGTAGCAGTAGAGGTGTGGCCAGTGCTGTGTAGGTGTGGTCAATGCCATGTAGACGTGTACACTCCCAACACTATCATCCCCAATGTCTCTCTACATACATATACTGTAAGTAGCAAAATTGCATCATTTTGTGAAGAATATAGAAGCACAATTTTAATACTTATGATTTATGGCTGACAGTGTGGCTAGCTGAGCTGCTGGTCATCATCATGCTGTAATGAAGGTGAACCTATTTTTATGTTTAGGCCAGGGGCTGTAGTCCCATCTGCCCCATTGTTAATTTGGCTCTGCATACGAAAAAGGTGTATGAATCTTGGCAGCCAGACCGTATGTATCCATCCACTTCAGTGGCAAATGCTGGATTTTTATGGGGGTGTATATATATGTATATATATATATATATATATATATATATATACATACATATATGATATACACACACACACACATAGATATGTCACACATACCTTACATACACACACAAACATATGTCACATACATTACAAGAAACTTACCTTGCAGCAGATCTGATAGGGACAGAATCTAGCAAGCTGGCACCATGTTCTTAAGCCCCGCCCCCTCGTGGCAAATTGCAGAGATTCGCAGGGTCAAATGACTCAAATCTAATTAAATTGTGTCATATTGGCTCTGCCTCCTCCATATTGACCCTCAAATCGCAGCAAAATTGCCATGACGCGGCATGGGCTAAAAACACGTTGCATGCACTCCAGTCTGTCAGGGCGGATTCTGGGTACTTAGAACCCCCCCTTGCATTTGCTACTGCGCTTGGTTTCATAGTCAGCATCATTATCAATGTGCACTTCCAACAATCTCTGCTGCAAATGATATAACTAAAAACAGGCATATTTATGCATATGCACAACTCTGCATAGCCTATAGTACTATCAGCTAATGTGACAACAGTCATAGTATTGTTGATTATTTAATTTTTTTTCACTAAAGGAAACTTTGGACACATTGGGCGGTATCCAATTAGCCCCGAACATAGTTCGGGGGCTAATGGATAGCCACGATCGACGAAAAACGGGGTTTATCCCCATTTTTCACCAATGTTTTTTTCCAACCTATTCTGTTATTTTAGTCGAAATAATAGGATAATTCTCCCAAAAACACATAGGACCCACGATAAGCTCGCGGACCTATGTGTTTTCACCATTTAGGTGGTGAAAAAACGTCACTTATCGTGGATTATTTTTCGGGACACATCAGGTCCCGAAAAATATCCACGATAAGTGCCAACGTCGGGCGGCACTTTGGGGCTAATAGGATAGCCCCACCGCCGTGAAATAGCAGTGCTAGTTTAGCGCTGCTAATTGGATACCCCCATCAGATTGATAAAGGCTGAAGTTTGGGGAAATGGTTTTGTGATCCTTGAAAGTGCTGAAAAACTGCTTTCATATAAAATTTATTATCATTGTGGAATGATTTACATACAGTATACAGGCGAGTGGCCTGGATAGCAGGCCAGTACAATAATTAATGACTATAGTTTGTAGCTTTCCTTTTATCTAAAGTGAGGAGGAGGGTGATTCTGCACTGGACTAAAAATGTAACCCACTGTACTAAGCATAAATATTTTAGGATTACTGTTACAATTGCACTGTAGGTATTGTGCACAACAATCAAATAAATCAATTTGCTACAAAGATTTTGCATAGAAGCCAGAAGAATAATCTTTTTTAGAGCACATATTTGATAAGATAGTAATGATTATATTTTTAAAATGTATTTTTTATTTGAAACCTTTAAAGGAGTTAAAAAACTGAATATATAGTGTGTCACTATTCTATACTGTAAGTGTTGAAAGCAAATTGCAGAACAGATATAAAATATTTCTAAAATACTTAACTCTCTCTGGGTTTCTTGGACTTATAATGAGCTTGCATCGGAAATTTCTTGCTCTTTTGACCATCTGGGAGGTTTTAAGTTGAAAGTATGGTATTGAGTATATGACTATATAACAGCTACATGCTGATTTCAATTATCTGAGATCAGTAGCAGCACAGGTAAGTCAAGCAATTAAGTATTGAAAGTATGTTAATTATTATATCTTTCATCTGAGTACCAACAATAATTATAATTTTAGACATTCAAGTATAAAGCAATGCCTTTAATGCTTATATGTCACACTCTGGAATAACGAAACACAAATGACACTTGCCATACATCTCTGATACAATAGTGCAGAGTTTCCAAAACTCGGTCCACAAGACATCCTAACAGTCCAGGTTTTAAGGATATCCATTGGTGTGCATACAGTAGATGGTATAATCAAACTGACTGAGGTACTAATTAAAGGCCCCCATACATCTGTGACGGATCGTCGCAAAGTAGCGAACCTGCAACCTGGCATCGCTGAAAACCAACATGTTGGATTTCACAGATATGCCGATCACAATCAAAAAATGATCATGATTGGCAGATCAGTAAAATTTAACATGTAGAATTTCACCGATACTGCAACGGACCGTGGAACAATGAGGAACGCAAGTTTGTATTTCCAACCGGCGGATCGGCGTTTCCGATCCCATCGCCACAACGCGATGTTACGTCACAGATGTATGGGGGCCTTAAGTCATCTGTGTTTAAGTATGGATATTCTGGAAACCCGGACTGTAAGGGTGCCTTGAGGACCAAGCTTGGGAACCACTGCAATAGTGTAATAGTTGCAGCAAACAGTGACGTAAACATAAAATTTGCTTCCCCCTGCCAAAAAAGTTTCTTGTGCCACCCCATGGCATTTTGGTAAAACTAATACAGGGCCATTTCTAGGCAATTTGGCTTCCAGTGCGAACAATTAAAAATGCGCCCCTACCTCCATAGACAGTTTACATTATTTGTCAATTTCGTCCTTATAGTAATGCCCCTTACACATAATGCCACACACCATAATGCCCCTTACACAGGTTGCCACACACTGCAATGCCTAACCCTAACCTCCCCCTAGTGGTACCTAACTCTAACCCCCCTTCCCCTAGCCTAACCCTAACCTTACCTGGGGGGAGCCTAACCCTAAGTCCCCCTGGGAGTCCCAAAACCTAACCCCCCCATCCCTGGGCTAAGTATTATACTTACTTGGCTCTTGACAATTGGGATGCTGGTGTCTGGCTTCTGGCGTCGGGATTAAAATAGGCGGCGGTATTTCGACGCTTTTCTTAAATCCCGTGTCGGGCATGTATAGTCGGGATTTATACTGGCGGCATCGCTTCCACTGGTCTATTAACTACATCCCTTTTGTGACAAAGTATGGATCAAGAATATTGTTAAATACACAACACACCTTAAAAGATTGTGAATATGTTATTACTTGTTATATATCTCTGGGCCTGAATCAGAGTTGTACGCTGTTAGCATTGCTGCTATTTCTTTGGATGCAGCAGTGTGGCTAACATATACTAATGCTCTAGGAGGCATCTTGTGTAAATAGACACCTCCTGCTCGCTTCTGTGATCCATGGATGCATCTGAGGATGCAGCATCAGATCACCATCAGCCAGCCATGGCCAATCTGAGTAAGCCTAAGTTTACGCAGAATGGCTGCCAGAATTCCTCTACCAGGGCCAGGAAATATGCATCGGAACACGCAGAGCCTTGCCTCAGCACGTCTACTATATGGGAGCAACAGGCCCCCATTTTGTAAAATGGTCACCATCACCACCCCCTCCCCACCCCCAAATGGCCACAGCATGGCAATCATGCTGTGGCTTAGGTGGCTCTGTGATCAATCTCACAGTTCAAGATCTGCACATGCACATTAAAGATCCTGCGCTTGCACAGATAAGTAACCAGAGATTTACGCAAACCATTACATACATACATCTTTAAATCAGGGCCTCTGGGCCTGATTCAGACCTGGTCGAAATTGCTGTGCGCTCGCAACTGGGTCGATGGTGGTCCAGTGTGCATGCGCACGATGGAGCCGGCTCCGTTGTGCGCATGCGCAAGACCCGGATAGCAACGGGCACTCCGTCGCTCCGGGTCTCGCAACAAAGGGGGCGAGCTGTAGATGTTGAGTGATGTCAGTGGAGAGCTTCCGGCTCTGTTAGAGCCGAAAGCTCTCTGGGGCTTGCAGCCACGAGACCCTACCACAAGGGTCTCGTCGCAAGCCCAATGGTCGCGATGGCCTTGACCATCGCGACCATCATTATGGCCGCTCGCTGTAGCTGTGGGTGGTCTAGGAGGCCATCCTAAAAAAATAAAAGCCCGGCCCTGATTCAGAGCGAGAGCTCTGTCAGAGCGACCGGGTCTGAATCAGGGCCACTGTTCGCAACTATGGGGTCAATCCAATTCCATGCGATGTGCTCGCTGGTGTGAGCCATCACGACAATAAGTGTACTTCTCGGCAGCCGAAATTTGCATAAAAGTGCTCACAGCCCCATAGGACTCTTAGCAAAATTATGTGATTTCGGGCTCAGAGTCGGCCACAAGGGGTGCGAGATGTCGTGCTGTTGCCGGCATTTTAACGCCGTTGCAACACCCTTCGCGTGGAGTTGGATTGACCCCTATGTCTTAATTGAATTTATTTATATAAGCATTTGAAACATTGAAATATTTATCAACAACACTATTGAAACATTTCAAAAGCTAAGGGTCTGATTCAGGGATAGATGCAAATGCCATGCAGCTGCGATCTCTCACAAATCGTAATTGCAAAAATATGCTAATGATCCACTTGCCGTCCAGAGCTTAGAGACGCCCACGGAATGCATCTGCCGTTCACTTACAAAACCAGAAACATTAAACGCAAATCAGGCAGCCATCAGCCTTCTTAGTAAGCCTACGTTGTCATAGCCATAGTGGGTCTCCAGACACACAGAGGGCTCCCCTGCTGCACATCAGAGAGTTCCCTAATACAATTGCATCTGCAATTTTGCATGTAACATGGCTGCAAAAATATGCTATTATTTCCAAATCTTTCCTGAGCATAGGGAAACCCACTGGTGCCTTCTCATATCCGTCCGATGACATACAACAGCATAAACATCAGTAACATTGGTGCAGATCTGGCAACCATGCAGTATATATGGCAAATCTGACCGACGCAAACACTGCAGCTCTCATAAAACGCAGAGGGCTCTAGTGTTGCGTAGGAGATCACAATGGCTAAATAATGCATGACCATAAAATGGCATTTAAATTATCAGACACTCCTGTGTCTGCCTAGTCACCCCGATACCTCCACTAAATGCTGACTACCTGTCACTCACTTTGCGAGTGGATCCTCTGTGTAAATATCAGCATCGCGTACGTCTCTGAATCAGGCCCATTATGTGCTAGCCCTTATTCCAGAAGATACTCCTGTTGAAGAAACATTATCTGATGACAGTATGGGAAAATTACTCTGAGCAATAAACCGATCCACCAGCAGCCACACAGGCACAATCACGAGCAGACCCCCTAGACACAAACACAACAACCACAAGCTGGCCAGGGTTCAGACAATATGTATGGCAGCTTGGAAGACTTTCTTAATCTACAAATTGAATTTGTGGTGGACCAAAAGAAACTGTTCACTCAAATGAATTGCCATTTAAGAAAAGTCAGTTGTAATATACCTGTAACATACAGTATAGGACATTCAACCACATTGATAATGCACTGCATAGAATGGATTTAAGGATGATGGAATTTAACAAAGCTATACGAGACCAGACCAATCCCAACAGCATATGACTAATGTAATCTGCTCTGCTCTTAATGAGTTGCAAAATGCTTTAGAGCAAAATTTACATCCTTCAACCACAAGCTCTGCTTCCACAAGTAATTCCGACAGCTGCACACCACCCAGGAGCAGTGTGCCTGATTCAGAGGCGCTCGTAAGCGGCCGCTCGTTCGCTCTGAGTGATGTTCGCACAACTGCGCATGCGTATGGGTCGTAATGCGCATGCGCAAGCCAGTCATTACGGTCGGAAATCGTGGGCTCGTAAAACAATGAGGGGCTGCTAATTTGATTGACAGAATGTACCATTTGTGGGTGGTAACAGGGGAAGGTGCTTGAAAATGAGGGAATGGAGATCCGAACACAGGCGTGCCTAACAGTCAAAAGGGCGTTTAATGGGAGTGCATAATTAGTAAAGTAGCGTTATCGACCACGTTGCTTGGTTGTCTTTAGCCAGAACTGCTCGCAGTGATAGCGGGAAGTAAATCCTACAACAAGCACTGCGAGCAGTTCAGATGCCTTTCGATGTTCCCGATTAATCTAATAAATAACGGAGATGACATGCGATGCGAATGGCAAAGGGCGTCTTTACAAAATAGCGAGCGCATTTTTCGGACGTTCGCTCAGACATAGAGACGTCAACACACCGCAAAGAGCAAGCGATCGATTTAAATATCCAGCTCCTTTTTAAGAACGAGCAACCGCAAATAGCGTCGAGCTCTGAATCAGGCCCTGTGTGTGGACAAGAGGAGGATGAAGAAGAGTGTCCAGAGAGTGAGAATAGGAAGGTTCACCTGTGAAAAAAGGAAAAAAAAAATAATACATTATTTTGTTTGCAAACTACTTATTTCTATTTACTTTATTGTCTTAAAGTTTAAGACAATAAAAACAGTGCAAAATATACATGTACTTGTGCTTAAAAATATAAAATTGCAGCAACAAGACTCTCTCTGAATTGCTGCACAACACATAACTCAGGTAAACACATTTAAATTATTTTAGAAAATGACAGTTACATGATGCTAGCAAATACATTTGGTATATATGTTTATGCTCAACAACAAACCACACACCTCAACAAAGTGTCCTAATGTTATCATGGTTCTTTTGAAAAAAGATGTTATGTTAATATTTAAAAGTATTTTGGGGCAGTTTGAGCTTGTTGGGGTGTGAGCTTCATGGTGAGCAGTGAGGTGTGATGGGACAGAGGGAGCTGTGGGAGAGGTGAGCTGCATGGTGAGCAGTGAGGTGTGATGGGGCAGTGGGAGCTGTGGGAGAGGTGAGCTGCATGGCGAGCAGTGAGGTGTGATGGGGCAGTGGGAGCTGTGGGAGAGGTGAGCTGCATGGCGAGCAGTGAGGTGTGATGGGGCAGTGGGAGATGTGGGAGAGGTGAGCTGCATGGCGTGCAGTGAGGTGTGATGGGGCAGTGGGAGTTGTGGGAGAGGTGAGCTGCATGGCGAGCAGTGAGGTGTGATGGGGCAGTGGGAGCGGTGGGAGAGGTGAGCTGCATGGCGAGCAGTGAGGTGTCATGGGGCAGTGGGAGCTGTGGGAGAGGTGAGCTGCATTGTGAGCAGTGAGGTGTGATGGGGCAGTGTGAGCTGTGGGAGACGTGAGCTGCATGGTGAGCAGTGAGGTGTGATGGGGCAGTGGGGGCAGTGGGAGAGGTGAGCTTCATGGTGAGCAGTGAGGTGTGATGGGGTAGTGGGGGCAGTGGGAGAGGTGAGCTGCATGGTGAGCAGTGAGGTGTGATGGGGCAGTGGGAGCTGTGGGAGAGGTGAGCTGCATGGCGAGCAGTGAGGTGTGATGGGGCAGTGGGAGCTGTGGGAGAGGTGAGCTGCATGGTGAGCAGTGAGGTGTGATGGGGCAGTGGCAGCTGTGGGAGAAGTGAGCTGCATGGTGAGCAGTGAGGTGTGACGGGGCAGTGGGAGCTGTGGGAGAGGTGAGCTGGATGGCGAGCAGTGAGGTGTAATGGGGCAGTGGGAGCTGTGGGAGAGGTGAGCTGCATGGTGAACAGTGAGGTGTGATGGGGCAGTGGGAGCTGCGGAAGAGGTGAGCTGCATGGTGAGCAGTGAGGTGTGATGGGGCAGTGGGAGCTGTGGGAGAGGTGAGCTGCAAGGGTGAGCAGTGAGGTATGATGGGACAGTGGGAGCTGTGGGAGAGGTGAGCTGCTTGGTGAGCAGTGAGGTGTGATGGGGCAGTGGGAGCGGTGGGAGAGGTGAGCTGCATGGTGAGCAGTGAGGTGTGATGGGGCAGTGGGAGCTGTGGGAGAGGTGAGCTGCATGGTGAGCAGTGAGGTGTGATGGGGCAGTGGGAGCTGTGGGAGAGGTGAGCTGCATGGTGAGCAGTGAGGTGTGATGGGGCAGTGGGAGCTGTGGGAGAGGTGAGCTGCAAGGGTGAGCAGTGAGGTGTAATGGTGCAGTGGGAGCTGTTGGAGAGGTGAGCTGCATGGTGAGTTGTGAGGTGTGATGGGGTAGTGGGAGCTGTGGGAGAGGTGAGCTGCATGGTGAGCAGTGAGGTGTGATGGGGTAGTGGGAGCTGTGGGAGAGGTGAGCTGCATGGTGAGCAGTGAGGTGTGATGGGGCACTGGGAGCTGTGGGAGAGGTGAGCAGGATGGTGAGCAGTGAGGTGTGATGGGGCAGTGGGAGCTGTGGGAGAGGTGAGCTGGATGGTGAGCAGTGAGGTGTGATGGGGCAGTGGGAGCTGTGGGAGAGGTGAGCTGCATGGTGAGCAGTGAGGTGTGATGGGGCAGTGGGAGCTGTGGGAGAAGTGAGCTGCATGGTGAGTTGTGAGGTGTGATGGGGTAGTGGGCGCTGTGAAGGAAGAGTGAGCATCAGGGTTAGCAGTGAGGTGTGATGGTGCAGTGGGAGCTGTGGGAGAGGTGAGCTGCATGGTGAGTTGTGAGCTGTGATGGGGTAGTGGGCGCTGTGAAGGAAGAGTGAGCATCAGGCTTAGCAGTGAGGTGTGATGGTGCAGTGGAAGCTGTGGGAGAGGTGAGCTGCAAGGTGAGCAGTGAGGTGTGATGGGGCAGTGGGAGCTGTGGGAGAGGTGAGCTGCATGGTGAGTTGTGAGGTGTGATGGGGTAGTGGGCGCTGTGAAGGAAGAGTGAGCATCAGGGTTAGCAGTGAGGTGTGATGGTGCAGTGGGAGCTGTGGGAGAGGTGAGCTGCATGGTGAGCAGTGAGATGTGATGGGGCAGTGAGAGCTGTGGGAGAGGTGAGCTGCATGGTGAGCAGTGAGGTGTAATGGTGCAGTTTGGAGCTGTGGGAGAGGAGAGCTGCATGGTGAGCAGTGAGGTGTGATGGGGCAGTGGGAGATGTGGGAGAGGTGAGCTGGATGGTGAGCAGTGAGGCGTGATGGGGCAGTGGGAGCTGTGGGAGAGGTGAGCTGGATGGTGAGGAGTGAGGTGTGATGGGGCAGTGGGAGCTGTGGGAGAGGTGAGCTGCATGGTGAGCAGTGAGGTGTGATGGGGCAGTAGGAGCTGTGGGAGAGGTGAGCTGCATGGTGAGTTGTGAGGTGTGATGGGGTAGTGGGCACTGTGATGGAAGAGTGAGCATCAGGGTTAGCAGTGAGGTGTGATGGAGTAATGTGAGCTGTGGGGGGAGTGAGCTGTGGGGTGAGCAGTGACTTGTAATGAGCGCAATGAAACAGCTTTTGAGGGGAAATCAGGGATATATGCAGGGAGCGGTCAATCAGAAAGATGTGGAGTAGGCTGCAGTGAGAGAGCTGCACTCACACATCACTAGTCACTACCTCACAAAACTAGTCACACCCCTGCAGCCTGGTCTCATCCTCTGCAGCTGCAGCCGATAGGCCATTCATAAATGTCAGCTCCCGGCACATGTGGATCTTAATCTGGCACTGCTTATGCAGTATACAGTAACTAACTACAATTTCCCTAACATTCTCAGGTGAGTAGAGAAACGCCCCACCATATTTGTCCAGACACATTAACTTGCTTTCAGAAGTCCAAAACTACAGTCTATCACACTCCTTGTGGATACATGCACCTCGTTATATTTGTGGTGTTTCAGGGTCTATGGATCCAACAGAGGTGTCAGCAATCAACACATTTCCTGTATCTCCATTCGTGAACCTCTCATACAGGACTGGCTGATGCAGAATACTCGTATCATGGCAGGACCCAGGAAAACCTGTGACCACTCATTATTTTGAGTTTTGCATCACTGACTACACATGGAGGGAGTGGTAATGATGATGATTCTCTGGGAGACATCACTGGCTGCACTGTCCTAGCTATGGCCCTCACCCTATTCATCCATAACAATGGCTGATCCATCCAATTATATTGATGACTTTGAAGATGACGCGCATGTAACTCTGCTTAATACAGACGACAATGATAAGTCTAGCATAATTTAATTATCACAACTGAAGACAAGGACATGTTCTTAACCTTATTCCAGCCTCAAATAAAATAATACAGTATCTTTCAGCTATCTGATGAGCAAAACATAAATGACATTAACAGCAATTTTCCAAACCTTTTTGGCAGTTTCAAAAGGTCTCTCCCGTGATATACTGTATTATCAGTGGATTACAAAATTAGGTGAAACTTACTGTTTTTGATGCTTTAACTCCTCTTTTTAAAGACCTTTATTCAAAAAGCACTGATTGATTTGAACAATTCTGTAACTTTACAAAAACATAATTTCAATCTGCTTGCTGAAATAGTGAATGCACTAACTTCAATAATAGCAGCTTTAGAGCATTGTGTCGACAGGATGCAAATTTGTGTAAGGCAGATGCCATTGTTAAGTTTCTCATTTCTCAAACAGAAAAAAAAATCTACTTTTGCAAATAATATGCTTCATGCCTTAAATTATTGAATAAGAAAGAATCGACAAAGTAGATATTTCTCAGGTGTTCAAGACACTGTATATAATCTTACAATATCTGCACAAATCCAAAAGAAGTGAAGTCCAATAATGATCTTCGAATAGGCAATACTGTCAGACAAATAAATGATCTACTATATATACAAATAAAAAAAAAATGAAAACAAATTCTTAAACGAACCAAAAACCAATTGCTTACCACTATATAATCACAGTTAAAAACATAACTTTAATAGAAATACATAAAATAGTCTAGTATAATAATTGCTGCCATTTTAGAACTTCAGTATATTGATATTTGATATCACTAATGTTACCTGCATTAATATTAGAGATGAGTGGGTCAACTTCACTGAGAACTGGAACCACCCGAACATTGCAAATACAGTACATACCAGATCCGAGTCGGGCTCGGGTCTTCCTGCCTGTCTCGGATCTGAAAACGAGGCAAAATGTCATCAATCCCGCGTCGGATTCTCACAGGTTATGGATTGTATTTAAGACCCTCCCCGTAGTGATCGGCGCCATTTGCTTCACTCCGGCTGTGCTATATGGACTATGCTGAGTCCGTCCAGGGGCTGTGCTATCCAGGGGTTGTGCTGTCCATCCAGTGGCTGTGCTGTCCACCCAGGGGTTGTGTGCTGTGTCCAGCCAGGGGCGGTGCTGTCCATCCAGGGGCTGTGGTATCCATTCAGGGGCTGTGTTGTCTGTCCAGGGGCTATGATGAGTCCATCCAGGGGCTGTGCTGTGTCCATCCAGGGGCTGTGCTGTGCTCCGTCCATAGACTCCAGTGTCTGCTCCTGTGCTCAGTGCTGTGCTGTGTCCATCCACCCAAGTGTAGCTATATTAGAGATGTGTGCCGACCCCTGTGTTTTGGTTTTGGTTCAGGATCTCCCCTGGTTTTGGATCTGGATTGGTTTTGCCAAAACCTCACCTCCGTGTTTTGTTTTCGTGTTTTGGTTTTAGTTTTGGATCTTTTTTCTTAAAAAAAAAAAAAAAAAAACAGCTAAAACAGCCTCAAAGTGCCACTCAACCAGCACAGATGTGTGGACAAGCATAATATCTATGATTTAAGGGCAAGGTTAGCCAACCCTGGTCCTCGAGAGCTACCAACAGTGCATGTTTTCCAGGTCTCCTCACAGAATCAAAACTATAATAATTAACTGCACCTGTGGATCTTTCTAAATGTTTTGGTCAGTAATGAATACACCTGTACACTAGCTTGGTCGTCTGGAAAATGTGAGCTCTCGAAGACCGAGGTTGGCTACCCCTGATTTAAGGTCTTACGTTGTATCTTTCTTGAGAATCCTGTGCCTGCTTTTGCGGCTAGGAGTGGATTTTCATCCCAGAAGCGGACCATGAAGAGTGCTTCCAAAAAACAATTTACTTAAATAATCCTTTGCAAACTTTCTGTAAAGGCATTTTCCAACTTGTACAGGGACATTAAAAAAAAACAGATTTAGTTAGTGGCCTTAAAACTGCCGTTGTTCCCTCTGTAATGTGGACAGTGGCACTTAACCATATGAGATATGTGAACAAGCGGAACAGAGCATTAAATGTAACATTTCAGATTTAAGGTTTAAGTCTTACATTGTGTCTTTCTTGGGAATTCATTCTTTAGTGCCATGCCTGCTTGCTGGGAGTGGATTTTTTCATCCCAGAAGGGGGACAGGAAGCGTGCTTTCCAAAAATAAATAAACAATTGACTTAAATAATCCTTTGCAAACCTTCTGTTCTGTAAAGGAATTTTCCAACCTGTACAGGGACATTGAAAAAATAGAGTTAGTTAGTGGCCTTCAAATTGCCATTGTTCCCACTGTCCACTTCTTAGATATGTGAATATGATGTTAGAATGTAGAAGGCCAAAAATTGGGTGGACCACACATGGCTGATTGATCAACCATGGTGACTGAATTAGTGTCATAAGGAAGAGGAGGCTGAAAACTGGGTGTCATGTTATGAGTTGGCCAGATGGGGTATGTTGCTGTTAAGGGATCAGGTTGGTTATCATTATAATTTATCAGTGAACGCATTATTATTGAAATTGTTGTTATTTTGGGTTGCCATCTCCTGAAGGGTGTTTACTAACAGACAGAGACTACCTACCTATCAGCTCAGGCATAGACACTTCCTGTGGAACAGAGCTCTGTTCTCTGGAGGGAAGCCAAATAGGTGGGAGCCCCTGTTCCAACATCTGAAGCTCTTATCTCTCCACATCATCTATTATAGATGAAAAATAATGTCATCGGGGACATCTAACAACTCTTTCTGTATCCTGCTCACCCTTTTTGGACAGGAAGTCCAGGATGGATGGTTTGGAAGAAGAAGGCCTAGCAACAGATGGGGATGGTCATTATCAAGACCAGGCCCCCCAGTGGGTGTAGTCTGGTAGGTATTGGCTGGCATGCAGGCAGCAGAATAACAAAAGCCTCCATGTTGTCTGTGCTTACTATTCCGTATTTCAGTTTGCAATTCAGGTAGGAAAAAGTCGGCTACAGAACACAATGACAGAATCACTGGATGTCTTAGTGCATTCAGGCCAAATACAATCCGTGAATTCCCAAATAGATTCTGGACAGATGAATCCTTTGCTTGTAATAATCTTTGGTAATACTGGCAAAGGTGGCTGTTATAGCCAGACATTTTGAAGGCTGTAACTTTGAACTGCTTTATAGAAAACATGTGAATGCAACCTTTCCACACTGCAGAACATGATGGAGAAATCCCTTGAAGTTCAGCACCAAGAGCATCTTTTTTCATGTTCTCAGAGGCCTCTCCAGACTGTGAATAAAGATTCTCCACACTGTAGTCTTCCATTGTGACTTATTAATGGTGATTTCAATGTAGTCCACTGGCTGAGATCCATCTCATCTGAGGGTTGGGTTTTCCCCATGCAAATGAGAAAATTCACATCCAGAAGGTCACTATTATGTTTAGCTGTGGTGTCAGTCTCTCTTTTGACAGAATTTGCACAATCTTGGTCTTGAGGGCACCATGATGAATCAGACAGATCCTCCAGGGTAAACAACTGATCTGGTGTTGTATCTATTTCTATTAAACCTTTGTGTGTGAGTTTAATCATCTGCAGCTTATGATGGAGCTTTTTTTCTGCTTTCTAAATGATCTCCAGACACAACGTAAAACTTAAACCTTAAAATGAAATGTTGCATTTAATGCTCTGTTCTGCTTGTTCTAATAACACACCATATTGAATGCGGATTGTAGTGTGATATTACCGAGTGAATTCACATTGCGAATTCAGGCAATATTACAGGGATTTACTATAAATCCCATGCAGGGACAGAGCTTGTGATAAAGCTCTGTCCCTGCAAATCCCATCCGCACTCTAGTCGCGGTATTTTTGGAAAAAATATCGCGACTAAGAGTCCGCGCATGCGCCAACCCACCGTCGCTGCTACCCCCCACCAACGCTAAGCCCCGCCCCCACAATCGCGGACCCCCACGACCCCCCCCTCCCTTCATTACACTTACCTGCATCCTCCTGGCCTCCAGTGATCTTCTCCGGGCTTCCCGATCAGGTGATCTCCCATACTGCACTGGGACCCGATCACCTGATGACCGGGCCGCAGTGCACTATGGGAGACCAGCTGACCGGAGAGGAGCCATTACCGGAGGCCCGATCACCAGTCCCTGGATTCAGGTAAGTAAAAAAAAAATGTTTCAATTTTTTTTTTCTTTTTTTTACAGCAATCGGCTTGCGGTCTGTTTAGACCACATAGCTAATTACTGGTGCCGGCTCCCGCCTCTGCTCTCCCCGTTAGAGCAGAGTGGGGGCCCGGTAACCGGGAGAGACCCTGGATAACGCCACCTCCAGGTGGCGTTATTATCACAGGGCTTCCCCCGGTATTTTTTTACAATTTATTTTTAGTAACTCTGGTCGGATCACATTTCCCATTACAATTATGGGAAATGCGATCTGCTTTACTAAAAATAAGTGATACTAGGGGTTGGAGTAGAATTTTACTAATTCTACTCCAATTGCCCTGTAATAACTACAGGTGAAACTAAAATAATGTGAAAAGGGTGTGAAAACACCCTTTTTCACTTTATTTTAGTAAAAATAATGTTAATAAATAGAGCCCATAACACACTAGACTTATAATCTTTGCTTTTGTTTATGTTTTTGAATAGAACAATTTTACAATTTAGGATGTCTACTCTATATAGGTTTGTAAATAAATATAGGCTTTAGTTTTTCAGAGCATATAACTTTATAAGCTGTTAGGATAACATTTATACTATGTTTAAGATAAAAAACAACTTTTTGTAACCCAATAACTTAAAAAAAAAGTTTTCATTGCAATATTCATGCAGCCCCTTCACAGACAGCAGCACAGCACCCCTGCGCATCTATGCCGATGACAGGTGTGGCTTATATGCACACAACAAAAGTTGTTTATTTATTATTTTGGACAGCAGCTCCTCTACAGACAGGAACACAGCACCCCTGCGCACCTACGCCGATGACAGTGACAGCCAGATGTGGCTGACACACACAATAAAAATTTGACAAAAAAAAGACAATATTTTTTTTTTCAGCTCCAGAACTTGAGCCCAGAGCACAGATTGATCACGACTGGAGTTGGGCAGCACTAGGTTGCAACTTGCGTTGCTGGCTGGATCTTGTGCAGTTAAGCCTAACACGCACGAGCACACAGAAAAATATTACACAAAAAGACTTTTATTTTTATTTATTTTTTACTATTTTTTTTTTGCTTGAGTCCAGAACTTGGGCCCAGATGGATGCAGCAGAGCCCAGATGTATTCTACACCAGCCGAGTTGGACACAACAGACAGTACAGCAGCACCACCAGTCCAGGACACAGCAGACAGCACCAGCCCAGAATGGATCAGCAGTGCACCAGCCCACGACACAGCAGACAGCAGACAACACAACACCAAACAACACCAGCAACTCTCCCAGCCCTACACTATCAACCCTCCCTGTTTAGTCTCCACAGCCGGAGTGAAATGGCGTCCGCCGCATGGTCCCTATATACTACATTGATCATAGTGTCGTAAGCTCGTGAACAACGAGATTTCCGACTCCATGGTTTTGCCTCGGTTTTGAGATCCGAGTCAGGTCGGAAACCCAGAGCCTGCTTGGATCCGACTCAGATCTGCTAAATTCTGGTGGGTTCGGATTTCCGAATTCCGAACCCGCTCATCTCTAATCTATATAAGTACTGTGATGCTGCAGGCCATACCCCAGTGTATCCAAATTTCATATAAGTACTATGACGTTGCAGGCTGTACCCCAATGTATCCATACAAGTACTGTGACGCTGAAGGCCATACCCCAGTGTGTATCCCTAACATGCAAGTACTGTGACGCTGCAGGCCCTACCCCAGTGTATCCATATAAGTTCTGTGACACTGTAGGCCGTACCCCAGTGTTTCCTTATAAGTACTGTGACACTGCTGGCCGTAACCTTGTGTATCCATACAAATACTGTGATTCTGCAGGCCATACCCCAGTGTATACATTGAAGTACTGTGATGCTGCAGACCGTAATCCAGTGTGTCCATAATGCTGTGATGCTGCTGGACATACCCCAGGGTATCCAGATCCCACATGAGTAGTGTGATGCTGCAGGCTATACCCCAGTGTATCCAAATGAGTACTGTGATGCTGCAGACCATACCCCAGTGTATCCATAATATTGTGACGTTGCAGGCCGTACCCAGACAGTGTATCCTTATAAGTATTGTGAGACTGCTGGCAATACCCCACTGTATCCATTAGGGGTGAGCGGGTTCGGATTTCTGAAATCCGAACCCCCCCGAGCCCCCCCGATCCGAGTCCGATCCGAGTCAGGCTCGACTTTTCCCGCCTGACTCGGATTCTGAAATCGAGGCAAAACGTCATCTTCCCGCCTTCCGAGTCTCGCGGGTTTTGGATCCTATATAAGGTACCCACGTCGGCGCCATTTTCTCACTCGGCTGTGGACAGTGAAGAGGGAGGGTGGGAGTTAGGGCTGTGTAGTGTAGTGTAGTGTAGTGCTGCTGTTGTCCACTACTTCAAAGTCCATAGGGGCTGGCTGTGTTGTGCTGTGCTGCTGTTGTTAATAGGGGCTGTGTCCACTACTTCAAAGTCCATAGGGGCTGGCTGGACTGTGTTGTGCAGTCAGTTCTCCATAGGGGCTGTGTCCACTCCAAAGTCCTGTGCAGTGGCCCAGTCCTAAAGAGGTGCTGTAATGTTGTCCAGGGGGTGCTCTGTCCATCAGGGGTGCTCCCCCAAGTGCTAAAAAAATAATATATTTTCTGTGTTTGTGAATTGTGTGCGCAGTAGCCGCACGTGCATCAGCAAAGTAGTGCCAAGCGTGCGCCTGTGTCATAAGTAAAGGGCCGGCTGGCTTGACCGTTAAAGGGTGCTGTAACCCCCGAAAGTACACTCCAGTCCAAACCAAAAAAAAATTATTTTCTGTGTTTGTGAATTGTGTGCGCAGTAGCCGCACGTGCATCAACAAAGTAGTGCCAAGCGTGCGCCTGTGTCATAAGTAAAGGGCCGGCTGGCTTGACCGTTAAGGGTGCTGTAACCCCCGAAAGTACACTCCAGTCCAAACCAAAAAAAAAATTATTTTCTGTGTTTGTGAATTGTGTGCGCAGTAGCCGCACGTGCATCAACAAAGTAGTGCCAAGCGTGCGCCTGTGTCATAAGTAAAGGGCCGGCTGGCTTGACCGTTAAGGGTGCTGTAACCCCCGAAAGTACACTCCAGTCCAAACCAAAAAAAAAATTATTTTCTGTGTTTGTGAATTGTGTGCGCAGTAGCCGCACATGCATCAACAAAGTAGTGCCAAGCGTGCGCCTGTGTCATAAGTAAAGGGCCGGCTGGCTTGACCGTTAAGGGTGCTGTAACCCCCGAAAGTACACTCCAGTCCAAACCAAAAAAAAAATTATTTTCTGTGTTTGTGAATTGTGTGCGCAGTAGCCGCACGTGCATCAACAAAGTAGTGCCAAGCGTGCGCCTGTGTCATAAGTAAAGGGCCGGCTGGCTTGACCGTTAAAGGGTGCTGTAACCCCCAAAGTACACTCCAGTCCAAACCAAAAAAAAAATTATTTTCTGTGTTTGTGAATTGTGTGCGCAGTAGCCGCACGTGCATCAACAAAGTAGTGCCAAGCGTGCGCCTGTGTCATAAGTAAAGGGCCGGCTGGCTTGACCGTTAAGGGTGCTGTAACCCCCGAAAGTACACTCCAGTCCAAACCAAAAAAAAAATTATTTTCTGTGTTTGTGAATTGTGTGCGCAGTAGCCGCACGTGCATCAACAAAGTAGTGCCAAGCGTGCGCCTGTGTCATAAGTAAAGGGCCGGCTGGCTTGACCGTTAAAGGGTGCTGTAACCCCCGAAAGTACACTCCAGTCCAAACCAAAAAAAAATTATTTTCTGTGTTTGTGAATTGTGTGCGCAGTAGCCGCACGTGCATCAACAAAGTAGTGCCAAGCGTGCGCCTGTGTCATAAGTAAAGGGCCGGCTGGCTTGACCGTTAAAGGGTGCTGTAACCCCCAAAGTACACTCCAGTCCAAACCAAAAAAAAAATTATTTTCTGTGTTTGTGAATTGTGTGCGCAGTAGCCGCACGTGCATCAACAAAGTAGTGCCAAGCGTGCGCCTGTGTCATAAGTAAAGGGCCGGCTGGCTTGACCGTTAAAGGGTGCTGTAACCCCCAAAGTACACTCCAGTCCAAACCAAAAAAAAATTATTTTCTGTGTTTGTGAATTGTGTGCGCAGTAGCCGCACGTGCATCAACAAAGTAGTGCCAAGCGTGCGCCTGTGTCATAAGTAAAGGGCCGGCTGGCTTGACCGTTAAAGGGTGCTGTAACCCCCGAAAGTACACTCCAGTCCAAACCAAAAAAAAATTATTTTCTGTGTTTGTGAATTGTGTGCGCAGTAGCCGCACGTGCATCAACAAAGTAGTGCCAAGCGTGCGCCTGTGTCATAAGTAAAGGGCCGGCTGGCTTGACCGTTAAAGGGTGCTGTAACCCCCAAAGTACACTCCAGTCCAAACCAAAAAAAAATTATTTTCTGTGTTTGTGAATTGTGTGCGCAGTAGCCGCACGTGCATCAACAAAGTAGTGCCAAGCGTGCGCCTGTGTCATAAGTAAAGGGCCGGCTGGCTTGACCGTTAAAGGGTGCTGTAACCCCCAAAGTACACTCCAGTCCAAACCAAAAAAAAATTATTTTCTGTGTTTGTGAATTGTGTGCGCAGTAGCCGCACGTGCATCAACAAAGTAGTGCCAAGCGTGCGCCTGTGTCATAAGTAAAGGGCCGGCTGGCTTGACCGTTAAAGGGTGCTGTAACCCCCGAAAGTACACTCCAGTCCAAACCAAAAAAAAATTATTTTCTGTGTTTGTGAATTGTGTGCGCAGTAGCCGCACGTGCATCAACAAAGTAGTGCCAAGCGTGCGCCTGTGTCATAAGTAAAGGGCCGGCTGGCTTGACCGTTAAAGGGTGCTGTAACCCCCAAAGTACACTCCAGTCCAAACCAAAAAAAAAAATATTTTCTGTGTTTGTGAATTGTGTGCGCAGTAGCCGCACGTGCATCAACAAAGTAGTGCCAAGAGTGCGCCTGTGTCATAAGTAAAGGGCCGGCTGGCTTGACCGTTAAAGGGTGCTGTAACCCACAAAGTACACTCCAGTCCAAACCAAAAAAAAAATTATTTTCTGTGTTTAGCCGCACGTATATATCAAATCGATATAACATAAATGGAGGACCAAACTTTCTCCGATAAAAATAAAATAGAGAAAGATCAAGAACCACTTCCTCCTAGTGCTGAAGCTGCTGCCACTAGTCATGACATAGACGATAACATGCCATCAACGTCGTCTGCCAAGGCCGATGCCCAATGTCATAGTAGAGGGCACATACAATCCCAAATGGCAAAGTTCAGGAAAATGACCTTGAAAAAGACATTTAAATCAGCTGAAGAGAAACGTAAACTTGCCAATATGCCATTTACGACACGGAGTGGCAAGGAACGGCTAAGGTCGATCCCTAGTATGTTCATGACTAGTGGTTCAGCTTCACATGACGATGGAAGCCCTCCTCCCACTAAAAAAATCAAAAGAGTTAAGCTGGCAAAAGCACAGCGAAGAACTGTGCTTTCTAAGAAGATATCACAAATCCCCAAGGAGAGTCCAAGTGTGGTGGTGGTTGCGATGCCTGACCTTCCCAGCACTGGACGGGAAGAGGTGGCTCTTTCCACCATTTGCACGCCCCCTGCAAGTGCTGAAAGGAGCACCCACAGTCCACTTGCTGATATGCAAATTGAAGATGTCACTGTTGAAGTACAACAGGATGAGGATACTGGTGTAGCTGGCGCTGAGGAGGAAGTTGGCGAGGAGGATTCTGATGGTGATGTGGTTTGTTTAAATCAGGCTCCGGGGGAGACAGTTGTTGTCCGTGGGATGAAAAAGCCCATCACGGTCATGCCTGGGCAGAAGACCAAACATTCCACCTCTTTGGTCTGGCAATATTTCTATCCAAATCCGGACAACAACTGTCTTGCCATATGTACCATATGTAAAGGTGAAATAAGTAGGGGTAGGGACGTCAACCACCTAGGAACATCCTCCCTTATACGGCACCTGCAGCGCGTTCATAAAAAGTTACTGTCAAGTTCAGAAACTTTGGCTAAGACCGTAAGCAGTCCAGGGACACCTAAATCCCGTTGTCCTGTTGTATCCAAGCGCCTGCAAACCACACCGTCAACTCCCTCCTCGTCAATTTCCTCCTTAGTCAGGATCGGAAGTAGTCCTGCAGGCCATGTCACTGGCATGTCTGACTCTCCTATCCAGGATTCCTCTGGAGGATCCTGCATTGCTACGCCTACTGCTGCCGCTGCTGCTGTTGCTGCTGCTGGGAGTCGTTCATCATCCCAGAGAGGAAGTAGGAACACCACTACTTTTACTAAACAATTGACCCTCCAACAGTCCTTAGCGAGGAGGATGAAGTACGACAGCAGTCATCCTGAAGCAAAACGTATAACTGAGGCCTTGACTGCTATGTTGGTGTTAGACGTGCGTCCGGTATCCGCCATTAGTGCAGTGGGATTTAGACAATTGATGGAGGTAGTGTGTCCCCGGTTCCAAATCCCGTCTAGATTCCACTTCACTAGGCAGGCGATACCGAGACTGTACAGAAACGTCAGAAAAAGTGTCCTCAGTGTCCTGAAAAATGCCGTTGTACACAATGTCCACTTAACCACGGACATGTGGACAAGTGGAACAGGGCAGACTAAGGACTATATGACTGTGACAGCCCACTGGGTAGATGTATCACCTTACGCAGCAACAGCAGCAGCGTCACCAGTAGCAGCATCTCAGAAACGCCAGCTCGTTACAAGGCAGGCTACGCTGTGTATCACCGGTTTCAGTAAGAGGCACACCGCCGACAACCTCTTAGAGAAACTGAGGGAAATCATCGCCCAGTGGCTTACCCCACTTAGACTCTCCTGGGGATTTGTGATATCTGACAACGCCACCAATATTGTGCGGGCATTACATCTGGGCAAATTCCAGCACGTCCCATGTTTTGCTCACACAATAAACTTGGTGGTGCAGAATTTTCTGAAAAGCGACAGGGGCGTGCAGGAGACGCTTTGGGTGGCCCGAAAAATTTCTGGCCACTTTCGCCATTCAGCGACTGCGTGCCGAAGACTGGAGCGCCAGCAAACACTCTTGAACCTGCCCCGCCATCACCTGAAGCAAGAGGTTGTGACGCGGTGGAACTCAACCCTCTATATGCTTCAGAGGATGGAGGAGCAGCAAAAGGCCATACAAGCCTATACATCCACCTATGACATAGGCAAAGGAGGGGGTATGCACCTGACTCAAGCGCAGTGGAGAATGATTTCCGTGTTGTGCAAGGTTCTCCAGCCCTTCGAACTTGCCACACGTGAAGTCAGTTCAGACACAGCCAGCTTGAGTCAGGTCATTCCCCTCATCAGGCTTTTGCAGAAGCAGCTGGAGAAAGTGAAGGAGGAGCTAAGACGGAGCGATTCCGCTCGGCATGTGGGACTTGTGGATGAAGCTCTTCATTCGCTTTGCCAGGATTCCAGGGTGGTCAATCTGTTGAAATCAGACCACTACATTTTGGCCACCATGCTTGATCCTAGGTTTAAAGCCTATGTGGTGTCTCTCTTTCCGGCCGACACAAGCCTGCAGAGGTGCAAAGACCTGCTGGTGAACACACTGTCAGCTGAAGCGGAATGTGACACGTCAACGGCTCCTTCTTCATTTTCTCCCGCAACTGGGGCTGCCAGGAAAAAACTTAGGTATCCTAAGCAACCCACTGGCGGTGATGCAGGGCAGGCAGGACCAAGTTTGGACATCTGGTCCGGACTGAAGGACCTGGCAACAATTTCTGACATGTCTACTGTCACTGCATATGATACTGTCACCATTGACAGAATGGTGGAGGATTACATCGGTGACAGCATCCAAGTAGGCATGTCAGACAGTCCATACCTGTACTGGCAGGAAAAAGAGGCAATTTGGAGGCCCCTGTACAAGCTGGCTCTATTTTACCTGAGTTGCCCCCCCTCCAGTGTGTACTCCGAAAGAGTGTTTAGTGCAGCCGGGAACCTTGTCAGCGAAAGGCGTAGGAGGTTGCTTCCACAGAATGTGGAGAAGATGATGTTCATCAAAATGAATTATCAGCTCTTCCAGGGAGACCAGCCTCCAGAAGGTACAGAGGGACCTGTGGTGGTGGATTCAAGTGGGGACGAGTTAATACTTTGTGAGGATGAGGATGTACATACTGAAGAGGGTGAGGAATCGGTGGATGAGGAGGATGAGGATGACATCTTGCCTCCGTAGAGCCAGTTTGTGCAGGGACACATTAATTGCCAGCTTGTTTTGTGGGGGCCCAAACGAACCAATCATTTCAGCCACAGTTGTGTGGCAGACCCTGGCGCTGAAATGATTGATTTGTTAAAGTGTGCATGTCCTGTTTATACAACATAAGGGTGGGTGGGAGGGCCCAAGGACAATTCCATCTTGCACTTCTTTTTTTTCTTTGCATTATGTACAGTTTGGGGCCTAGTTTTTCTAACTGCCATCCTGTCTGCCACTGCAGTGTCACTCCTAGATGGGTCACGTGTTTGTGCCGCCCACTCGTGTCGCTTAGCATAGTCATCCAGCTACCTCGGTGCAACCTTTTGGACATGAAAACACTATTGTGAGGTGTGAGGTGTTCAGAATAGACTGGAAATGAGTGGAAATTAAGGTTATTGAGGTTAATAATAGCATAGGAGCAGAGAAACCAACAAATTCTGTGATTTTAGCTGTTTTTATGCTTTTTTTAAAAAAAATACAGATCCAAAACACAAAACCCAGAACCCAAAACACGGAAGGGTGGTTTTGGCAAAACCAATCCAGATCCAAAACACGAAGAAAGATCCAGATCCAAAACCAAAACACAAAACACGAAAAGTGGCCGGTGCACACCCCTAGTATCCATACAAGTACTGTGATTCTGTAGGCCATACCCCAGCCTATCCATATAAGTAGAGATGTGTGCCGACCCCCGTGTTTTGGTTTTGGATCTGTATCTTCTCGTGTTTTGGATCTGGATTGGTTTTGCCAAAACCGCCCCTTGCGTGTTTTGTTTTTGGTTTTGGATCTGGATTTTTTATCAAAAAATTATAAAAACAGCTAAAATCACATAATTTGGGCTTTTGTTTTCACTCGTTTCCAGTCAATTTTGACCACCTCACACAATATTTTCACAAACATACTGTAGGCCAAACCAACTCACAAGTACGTTCAATAGAAAACAATACAACACAGAAATTTACAAAAAATCGTACATGAAATATCCTTGCTGAAAACAATTAATCGTAGTTAACAAGCAGCAACAAAACAAACCCTAAACCATGTGTAAATAGCAATAACAGACATGAATGCCCCTACACAAGTGCACATGCCTATTCTCAGTGCCCATTCTGCATTTCCCTCCTGGGGGTGCTGGGCCACTGATAACTGGCTCTGTGCCCATGTAAAGCCCCGGATCAATCAGCCTTTTTGTTGAGCAGTTCCCCAAAATCTCCCCAACCATTGAAAACAGTGCTCCATACCTGCGACTGAGAGACAGTGCAGGTCGGATACATTGCAGGGTACAGTGCAGGTCAGATACAGTGTGGGTCGGATACATTGCGGGTCGTATTCAGTGTAGGTCAGATACAGTGTGGGTCAGATACAGTGTTGGTCAAATACAGTGCGCGTTGGATATAGTGTGGGTCGGATACAGTGCAGGTCAGATACAGTGTGGGTCGGATACATTGCGGGTCGTATTCAGTGTAGGTCAGATACAGTGTGGGTCAGATACAGTGTTGGTCGAATACAGTGCGCGTTGGATATAGTGTGGGTCGGATACAGTGCAGGTCAGATACAGTGCAAGTCGGATACAGTGTGGGTCAGACACAGTGCGGGTCAGATACAGTGTGGGTCGGATACAGGGCCTGATTTAGATCTGGATGCTATGCTGCGCTCGCTCGCATTGAGCGATTTTTCGCAATCTGCGCATGCGTATGAGTCGCAATGAGAGTGCGCGAACCAGTGATTGTGATGGGAAAGTGCTCAACCGTAGCCCGCAGTCGGGCCGCTATTTTGAGTGACAGATAGTGCTGTTTGTTGGTGGTAACAAGGGAAGATGCTTGAAAATGGGGGTGTGGATGTGCGAACGCAGGCGTGCCCGACCGTCAGAACGGCATTTAATGGGTGTGCATAATTAGCAAAGTAGCGTCATTACACATGTGACTGGGTTATATTTTAGCCAGAACTGCTCGCAATGTTGTGGTGGGAAAAAGCTACCACAAGCACTGCGAGCAGCTCCAATGGCTCTCGATGTTCCCGATTAATCCTAAAACTGCCGGAGATGACGTGTGTTGTGAGTGGCAAAGGGGCGTATTTATACAGGTGTGATCGCAAAGTGCGGCCACTCGCTATAACTTAGTTGGCAGCTTTACGTGACGCAGTGTGAGCACATGATTTAAATAGCTGGACCCTTTTAGCCAGCGAGCGGACGCAACTAGCGTCCGAGTCTGAATCAGGCCCACAGTGCGGGACACAGTGTGGATTGGATACAGTGCAGGTAAGATACTGTACAGTGTAGGATACAGTGCTGGTCTGATATAGTCCAGGATACAGTGTGGGTTGAATACAGTGCAGGCCGGATACAGGGCCTGATTCAGGCTGAGCGCTCGCGAGAGGGTCGATGGTGCCCTAGTGCGCATGCGCAAGACGGAGGCGGCTCCGTCGTGCGCATGCGCGACACCCGAATAACAACGGCCAAGCCGTCGTTAAGGGTCTCGCACCAAAGGGGGCGTGCTGTCGATGGTGATTGACAGCACGCCCCCTTTGGTGGGCATGCCAGGGGCGTGGCTGCCCAGACGGAGGCCCACTGGGGTCTATTGTCTGGGACCGGCCCCAGTGACATCACTAGTGATGTCAGTGGGAGTGCTTTTGGCTTTGATAGAGCCAAAAGCACTCCTGGGCTTGCAGCAGCGAGACCCTACCGCAGGGTCTCGTCGCAAGTCCGATGGTCGTGATGGTCTTGACCATCACGACCATCATTTTGGCCACTCGCTATAGCTGTGGGTGGTCACCCACAGCTATGCGAGCCAAAAAGGAGCAGGGACGGCCCTGATTCAGAGCGAGCGCTCTTGTCAGAGCGTCCGGCTCTGAATCAGCGCCACAGTATGTTATAAAGTGTGGGTTAAATACAGCGCAGGTCGGACACAGGGCCTGATTCAGAGCCAGATGCTCTGAAAGAGCACTCGCTCTGAATCATGGCTTTTTTTTTTTTTTTTTGCTGCCTCCTGGCCGCTCGCTTAGCTGTGGGTGACCACACACAGCTATTGCGAGCAGCCAGGTGATGGTCGCGATGGACCCGATGGTCCCGACCATCGGGGCTTGCGATGAGACCCTTGTGGTAGGGTCTCGTTCCCGCAAGCCCCAGTGAGCTTTCAGCTCTATTAGAGCCGGAAGCTCACCACTGACATCACTCTTGATGTCAGTGGGGCCGCCCCCAAACGGGAACGCCTCCATTTGGCCAGCCACCCCACCTGCCCGCCTCCAAAACGGGGCAAGCTGTCAATCAAAATCGACAGCTGCCCCGCTTTGGTGAGAGACCCGTAGCAACGGAGCGCCCATCGCTAGCCGGGTATCGCGCATTCGCACGTCGTAGCCGGCTCCGGCGTGCACATGCGCAGTGGCCAAACAACGACCCGCTCGTGAGTGCATAGCGCTTGCGAGCGGGTCTGAATCAGGCCCACAGTGCAGGGTACAGTGTGAGTCAGTTACAGTGCGGGTCAGATGCTGGGCCTGATTCAGACCGGCTCACGAGCGCTGAGCGCTCGCAAGTGGGTCAATGTTGCCCATGTTGTCGATGTTGGTCGATGAGGCGGCTCCGTCGTGCGCATGTGCAAGATCTGAATAACGACGGCCAAGCCGTCGTTATGGGTCTCGCACCAAAGGGGGCGTGCTGTCAATGGTGATTGACAGCACGCCCCCTTTGGTGGGCGTGCCGGGGGCGTGGCTGCCCAAACCCCAGTGTATACACACAAGTACTGTGATGCTGCAGGCCATAACCCAGTGTATTCCAGATTCCATATAAGTACTGTGATGCTGCAGGCCGTACCCCAGTGTATCCTATCCATATAAGTACTGTGATGCTGCAGGTAGTACTCCAGTGTATCCATACAAATACAGTGATGCTGCAGGCCATACCCTAGTCTATCCATACAAGTACTGTGATTCTGCAGGCCAAACCCCAGTGTATCCATATATGTACTGTGATGCTGCAGGCCATACTCCAGTGTATCCATATAAGTACTGTGATGCTGCGGGCTGTACCTCAGTGTATACATACAAGTACTGATATGCTGCAGGCCGTACCCCAATGTATCCATACAAATACTGTGACTCTGCAGGCCGTACCCCAGTGTATCCTTATAAGCACTGTGACACTGCTTTCCATACCCCAGTGTATCCATATAAGTACTGTGATTCTGCAGGCTATACCCCAGTGTAACCATAAAAGTACTGTAATGCTGCCGACCATACCCCAGTGTATCCATATTACTGTGATGCTGCAGGCCATATACCAGTGTATTCATATAAGTACTGTGACCCTGCCGGCCATACCCAAGTGTATCCATTAAGAGCTGTAACGTTGCTCGCAGTACCCCAGTGTATCCAGGTTCCATATAAGTATTGAGATGCTGCAGGCCATACCCAAGTGTATCCTATCCATATAAATACTTTGATGCTGCAGGCAGTACCCCAGTGTATTCATATAAGTACTGTGACCCTGCAGGTCATATCCCAGTGTATCCATATAAGAACTGTGACACTGCTGACCGTACCCCAATGTATCCAGATTCCATATAAGAACTGAGACACTGCAGGCCATACTCCAGTGTATCCTATCCATATAAGTACTGTGATGCTGCAGGCAGTACCCCAGTGTATTCATATAGGTACTGTGACCCTGCAGGCCATATCCCAGTGTATCCATATAAGAACTGTGACGCTGCTGACCGTTCCCCAGTGTATCTAGATTCCATATAAGAACTGAGACATTGCATGCCATACCCCAGTGTATCTTTATAAGTACTGTGACACTGCTGGCTGTACCCCAGTGTACCAAAAAAGTACTGTAATGCTGCAGGCCGTACCCCAGTGTTTATCCCTAACACACAAGTACTGTGATGATGCAGGCCATAACCCAGTGTAACCATGTAAGTACTGTGACCCTGCAGGCCGTACCCTAGTGTATCCATATAAGTACTGTGATGCTGCAGACCGTACCTCAGTTTGCTGTGATGCTGCTGGCCATACCCCAGTGTATTCAGATTTGATATAAGTGCTGTGACGCTGCTGGCCATACCCCAGTGTATCCATATAAGTACTGTGACACCACAGGCCATACCCCAGTGTATCCTATCCATATAAGTACTGTGATGCTGCTGCATCACAGTACTTATATGGATAGGATACACTGGGGTATGGCCTGTGGTGTATCCACATAAGTACTGTGGTGTATCCACATAAGTACTGTGATGTTGCAGGCCGTATCTTAGTGTATCCTTATAAGTACTGTGACACTACTGGCTGTACCCCAGTGTATCCATACAAGTACAGTACTGTGATTCTGAAGGTCATACCCCAGTGAATCCAAAAAAGTACTGTGATGCTGCAGGCCATACCCCAGTGTATCCATATAAGTACTATGAAGTTGCTGGCCATACCCCAGTGTGTGTCCCTAACACACAAGTACTGTGATGCTGCAGGCCATACCCCAGTATATCCAGATTCTTTATAAGTACTGTGACTCTGCAAGCCCTACCGCAGTGTATCCATACAAGTACTGTGACGCTGCAGGCCGTACTCCAGTGTGTACCCCTAACAAGCAAATACTGTGACACTGCAGGCCATAACCCAGTGTATCCATATAAGTACTGTGACGCTGCAGGTTGTACCCCAGTGTTTTGATATAAGAACTGTGACACTGCTGGCCGTACCCCAGTGTATCCAAATTCCATATAAGTACTGTGATGCTGCAGGCTGTACCCCAGTGTATCTGTATAAGTACTGTGCGCTGTTTGGGGCATTGATGACTGTCATTTTATGTAGATGACAAACATTTTTAAAGTTTATCAAACTGCCATCCTGTCTGCCACTGCATTGCCACTCTTGTTTCCTAGATGTGCCATGTTGGAAGCTGCACTGCCACAGCCGCTGAAATCTTCTACATGAAGTTAATGAATCCCAAAAATTTTCAGAATTTGTTATGGGCACAGACAGCATCTCTTGCATGCTTCTTTCATTTTTTAAAAAAATTCTGAACCACCAAGTTGATTATGAGCCGGCCAGGCGCAGAATAGAGAGCTGCTGTCAGTGTCTATGCTGAGTGCAGTACTGCTAGGTGCCACTAGATGCGCCCATCTCCATTTGTGCTGCCCCAACTGCCAGAAGCTGGCACTGCAGTGCTGACCACAAACTGAAAGCTGAGCTGACTGAGACCTGACTCCAGAAATCCCACTCAGGAGGATCAATAGCTGGGATCCTACAGTAAGTTTTGGTTTTGTATGTGATCTATCTAGAGTCTCTCTCTCTCTCTCTCTCTCTCTCTATCTCTCTCTCTCTCTCTGGGAGGGGTTTCTACATCTATCTATCTATCTATCTATCTATCTATCTATCTATCTACAGTCTCTCACCTCACACTCTCTGGGAGTTTCAACATCTATATATCTATCTACAGTCTCTCACTCTCTGGGGGTTTCTACATCTGTCTATCTGTCACACTCTGCTCAAATTGTGTGACTTACCTTGCCATTTGCTGCAGATCAGGATTTCTGCCTGACCTTATTCGAGAACCATGACATCACCATCATGCACTATGTAAGCTGCTAGCATTCATCCAGTGGGAGTGCTCCTGCCTCAGCTGACCTCAGCAGCCTATCATGGACTTGCAGCAGATTCATATCCCCTGTGAGAACTCCCACTGGTGCCAGAGCAAAGAGTTACTTCCTAGTGTTAAGTTCTATCCTGTGGCTACTTTGTGCAGAAAACCATCACTGCTACCTGGCTCTATATTTACCGTTCCTGCGTTCTGATTGTGTGCTTCTGTTTTCCAGCTCAGTGAAATCACCAGCTGCACTGATTGGAAGATTCCTCCAATCAGCCTCTGCAAACCTATTCCTGACCCTGGCTTGTTTCTGACCTGCTTCTGTCTAATCCCTGGTACTGCGTTTGGTTATCTGGTTCTGACCTTGGCTATCCTCTGCGACCTGCACACGTCTGCTCCCTAGTACCTTGTTGTCTGTTTGGTTCTGACCCGGCCTGTTCACTACGCTGAAAGGTTTCTCTGCTTCATCCAGAGTTACCCAGCACCTGTATAGGGGAACCTATTCTGATGGCGGCAACCTGTGTGTCGGATGCAGCCAAGCCCATACCCTCTTGCGAGGGTCCCTGGTGAACACTGCCGGCACATTAGACTCCACACCTCAGAAATAGGTCACGCCAATCCCCAAATATGGGTTGCGTCAATTTGCCCTCCGAGAGTTATGACACTATTTACCGACAGTCACTCACTCTCTGGGGGGTTTCTACATCTCCATCATTTGGGCCACAAAGCCCTTGCAAGGGCAGCAAGGCCCTTTGGACCTTGTTGGATGTTGCTCTATTGTTGCTGGTTGCAAAGGGGCTCAAGTGTCAGGGCCCCAAAAATTTAGATCCATCACTGTACAACGTATATGGGCTTAATCAATATTCAATTTAGGATGTGGCACAAAACAGCTGCCCTCACTGTGTGTTAGCGACAGGTGTGCTGCAGATTGGTTCACATAGGAATGGACACAAGTGGGCTTCAGTGAGCCTGCTCCCATATACGCCCCAGCCATCTCTGTGTGATGGTGCAGACACTGCATAATATCTTCTGGCAAACTCTCCATGCACAAATATCGAACATTCTCAAGATCATCAAAGATGTCTTTCAGAAACTGAAAAACTTGATCCTACAATGATTCTCCTTCATAAATTTTCTTCAGAATCTAAAAATGTAAATACATTTACAAACTAATCAATCCTTCCTTCCTTTTCCTGCCTTCAACTACTCCATAAACATACTCCATCTTCTTTGGGCCTCTGTTCTAGTTCTTGATTAATGAAAACATTATTGGTTTCTCTACTCTCTACCACTGCAGTGCCACTCTGTTTCCTAGATGTGCCACAGCCCTGAGGAAGAGTTTCAACTTGAAACGCATTGGCGCTGCTGCATGCTCACTTTACCTTGGATGACATCTTATTGTTAGACACAGATGGTGATATCCAGACTCACCCCAAGTGCACCCCATGCCGATCACTTCCTGACATCTGGTACGGAGGCTATATTTGCCTATCGACATTGTATCTTTAACAATACATTATACCTACCATTTGTGACCATTTTGCATCATATTGAATGAGGATATCTGCTCCTATGTTGAGCTAATCTGTTTGCATATTTAATTCCATTATTTAACATTGGAACTTCTATTTATTGTGCTGCTTATGTTGTTTTACATTGCTCTATACCAGAGCCAATTGTGCTGCTTGTATTTGTTTATCTGGATATTTATTTATATTTTTTTTCTCATGAATAAACTGTTTTTTTAGTGATAAACAGGATTATGCTATATTTTTCATTTCATTTTCATTTTTGAGAGAAAATACTGGAGTAAAAGGGAAGTATACTTTACATTTTTTTCTGTTTGTCATCTTGTAAACTAACGCCCGAGGTTCTGTGCACCTAACACATTATTATCCTAGATGTGCCATGATGGAAGCTGAACTGCCATGTTTGTGAAGCCCACTGCTGTCGCTTAGCTTAGTCAGCCAGCTTGCTCGGTGCACCTTTTGGCCTAAACTGGATAAAATCAATATTGTGAGCTGTGAGGTGGTCAAAACTGACTGTAAATAAATGTTATTGAGGTTAATAATACTGTATGAACAAAAACAGGCCCAAATTATATGATTTCAGCAGTTTTTATGATTTTTTAGGAAAAATACGCAAGGGCGGTTTTGCAAAACCAAATCCAGATCCAAAACCAAAACTAGCAAAAATGGCCCGGCACTCATCTCTAATTAATATATCACCTGTCTCAGGGGTGTTCTAAGATGGGAGAGATGAATGTGCAGAAGTCCATGAGCTCGCTTCCTCCCAAAAAACTTGTCACCCACGAATACGCCATATTTCTGACACTATCTTAAGAAATATGATGCTGGAGCTACATTTCCATAGAAATTAAATGATATGGGCTGTCGGCAGGGTGGGCAGATAAATAAATGTAATAGGTTAGGGGGAGCCGTGTGGACACACACACGTTTATATGTATTCTCCTTCCTATATTTTTTAACTTTAATAAATAATGGTAAAAGTTCTGGAGCCTTATCAGTATGTTAGAAACAGTTGTAGACACAGAGCCTGGAGTAATGTTCAGCCATTAAAAGATTGGCCTGTAAAACAAGGATTATTTCTTATCCCACTGGGGTGCTGCAATGCAGGACTCCTGCAAACACATGCTGAGATAATGAGACAATTCAGTTACAATTTGTGCTTCAAATCCCTTGATAGTGATCCTACAGCATCATTCCTCTCCCTCCCCTCCAAAAAAAGGAAAAAAGTCATAGCATTACTACTAACTTTGGTCATTTACAGGGATGACTCAGTGAACTCACAAGCGGAAATTTTATAAAATAAAATTCAAAGTCCTTCGACCCAGTGAGACTAAATGAATATGATGATATTGGTAATATCTTGCTAAATCTACCTCTAAGGAGCTTTCATATACATTTTACATGCCTACTGATACCAATGTTATAGCCTCAGTAATGTTAATTATTTTGTTTCAGGCCCCACTGAGTTTATTTGTCATTCATTCCTCCTTTACAACAAATGCCGTAACATGACAATTTTCCAAGTGATATATTTAATTACATGCAGGTGCGCTCCAAATTACATTGTTATCAAGAATATCAATACAATGTTTTCGATGCAAGTGTGTAACAAAATTAAATAATGACCTATTAAATCCCAGGTGGTGTTGCTGAAGTTTTCTAAACACTTGCATACAAGGGCAAATCAATTATTACTTGATTAATGACTAAGTAATGACACAGCTTGTCCTTAACTAACTTTGATATGAAGGAACAATTCCAAATACTGTTGCCATAGACCAATCTGGATTAAGTATTAATAGTTTGAAAAGGAACATTTTATAAGTTGATGGTAAACTTATGTATTATTTCTTTTCAAAAGTGTGTGAGGTTTGCTGTTTGTAATTACTTTATTCAGGAGTATTATGGAACAGAAACCATATTTTTGATATTTTTAGAGATACTGAAAGTACTGTGGTATATATTACATTTTATTGTTGTAAAAGGCTAACATATTAATACATCCTATAGAAAAAATACGTAGTTAATCCAGGTGGCGACCGCGGTTCGTACCATTTTCAGTCTGGAGGCCGCCTGGGCTGCAGCTCAGGTTGACGCCATAATTATCTGTGCGCAGCAAATCTAGTTGGGGAAGGAAATAAAAAAGGGCATGCACACAAAACCTGGTTTCAAGGGACTGCATTGGCTGCAGCCTCTAGAAGTCAGGTAACTCTGGCGTTCTAGCTGCCAAAGCAGCTTAACATTGGAAGAACTTCTGCTAATGGACATCCAGACTGGCAGTCCCAAGGGGAGAACACACCTGCCACTGGGACTGATAGTCTGTCTTGTGATTTGCAAAAGAAACTGCTTCCAATGTGAAGCCAGTGCACGGACTGGGAGCTTTCTGGAAATGCAAGATTTTACTGTGGGGGCTGCAGCCCCTAGTAAAAACTGCCACTGCTTAATTCAAATAAATGTAAAGCTAATAAAAAACAATGTACTGTACATAACACAAGTTTCTGCTCAGACAGACCTAGATGTATGGAATGTTCATAAATAGTTAGTTTGTCAGATTCTGAAAATCAGCTGAATTTCAGATTTTCAGTTCTGGTGCATTAATTCACATACTTATCTCAAATCACCAAAAATTAGCAAAATAATGATGATGGTTGCCAACAGTAGTGAGAAACTTGTGTTGTCTTACAGGTGCATTCTTTGCTGTTCCTTATTTTTTTATATGCAAATGTAAGCTCATTTTTTTTAATGAAAACAAGATGGGGAGTTGTATCTGTCATGTTATACCCCTTTCAACCCAGGATATTTCCAGGGCTTGCAATTCTTTGCTATGTGTGAACAGACCCGATCTGGATTGGATGGCACGGCACAGCGACCCTGCACAGTATCAGGGTTATTACTGGCACCGACCCGGGTCACCTGCAGTGTGAATGGTGCAACCCAGGCTTTTAGACCTGGGTACACACCTCATCTATAGGCACCAGAGCACATGACAGTGGAGCAGATGCTGTTTTAGACACCATGGCTCACTGGAGAGAAGATGAGAAACCCTACTTCTCATTCTGAAATGACACTGCGCAATGTAGAACAGTGTCAGCAACTGCATCAGTCTCATGTGAAACTGCAAACAAAAACACTGAAAACCAGGAGCTCCAGGCTACTCAGTAGTAACTCACCAGCCATAATTACAACAATGCATTCTCCACTCATCACCCAACAGCCAAGTCACCACACAGTTTTCATGAGCTCATTATTGTGAGTCAAAAAAGCATCCCCTTTCAATCACTCACACTGAATGCAAGGGCAGCAGAGGTGCCGAGAGGGAAGGGGGGTACTAATTACCCGGGCCGAGGCTTGTTTGAGGGGCACGGGGGGGGCAAGTCCGATGCTGCCCCCTCCCTTTTACCTGTCAGCAGCCCAGCACACGCTACTGTGTGCCGGGCTGCAGTGGGAGACTGCTCGCTGTTGATGAGTAGCAGCAACAGTCTCCTCTGCCTGTGGGGGGAGTGATTACACTGATTGCACCCTTCCCCTGGATTTGTTTAGGCCATGCCCCTTTTCCACAAGCAACTGCTCTACGGCCCTGCAGGGCAGACACAGATTCAGTGTGAATGGGCTCGACCCGGGCATTTTCTGGGTCCAAGGTGTACTGCGAAATGGTGTCCCCATGCTTAGGCATTAGTTGAAGCAGTGTTCAGGACCCCAAGTTGGAGCCCTGGCCAGGGGTGAATCCAGAACAAAATTACAGGGGGGGCACCATGATAGGGGAAGGCGTGTGAGGTTTTTATTGTGTGTGCAGAAGGTGCGTGAGTTCCCAGAAAAAAAGTGGGTGTGACCGCATAACAAGGGGTGTGGCCTCATATCAAGGGGTGTTGCCTCATAGGAATTGCCATACCCACAAGCCATGTCCTAGTTTTCATTATGCTGCAGCATGGAGTACATACAATTTCCAAGGCCAAGACAATTTATATCTCACCTGCCAGCTGGTGTTCTAAGGTAGTTGTTTAAATCTTGGAAAGTTTCAGACCTGTCTGGAAAAGAGAGATGTAATAAATACCAACATTTAAAGTGTCAAATAATTTAGATCTCTCCCCATGAATCTGCAACTGCCAGCCAACATATAGCATTAGAGTGCATGGATCTTTCTCATTGCCCTCTCTCTGCGCATATCTATATAACTGCCTCCTCCATAGCTGTCTCATTGCCCTTGCACAACTCCTTGATTCACCACTCCATAGCTGTCTCATCTAGTCCTTCCTGCATATATCCCTGATTACCCCCTCCATAGCTGTCTCATTACCTGCTCCAAAGCTCTCTTACTGCCAGTTCCTTCCATATAACACTGACCCCCTCACAGCTCACCCATTGACTACCTCACTGTCCCCCTAACAGCACCCACTGCCCAACTCAGAGCACTCGTTCACTCCCTCACAGCACTCACTGTCCCTTTCATTGTCCACCACACAGCACTCCCCACTTCACTGCCACCTCACAGCACTACCCACCTCCACCACACAGCACCCCCTAGCCCCTTCAACAACTACCTCACAGTATCCCCTCGGCGCATCCAATATTCACTTCATATCACTCACAACTCCCTAGCACCATGTGCAGGACATTTTTGAGAACCACCCTTCCAACTATATCCATAATTAACTTTTACTATATTTAATATTGAAAAACACACACACCTTGGCTCCTACAAGTAAAAAAACAAACACATTGCCCCTCACAGGTAAAAAATAAAACACATTTGCTCCATAGGAAAAAAAAATTGGCCCCACAAAAATAAACACACACACTGGCCCCCACAGGAAAAAAAAAAGAATACTCCCCATCCCCCTCACAGATGACTGACCTGACAGTAACAGATGCCGTGGGCAGCACAGGTCTGGTGTTTGGCAGGGTGAGAGTACTTGGGCACAGGTCTGGTGAATGACAGAGTGAGTATGCAGGGACAGGTATGGTAGGTGACAGGGAGAGTGTGCAGGCAAGAGGGTCTGTAGGCAGGTCTGGATGCAGCACCCTTTCCCCACTCTTCAATGTTCTCCTCTCACAGCACTCCCCCACTCCAATGCGCTCTCCCCCCTTCACCACATCACAATACCCCAAACTTTCTTTCAATATGCACCTCACATCGGTTCCCCCCCTTCAATATTTACCATTTCACAGTAATCCTCCATTACACACCTCGCAGCATTCCCCCCCACGGGCAGCAGCACCAGCAAACTGCTTACCACCCTGATGTGACACTGCTGAGGAAGAGGGGAGCTATGGGAGGCTGAGCAGCTTGACTACTCAGATTGTATTACAAGTGTAATAAATTCAGGCCAGCCCCCCTCCCCATTTCTGCAACTCCAGCTCTGCAGTCTCTCCAGTTCCAGCCAGCCCCTTCTGCATCCTCAGCAGCCCTCCTTCTCTGTTCCCAGCAGCCCCCTCCAATCTCCCTAGCAGCCTCCCCATCTGTGTCCCCATCCTCAGCAGCCCCTTTCTCTGTCCCTAGCATCCCTCCTTCTGTGTGTCCATCCACAACAGCCCCCCTTCAGTGTCTACATCCCCAGCAGCCCCCAGTTCTGTGTATCCAGCCCCAGCAGCCCTCCTTGTGTCATCAGCAGCCCCCTCTTGTGTCTCAATCCTCAGCAACCCCTTTCTGTGTCCCCAGCAGCCCCCCTTCATCTCCAGCAGGCCCCCTTCTGTCTCTGCCTCCAGCAGCCACCCCTTTTGTGTCTCCATCCCCAGCAGCCACCCCTCTCTGTCTCGATCCCAAACAGCCCCCCTTTCTGTCTTAATCACCAGCAGCCCTCCCCTTCTGTGTCTTCGTCCCTAGCAGGTCCCCCTTGTGTCTCCGCCCCCAACAGCCATGCCTTCTGTCCCCAGCAGACCCCTCAGACCTCCTTTTGTCCTCAGCAGCTCCTTTCTGTGTCGCCAGCAGCACCCCTTGTGTCCTTAGCAGCCCCATTTTCTGTATCTCCATCCTCAGCAGCCCTCCTTGTGTCCCCCGCAGACCTCCATCTGTCTCCGTCCTTAGCTTCCCCCTTACGCATCCTCAGCAGCACTCCTTTGTGTCCCCAACAGCCCCCACACTTACCATCCCTTGTGTCCTCAGCAGCCCCATTTTCTGTGTCTCCATCCTCAGCAGCACCCCTTGTGTCCCCTGCAGCCCTTCGTCTGTGTCTCCATCCTTAGCTGCCCCCTTACACATCCTCAGCAGCACTCCCTCCGTGTCCCCAGCAGCCCCCACACTTACCTTAGCAAGTTTGCATTGCTGTTCCAGGCTCCCGCAAAGTGGCTCCAGCGCTCCTCTCTTTCAGCGTTGCACTTATAGAATCAAACATGGCCTGGGGAGGGCTGACAGCAACAGCCTCACCCTGGTGGCTGCCGTACAGCTACAGTAAAAAGGTTTTCTGATGCTTAATAACAAATGTTTCATTTTCAAGCTAAATAGTTAAATACAGTACATTGGTGCAAGTATATGATAAGCATGAATTATGTAAACTGGGGGCACACACTACCTGTACAAATCTGCACTTATCTTGTGATGAATATGCTTCAGCAAATGGGCTTAAATATTCTTTTTTTATTTATGTTTATTTGAGTGGAAATGACAAAAAATTTGCAACCATGAGCCTGATTCAGACCCGTTTGCAAGGCTGCGTTTGCGCGCAGCTGTCCGCATTCAAAGTATGCAAATCCTGCGATAGCTAGCAAGACATTAGCACGCCCACTATGTTTTGCCGTGTGATTGCGGTATGTATTTAGACACTGACCAGCCTGACACAAGATGCCCACTTTCCCTTAGTAACATACGTCATCTGCAGGAAGTGTATTAAACAATCGGTAACATCGGCTGACATCGGACCCATACGCAGCACTTGTGGCTGACCATACCCTACCGCAAGTACTGCGAGTGCTGCTGTGTTTAATTCAGCCATGTGACGCGTACGCTGATGATGTGTCTTAATTATGCACGTCACCAACATGGTGTTCCAATGCACAGACGAACCTGCGTTCATTCCACCACAACCCTGTTACCATTATGAATAACCAAATATCGCTAAACATGAAATAATTGCTTTCCAGACTTTGATTGTGGTTCCAAAGCACAAAAAGTTCTTATTGCAACAAAAAGTAAGTTACACACTTTGATCTATCACAATTAGCGCAAAGACAATTAAATACAAAAGGTACAGCCAATACATACGCATGCGCCCCGGATCCAGGTCCCAGTCATCATTCCTGACGTCTGCGGTCATCAAATGGGTATGACTGAGATCTAGCCCCAAAAGCACAAGCCTATATACCCTCCAGAGTGTTACACCAACAATAGAGACAAGCATACGTGATTTCCTTGGTGCTTGATTCTTGTTATTCTGGTACCATGCAGGTCATAGGACAGTTCATATGGTGACAACAGGGATATGGTCCATCCCTCCAAAAGAGTTAAAACTGGTTAAGACACTACATACAGAGTACACATTCTAACCAATAATTCCCATAATCCAAAACCACCGAACGCAAGATGCGACTCCTTTGCCGATAGATTCGGATATCTGGAATTAAACAGGGGATCAGTATGATACTGAACACGACATGTCTACTAAGTTCTATACCTTAAATATCATATATGTACATTTTACACCATAATGATTAGCTAACAAAACCTCTAATATTACGCTCAATGATAGGGAACCTTTTATATATGTGCTTGTGTAAGTGAATGTGAGATATGTACAGGAATTCATCAGTATGCATTGTGCATCTGCATATTGAAATAGCAACTATGTATATGTGTATGCATGTATATATGTGTGTGCAAATGTGCATCATTGTGTGTGTCATGGACTAATATATATATATATATTATATATATATATATATATATATATATATATAGCTTTATCCATTAACTGGGATTTTTGATATTATATCTGTCTGAATCTAATTCCCAGGAGTCATATACAATGAAGTTGTTCTGCTCACAGGTGACATAGCAAGCTTTTGCAGAAGTCAAGAAGTCTGATAACTCAACAAAGGCTTCCCTATGCTTATTTAGAATATAATTGTCAGTTCTTCTTAACCACATTAGCATTGAACACAAGGCATACAATTGCTAACGATAGTCAAACTTCTGACAATTGTTTCTAGCTTTGCAATTAAAATATTCCTAAACACTTCACAGTATCTTTGTGTATTTTAATTACTAGTCACAGACATGTATACAGAACCTGTTTCTCATCACTGACTAAACCTTGCATAGATATAAATATACATATACGCATTTGTGCGAATTGGATTTTGCCAATGCAGAGTAGCGTCCGATCTACTCTTTATCAGCCCAAAGATGACTAGATCGTCAGATAATAATTACAAATGATCATAACCAATTATTTGACTTTGACACCATCGACTACCCCCTGTCACCACCCACAAATGGCACGTCCTGTCACTCATGTTTGTGGAGCGTCTGTGTACAAGGTGCAAACGCGAAGATCGCATGGACTAGTTTGCGCACCCACACTGCATCTTGTACGCATGCGCAGATTCCAAACATCGGCAGGCTGTGTGCGAATGCAGCCTTGCGACCAGGTCTGATTCAGGCCCCATGTCCCAAGTGTACAATTCATAAAAGGCTGTTCAAAGATTTAAATGAGCATTGTACAGTATCAGTATATGTTAGAACTGAATAAATTGTTTTTCTTCAGATTAGATAATATTTTATACTTTATAAACCTGGTTGATTAACATCAGGATGAACCTTTATAAATAAAAGATCCAAAGGACCCAACCTTCTCCACATCTTATCTATAAAAATATATTTATTCTACCAGCAAAAGTAGAGATACAAATACAATAAGTAAAAAACACAATAGAAAAAGAGGTTGAATTGCAACCACCAGCAGGAAACGAAGAAAGTATAAGAAGCAAAAGTACTTAGTTAATGAGGCAAGACGTATAATATCACCCAATTCCATAAACTCTGTCCTGCTGATTACCATCACTAAATCATCATTATTTCACTTAAAAATATCTCTATTAAATAGTAAAGTGTGAATAAACATGAATCTGCTAATTACGAATATACTTTGATTGTTATCAAACTGTGTATAGTAATAGGGGAAGCACTTCATTTATCATAGAATTCAACTTTGGATATAAAATGTAATTAAATTAATGACTCAGTAACACATGTTTACAGGAAAAAAATGCAAACATATATTCATTTGTCATCAGTTGTAGGCTGAAGATAACCTCAACTGCCCTATAATTATTCAATTAATTTATCAAGAGGTTGGTCACAAAGGAGAAATGGGAGGATGGGCTGAAATGATTGCCTGAAGAAAAACTCATAAATATTAATTAGTGCATATTCTTTTAATCAGCTGAAATGTTTTACCAACCTTGAGATTGGTAAAAAAAGCAAAAAAAAAAAGTATAATTCTGAAATACACTGTATGAGAAAAACAGCAAAGTTACTTTAAGATAAAGCCATAATTTAGCAATTCTATTCCAGTATGCCCTATTGCAAAACAATGCCCTGCTTATGCCAGAATTATTGCCAGCTTCATATTTGTATTCCAGGCCATAAGTAAATGCAGTAAACAATTTTGCTCATGCCAATAGATTTTATTAACGTTGTTTGTACAAATTGTCTGGATGAAAAATATATTCCCTCCTCCTCTGTCCCTTCCTAAACATTTTAATATATTTGTCCCATACTAACCATATATTTATTACACTGGCTAAAACACCAATACAGATATAGGGTTAAACTATATGCAGTCTTCTTTTCCACCCTACACATACAAATGGTGTCTAACCTTCCTAGATGCATCTCCTTTGTGATTTTAAAAGTTACAATTTAAGGGGCTCATACATTAGGCGACATATTGCGCGATCCTGCGATTTGAAACGCTGATCCGCCGGTTGGAAATGCCATAGATGTTCCTGTTCTCCATGTTAAATGTCATCGATTTGTTAATCATGATCAGATTTTGATCGTGATCGGCAAATCAGTGACATCTAACATGTTGGATTTCACAGATCCTCCAACCCCGGCATCTCTGCATCACAGGATCGTGGCAATCCGTCGCTAGATGGTTGTTCTTTTCACTTAAGTACTGTTCAGCTTTTTCAGGCAAACACTCTCCATATATTCCTGCATCATAGAAACTACAGTAGTTGCTAACTAAGGCCCTCATTCAGAGCCACTCGCTAGTGGCAGTACGCTCGTTCCGAGCGATGTTCGCACATCTGCGCATGCGTACGGATCGTTATACGCATGCGCGAACCAGTCAGTGCGGCCGAAATTCATGTGCTCGCAATATAGCGAATGCCTGCTATTTTGAGTGACAGAATGAGGCGTATGTGGGTGGTAACAGGGGAAGGTGCTTGAAAATGGGGAGTGGAGATCCGAACGCAGGCGTGCTTAAAGGTCAAAACGGGCGTTTTATGGGTGTGCATAATTAATACAGCAGCGTCATTGACCACGTCACTGGGTTATTTTATAGCCAGAACTGCTCGCAAGATTGTGGTAGCAAAAACCAACCACAAGAATAGCGAGCAGTTCATACGCTGGTCGATGTACTCGATTAATCTAATAAATAGCGGACATGACGTACGGTGCGAGCGGCCAGGGGGCGTTTTTAACAAATAAACGAGCGTATGTTTTGCTCGCTCGTTCAGACTTAGAGGTGTGAACAGACTGCAATTTGCGAACGGATCATTTGAATAGCCACCCCTTGTTTTTGAACGAACGACCGCAAATAGCGAACGGCTCTGAATCAGGCCCTAAATTAAGAGTGTAATATGATGCTCAGATACATGATTATAAGAATCACTTGGAATTGTGCTCCTATGAAGTTAAACACTATGGGGCTGACTGTGAGTTGCACACAAGTTGGTATGTGCACACGGATCTTGCAGATTTCAGCATTCTGCACATAAGCCAAAAGAAAGGAATCAGCTTCTGTGCTGAATTGGTTGTCCTGAGATCACAGGGGGTCATTCAGACCCGGTCGCAAGCGCTGAGCGCTCGCAACCGGGTCAATGTTCCCCCACTGGGCAAGCGCACGTCGGAGCCGGCTCCAACGTGCGCATGCGCGAGACTCGGCTAGCATCGGGCGCTCCGTCGCTAGGGGTCTCGCACCAAAGGGGACGAGCTGTCGATGGTGAGTGACAGCTCGCCCCGTTTGGGAGGCGGGCAGTGGGTGTGGCCAGCCAAAAGGAGGCGTTTCCGAAGGAACGCTTGCCGTTTGGGGGCGGCCCCACTGACATCAGCAGCTCAATGAGTCATCCTGCAGCAAAACAGGAGGTAAGGTGCAGTTGACACTGCAGCTTTGACTGTGTCACACAGTTAATAGTGACACAGTCAGTAAAAATTACATAATCTAGTATAGATATAATATTTATAAAACCATACAAATAACTGTGCTGGTATAACCTACAAAGAATCAGTTTTATATAAAAAAAAATTTAATTACAAATGCAGGTGTTCCATAAAAACCTTTAATGATACACAGAATCCAGAGACTGAAACATTATAGCAATATAGGTTTGTGTGATGTATTAATTAATCTGCCAGCAGTAATATCTTAAGTTATATTGTTCTCATGGAAGGATCTTCAATATATGAAAGTGATATCTATTTAGATCAGGGATGGGGAACCTCAGGCTCGTGGGCATATAAGGCCCGCGTGATCATTTGGTCTGGCCCTCTGAGCTTTTTTTTGCTAGCCATATCTGGCTAGCACGGTGCCTATAATGGCACCCTGGGGCCAGAATCTATGCAGCAGTGCCGCCTGAAGTGTCCTTAGGATGCTTAAAACGGTCACACCACTGCCCTTACAGCTCCCCAGAGCATCCTCAAGATGCTCCAGGCATTGCTGTAATCAGGCAATCGTGGACCCGCCCCGTGTGACATCACATGGAGGGGCATGGCCTGCACCTGGGCCCGCGACTAATGTTATATATCAAAATGGCCCTCAGCAGAAAAAAGGTTCCCCACACCTGATTTAGATGTTTGTAGTATTGATGTCTGTTTGTAATCAATAGTATACAGTACTCTATATTAATAGTCACAAACAATTGTAACTATGGCCCTCATTCAGAGCCGTACGCTCTGAGCAGAGCGCACGCTCTGAATGAGGGCCGGGCTCCATTTTCATGGAGCGTCCTCCTGGATGCTCGTATAGCTGTGGGTCACCACCCACAGGCTATACGAGCGTGCTTTGTGATGGCCGCGATGGTCGAGACCATCGCGACCATCGAAATTGCGAGCCGGAGCCTGCAGTTGAGGTTTTCAACCGCAAGCTCCGGAGTGATTTTGGCTCTATGAGAGCCAAAATCACTCCCACTGACATCACTAGTGATGTCAGTGGGCCGGCTTCTGACGGGAGGCGTTCCCGTGGGAACGCCCCCGTCAGGGAGGCACGCCCCAGGCACGCCCACCAAAGGGGGCGTGCTGTCAATCAACATTGACAGCACGCCCCCTTTGATCGGACACAACGAGCGAAGGACTTTCCTTCGCTCGTCGCGTCTGGCGCATGCGCACGACGGAGCTCCCTCCGTCGTGCGCATGCTCAGTGCATAACATCGACCCACTTGCGAGCGGACAGCCGCTCGCGAGTGGGTCTGAATCAGGCCCTATATTGCCAGTTTGTACATATCCATGTCATTTTTATAGCCAGCCATATGGAGAGGTCTGGAGTTACAATTACTGGAGGCCACTGTATGCTGTGGCTTGTCCGTTTTGTCTATCAGGGCTCACTCTCCATGGTGCTGTTTCAGAGTCATTATTACCAGCATTAGTCAGCTGTCAGATGCTTAGACCAGATTCTATGGCCATGTCAGGGCTCACTGGTGTCTTTGAAGTGCAATATATTCACCCAGGTGATACCGCATATTTAGTAGCAATGAGTTTCGTCCACAACTCTGGACTTTTTCAAGATAAAAAATGATTATATATATATATATATATATATATATATATTTATATATACACACACATACACACTACCGTTCAAAAGTTTTGGGTCATTTAGAAATTTCTTTATTTTTGAAAGAAAAGTACTGTGTTTTTTCAATAAAGATAACATTCAATTTATCAGAAACACACTCTATACATTGTTAATGTGGTAAATGACCATACTAGCTGCAAACATCTGGTTTTTAAAGGAATATCTACATAGATGTATAGAGGCTCATTTCCAGCAACCATCACTCCAGTGTTCTAATGGTACATTGTGTTTGCTAAGCGCGTTAGAAAACTAATGGATGATTAGAAAACCCTTGAAAACCCCTGTGCAATTATGTTAGCACAGCTGAAAACGGGTTTGCTCGTTAGAGTAGGCTATAAAACTGGCCTTCCTTTGAGCTAGTTGAGTATCTGGAGCATCACATTTGTGGGTTTGACTATACTCTCCAAATGGCCAGAAAAAGAGAACTTTCATGTGAAACTTGACAGTCTATTCCTGTTTCCATGCGAGAAATTGCCAAGAAACTGAACATTTCCTACAACGGTGTCTGTACTACTCACTTCAGAGAACAGTACAAACATGCTCTAACCAGAGAACAAAGAGAAGTGGGAGGCCCCGATGCACAACTGTGCAAGAAGACAAGTACATTAGAGTCTCTAGTTTGAGAAACAGATGCCTCATAAGTCCTCAACTGGCAGCTTCATTAAATGGTACCCGCAAAACGCCAGTGTCAACGTCTACAGTGAAAAGGCGACTCCGGGATGCTGGCCTTCTAGGCAGAGTGGCCAAGAAAAAGCCATATCTAAGACTGGCCAATAAAAGGAAAAGATTAATATGGGCAAAAGAACACAGACATTGGACAGAGGAAGATTGGAAAAGTGTTATGCACAGATGAATCAAAGTTTGAGGTGTTTGGATCTCACAGAAGAACATTTGTGAGATGCAGAACAAGTGAAAAGATGCTGGAAGAGTGCCTGATGCCATATGTCAAGCATGCTGGAGGTAATGTGATGGTCTGGGGCTGCTTTGGTGCTGGTAAAGTGGGAGATTTGTACAAGGTAAAAGGGATATTGAATAAGGAAGGCTATCACTCCATTTTGCAATGCCATGCCATACCCTGTGGACAGCGCTTGATTGGAGCCAATTTCCTCCTCCAACAGGACAATGACCAAAAGCACACCTCCAAATTATGCAATAACTATTTAGGGAAGAAGCAGGCAGCTGGTAATCTGTCTGTAATGGAGTGGCCAGCACAGTCACCAGATCTCAACCCCATTGAGCTGTTGTGGGAGCAGCTTGACCATATGGTATGCAAGAAGTGCCCATCAAGCCAATCCAACTTGTGGGATGTGTTTCAGGAAGCATGGTGTGAAATTTCTGCAGATTACCTCAACAAATTAACAGCTAGAATGCCAAAGGTCTGCAATGCTGTAAATGCTGCCAAAGGAGCATTCATTTGACGAAAGCAAAGTTTGAAGGACAAAATTATTATTTCAAATAAAAATCATTATTTGTAACCTTGCCAACGTCTTGACTATATGTTCTATTCATTTTGCCACTCATTTGATAAATAAAAGTCAGTTTTCATGTAAAACACGAAATTGTCTAGGTGACCCCAAACTTTTGAACGGTAGTGTATATGTTCCAGGTTCCTAACTTCTGTCTGTTAATCATCAAGTTAATGAGCTGCCTGGTTGTCAGATCACTTGTGAGAGGCTAATAAAGGGTGTGTCACTTTGCTAGTCTCTCGCTCACTACCTGGGGAGCAGGTTGGCAGGCCTGTTGAGAAATACTGTCACTGGTGAATGTAAGTGCTGTGTTTAAATTCTGTTTTTGTGAGTTGGACATTAGCTCCTTCCATTCTTAGACATGGATACCTATGTTTAGTTAGTGCTGGACAGGCCAGGATTTATTTTCATATTTGTTTATTTTTATGCTGCTAAAAAAGCTAGCTTCAATTACTTGTTCAAAGGCACTCAACTGGTGTTCTATTAATTGGCTGCTGCATGAGAAAGTTCTACTATTTACCCCAGGAGACTGCATCAATGTCACAACTCTTGGATGGCAAATGGATGCAACCCGTATTTGGGGATTGGCGTGACCTATTTCAGAGGTTCGGAGTCTAATGTGCCACCAGGTACCCTCGCAAGAGGGTATGGGCTTGGCTGAGTCTGACACATAGGTCGCGGCCCTCAAAATAGGTTCCCCTACACAGGTGCTGGTGAATTCTGGATGGAGTGGAGAAGACTTTCAGTGTAGTGAACAGGCCGGGTCAAAACCAAACGGACAACAAGGAACCAGGGAGCAGACGTGTGCAGGTCGTAGAGGATAGCCAAGGTAAAACCAGATTACCAAATGCAGTACCAGGGATTAGACAGAAGCAGGTCAGAAACAAAGCCAGGGTCAGGAACAGATTTGCAGAGGCTGATTGCAGGAATCCTCTAATTAGTGCAGCTGGTGATTTCACTGAGCTGGAAAATAGACTGCAACTGATGTTTGCTGAGTAAGTTCACTGGAACAGCTTGTGATTCCTAAACTGGAATATAGCAGCACACAAATCAGGACACAGAAACTGTAGATATTGAGCCAGATGGCAGTGATGGTATTCTGCACAAAGGAGCCACAGGATAGAACTTAACACTGGGAAGCAACTCCTTGCTCTGGCACCAGTGGGAGTTCTCACAGGGGATATGAATATGCTGCCAGTCCCTGATAGGCTGCTGAGGTCAGCTGAGGCAGGAACACTCCCACTGGAAGAATGCTATCAGCTGACGTAGTGCATGATGGTGATGTCAGTGCATAGTTCTCAAAACAAGGTCAGGCAGAAATCCTGACCTGCAGCAAATGATAATGTAAGTCACACAATTTGAGCAGAGTGTGACATTACCCCCTCCTAATGGGTGGCCTCCGGACACCCCTATGACTTGAGGGAAAAAAAATCTTGAATAGATCTCTGAAGATCAACAACATTCTTCATTGGAGAAGCAGAAACCATGGTAGCAATTAATGCTTTTGACGATTCTGCTTACCCTTTCGGGAATGTCTTCATCCACCAGGAAGAAACAATCTCTGGTTCAACAAAAACTTCCTTTCTAAACATAGGACCTCCAGGGAAAGGTGCTTCATCTGCTAGAGGATCACAAACAGAATCAGAATCCATGTCTAGAGTCAGAATCAAAATTTTTTTCTTGGGAAAAGTACCAGAAGTGGATGATGGATCCAAAGTACCAGGATACCCAGAGGAGCCTTCATGGAGAGAGGCCAAGGAAGTGACCCCAAGTCTCAATACCACAGGCTGTGGACCTTGTGCTGATCTCGATGCTTTTGGAGCAAACTTTTGCAGTACCACAGGCTGTGGACCTTGTGCTGATCTCAATGCTTTTGGAGCAAATCTTTGCAGTACCACTTCAGTGAAAGCTGAGAGATCTTCTAAAATGGGATCCTTGGTCTCTATAAGTGGATTAGCCCAGTCCAAAGCTTTACCCCTTAAGGCCAAAAGGAAATATTTTACCACATTGGCAGGAGTAAATGAAGGCAACAATCCGGAATCCACATTAGAAAGACATTGAAGTGCCAAGGCGTAAAACTGATCTAAATCTCCATCAAAGTAAATGGATGGTCGATCATCTGCTGAACTTCTTAGCAGAGATTCAGTTGAAAGGCCCACTGCAACAGGAATTAAACTGATCTGTGAGAATTCTAAGCCCTTTTTGGAACCAGGAGACAAAGGGCTCTCACTTGGCTGAATAGGTAGAACTGGATTGGGATTGGCGACACTTAAACTGGCAGGAATTGTACAGGTCAAAACCAGATTAAGACTGGACACACTGGAACTGGATGGAACAGGAAGTTTAGATGACCTTTTCTGGGTCTGGACTGTACTAGAAGTCCACATGGTGATGCACTCATGAAGTGGGAAACAGTAATCAATGTTTGTATCCATGGCACTGTGAATCCCTCCTGGGATCTTGGCACTGTAAATCTCCCCTGGGCTGAGGCACTGGAGACCCCTCCTGGGGCTGAGGCACTGGAGACCCCTCCTGGGGCTGAGGCACTGGAGACCTCTCCTGGGGCTGAGGCACTGGACACCCTTACTGGGGCTGAAGCACCTGGGGCTGAGGCACTGGAGACCTCTCCTAGGGCTGAGGCAATGGACACCCCTACTGGGGCTGAAGCACCAGAGACCCCTCCTGGGGCTGATGCACCAGAGACCCCTCCTGGGGCTGACAACTCAGGCACCTCCTCTGGGGTTGGCAACTCAGATACCTTCTCTTGGGTTGGCAACTCAGACACCTTCACTGGGTTTGGCAACTCAGACACCTTCTCTGGGGTTGGCAACTCAGACACCTTCTCTGGGGTTGGCAACTCAGACACCTTCTCTGGGGTTGGCAACTCAGACATTTTTCCTGGAGCTGGAGGCTCACATGCCCTTCCTGGAGCTGTAAAATCAGATGACCCTTCTGGGGTTACAAAGTCAGATGCCCTTCCTAGGGCTACAGAATCAGATGCCCTCCCTGGGACTATGAAGTCTGATGCCCTTACTAGGGCTACAGAATCAGATGCCCCCTCTGGGGCTACAAAGTCAGATGCCCCCTCTGGGGCTAGAGAATTGGATACCCCCTCTGGGGCTTGGAAGTCAGATACCCCTTCTGAGGCTGGCACATCAGTCACTGCTCTTGAGGCCAAAACATCGTCTGCCCCTGCTGGGGTTAACACATTGGATACCACTGCTGAGACTAGAACATTGGATACCCCTCCTGGGGTTGAACAGTCGAACACCTATCTTGAGAGTGAAACATTGGATACATCTCTTGAGGCTGAAGTAACGGATACCCCTGCCGGCACTGAACATTCGGATAACCCTGCTTGTACTGGAACATCGGATACCTTTGTTGGAGTTGTAACATCGGATACTCCTACTGTGGCTGGAACATCAATTCCCACTCTTGCAGCTGGAACATTGGATACCCCCATTGGGGTTGGAATATCGGACACCTTGCTTACAGGTAGAATATCAGACACCTCTGCTGGTGTCTGAACATCGGATACTCCTTCCAGAGTCTGAGCATCCGATATCCTTGTTGGAATTCAATTATCGGACACCGCCACTGGCACTGAAAAATAGGAAATCCCTGCTTGGACTGAAGCATCGGATACCCTTGCTGAGGTCTGAACATCAGATACTCCTGCTGGAGTTTGAATATCGGATACTCCTCCTGAGACTGCAGGAACAGACTTCTCACTGACTTTGGGAGATTTTAACAATCTCTTTTCATTTCCAAAGCTGGAATTGGGTGCTCTTTTCACAGGACCCCAATCTTGAACTGAAGTTCCTTTTTGGACAACTTCCTTAGCACTCCTATTTAGAGTAGTGGAAACTGGAACTGAAGGTGACAATCTAGATAGTTCGTTGGCATTAATGCTGTGACAATGAGACTTGTCACCCTTCCTTGATTTACAGAGAGAACAGTCTTTTATAAAATGATCAGAACCCCCACAGTAAAGACAACATTGAAATTCCTTGCGCCGCTGACGTTCAGCTTCTGACAGCTTGGGCCATGGAAAACTGATATTTCTCCCTTTTCAGTACAGAGGAGGAGACCAAAGTCGTTAAGGCTCCTAAATCAGCAAACTCCTTAGTTTTAACATACTGAGTTGGGGTTTTGTCAGGATCAGAAGAATTTTCCATGAATTCTGGTAGAACCTCTATAATATTGGTTAAAAGCTTTTGCAGCTGCTCTAACATTTGCTGAAATACTGCATGTCGTGCAGGATTCAATGTATTTGATGACTGGGAGGTCTGTGAGCGATTGTGATAAGTGGTCCCTTAACTGAAATATGTAGTTGCAGGTTACCAGCAAAATCTTCAGCAGTGAGTATGCAGGGGTTAACTGTGTCTGAAAAAATTCTCTGAGACTGAGAAGCCATGGTAAAACAAATAGCCAAATATTGTAGTATACCTGCTTTTGTCATCTCAAATCTCTTCACCACATTCATAAGGCCCAGACTGGGGTCTGCCACTTGAGTCTGACCAGCAGCATCCATATATTTTAGGGCCAGAGCAATCTGTCACAACTCTCGGATGGCAAATGGACGCAACCCATATTTGGGGATTGGCGTGACCTATTTCTGAGGCTTGGAGTCTAATGTGCAGGCTGTGTTCTCCAGGGACCCTCGCAAGAGGGTATGGGCTTGGCTGAGTCCGACACACAGGTCGCGGCCCTCAGAATAGGTTCCCTTATACAGGTGCTGGTGAATTCTGGATGAAGTGGAGAAGACTTTCAGCGTAGTGAACAGGCCGGGTCAGAACCAAATGGACAACAAGGTACCAGGGAGCAGACGTGTGCAGGTCATAGAGGATAGCCAAGGTCAAACCAGATTACCAAATGCAGTACCAGGGATTAGACAGAATCTGGTCAGAAACAAAGCCAGGGTCAGGAACAGATTTGCAGAGGCTGATTGCAGGAATCCTCTAATCAGTGCAGCTGGTGATTTCACTGAGCTGGAAAATAGACTGCAACTGATGTTTGCTGAGTAAGTTCACTGGAACAGCTTGTGATTCCTAAACTGGAATATAGCAGCACACAAATCAGGACACTGTAGATATTGAGCCAGAGGGCAGTGATGGTATTCTGCAGAAAGGAGCCACAGGATGGAACTTAACACTGGGAAGCAACTCTTTGCGCTGGCACCATTGGGAGTTCTCACAGGGGATATGAATCTGCTGCCAGTCCCTGATAGGCTGCTGAGGTCAGCTGAGGCATCAGCACTCCCACTGGAAGAATGCTAGCAGCTGACATAGTGCATGATGGTGATGTCAGTGCATGGTTCTTAAACAAGATCAGGCAGAAATCCTGACCTGCAGCAAATGATAATGTAAGTCATACAATTTGAGCAGAGTGTGACAGTCCATAACCTGATCTTACCAGGTCACCTCGCTCTGAGCATTGCTCCGCCCCCCTCTGTCCCGCACCCATCACTACATTTCATCCCAGGGTTCTCAGTGGGGTTAAGATCTGGACTCTGAACTGGCCAGTCCATCCGGATAACCACATTTTCTGTATACCAGTCCAGCATTGCCTTGGAAACATGACAGGTAGTATTGTCATCCTGATTAAAACATTTGTTGTTTCTGTAGAACTGCAAGTGCATAGACCTCCCTATGAGTTGTTCTTGTCAAAACTGCCTCATTAGTAGCCATTTGGAACTCGTATGCAATGGTATGAATGGTATGCATTACGCTTGTGCGGGGGTCTTTTTATGTTTGTATATTTTTTTAAATTTTTTTATAAAAGTCCCAATAGTCCGGCCCTGAATGTACAGGGATTACAGCAGTTCGCAAACTGTTAACCTGTTCTTGAAAAAACACCACACCATAAGATAACATGAACCCAGGAACTTAGTTTATTTCAAGAACACCTGTTCAGACAAAAATAGAATCTCTCCTGGAAACATTCTGTACTACTTCTCTGACTGACTTCCCAGATGGTGTCTTAGTAATAAAAAATAAAATATTCAGAACTAACAAACACTTCAACACAAATATAAATGCAGTGCACCTATTAATCGAAAGAGTCCATATTTATGTTTTGATCTTCCATTTGACAATATTTTAAGTAAGTGACGCTACTTATATACAGTATTTTGCCATAACAAAAGCTAATTGAGACTACAAAAAATGCAGATAATGAACAGTCACAATTTTAATTAACCTATTGTCAAAATTCACCACTGATAATGTAGCTAGCTGCTGTCCTTTTTCTTTGTTTTCTATAGATATAGGGGTTAATCCAATTAGGTGCAAATTGTGAGGTGCGAGTTGTTATTTTCTCTTCAAATTCGCATAGCGAATTCATTTTGCAATTCAATTAGGAATTCGCACTGAATCAGTCAGACTGACTTCATATATTTCTGTTCACACCTCCCTGGGGGTAAGAGATGGAAAGGAAAATCTTTATTTTAATGCTAAAATGTTGGGACACTGTGCTGAATCCCTTGGACACCCCCCCCCAATACGCTTAATTAGTCCAATAATTACAAGTAATTTGTCCTCAAAGTACCCCAAAATCAACTTTTTCGTTAGCTTAGGCTCCCCAAATTTAATTAAACTATTTTTAATTGAAAAATAATTGTTTTTTATAATTTTTTTTTACATTTTTCAAGGTGCCCTCAATGTACCCCAAAATCACCTTTTTTGCACTTTTCATTTAATTCGTTTGGGTTTAAACAAAAAAAGTTAGTTTTTTTTATCATTTTCATGTCTTTTTAGAAAAAACACAAATCAGCCATTTGACACTATTTAAAAACCTACAGTACCTTCCTAAGGGTTGGGTATGAAACGCCGACAGACGGGTAGCCATCTGACTAAATACCAATGCTGCAAACCCGAATGCTGAAGATCCCTACTGGGGCTGGTAAGTACCCTAACCCTCCCTTCTGCCCCCCCCTATCCCTAACCCTCCCTTAGTGGTGCCTAATTCTAACCTCCCCGCGGTGGTGCCTAACCCTAACCTCCCCTCGGGGTGCCTAAACCTAACCCACCCTTTCCGCACAATAAGCCTAACCATCCCAGGGTGATGCCTAACCCTAACCTCCCCCCAGGAGTGCCTAAACCTAACCCCCGCCTCCCTGCACCCTAAACCCAACCCTCCCGGGGTTGTGCCTAACCCTAAGTCACCCCGGGGTACCTAAACACAACCTACCCCCCCAATTGCTAAGCGCTAACATTGCCCGACTTACCTTAATTTGGGAAGCCGTCTGTCTAGATTCTGGCATCGTGATATAGACAGGCATCGGGATTTCAATGCCTGTCTTTAGTCCCGCGTCGGTATTTAGACACCGAGATTTAGTCAGACGGCTTACCGGCTGTCGGCAATGCGAATTCAGTCGGTAATATCACACTACAATCTGCATTACAAATGCGGATTGTAGTAAATAGAGCCCTCAATCTCTTGCTATACAGTGTATACTGTACAACAATAAATAAAATTGAATGGTCAATCGGTTTGTTACATAAAGGTGATTTTTTTAAAATATAACAAAAAGGTGCTTCCATGTACATTATAGTCTGTATAAACTAAACTAAACTAGAGATGAGTGGGTTTGGTTCTCAGTCCAGGGGCTGTGTTGCCCATCAAGGGGTTTGCTGTGCTGGACTGTGTTGTCCAATCCAGGCATGATGTGCTGTGCTTTGTCCAATGGGCTGTGTTATTTATCATTGCTTTGCTAATTCAGGAGTGTGCTGTGCTGTCCATCAAGGGGTTTACTGCTCTGGGTTGTGCTGTCCATCAAGTGTGCTGTCCATCCAGTGTGTTGTCCGTCCATGGGCTGTAAAAAATAAGTAAAAAAGTGCAAAATTTTTTTTTGTGCAGTACCCTACACTGTGATGCTGTATGCCGTACCCAGTGTATCCAAAACATAGCTCATGTGTCTGCCTGATGAGCATATGGTCTCAGAGAATGTGTTGCATATTATTAATACAGTAAAGATATAGGGCCTCATTCAGAGCCTCTCGCTAGCGGCAGTACGCTCGTTCCGAGCGATGTTTGCACATCTGCGCATGCGTACGGATCGTTATACGCATGCGCGAACAAGTCAGTGCGGCCGAAATTCATGTGCTCGCAATATAGCGAATGCCTGCTATTTTGAGTGACAGAATGAGGCGTATGTGGGTGGTAACAGGGGAAGGTGCTTGAAAACGGGGAGTGGAAATCCGAACGCAGGCGTGCTTAAAGGTCAAAACGGGCGTTTTATGGGTGTGCATAATTAATACAGCAGCGTCATTGACCACGTCACTGGGTTATTTTCTAGCCAGAACTGCTCGCAAGATTGTGGTAGCAAAAACCAACCACAAGAATAGCGAGCAGTTCATACGCTGGTCGATGTACTCGATTAATCTAATAAATAGCGGACATGACGTATGGTGCGAGCGGCCAGGTGGCGTTTTTAACAAATAAACGAGTGTATGTTTTGCTCGCTCGTTCAGACTTAGAGGTGTGAACAGACTGCAATTTGCGAACGGATCATTTGAATAGCCACCCCTTGTTTTTGAACGAACGACCGCAAATAGCGAACGGCTCTGAATCAGGCCCATAATTGGCTATATGTGTATGATCTGCCAGTATTTTGCAGATTGCTCATCAGGCAGACACATGAGCTATATAGACTTTTTCATATGGTTAAAGGAAGTATACTATAAACATAACATATATACTAACCGCTGTATATATTTATGATCCACCAGTGTTATGCAGATTAATCATCTGTGCCAACTTTAAATGCACTATTACACCATTTTATTTTATCAATGCAATTTATCTTATGTGTATATATTTCCTTGTTTGCATTATCTACACTATTTATGGTCACAGGGAATACTCCATATATTATGAATGCAGCAACTATGTTAATGTATGTTTATACAAAATCTGCTAACAATGTGTGATCCGTTTAATAGGCAGACATAACAGTTATACAGATCAAGTCTGCTAAAACTGTGTGAATTTCAAATGATATCCCCTCTCTCTTTTTTTACTGTTTCGTTCACTTTATTAACTGAGGGCAATCTCATCTGAGCAGTTCTCTCATTGAGTGTCCAATGCATTGAGTATGACACGCAACAGCAGGAATGAAATGTGAGCAACGTCGCTGTTAAACTGCTGTTTCTAAGGGCAACCTGCTCTCACTCCTCATAGATGGCATTTAGCAGAGGTGAGGAGCAGCAAAATGAAGAGTAGCAGATCTATGCTCTGACTTTTCTTATCATTATTTTACACCCACTACTGAATGATGAAATGATGGGTACAAACTGCTGTTAGCTAATGTTTTTATTAGAAATTCTATTGTATTATACATGCAACTCAATACTTCGCCAATTTAGGAGGATAATTTTTTTTTCTCCATTGATTTGAGTATTCTGCTAAACAATATCTTTAATATAATATTTTTTGTTGTGTATTGTATATGTATATTTATGTATTGTATGATATGTGTGTTAATTGAGTGAGATGTGGATAATCAACTATGTGTGACCCAATGTTTTAGAAATTTATATTAAAGGTTATATTTTAGGGGTATACATATATTCTTCCTGCCCCCTTCTTTCTTTGTCCTAAGAGTGCTCACCAAACAGAGGGCCTGATTCAGAGCCGGACGCTATTTGCGCTCGCTTGTTCAGAAAAAGGGGCCGGCTATTTAAATTGAGCGCTCGCTCTTTGCGGTCTGTTGACGCCTCTATGTCTGAGCAAGTGAACGAAACATGCGCTCACTATTTTGTAAAGACGCCCCCTGGCCGCTCGCATCATACGTCATCTCCGCTATTTATTAGATTAATCGAGTACATCGAAAGGCGTCTGAACTGCTCGCAGTGCTTGTGGTTGGATTTTCCTACCGCAATCATGCGAACAGTTCAGGCTAAGAAACAACCAAGTGATGTGGTCGATGACGCTGCTTTGTTAATTATGCACACCCTTAAAACGCCCATTTTGACCGTTTGGCACGTCTGCGTTCGGATCTCCACTCCCCGTTTTTAAGCACCTTCCCGTTACCACCCTTAAATGCCTCATCATGTCACTCAAATTAGAAGGCACTCACTATTTTGTGAACACACGTTCCGACCGCACTGACTGGTTGGCGCATGCGCATTACGACCCATACGCATGCGCAGATGTGCGAACATCGCTCGGAGCAAACGAGCGGCCGCTTACGAGCGGCTTTGAATCAGGCCCAAAGTTTCTTCTTCTTTCTCTTTTTCCTTTACCTTACATTGTATATAACTCTTGTGAGCACCGCCACTCCTCTTATACTTAGTTTATTCCATCATACACAATACTAGATAGTGAGAATAGTGGTTTGTCAATATATAATATACATATTTTTCTGTCTGTGCGACGAATTTCCATCTCCCCAATCCCTGTTTTTGCATTAATTAGGGGAATTACCTGGCTCAAACTGGCAGTATCTGAACTTACTTCACAGATGACTACTTCGAAGTGGTTCAGCACTTTGCACAACATGGAAAGTATTTTCCACTGAGCTTGAGTAAGGTACATTCCCCGTCCTCTTCCTATGTCATAGTTTGCTGTGTAGCTTTGGGTTGCATTTTGCTGTTCCTCCATCCGCTGAAGCATATAAAGGCTGGAGTTCCACTTTGTAACTACCTCTTGCTGCAGCTGGTGGCAGGGCAAATTCAACATTTCTTGCAGGTGCCACAACCTTCTACATGCACCTGCTGAATGAAGAAAATGTCCAGTATTTTTGGGGGCCACAAAGAATATCTCCTGCACGTCCCTATCATATTAAAAATAAAATTTGCACCACCAAGTTGATTGTGTGAGCAAAACATGCGATGTGTTGGAATTCACCCAGCTGTAATGCTCTCATAATATTGATGGTTTTGTCAGAAATCACAAATCCTGAGGAGAGTCCATGTGAGTGTCGAAGCTGGATTAGTGGCTGAGACGGAATCAGCATAAAAATTAGTGTGTGCGATGCCATCTTGCAAATGGCAGCTAGACTCCATCTTAAAAATAAGAATCTGCAAGATGCCATTTTGTGACCAGTGCCATTTTAAGTTACAACTCACGAGCTAAGTACAGATGACAATGTTTTTGATAATCTTTTTAGAAGCCATGACAGGCCCATTCTGGGGACAACCTTGCATAGAGGAATACCAAAACAACTAGAAAAGCAGCCTCCTGAGAAAAGTAAATAGACTAGACAATACACCAAGAACTGTGAGTGTTTTTGCATGTAAAGGGAGAGACCTCACATGTCGACAGGTGTAGCTGTGGCAATTGTAATATGGCCCAGACAGTTGAATTTGACTGAATGAACAATGGTAAGAAATCTGCTCTTTTTCAGACAGGCTGGCACCAACACAGCTGGGGGTCTCCAACTTGTTTGAGAAGTGAAGCTCACTGCCCATTATGGACGCTGATCCTTTGGAGTCGTGAGTCTCATTTATTTCAAGTCCTGTGAGTGCCGCTGTTCTTCTTTGTATATATATATATATATATGTATATACAGTCAGGTCCATAAATATTGGGACATTGACAGAATTTTCTGATTTTGGCCTCTATTCACCACCACAATGGTTTTGAAATGAAACAAACAAGATGTGCTTTAACTGCAGACTTTCAGATTTAATTTGAGGGTAATTACATCCAAATCAGGTGAATGGTGTAGGAATTACAACAGTTTCAATATGTGCCTCCCACTTTTTAAGGGGCCAAAAGTAATGGGACTATCAACTCAAAAGCTATTTCATGGACAGGTGTGGGCTATTCCCTCATTATTTCATTATCAATTAAGCAGGTAAAAGGTCTGGAGTTGATTCTAGGTGTGACATTTGCATTTGGAATCAGTTGCTGTCAACTCTCAATATGAGATCCAAAGAGCTGTCACTATCAGTGAAGCAAGCCATCATTAGGCTGAAAAATCAAAACAAACCCATCAGAGAGATAGCAAAAACATTAGGTGTGGCCAAATCAACTGTTTGGAACATTCTTAAAAAGAAAGAACGCACCGGAGAGCTCAGCAACACCAAAAGACCCCGAAGATCACGGAAAACAACTGTGGTGGATGACAAAAGAATTATTTCCCTGGTGAAGAAAAACCCCTTCACAACAGTTGGCCAAATAAAGAACACTCTCCAGGAGGTAGATGTATATGTGTCAAAGTCAACAATCAAGAGAAGACTTCACAAGAGTGAATATAGAGGGTTCACCACAAGATGCAAACCATTGGTGAGCCACAAAAACAGGAAGACCAGATTAGAGTTTGCCAAACAACATCTAAAAGAGCCATTACAGTTCTAGAACAACATCCTATTGACAGATGAGACAAAGATCAACTTGTACCAGAGTGATGGGAAGAGAAGAGAAGGAAAGGAACTGCTCATGATCCAAAACATACCACCTCATCAGTGAAGCATGGTGGTGGTAGTGTCATGGCGTGGGCATGTATGGCTGCCAATGGAACTGGTTCCCTTGTATTTATTGATGATGTGACTGCTGACAAAAGCAACAGAATTAATTCTGAAGTGTTTCGGGCAATATTATGTGCTCATATTCAGTCAAATGCTTCAGAACTCATTGGACGGCGCTTCACAGTGCAGATGGACAATGACCCGAAGCATACTGCAAAAGCAACCAAAGAGTTTTTTAAGGATAAAAAGTGGAATGTTATGCAATGGCCAAGTCAATCCCCTGACCTGAATCCGATTGAGCATGCATTTCACTTGATGAAGACAAAACTGAAGGGAAAATGCCCCAAGAACAAGCAGGAACAGAAGACATTTGCAGTAGAGGCCTGGCAGAGCATCACCAGGGAAGAAACCCAGTGTCTGGTGATGTCTATGCGTTCCAGACTTCAGGCTGTAATTGCCTGCAAAGAATTTGCAACAAAGTATTAAAAAGTGAAAGTTAGATTTAGGATTGTTTAGTTTGTCCCATTACTTTTGGTCCCTTAAAAAGTGGGAGGCACATATAGAAACCGTTATAATTCCTACACCATTCACCTGATTTGGATGTAATTACCCTCAAATTAAATCTGAAAATATGCAGTTAAATCACATCTTGTTTGTTTCATTTCAAAACCATTGTGGTGGTGAATAGAGGACAATATATGAAAATTCTGTCAATGTCCCAATATTTATGGACCTGACTGTATATATATATATATATATATATATATGTTACATCCATCATAAATAGAATCTCATGCATAAACACCACACATTACGCACAGTTGCACTGCTAACATGACGCACAGTAACGAATGCACAATATCCTGCATGCGAACGCTGTTTATTAGCTGCATGCGTGCACATCTGCCCCAAATCAGATAAACCTAACTAGCATCTTTTCCCATATCCCTAATACTTACACAATGCACACTTACACAAAAGGTTCCATATCTATAAAGTAAAAGATCCAAGTTTTATTAATTTATTACAAATGCTGTGAAATAAAGACTATTTTGGTATCTAAGGTTTAATACGTGATAAGTAAGCCATGTTTGATATTATACTGATCCGCACTTTATCCACTGCTTTCCGGTATCATCGGTGTGAAGATTGGAACATGCGTTCGCAACTTATGGACCGTAAAGACATAAAGAACCAAAATGTACTTTGTAAAACCAACAGTCTAGATTTGCGTGAGGTGGGAAAACGAAGGCAACCAGCTGTTGGAGGCTGGACTGTGGCCATTTGAATCAACCTGTTAAGTGCCTTGTGACAAACGCACAGTAAAGGAGAGCCAATGGAATCGCAACAAGACATCTCTTTTATTCAGCTTATTTCTGGGGGGGTATAACTATGTGTGCTCTGACCCTGGGTTTCTAGGCTATTCTGCTGATTGCTGATTGACGGAGGTCTCTTGCTGATGCCGGAATCTGGTCCCAGATTGCTTGCGTATGTATGACTGTATCTTGGGTCTGTATAATTCTTTGCGCTAAATTGTACTTAGATCACAGCGTGTAACTGACTGTACTTTACTTGAATAATACTTTGTGCTTTGGAACACATGTTCAAGGTCTAAAGTCTTTATTTTACTGTATGACTGCGTACGCAAATAGCGTAAATTTTAGAGGTTTATAGGCAGGGTTTAGAAGGTATAGGTAGGTGCGTATAGAGGTTGAAATTCAGAATCCTTAGTTGGGGTCTCATAGTGAAGTCATGTACCTAATCACACGATATATACACGAATATCTATATCTCAGCAAAGGGTGGATAGTGGCTACAAGCAGTCTTACCTGCAACCATTCAATGCCGAGAGATGGCTACCCATTATCGTGTGAACAAGAGACGCTGACTAGAATCCAGGGACAAGAGAGGAAGAAGTTTGTTTTCCTTTGTTGATAGTATTTTGCGTTTAAAAGGGTTGTCGCAGTATTGCCCACGTGGCTAAGTCGCATTTTTGCGCGCAATAGGGACACACTTTTTCGTACGCAGCTAAGGGTACATCAAACGGTTGTGTGGTAGTTGCATCATTATGTATGTGACTAGTCGCACAATAGTGTATACGCATTTTCCAGTTGTGCTGCCATGTGTTTAAACAAAGGCATTGAGTTTACATTATCAATTGTTACTAATATCTGGGTTAACGTGTATTTTTCTGCACAGGAAAAAAGTGTGTGTCAGTGAGTATTTGTTTAGGGTGTAACACGGGACCTAAAATGTTAAGGGTATCGTAGGACCCTTAAGTGCTAGGCGCAGGAGTTGGCCTAGTGACTCGGTAGCAGCTTACCGTTTACTTTAAACAAAGCAGGTGTATGGGTTGTTATTTTTGTTAGGGTTCGGCCCCCAGCGTGATTATAGCGTTCAGTGATCAATGTGTGTGATCTGTTAGGCTTATTTGAACACTATAATTGAACCGCATAATTTTGGTTAAATTGTGATAGTGAGCTGGTGGGAGAGTGGACCAAATCAACTGCAACACAAAGGGTAATTTGTTGCCCCCTAGCAGTTGAAAGGTAGTCAAAAAGGGATTGCTGAGCGGAAGCGGCCTTTACTTCCATAGGTGAGTGGAAGCGTCTAGAAGTCCTCCATAGAGTTTGCGGATACACCCTTTTTCAAAGGCGTTCACAGGTAAGTGAAAGTATCTTAATTGACTTTCACAAGTTTAAATTTTTATTGAAAAACATAGGAGTTGTCCCAAGATGGGAGCAATGCAAACAATAGAAATGTTAGACAATGATGTGCTGCTAATGGAAGCGCCACTTGGATTGGCCCGTCGTATTATGCATACTAAGTACGGTACTTATGCGATAAGGTATTGTGATGTATGGTTTAAAATAACGATGAAGAGTGTTAGACCGTTTCCCAGGATTGGTAGTTTTGATAAAGATGTATTGGATAATGTCTGGGATCACATCAGTCTGATGCGTTCTCGGGAGAAAAAAGTAAAATATTATGAATGTTTAAAATTGTGGCAGCATGAAGGGGATGCGTGGCTTAAAAATGTGCAAGTGACACAAACTAATGTTGCGAGCGCATTGCCAGCAAATACACCCACAGCGCTGGAATGCAATGTGTGCAAGCCGCACAATGGCGCGCATGTGCGGCAAGGTAGCGTTGCGGAAGGTATTGCCAGTAGTTCACGCGCACCACCGCCACCTTATGTGGATGGAGGTGCAGATACAGTCATGAAAAAACTCATAAAAATTTAACAAGCAACTTGTACTCTCTCTTAAGTAACCATAAAGAAAATGTTTATGATGTTGATGATGAGCCTATTGTTATATCTGCCGTTTCCCATGCTGTGCACATGTTAGTTGCGACACCACGACAAGCTCAAGTGGTGCCACCATCTCCATCTGTAACAGCACAGGAAGTGTTAAACTCCTCTGCTCCCGTGGAGGAAGTTGTTAATACGTTGCAGCAACAGATTAAACCCCCAGCCAGGTAATAAGGTCAAAGGTAGCACTGCGGCCGGTCTGCATCCCATTCGGGCAATCACTGTTCCGAATGAGAATGCGGACGCAAACGGAGTTGTACCTACAAGGGATGTGGTAATGCATTGTCCTTGGACAAGAGCAGAGCTAAATTCCATCATAAATGATTTCCCCGATCCCAAAAAGGAATTAGCCAAATGTCAAAGATTTTTTGAGAAATTTGGGTAGTTCTCATGAGCCCACCAATAAAGATTGGTGGGTGGTGTTAAGGGCCTGTCTACCACGCAATATCAATGTGACAAAAAATTTTACGGATTGTGTATTGGATGGTGACGTTCCTTTAACAGACCAAGTAAACCAAGGTAATATTTCCCGCATTATAACTCAATTGGGTATATATTTTCCAGTAGTAGTTAACTGGAACAAAATTTTCACCATAAAGCAAAAGGAGAGTGAATCTGCAGAAGATTATTGCGACCGGGCTCTGCAGGCTATCACCCAGTACACTGGGTTAGAGGATATTAAAGATAGCATTCACCACAGGGGAATGATTGTCACCATACTCATGGATGGCCTTAAAGAGAACCTAAAAACCCGGGTTCAGACCTCACAGCCTGGCTGGAGGGGAGTCACAATAGATACCCTCATAGAATCTGCCATACAACATGATAAAAACATCTCAAAGAAGAGAGAGACACAGAGTGAGACACTAATGGCTGTCAGTATTCAAGCTCTGGAAGGAATGACTGTAACATCACAGCCAGCAGACACACCTGCACCCACACCCACACCTGCACCTGAACAGTTATACGCCCTCACTAATCCTACACCACAGCAAACACAGCCTTATCCCACTTATCCTACACAACCACAAGTCCCATACTACCCACAAGCTCCATACCTCCCACAATATCCTTTTCCTCAATATCCTTACCCATACTCACCACCTTTGTCTCCTGCTCAACCCACACAACAATCCTTCCCACAAAGTGTTTTAATTGCAACCAGCCAGGACATAAGTAAGAGCTGCATGGCAAAGAGGGTAGGACCCCTAAACCAGGGAGTACCTGGATATCCCCATAAGGGATATGCACAGAGACCAGCAAATGTCCAACAGGCACCAGCTCCAATTGTAGCCGTTAATGCTTTATGGGAGAGTGGGAGCCAACGCTAGGAGTCGGGTCATACTTGTGATCTGCAGATAAACAGGTTGATGGGAAGTACTAGGAAAAAAACTGGTAATAGTAATTGATGTAACTGATACCCAATCTCTGTTCTGCTTTCTTCCCTGTGCCCTAACACCCTGACTGTCAGTATTTAGGTCATGTTTAAATTATATTAAACTGTTGTGCTTTATCTCTCACACACAGGACACAAGGTCGCTAAGGACAAACGGCAGCCATGCCAGGCTAAGGTCAAATATTCGGAATACTGTCCAACCCAGAAGCCCAGGCAATATTTAGAGCAGTAGATATTGATAACAGAATTTAAATTGCAGGAATTTGTGTACAAATACAGTATCCCTAGAATAACTGAATATAGGAGGGATACTAATTTCACAAGTAATGCCTGTGTAAGGTGATGGGTATTAATATCAAGATCATCCCAGACCATATGTCTACCTGTCCCCCTTTGAGATACTGTTTAACAGGCAGCCTCATGTGAAAATATGATAATGAGGTTACTGTGCAGTGTCTCATGAAGATGAGTAAGAACAACTGAAATTGAAAATTTTATTTTTCCAACATGTCTGATGCAAACTGTCATGATTTCAAACCTGGGGAATTTGTTATGATCCAAATTTTTTTTTTTAGCTCAGGTTGTTTGACTGATCATTGGGAAGGTCCGAATCAGGTGTTGCTGAAGGTGGCCGAGAGAGATACCTGGGTCCATTCCACTCACTGTAGAAAGGTCAACCAACCGGTGGAAATATGGGGTGGAGTCGAGGCAGATAACATGAACCTGTCAATTGCGAGCCTGTTCCGGGAGGGTTAAAAGGTGCGGTGAGATACCTGAGCTAAAGAAATGTGTAGATCAGTGCTTCCAGCAAAGGAGTGGTCTGCTGTGGTCATCCTAGTTCTTTCTTCCAGAGTTTCTGTCGTGATGATCTGTTTGGGGATACCCAGTTTCTGTGATGGGGGACCGATATAGGAGATGGGAGCTGATGGCAGTGCTGATGGAGTGGAGTCAGGAGGGGGAGTGCTATGCCAAATCAGGGGAGTGTCTGATCAATCTTAGTACCATAATTGTTATGTTATTTTGGAAGATTACTTCCAGAAATTATGACCCTTACACATGGTGAAATGCTTAGTATTCATAAAAATACACCATCACCATATCTTCACACACAGTATGAACACAGAGACCAAAGAAATATGATACCTGGTGATGTACATAAAGCCACTCAGTTAATTAGTGAGACAACTGGCTTTCAGTTTTAGTCACATTGGATCCCACCAGGATCACTCGGGGTACGCTAAATTTTAGATAAATCCAAGATCTTGCTAAATTGACAGATAATATCACTGAGATGTATGATTACACCTTCAGGTATACAGGTAGGGAATTGCAAGCATACAAGAAAGAACTGGTGCAACACAGACTATTGCTAAATTATTTAACAGCTGTCACTGGAGGGTATTGCGTAACTTTGGCCACCCAGTTTGGAGTAAAGTGCTGCACATATATTACTAATAACACCAGTGACCCCAAGGAGGTGATAGACTGGAAGATGGATGAAATTCTGCAGCTAAAATGGGAATTTCGGAAGAACCATAACACTTCAGTGGCTGAAGTAGAGGAAAAGGTAGAGGAATGTGTGTCATGGTTGTACCCCGTGAAGTGGTTCTCAGGTCTAGGGGAGTGGGTCCAGGAAATGATCGCAAGCATAGGTAAACTCCTGGTCCTTATATTGGTTGTCATCATAGTAATTGGTATATGTGTCAAGTGTGTTCCTAATGTGTTGAAGTGTGGAAAATGTAAAAATAAGGTAAATCGGAAGAGCGAAATTATGATGGTGGTTAGAAGTACCCATATGAATACTGAGGTAAATGTAGAACTGCATTACAACCCTGAACTAGAAACACCATCATATAATGTATTATATTTAGATGTGCATAAAAAGTATTATCAAAATGTTATTTTAAAAACACCTCAAATAATGTAAGTCCCTAATTCCCCATCAAAACTTCCTTTATAGGACTGGTGCATTCCCAAATCTTTCACATAATCTCCCAAGGTCCGCGGTGTGTGTATAATGGTAGTTTTATGTCCCCTCCTAGAGACACATTATTGATGGATTAAGAACCACCTTGTGCCATCCCCTAATAACATTAAGTAATATATGTATGTATGCCTAAAATTAATTTTAACATCAGTATGTGATAGTATGTTGTTCGGTATCAAAGGGTGGACTGTCGAAGCTGGATTAGTGGCTGAGATGGAATCAGCATAAAAATTAGCGCACGCCATGCCATCTTGCGAATAGCAGCTAGACTCCATTGTAAAAATAAGAATCTACAAGATGCCATTTTGCGACCAGCGCCATTTTAAGTTACAACTCACGAGCTAAGTACAGATGGCACTGTTTTTGATCATTTTTTAGAAGCCATGACAGGCCCATTCTGGGGACAACTTTGCATAGAGAAATACCAAAACAACTAGAAAGACAGCCTCCTGAGAAAAGTAAATAGAATAGACAATACACCAGGAACTGTGAGTGTTTTTGCATGTAAAGGGAGAGACCTCACATGTCGACAGGTGTAGCTGTGGCAATTGTAATATGGCCCAGACACTTGAATTTGACTGAATGAACAATGGTAAGAAATCTGCTCTTTTTCAGACAGGCTGGCACCAACACAGCTGGGGGTCTCCACCATATTTGAGAAGTGAAGCTCACTGCCCATAACACATTTGCATTGCAGTTTGAAACTGTTAGTAATGAATGAGATATGTGTATATGTATATATATATATAATATATATATATGTGTTAAATCCATCATAAGTAGAATCTCATGCATAAAGACCACACATTACGCACATTTGCGCTGCTAACTGACGCACAGTAGCGAATGCACAATATCCTGCATGCGAACGCTGTTTATTAGCTGCATGCGTGCACATCTGCCCAAATCAGATAAACCTAACTAGCATCTTTTCCCATATCCCTAATACTTACATAATGCACACTTACAGGTTCCATAGCTATAAAGTAAAAGATCCAAGTTTTATTCATTTATTACAAATGCTGTGAAATAAAGACTATTTTGGTATCTAAGGTTTAATACGTGATAAGTAGGCCGTGTTTGATATTATACTGATCCGCACTTTATCTACAGCTTTCCGGTATCATCGGTGTGAAGATCGGAACATGCGTTCGCAACTTATGGACCGTAAAGACATAAAGAACCAAAATATACTTTATAAAACCAACAGTCTAGATTTGCGTGAGGTGGGAAAACGAAGGCAACCAGCTGTTGGAGGCTGGACTGTGGCCATTTGAATCAACCTGTTAAGTGCCTTGTGACAAACGCACCATGGAGAGCCAATGGAATCGCAACAAGACCTCTCTTTTATTCAGCTTATTTCTGGGGGGGTATAAATATGTGTGCTCTGACCCTGGGTTTCTAGGCTATTCTGCTGATTGCTGATTGATGGACATCTCTTGCTGATGCCGGAATCTGGTCCCAGAGCGCTTGCGTATGTATGACTGTATCTTCGGTCTGTATAATTCTTTGCGCTAAATTGTACTTAGATCACAGCATGTAACTGACTGTACTTTACTTGAATAATACTTTGTGCTTTGGAACACATGTTCAAGGTCTAAAGTCTTTATTTTACTGTATGACTGCGTTTTAGAGGTTTATAGGCAGGGTTTAGAAGGTATAGGTAGGTGCGTATAGAGGTTGAAATCCAGTATCCTTATGAGGTAAGCCATTTTGCAGTGACTTCCCTGAGTTTTTCTAAAAGGTTGTCAGCGGTATGCCTCTTAGTGAAACCGGTGATACACAGATTAACATGCCTCTGAATTAGCTGCTGTTTCTTAGATGCTGCTGCTGTTGGTGCCACTGAAGGCAATTCTCCCACCCAGTGGGCTGTTACAGTCATGTAATCTTGCATTTGCTCTGTTCTGCTTGTCCACATATCTGTGGTTAAGTGGACAGTGGGAACAATGGCATTTTTGAGGACACTAAGTTTTTTTAATGTCCTTGTACAGGCTGGGAATTGTTTTTGTAATGAAGTGGAATCTAGATGGGATTTGGTAGCGGGGACACATGACCTCAATTAACTGTCTTAAACCCACTGCACTATTGGCAGATATTGGACACACATCTAATACCAGCATAGATGTTATGGTCTCAGTGATCTACACTGCAACTGGGTGACTGCTGTCATATTTGCTCCCCCTTGAAAATGATTGTTTAACAGTAAATTGTTTATTAAACTACTACTAGGATGAATATCCTCTACCAGGAGCAGCAGCAGCAGGCATAGCACTCAAGGATTATTCTGGGGCAAGGACTGATGTGAATGATTTACTATTGTTTGTAAATGCCTCATCCCTCACAAATTTGCTTTGGAATAAAAAAATTAAATAAAATGTACTACTAATCAACTCTTCCTTTCCATGCCTTTACTACATACATACTCCAACTCCCTCAGGCCTCTTGAATAATAAAAACATTTGTTTCCTGATGTGCCATGTTGGAAGTTGAACTGCCACAGCCACTAAAATCTTCTACATACAGTTTCTGAATGCCAAATATGTCCAGAAATTACATACAGTGTGTAAATCAGGCTGAGGTAAACTGAGGCATGCCACCTGTTGTTGACAAATAACTTCCAGTAGGCCCGGCAAATATCACGGATGCTGGGAGTTCTAGTTCAGCTGGAGAGCTACAGGCTGCTTTCCTCTGATGTAAACAGCAAGTCTTGGTCCCATTATCCCTAACAACCTCCCTGAGCACCAAGTAAACATCTATTTACAGTGTGTTCTAGCAGTACCTCCACAAGTAAGGCCACCACATTTCTATTAAATGTATAAAAAACCTGATCCAGATCATAGATGTCTTTTATGAACTGAAGAACTTGCTCCTACATTGATCTTCCCTCATGAATTTTTTTAAGAATCAAAACATTAAAATAAATAAATTAAAAACTAATCAATCCTTCTGTCCTTTCCTGACTTCAGTCTGTAAACATAGTTCAACTCCCTCGGGCCTCTGACCTAGTTCATGATTAATTAATTAAGTTGGATGAAACCTTTTGTCCTAAACTGGATGAAATCAATATTGTGAGCTGTGAGGTGGTCAAAATTGACTGGAAATGACTGGAAATAAATGTTATTGAGGTTAATGATGCTAAAGGAACAAAAACAGGCCCAAAATATGTGATTTTAGCTGTTTTTATGATTCTTTAGAAAAAATACAGGTCCAAAACCAACACCAAAACACGCAAGGGTGGTTTTGCCAAAACCAAATCCAGATCCAAACACAAAGGAGATACAGACCCAAAACCAAATAAAAAAAACCCCAGTACATATGATAATCGATCTGGGGGTGTAATTAAAAAAAATCAACATTTACAATGTCAACATTCATAATGTCGACATCACAAAGTCATCAGTTATGATGTTGATATATTTCAAATGTAGACATTGAACATGTTGAAATGGGCAGAATTTTCACATGTTCACAATGTCTACGGATGCAGTTGAAATACTGGAGTGCGGGATTCCCGCACTTAGAATGCCTGCGCTGGAATCCCAACACCAGTCAGAATCCCGGTGCCGGCATCCTGACTTTAAGTAGTGGGGTTAGCGGGAGGGTTAGAGGTTAGGTCTAGGCACTAGGGGTGAGGGTTAGGTGTAGGCATTAGGGGAAAATTAGTATTAGGGTGCAGGGAGGGAGGGTTAGAGTTAGGGGTAAGGGTATGGTTAGAATATTTACCCGACAGGTGGCAGCATTTTAACCCTGTCAGGATGCTAATGTCATGATTCTAACTGCCGGGATCCCAAGGGCCTGCATCCCATACCCAACCCTTGTCTACATGTGAAATTCTGACATTCTGCATGTACCAGCAGTGGAGGGTTAGGGTCAGGCTACGAGAAGGGAGGATGGGGTTCGATTACAGAAGTGGAGGTCAGGGTTAGGCTATGGAGGTTATGATTTGGCACTAGAAGTGGGGTAAAGGTTAGGCATACTTGCTACTGGAATTACCACTGGATCCGCTGGAAGTCATCATTTACTGACTGCTGGACTTGGAAGGCATTGCTGGAGCCACCATACCAGGTAAGTCACTACTATACCACCTTGGACATTTTATCACCATTCTAATCATGGCAACATTTCATAAGTGTCAACATGATGAATGCTGACCTGTTCATTGTTGACATTGCAAGCATATTGACATGCTGCATGTTGACATTTTTACCATATCAACATTCTCATGTTGACATTATGAATGGCGAAATGATTAATATTAACAAAATATACCACATCCTCAGTGTGGCCCCATATTACAAATTCAACAGAAAGTGCTTATCTCAACCAAACACAAATTAATCAATGGATAGATAGTAGTTTCTTTTAAGTTTAATAAGCATGAGTGATCACAAACTTAAAGTTCGTTGGAAAAAGCACGGCATTAGTCAATATGCATATTGGCTATTGCTGTCTTTGCAAACCAGTTTTTTATTATTTTTGTAATCACTTGCAATATTTAAAACAGACAAGGGTTCATATTTTGATGCCCTTGAGGATGTCATTTTGACACCATTTGTTTGTCCAGACGAAATTCGTTGGATAACAAATTATCCTGAGGCTTCTTATAGGAACATTTATTTTGGAATTCAACAGCTGGCAGTCCTTAGTGATGTGTATAGTATATTCAGATAAGCTGAAGTTTATTTTTTGTACTGTATGTACAAAATTTGTTGTCATAATAAATTCTTGACATTTATACATGTTGCACTATGACTATCAATATCCTTTTATCAAGCTGATATTTCATTGGGGATTGGTAAAAAGAATAGATAGATAGAAAGATAGATAGATAGATAGATAGATAGATAGATAGATAGATAGATAGATAGATAGATAGATAGATAGATAGATAGATAGATAGATAGATAGATAGATAGAGACAGACAGGCAATGGGTCACACATAACTGCTAGAATTATATATGTTTGTAAATCCCATATACAAGTATTTATTTTATACAGAAGGGATTTAGCAGGGGATGTGAATGTGGAACTCTGCTGTAAGGATTAGAGAGGTGGTATAAAGCAAAGTGATTTAGAGGGCTATTATATGCCTAATTATAACTTATGCCTCATTTTCACTTGACACTTTACCAACTGTTCAGTATGTAGCACATTTCAGCACTGAGCACGTAACTTTTGTCAAATACATGCTTATGATTTATATTTAATTTTTTTAATAAAGACTGTAAAATAAGTTCTGTTCTTTGCAGATATAAAGTTGATATGCAATGCCATAGTTGCTGGGGCGCCGAGAGCCGCGCCAGGCATAGGGGAAGAAGGGGGCATGGCCTAATCGCGGGAGGCGTGGTCTCGCCACCTTAGAAAAAAAAACATTTTGCAGCCCCGCATACCGCATGGGGCACTGGGTAGGTTGCTCTGTTATCCCCTCAGCTCGGTGCATAGCCAGTGGGGGGCACGATCAGTGTGATTACTCCCCCCCACAGGCATACTGTAGGAGACTGCTGTGGCTGCTACTTAGCAGCCACGAGCAGTCTCCCAGTGCAGCCCAGCACACAGCAGCGTGTGTATGTGCACAGCAGCATGTGTTTGTTGTATGAGGGAGGTGGGTGGCGCCGGACCCAGGCCTCCACCAGGCCCCTCCAGCAATCCTGGGCCCGGGTAATTTGTACCCCCCCCCCCCTCTCGGCGTCCCTGCATAGTTGTACTGCAAACATACATAAGAAAAGTTTGAAAAACAGTATCTAACGTTACCTTTCATACTGTGGCTTCAGTCACACCAAATGACTTTCTGTGCGCACCAAGCATCTTGTTTGCTCCAACTGTGTGCCTTAAGCAACAAAACTGCATTGATAGCTTACTCAGGGCCTGATTCACAGTTGTACGCTAACCCGATGATTTCTGATTGGTGCATGTGCAGCATATGTAAGCACATGTGCCGATCAGTGTCTGTTCCCTAAGCCGCTGCATGATTGACATGCATCCAGTGTTCCAGAAAACAGGGGCATCTTCTCTGCTTACTGGGCATGCTGAGGCCAGTGTCTGTGTTTTCTGACACAGCCTCTCTGGCCCTGGCTGCCTGAATTTCATGGCTATCCTAAATAGAGATGAGTGGTAGGAAATCCAAACCCACCCAAATATCAGGGATCCGAGTATATCCGAGCCATTTTTCTGCCAGACTCAGATTCCTAATTGGGCCAAAACATACTCCTGGCATCAGATTCTCATGGGTTTTGGATTCTATATAAGGGCTCCGTGGCGGTGACTCTGCGTCAATTCTCTCTGTTCTCAGGCACACTGCTGTGTGCTGTGCTCTACTGGTACAAGTGGCTGTGCTGTGTCCAGACTCCATACAAGTGGCAGTGCTGTGTCCAGACTCCAGACAAGTGGCTGTGCTGTGTCCATACAAGTGGCTGTGCTGGGTCCAGACTCCATACAAGTGGCTGGGCTGTGTCCATACAAGTGACTGTGCTGTGTCCTGACTCCAGACAAGTGGTTGTGCTGTGCCCTGACTCCAGACAAGTGGCTGTGCTGTGTCCATACAAGTGGCTGTGCTGTGTCCAGACTCCATACATGTGGCTGTGCTGTGTCCATACAAGTTACTTGAATCAGACTGGGACCAGAGGTAACAGATGCAGAACCAGACTGGATCTGGAGACTTGAACCAGAATGGGACCAGAGAGGATAGAAGCTAGCCTATGTGGAACCATAGGCTTGAACCAGAATGGGACTGGAGAAAACAGCAGCCAGCCAGAGTGGAATCATAGACTTGAACCGGAATGGACCGGAAAAGAAAGCCGTCATCTAGAGTGGAATTGCAGGCATGAACAAGAATGGACCTGAGAGAGTAGCAGCCAGCCGGAGTGGAACCACAGGCTTATCCTGGACTGGGACTGGAGAGTGCAGCAGCCAGCTTGAGTGGAACTGCAGACTTGAACCGAAGTGGGACTGGAGAGAGCAGCTGCCAGCTGGAATGGAACCGTAGGATTGAACCAAAGTGGGACCGTAGAGAGCAGCAGTCAGCTGGAGTGGAACTGCAGACTTGAACCAGAGTGGGACTGGAGAGAGAAGCAGTCAGCCGGAGTGGAACCACAGGCTTGAAACAGAATAGAACCGGAGGTAACAGTAGCTGAGCTGGACTGGGACTGATACTTGAACATAGGCTGGTTAGGTACAGACTGGAAGCAGGATACAGCACAATGCTGCAGAGTGGATGGAGCAGACTCAGAGGCAGCAGCTTGCAGGAAACTAGTAGTGCAGGTTCAGGCAGTGGATCAAAGTTAGTACTCAATAGTGAGTGAGATCATTGGAAAATGAAGAACCACATTGTTGCAACAAGGAGCTACTGTCAGGTACAGGCTTAAATAGGGAGCTCTTGTCAGGGATAGGATGAGGCATCAATGTGAGTGCTGGAGACAGGTAGAGACTGGATACTGGTGCTCACCTGAAGGTCATGGGCACAGCCAATGTGGCTGTGCCCATGATCTTCAGGAATGAAGTGACCGCTCTTTGGAACATAGTGTCCCACTTGCTAAAGCACTACTGGATGGTGTAAGACTGGTTTTGTGACAGGTGTTAATTTCAGTTGTGGTTTCTTGCCAACTAGAGCATTATAGGGGTGGGTTTATTTAATGGAAAAGTGAACTTAGTTTAGTGTGAGGCAGCGGCCAGCCTCTTTTAATTTTGGTCTCACTCCCTCCCTCCCACCCTGTTTTTTTTTCCTGCTCAACCAATTTAGCAGGAAAAAAGCAGTAGCCCAGCAGCTAGGCAGCCCAGGAGCCCAGTAGCTAGCTATCTGCAATACCATCTGGGTGCACTTCCCTTCAGTAAATTATTTAGACTGATTTTACTCGACAGGTGTCAGTGGCAGCAGCTTTCTGGTAGGGCCAATTTGTTGTTGTATTGTAGGAGGGTATATACCTAGTACTTGCCTCTGAAAAGGGCAATTTGCCCTGCAAGTTTGTTATTATCATCTTGTTGGCATAAAACAGGTTGTCACTGTTCAGCTGTTGTTAATTTCTTTGCCACCATAAGTTTTATATGTTTGGAATTTTAAATTAAAGGTTTGACCTATTTTTAATTCCATATGGTTGTCTTTGTCATTATTTAAAAAAATATATTGTTAATAATGTTAGGTAACCTGCATACTGGTTTCCATCTGAAATGTGCCAGTTAGGGTGTTTATTCTGATAAACTTTTGCAAAACCTGCTTTAGCACCTTAACAAAACTGCTTATATCTGTATTTCTTAATTGTTAAATACTTGGAGGCTGCTACCATTGCTGTCATGTACAATTAATAATGTTTTAGAATAGATTTAAAGCATAGATTATTGTGGTAGGGATACCAAATATGGTTGCTGGAAGCCATATTGTTGTGTGATTTTATAAATGTATTAAGGTAATAGATATCTGGGTATATCTGTGTAAGATATTAGGTAGTGTTTTTAGCTATATACATCTGTGTTCAGCAGTTTCATTTATGTGCACTATAAGTGGCTGTGTCAGGAAAGGTTAGCAATGCCAAAAGTTCACTGTTTAATCCCAAGAGCAAATAGTTTCCCATTGTAGCCAGACATTACTAAACCTCTGTCAATAGTGTCTTACCTTCAGTTTATCTGAGTACACGTCATAAATAGTCATCTGTCTACAACATGTCCAACTTTCATAATTGAAGCAGCAGTGCCCTCTACTGTCTATTCTTTCCTCTGTCTTTTACTTAATATTTCTAAATGACCTTTGTACTTGTTAAATGCTTATGCATACGTTGCCTTCCTATATAAGATGTAACCTGTCAGTATACAGGGAGCCTTCTGTCTATGCTTGATGTATGAGATCCCAGCTCCAAGGTTTTGGAGGAAGAGGCTCCTGGGAAGAATGAAACCATCTATGTTTTAAGTAGCTCTAAAAGCAAGTTAAGTATTCTTTCCTTTACTTTGTAATAAATGTCTTTTTTAACATATATTACTTGCGTGGCTTGATTAACTCTTTGTATCTAAGAATCGTATTCTCGTTCCACCGAGAACAATTATCTTCAATATTTCTAGATTGTGACCTTCTTTGTTTTTATTTTTTTTTACCAATATGTTTATGTGTTTTCAATTTGCTTAGTGGTTCCCAAAATATCCAGTGTGTATATCAATAGCAAAGGAAAGGCATTTTTCCAAATCTTGTGATTGTCCTCACTTCTTTGTGGTTTAAAAATATTTTTTTACATAATATATTATTGTATCCTAATGCAGATATTGGGAAATTGTGATAGATTTCAAAATATTTACTTTTGAGTTACAGACTATTGAATTTAATATAGGAAAAATTGTCAGAAAATCACCAGAAAACAAGGAGCCACAAGTCTCCATCTTCATTTTTTTAAAAATGTTATGAATACAAATTGCTGAATATAATAAGTGTCAATCACAAATCACCACCAAACAAGTTGAAAAAAATGAACTGAAAAAAATAGGTTATTAACAAGCAAACTAGCTACATCTGCAGCTATCTGTACTATCATATTGATAAAGAAGTAAATAAAAATATAACCCTTCTCCCTCTCATTTTATAATAGGCCTATGCTTTTCATCATTGGGTCCAGTCCATACTTGCTGACTCTGATTAAACACCCTCTGGTAGAGTCTCTGAGGAAGCAACCTACTCCAATGGGCAAGGTGCATAGCACCACATTTTTACCATTGTTGTTGCACCCCGCACTATTTAAAGATGCAGTTTGCTGCACTTTAAAGCTGGGGTGTTGTGTGGCTCTGCTTGTAAATGCACAGGTTCATTTATCAAAAGGTCTCCAGTTCTAATCTAGGCTTAGGTACATAAAGGTCACCTCCTATGATAGGGTTTACATTTTCATTATAATTTTGGTTGGTAAAAGTAGAACAATGCTGCTTGTAATCAAAGTTAGTTCATTTTAATATTTCAATCCAACAGTCAAACTCATATATAAGGAGACAAGACCCATATAAGATAATAACTAATAGCAAATAGCTAGCTAGGTCAGTATCTGAGATTCTACTCAAAACTGAGGCATTTATAATTAGCCTCCTATAATTGTAATCCAACTTTAACTATAGTTTAGGTTAGTAAACAGAGAGCATTGTTTATAATCATATAACTATTAAAAAAGGGATATAGACTGTTAGCAGATGGCCAAGTATTATAATACTCAAAATTCATATCAGGAAGTAGATGAAATACCCCATACCCCTTCCCCCCTTTTCCCCATATAACTCCCATTTCCAGCACTGACCTTGGACCTTGGAGAGAGGAGGTATAAGTTTGTGTTGGATTCTATTTTGTTTATACTAACTCACAATTATTTTTTGTTAGATGCACAGTTTTGATTACAGTTTCATAGGACTGTCATGGGCACAAAGTTCGCCCCCAGGTTTGCCAACCTTTATATGGGCCTCTTTCAAGATCACTATATCTAATGTGGTCCATTTGGGGCGAACTTGGTGATCAATGGCAGATTTATTGATGATTTGTTTATTATTTTGAGAGTGGGTCTTGATTTGGTTTCTTCTTTCATTTCTCAGCTTAATTCTATCACATTTGGGTTGACTTTTACTCACACTGCTCACCCTACAAACACATACAAAAAGTAGGTGGACTGTAACAATTATTTGCATTCCACAAGTTGTCATTAACACAAATGGAATAGCAACATTCATAAAAGGGCAGTATCTGTACCTTAAATGTTGTTGTTCTAACATAGGGGATTATTATGAACAGGCATATGTGATTAACAACAGCCTTTTGTGAGCAGGATTATTCAGAGGATCTTCTATGTAAGGCATTTAAACATGTTGAACTGATTGAGAGGGAAAGATTACTGAAGGGGATGATTCACTAAGGAGAAAAGATGGAGTAAATGATCACCAGTTTGAATTATCATTTATATAAAGATTTAATGTGTGTTGAAATCAAATTAGAAAGATTGTAACAAAGAATTTTTCCAATTTACAGTTGGCTAAAGTTCTAGTACCTTATTTGAAAGAGAAACCTGTGATTATTTTTAAAAAGGCCAAGAGTCTGAAGAATCATTTAGATTTAGTTTTTTTGTGGGTCAGAATGCTACTGTAGGTGCAAATAAACTAGGCCCTAGTTGGTTGGCAATTAAACCAAATGGATACCACAAATGTTGTAGATCAAAGTGTATTACTTGTGATTTTGTTGGTCACAAGAATGTTGAATTTTGTTCCTCCTCAATGGGCACTTCACATGCAATGATACATTTTATAAATTGCCAATGAACATATAATTCTTATTATTATTATTATCCTTTATTTATATGGTGCCACAAGTGTTCTGCAGCGCCTTACATAGTACATAAAACTAATAAGTGAACAAAAAAAAAAAAATTACAGTACAGTGAAGGACATTATATACATTGCTGCAATAGTGATTAAAACACTCGCAATAAGCAGCAGAGAGTTGGCAGAGACATGTTAGGTGCCCTTATGAGGATTAAGGAGTAGAAGAAAGTGTAAGGAGAAGCACATGAGGGAAGAGGGGCAGACAGACACGCGTGACACAGAAGGGGAAGACACAGAAGAGGAACATACTTCAGTACTTCCAACAAGCCACAGGAAGCCTTGAAAAAGCTGCTCCAGAGCCTATGACATTTGTTACATGTCAAACAGCATCAAATAAAAAGATAATTTACACAAGACTCAAATAAATCTTCAAACAAAATATTCATTTTACCAATTTTTTTTTTCATTTTTCTCATTTTCCTGCCTGCCACTATAAAAAAATTATCTAAAAAAATAATTAAAAAGCAAACAAAAAGTCTAAAACACAAAAGATGCCCAGCTTGTGTCTTCCAACAGTATGCAGGAATCTGAGCTAGAATAAAACTAAAGAAAAGGCTGTTGTGAGGGGCAGCTGGAGTCTCTCCAGGAAACAAGCTTCTCCCATAGAAAGAAACCTGCAAAGATAAAAACATGCAACTAATTATAGGAGGCTAATTATAAATGCCTCCATTTGGAGTTGAATCTCAGATACTGAACTAGCTAGCTATTCGCTATTAGTTATTATCTGATATGGGTCATGTCTCCTTATATATGAGTTTGATTGTTGGATTGAAATATTAAAATTAACTAACTTTGATTGCAAGCAGCATTGTTCTTCTTTTACTAACCAAAATTATAATTAAAATGTAAACACTATCATAGGAGGTGACCTTTATGTACCTCAGCCTAGATTAGAACCGAGGACCTTCTGGTGAATGAACCTGAGCTACAAAGAACAGGAATAGAATCTTGAAGATTCTGGATATATGTAAGATCATAATGCAATTTGAGATATAGTCATGTTGCACTTTTTAGTGTTAAATTTAAGGATTGTAACTTTGTACTTCTGTTTTTGTATAAAGTATTTATTTGTAGACTGTCAAAAGATTAGTGTTGGTCAACAGCAGAGTAAAGTCACTAGACACATGCATTGTGGGAGCACTTGTAGTAAGTCTGGAGTCCCCTAGAAGCAGTACTTGGAGATTCCTAGGGGAAAGTTTGGATCCATTGCAGAGCTGATTATCAAGGGAAACAAAAGTCTGGAGGGACAAACAGTATACTAGAATTAGTTGAGATACCTGTCTGCTTTGAATTTGAGGAGGACCCTCAATAGCATGGCAGGAGTAGGAAAGGCATATGGAAGGTGAAAATCAGTCAATGGGAACATCATTGTATCCATGTTACGGTCCCCCCTAAGTCCAGATCTTGGACATAAAGGTTGGGACCTGTGCATTTTATGGGGTTGCAAAAAGGTCCACTTCCAGGTGACCAAAGGTCTTCACTATGTTGAGAAATATTTCTGGCTGATTAATTTGATATGTGACACTTGTGTATCTGTGTGTGACTGAGTCTTGCAATCAACATGGGAAGTGCTATGATGCAGTGGCTGCAGCTTGTTTCCACATTAAGTTCAATTTACAAACTCATTTGCATACAGATATAGTATACAAGTGTCACATATGAAAATAATCAGCACAGTGTCCAGGTGCATCCTAGAGTTGAATGGGACCTGGCAGTTTATTCACAGCAGGCATATAGCGCTGCGTGGCATATTGAGGTTAGATGAGCAATGATACAGTACATCTGTAACTGTAAAGAAAAGAAAAACAGAGACATAGGCCTGGGAAATATGTAGTGTGGAAGCCAGGTAAAGCATGCCATTGATATATTTGATTGATTGATTGATTGATTAATGATTATATGAACACAGAAGCAGTTACAACTATAAAGAAGAGAAAAATAGAGAAATGGGCCTTGCAATCCAGAAGACTGTCAACAATGCCCCAGTAAAGTGCAGCGAAGTAAAGTACAATGAAAACAAAAGTGGAGCATGATGGAATTGTCCTTGAGTCCTTCCACCCTTATGTTGTATATAAAAAAAGGACATGCACAGTTTAACAAGTCAAGCACTTCAGCATCAAGGACTATTACTTTTGTGGCTGAAGTGCTTGGTTTGGGCGCCACAAAACAAGCTACCAATGGACTTAAGGTGGCTAAAAGTATTATTAATCATCTCTACAGTTGTAAGATGTCATTATCATCCTCACCCTCATCAGTAGTATTATTATCACACAATATTAGCTTATCCCCACTGGAATCCACCATTACAGAACTCTCTGTACTTAGTTGTAATTGGTGGCAAAGGTCTTCCTCATAGAATATGTAGTTCATTTTTATTATCATCAGTTTTTCCACATTTTGGGAATCTAACCTCCTACACTGATTGCTCACAAGATTCCCAGCTGTGCTAAACACTCTTTCCGAATACACACTGGAGGGTGGACAGCTTAAGTAAAGCAAAGCTAGTTTGTACTAGAGCTCCAAATTCCCTGTTTTTCCTCCAAGTATTGAAAGGGACTGTGCAATATGCTAATTTGTACATTGTCATTAAAATAATCCTCCACTATTCTAGTGATGCTTATTGTATGAAATTGAGACATGGTAGAGGTGTCAATGTTGATCATTTTACATTTTTTAGCAGTACATTTTCCCTTTATTATTAGAGTTAATGTTTTCTTTAACATTGTGAAATATTATTTAGATATCAGGTGCCCTATCTTAAACCTTCTTTGCCCCTGGCCACCGGCTTTTGTAGATGTTGAAGTACTATCATGACTGCAGCAGCACTAGAACTGGGTTGCTGCCCTTATTAACTGATTCATATCGACTCATAGCACTCCTAGTAATGGCACCTCAATTATTTTTTTTTTCAATACAGTGCCTAAACACACAACGGTTTTATTTAAAACATTTTATCACAGTGCCTCACAGTGCTTCTAGTAATGAAACCCTAATGACATTATTTTTTAACGCAGTGCCTGAAGACACAACAGTTTTATTTTTTAACACAGTTCCTGAGCACACAACACAGTGCATCACAGCGCTCTTAGTAAATGTTATTTTTTAACACAGTGCCTAAACACACAACAGTTTTATTTTTTATTTTTTTAACACAGTGTCTGAACACAGAACACAGTGCCTCACATCACTCCTAGTAAGAGCAACCTAATGACAATTCTCTACCTACAATATAACTAATTTATATCAGGTCCTGCCACATATTAAATTGATATTTGTCTTTGTTTATAAGTCACCAGGACATACTGACATAACGCAGATTACTGATGTTCTGCTACCAATTGGGGGCAGGGAGGGGCATGCGACAGCCTCCATTACCCGAAATGGAGGCATGTCGCTGTTGTTGGGGGGTGGAAGGAAGAGACCTGGCCTCTTCCTCTAAACTGTGGCGGCCAGCTGCATGACCCCACAGATCACCTTAGCCGGCCTATGTTATGCAGTTTATTCAATGCTGCATTGGACAATGCAGCTCAGATAAGTAATGCACAGGAGGCATGATGCCTCCTGCTACATTACAATATTTGCAAGGATTGCAATTGCATAGCTGCCTGTGTGCAACTTTACTATTGTGATCCTTTCTGAATCAGGCCCTCAGTGCGCAGTTGCACACCTTTTCCTAGATATCTACATATGCTCACTTCTGAATACCCCACAGTTACATCTACTATTAGGAAATTGATGGTTAAAATATTAAGAAAGAAAACAGTAAAAACTGGAAGTTAATTTATACAAACTTAATTTATCTTGAAATTTGTATATAATGGTGTAATACAATAAGAAGCATTAAGCACATCTGCTGTATATGAAATTCCATTTGAATGATGGCTTTCCTTTAGAAAAATTCAACTTCTGGAAACCATTTTCACTGGAGAACAATAATAAGAAGCCATAATGTGCAAGATCCACATTGATAATGCTACAAATAAATATCAAATAAGAAGTCTGGAACTCTATGACAGAATTGTAACTAGACTTTGTAGTGCCCTGGGCCAGAAAGAACATTGGCTCCGTCCCCTTTTTTGAATAGGGACTTAAGGCACACCTGAAAAATGGGTGTGGCCTCATGAGTAAGGGCACACTGTGATTTATATGCATGCGCAGATGGGCGAAAATCGCTCATAGCGAGCGAGCGCAACTTAGCGAGTGGGTCTGAATCCAATGGTTGCAATGATGATAAATTGTGCAGTATAACTCACCAGCTCTAGAAATAGGATAGTGCTGGTAAAGGTGCACCTGTAGCAAAATTTGTCCATCAGAACAGCCGTGCAGAAGCCTGGAGCCAGCAGTGTAGATCACTGGCTGAAGGTATAGAAAGAGCATGCTTGTATTGTATATGCAGCAAATATCAGTAGCAGGGAGATCCGTGTATGTACCCTGCGCTGGCAGCTGAACTCACTGGCAAGGGTTCTGAATGTGTGCTGGTAACACCTGCGTCAGGAATTGGTGTCTGTGTTCAGGACTGCCATCAGAAATTGGGGGGCAGATAGCTGTGTGTGCTAAATAAAAGAGGATGTGACTGAAGGTGCTTGGGGAGTCAGCCAGAGAGGAGATAGGAGTGCCTAGGAGATGCCGGGGATAAAAGAAGAGGAAGCTACAAGTGAGAATGATTATAAACAAAAATGTACATGCCCGAACAGCGCCCCCTGCCCTGCGGCACATGCTGCACCACCCAGGTTACAGCCCTGCTCTATGACTATCAAAGATATACAGTAATAGATTTGTGTTAGAGGTATTGGGAGAATCATATTTGATTGAAATATCTTGCATGCAGCAATCTAGAAAATATTTAAATATCCCCTGTAGAGGTCTGAGCCAGAATCAGAGCAAGGCAAACTTACAGCAGGCATATTACAGGCTCAATATGACTACACCTATAGCTGGCAAGGCAACATGGAGATTAATGTTGCAGGGGGCCTATCAGGAGACTCCTTGTGAGCCTAAACACTGAGATGATTCACATCAATATGATCACTGACTATACTGTACTACCTGCCCATTTTCTTGGAGCCATCCATGGAACTGAGCAGCTGTCAGGGGAGTATAGCAGGTTAGAACAGTCTTGTCACTGATCATTATGTAAAATTACTGATATTCAACTTTGTCTAATATATCAAAAGCATCCTTGTCTACAATGCCGATTCATCCAGGAGCATCCTGAAAATCGGGTGTCGCTCCCGGCCTCCCGGAAAGGCAGACAGGCCTTCCCTCTGGATCCCCTGAGGCAAAAAGAGAAACCCCCGCAGTGGGGGACCAGTGGCGTGATTCACACTGAATCACGTCATTTTGGCCTCGCCCCCTGCTTCAAAATGCCAGTAATCTCAACATTGTGTAGCGTGGGCGGGGCCAAAATGTCACTATTGTGTGGCCTTGCCCCCCCGCACCACCCACAAATGACGGCAAACTGTCCGGCCCTGCCCCCTTGTGCTGGCCATGCCCCCTGATATGCCGATCTGGCAGCTCCCTCCCGGAAGGGGCAGCCAGAATATCGGCAACCCTGATCTAAAGTCCTATTTTAGCCAATAGCAGCCACTTACTGTTTTGTTCCTGACAATTAATTTTATAGTCTACAAATAGCAACCATAATTTATGGTATCATGATCCTGTATATTTGAAACCTGCCTTCTTGTTTTGTTTGACCAAGCAAATGGCAGAATTGTAATAGCTCATTAATAACTACTAAAAGCTGCACAGACACCTACTTAAATATTTTACTGATGTGCCCACCTACAAACCGGAGCCCCGGGGGCTGACACATATAAATGTATTTTGTGCAACTCCTCTTTTCCTCTTACCGCGCATGTCAAAAAACAGATGGGACATGGGTATGCGTTCAGCATCCCAGCAGTCGGGATGCAGACGCTTACATTACAGGCGCCAGAATACCGACTCTGTTCTGAATCCCGGCACTGGCATCCCGGCCGCCGAGATACCAAAGGTAAGTAACAAGGTGGAGGGGAGGGTTAGGTTTAGGGGTTAGGGTTAGGCACTAAGGGGGGAGGTTTAGGTTTAGAGTGCGGGGAGGGGGAGGGCCCTGGCAAAAACAGTTGTATGTACCAGGCTCCAAGGCTCCAGCCAGACGGAGAGGTGCACAGGTAAATTTTTCTCTTTAAGCGGTTCTGTGGCTTTAATTCAAGTTTTTTTTTCATATTTGGAATCATATTGTGATATAAGCATTATTCTCGGAAAACTTACAAATAATACATAAAATACAAATAAAGATATACAGTATACCAGAAGGTTAAAATCAAACTTATAAGAGGACATTATTTCCCAGGAGGATTTGATGCCAATTGAAAATTCCTAGGGGTGATGAAGTAAAAATAGAAACTAGTGAGTTTACTGAAACTACTGGTATTCTTTACTGTTTCGGGAACAGCTTGTTTTTACTTAGATCAGCCTAATTTGTATATAATAAAGTAATTACAGTTATTCAAGTGGGAAGTATTATAGTCCCAATTCTCTTTTCCTCACATCTATTTCTAATAACCCACAATTAGATGTTCATGCTGATTCACACAACTTTTTCTTAATTAAGACAGAATTGGCAAGAATTACCAGTTTTATAAGTATAATTTAAAAGCAAATACAGTATAAGCAATTGATCTACCTGAGAAATATAGTGGCAGCCTAATAGATAAAGGAAATCTAGATAAATGATTTAAATTACTGTACATGTCTACATGTCAACCTCTGTTAATGACCTACTGTGGACTGTGGCTTCTGAAAATAAAGCAAGTAAGTCCTAAAGCTGTATACACTTTGTGTATGATACCCAGTTTAAGACTACATAATGTCACATTCATATCCCGTCTACTGAATGTTACAGAATATACTACTCTGTTACTTATGAACCTAGATTTCAATAATACTACATGCCCTTAGATCCAGCGACGGCTCCTACCCTCTTAGATGAGCATTCTGGGTGGTGGTACCTTAACCGCATCCCTCCCTGGGGTCCTGCTGACTTCCACGCAATCCTCCATTGGAGTTCCCGGGGCGGCGGTCATGGATGCAGCCATGTTGTCTTTCTCACCTGACTAGACCCTCCACCAACCTTGTTATCTCTCAGCTGACTCCCTCCTCCAATGGACAGCTACCTAAGGGTATAAAGCAGGACTCCGGGAAACAACTTCTCTTCTCCAGTAGCTGTTGCATTGGTTTGCTGTTCCAGGCTCCACGCTGTTGTATCCTCAGTGTGCTTTCATCAGTCTTTGTTGTATTACTCCAGTGTGCTGTATCAGGCTTTACTGATATTCTACAGTGATATTCATCATCGGTCATAACCGATATTCTACAGTGATATTCAACATCAGTCACTAGAAATATTCTTCAGTGATATTCAACATTGGTCACTACTGATAATCATCAGTGATATTCAACATCAGTCACTGCCGATATTCTCCAGTGATATTCATCATTGGTCACAACCAATATTCTCCAGTTACACTCTACATTGGTCTCTACCGATATCCCCCTATATTATTCTCCATTGGTCCCTAACGATATACTTCAGTAATACTCAACATCGGTTACTACCGATATTCTCTTGTGATAGTATCCAGCCACTCAGTTGTCTTCCTTACCTACCTGTCAGTTGCTAATTCCTGGGTCCCTGATCAGAGGGCCGCAACCTGCTCATTGAGCGCAGCTAAGCCCATATCTCATTTGGAGGGGTCATTGGTGAAAACCACCAATGGGTTAGACCCCACACCTCTGATCAGGTCTCGTCAACACCCGGAATTAGCTGATAGGAAGTCGTATATATTTCCTCCTTGTCTACTGCTGCCTCCCCACCTAGTCACTCTGACTCCCAGTCCTCTGACTGGAAACCTCAAGGGTCTGGTCGTGACAGTTTGTTCAGGCCACATGGATGCCGAGGGTCTCCAATGTGCCGGGGAAATGCAGAACCTTGCCTCTTGTATGGAAAATCAAGAAGCAGCTCAGCAACAGGTGGCACACTATCTTCAGGAACTTTCTACTGAGTTAATTACTATTCAGTGTGACAACAGAAAAATAAATAAATTATATGGGTAAAGAAGAAATCAATATTCAATATAAAGTGAGAAGAGCATTAAGGGGATATTATTCACATTAGTGTCTTTGCTGTTTAAATATATTGTGTGTAATTAATATGTAAAAATAAAAATGTAAAAATGAAAAAGAGAAGAAAAATAAAAAAATATATATATAGAAGTGTGTTGAAAGTGCATTTGTTAATGGGATACCCAGAGTGAAACATAGAAGGATTATATAAAAGGGTGAAGACTATACTGAATACCCTGATAAAATATCAAATATATGAAATTATAAAAAGGATAAATTTATCATAATTTATTGATCAATAGAAATAGTGTGAATATCTTGTATAATTTTAACAATATAACTGCAAAAGGATATAATAAGAAATAAAATAAAATATATATATATATATATATATATATGAACAGAGAATAGGGGAGATGATGTAGATAAAAAGCACCATCAGTGCTTAATGGACATGGGGCCTGATACAGAGCGCTCGCTCTGAATCAGAGCCGGGCATTTTTCTTTTTGGAGCGGCCTCTTGGCCGCTCGCATAGCTGTGGGTGGCGACCCATAGCTACAGTGAGCGGCCATGATGTCTTGACCATCACAACCATCGGGCTTGCGACGATACCCTTGTGGTAGGGTCTCGTTCATCGCAAGCCCCAGAGAGCTTTCGGCTCTAACAGAGCCGGAAGCTCTCCACTGATAACACTTGTGATGTCAGTGGGGCCACCCCCAAATGGTAGGTGTTCTCATGGGAACGCCTCCATTTGGGCAGCCACCCCCCCTGCACGCCCACCAAAGGAGATGAGCTGTCACTCAACATCGACAGCTCGCCCCCTTTGGTGCGAGACCCGGAGCGACGGATTGCCCATCATTAGCCGGGTCTCACTCATGCGCATGATGGAGCTGGCTCCATCGTGCACATGTGCTGCGGGCCACCATCGACCCGGTTGCGAGCGCTCAGCACTTGCGACCGGATCTGCATCAGGCCCATGGTTCAAGGTCAGAAATGGACTGTAGCTAATATACTCATTGAGACCATGCGGTACCATGGTCCCCAAATTAAAAATCCATCCAGTTTCAGTTTTAAGTAAGGTGTTAGTTAGGTCTCCTCCTCTAATGCCGATACTGATTATATCCAAACCAAATGCCTTTAGATTCTTTGTATCACATTTATGTTTTGAAAGGAAATGCCTGGCTACTGAGGAGATCTTTTTCATTCTAGCCATATGCATTCTGGCATTTTATATTTTGCTGATGTGTTCTAAAATGCATACCTTGAGGGTCCTGGAGGTCATCCCCACATATCTGAGTCTGCATTCACACTGTAGGCAGTAGATCATCTTGATAGCTTTGCAATTCATACATTTTTGTATGGTGACAATGTTGCCATATTTGTCCTCAACCTTATTTGATTTTAGGATGAAGTTACAAGCCTTGCACTCACCACAGGGGTATGTTCCAGTAAGTTTAGACATTTTCTTGCCATTTATTTAAAAGTGACTGTGTGCCAGATGGTCTTTAAAGTTTTTGGCTCGTCTCCAGCTCATTGAGACCTGTGTTCCATGGTGATACTTTAGGTCTGGGTCTGAAAGGAGAATCGGCCAGTGTTTCTGTAGGATATTCTTTAGTTCTCGCCTATTCTGATTGTAATCTCCTACAAATCTGATTTGGTTGGTCTCATAAGAGCTCTTTCTGGGAGGAAAGACAAGTTTATCCCTATTAGTCTTCTGTGCAGCATATCTAGCATGTTTAATCATATGGTTGACTTCCACGCAATCCTCCATTGGAGTTCCTGGGGCGGCGGTCAAGAGCGCAGCCATGTTGTCTTTCTCACCTGACCAGACCCTCCACCAATGGTAGCCTTGCTATCACTCAGCTGACTCTCTCCTCCAATGGACAGCTACCTAAGGGTATAAAGCAGGACTCCGGGAAAAAGGAAGTTGCCTGAACAACTTCTCTTCTCCAGTAGCTGCTGCATTGGTTTGCTGTTCCAGGCTCCAAGCTGTTGAATCCTCAGTGTGCTTTCATCAGTTTTTGTTGTATTACTCCAGTGTGCTGTATTAGGCTATACTGATATTCTACAGTGATATTCATCATCGGTCACTACCAATATTCTCCAGTGATATTCAACATTGGTCACTACCAATAATCACCAGTGATATTCAACATCAGTCACTACCGATATTCTCAGTGCGCATTGTTGTATTACTCCAGTGTGCTGTATCAGTTTTTACTGATATTCTACAGTGACATTCATCATCAATCACTTCCGATATTCTCCAGTGGTATTCAACATTGGTCAGTACCGATAATCACCAGTGATATTCAACATCAGTCACTACCGATATTCTCCAGTGATATTCATCATCGGTCACTACCGATATTCTCCAGTTACGTTCTACATTGGTCTCTACCGATATCCTCCTGTATTATTCTCCATTGGTCCCTACCGATATACTTCAGTGATAGTCAACATCAGTCACTACCGATATTCTTTGGGATAATATTCAGCTACTCAGTTGTCTTCCTTACTTACCTGTCAGTTGCTAATTCCTGGGTCCCTGAACAGAGGGCCACAACCTGCTCATTGGGCGCAGCTAAGCTAAACTTCCTCTTTGCTCACCACCTGCAGTTTTGCTTCCTCATTCAGGAAACCCAAACATCCCAATGCTCTCTTCATTTCCCTGCTCCAAATCAATCTCTTTGATACAGCAAACCTGATAATCTCAATCTCATTTCTCCCCTTAACACTGTCCCTCTCTTCTGTGCCCTCTGGAATGCCAAATCTGTCTGTAACAAACTGGTCCTCATCCATGTCCTTTTTATCTCCAAATCCCCTTCAGATACAACATCTGCCAATACAGACTCCGCTAGTGGAATTGTGTTCTCTAATAACCCTTGCCATGGGGGTTAGCATAGTGGTGGTGTGAGGAACCTTCTATCCCCCTGCTGCTCCTTCCAATTTATATCCTCAAAACCAATAATTTTCATTCTCTTCCTTTGAGCTTCATGCTATTTGCCTCTGCCTCTTGTTCACCTTTGAGTAGCTGTCAACTATCATCCCCCTGGCCCTATCTCCAAAATCCTTGACAAATTTGTTTCCTGGCTTCCCCCTTCCTGTCTTCAGCCCTTCTCTTCCTCATCTTAGGTGAATTTAATATCCCTATTAATGTCCCCACTGCCTCTAAACTCTTTACCCTCACATCATCATTAAGTCTCTCTAAGTGGACCTCCTCACTCTCCCATGTGAGTGGATACTCTCTTGACCTGGTCTTCAACTACTGTTGTGATACACAGTATCTCACTTAACTAAGACCCCATTATCTCTCTCTGACCATCATCTTCTTTTTTAACTTATCTCTCACTCCTTCTCCACCCAGCCTCCCAAGGTTACCATCACCATGCATAAGCTATTTGCACTATGTCCTTATCCTACCTGCTTGGCTCAGTTCTCTCTGATATTGTCTATCTCTTCTGCCCTGACCAAGCGGTTTCCCTATTCAATGTCTCCCTTATTTCTGCTCTAGGTGCTGTTGCTCCTGCAAAAGTGTTCACGAACCACAATAGTGGAGGAAATTGCTCTCCAATAATGACTTCCTCCATTTATAATTTAGGCTCTTGACCTGCAGTGCTGCAATTTCCCTCTCTAAACAGCCATATTTCAAGACCCTTATCTCCTCCCAGTCATCCAACCCTGGTTATCACTTTGCCACTTCTATGCCCTGAATACATAGGGAAAGGGGCCCTAGATTTCCCACCCTAAGCACAATGTGAGGTACTACCTGCTGAGACTTGTAGTGCTGCAAGCAGAAAATGAAACAAATGCAGGTGCACACTCTAACCATACTGAACCTAATAATAATACTGCTAAATTGCATCAAAGAGGTTCTTAGCATAATGATGGCCATAATTATGGGCCTGCCCACCATATACAGGTGACCTCCATCAGGCAGGTCCCTAACAGTCCTATGGAACAAATACAGGGCACGGGACCCCCCAGGCCAACCCAGCAGAACCGCCCCATGGCATCACACTAGTGTGAGATTTAAGGTGAAAGTTAAAGAATAATAAAGAAATGCCTATGTGTTAAGTCCTACATAAGTAGGAGGTTATAATTAAAAGTGTATAAAGTGCAACATATATAAAAACAAACTAAAGAAGTGAAAAAGTGGACATTATGATGCAATGAAACAGTCCAGCCACACCAACCCAGAGAGCTCCGCACCCCAATACCAGTACCAAAACTGACCCACAGCATATATATACTAGGTCTTACCCTCAGTGTGCCTTATTAGATGTGCAGACTTGGAGTGCAAGGACTCCTTGCTAATTAAAAACACCCAGGACAGGTGGGAGGAGTGCTAATCAAGATGGAAGGAGTCTCCTCCTTCCAGTGTACATACATACACACATTACAAAATACATAGGGAGAGGGGGCCTAGATTGCACACTCTAAGCACAATGTGAGGTGCTACCTGCTGGGACTTGTAGTGCTGCAAGCAGAAAATGAAACAAATGCAGGTGCACACTCTAACCATGCTGAACCTAATAATAATAACTGCTGAATCAAGGACCCACCAAGCTGTGGCTCGATCACTATCATGTGATCATAACCCGGAAGTAACAGACGGAGGAGAAGACTGCCACATGTGACCAAGCCAGTGCAACTACACGAGGAGAAGGAAAGACGTGTACTACAAGCAAGAATAGCCGGCCGGAGGAAGGAGCGGACATCGGCGAGACACAGGAAGGTAAGTCTCTAGTGTGGAGGGGGTGTATGGTAATCGGCTTCATACAGCCTAACCATAACATCCCTCCCCACCAATGTAACAGCCACTCCGGAGGGCAGTGCTGGCAGGCGCCTGGGACCAGGCATACTGCTAGCATTTGCACTGGGAGTGCCAAGCCATTTGAGATTAACCCCTCACTTGCCGACCAGTCCATTCTCCCTTCCTCAAGAAGCCTATCCCGGGCAGCTCAGCACCAGAACTGTATTGTCAGGTATCAGCGGGACGCCGCTGGTACCATCATCATTCTGCATACAAGACTTTTCCCTGCATTTCCCCTGCATTCTCCACATACCAGGAATTCCCTCCTTTTGACTTTTTCCGGATTTTTGACCCATACATATAAATCAATTAACTAAGGACTTTTTTCATTTCTACAATCAGCAGATTTTGATACTGATCTCCTCTGTATTTATTTATTTATTTGTGTGCCAATCCGACACTTGATATTTCAATTAATTTAGTTTTATGTGTGCTACATGTATTTTGATATTTCTATTCATTTAGATTTGTATGTGCTACATGTACTAATTCAGTTAATCAATTAGTCCAATTTTGTCTATTTATCATTAAAAATATTTATTTACCTACATATTCATTTATTTATTAACAAGACTAGTGTATATTGGAATAGGTTCCTAACTGAGAACATTAGAGCTGAGCGCAGTATATAACTCTATTTATATAGTTCATGTCTAACAGAGTCCACCGTTAATTATACTGCAGCTTGCTAGCATTTAATCCAACTCAGTGTGCAGGAATCCCCCCCTCTTTTTTCCCTGTTACTATCTTGCCTATGCTTTCAATCTTTCCCTCTCATCACGCACTGTCCCCTCTTCATTTAAGCATGCCTTTGTCTACCCAATTCTTAAAAAGTACCCTTGATCCTAACACTCTCTCTAATTACTTCCCCATCTCTCAACCTCCCCATTGCTTCCAAACTCCTTGAGCAGATTGTCTACAACTGCATAACTACCTTCCTCTCATCCATACTCGACCCATTTCAGTCCTCCGCTCTACTCTGCAAAAATTGCCCTCACTAGAGTCAGCAATGACCTCCTTGGATCCAAATGCAAGGGTCATTACTCTCTGTTCATTCTCCTTGACCTCTCTGCTGCTCTTGAATCCATGGACACACTCTTCTCCTGCAAATCTTTTACTCACTTTGTGCCCCCCAAAGTTCTGTTCTCAGACCTCTTCTATTCTCTCTCTGTACATCCTTTTTAAATGAGTTCATTAGCTCTTTTGGTCTCCAACATCATATCCTTGCTGATTACAAACAGTTCTACCTCTCCTGCCCTGACCTTTCCCCTTCTCTCCTCACTCCTATCTCCAGATGTCTCTCTGCTATTTCCTCCTGGATGTCCCAGTGCTTTCTTAAAATTAACATGTCTAAGACTGAGCTGATAATCTTCCCATCTTCCCAATTAATCTCACCTCTCTCAATTTTATTTTCTATTGCTAGCACCACCATCTCCTCTAGCCTGAAAGTGTACTGTCTTGGAGTTATTCTTGACTTCTCCTTCAAACCACACATTCAGGACCTTTCCCAGGCCTGACATTTTCATCTCAATAATATCTCCAGGATCAGGCCCTTTCTTACCCTGGAGACAACTAAGACCGACATCCACTCACTAGTCATTCTAAACTGGACTACTGTAACCTCCTCTTATCTGACCTTCCTGTCTCCCACCTCTCTTCACTCCAATATGTCCTCAATGCTGCTGTCTGACTCCTCTTCCTCTCCAAACATACTACATCTGCTTCCCCTCTCCTACAAGCCCTACACTGGCTCCCCTTCTCCTTCAGAACCCAATTCAGAGTTCTCACACTCACTTACAAAGCCCTCACCCAATTCTTTCCTATTTATATCTCTGACCTTATCTCCCTTCACACTCCCACCTGTCCACAAATAAATGCCACCTTGTATCAACTTGCAACATTAATTGAGTACATGAACATGTTAACATAGAAAAAAAAGCGATAGATATTTGTTAATATTTTTGTAGCTGCTCTTTGATATACAGTATTACCTGTTCTGTTCCTTCCTTCCTGTGATTTCTTGACATTTAACCACTGTGGCTTCACACTGTTGACAACTAGTATTAACTATTGCGACACCTTATTCAATTCCAGCACTTGCCTTTCTTTTCCTTCTAATCACCTAATTAGCATCACTGTGCTTTTTGTTTCTGGCTGCCCTGACATTTATCTTTGTAACTATGTGCTTATAGAAGCTCTGTGTGGGTGACAGGAATAAAGGGTCACCTAAAAACTGGAAAATAAATAAAAAGTACAGCACAATTTACCAAATATAACGGTACCTATTTTAATTAACAGTCCATATGAAGCAACCTTTTTGTGACATTATTTCTGTGAATAGAATGCGCATGCTTCCAGATATAACACTGCCCCCCACCTCATAAAAATATCTTCTTTAACTCTTTTACTGCTGAGGGTTTTTTCACCCCTATGCTGAGGCTTTTTTATGTTAGTGCTCATCACATTCCAGCATCAACATCACAGATTTTTTTTTATGCAATTCCCACACAAACTCTACATTCATTTTTTTCAGAGTACTTTTGTCTCCCGATTCAAAGCAAGACACAATTCTGATATTTGTGGAGTTGAATGATTATTTGCTACTGAACATGCACAAAAAGTTCTGAAAACAACTGAGTGTATGCAGAGTCTATTATTGTGTATAGAGGTGCTGACATTAGAACTAGCAAGGCAAAACCATGGGTGTTCCTGGGTGCTTACTGTGATGTGGCATGAAGTTTGTGCAAAAAAAAGGCCATCTCATGAACATGTTATGGGAGTGTCATGAGCATTTCAGTGAACGCAGCTGTGTTCCCAAATGCAGAGCCTCAGCCACAGAAGTTATGTTTAGCCAGAGTTGAGTAGGTGACACTGTGCCAATCATAGGCTAGTGCAAGTGTTGATGGTGGACGAGATAGTGCGCCGATGGTGGAGTGATTGGCCCCTATGAGTATTAAAAAAGGGCGTCTCAGGGCTTGCACTGTCTGGAGCACACTAATGCACAAGGGGAAGGCTGAAACTAGCATTTGCATATTAGCTCCGTTGTGACTCTACAAAAATTTGCCATTGTGGTAGCAGTAGCTTCCACCTCTGAATCAGGCCATTGTATTTTCAGAAAATACCATTAGTCTTTTTTAATTGAAATTTCAAATAAAGTGAATAAAAAGCAAAATTTTCCAATCTCAATTTAAACTTTTACTGCAGTATGTGTATGAAAAATATGGTAGCCATTGGCATATCTATAATGGGTGCAGGGTGTGCTGTGCACATGGGTACCATGCTCTCAGAGACCGGCGCATGCGCAGTAGACTCTGACACAGTGCCAGAGTCTACTACATTGCAGATATCAGGGGGCTGCAAACGAGCCCCCTCCTTTCCAAAAATGCCCCTGATAGCAACCCAACAAGGCCTACAAGTAGACAACCTACTGCATTAAATGAGGGCACCAATGGAAATCTAGGCTTTAGATCCCTGCCCCCACCTCAGTGAGAAAAAATATTTTTTGTGTCATTTTTCAGTTATTATCAGGTGATCACCAGAAAATAAGTACTAAAGGGCACATCATTTAGGAGACTCCCCTCTTTCAAACCAGCGTACCCTTATGTGTGTTTGGGCCAGTATGAGGAAAACTGATTTCTTGCCGTAGCACTGGATGATATTATCTGCTGATCACCAGACAATAGTTACTAAGAGGCCACATAAATTGAAAGAGGGGACTCTGGACTGGTAAGGACTAAGGGCTCTATACCAGCTACTGTGGAATACAAGTGAGTATCATTCTCCCCACTGTAGGTGCATATGCGTGGATGAGCCCCACTCGTCCCCCACAAGAAAGAGATTAATGGTCATTTGTTTATTATATTAATTATCACATTAATGTGATGTAAGAAAGTATATGTTACAATGCCCATTTCATGAGGGCAAAGATATCTGTCACCTATCTAATCAATTGCATGACTGCATTCTACCATGCAACCTGTTCTCTGTTACCCATATCAAAAGTTTTTACTTTGCAAGTTATTCCATCATACTATATATGGCATGTTACAGTAGGTTATGTCATCCCACTTGTTTTCTTTTCCCTTCTTCTACTGCTCAATGCAACAAGGGGTTCAATCACTAGTGTAAACACCTAGGGAGAGGGACATCACTGTCTCATCCATTGTAGATTTTGATTGTGTCTTAGGAGGAGCCATTTATTTATAAGTAGCAGTTGGGGAACCGTATAGGGCTCTAATGCCCATGAGGAAATTCCTGTGTAAAACTAAAATTTGTAGCTTTCACCACATTAATAGGCAGGTGATCTTTTCAAACACCTTTTCGGGGTCTAATGACAGAATAACTGCAGGCATTTTGGTGTTATTGTGAATACAGTATGAATCAAGTCTATAGTGATCATGTTGTCTCTTGTCTGGTGTTCCAGGATAAATTCTACTTGGTCTTGGTAGATCAGAGTATACAGGTAAAATACTGTGCAAAAGTTTTAGGCTGGCGTGGCAAAATGCTACAAAGTAAGAATGCTTTCAAAAATAGAAGTAACAGGTTTTTTTTATCATTTAAAATGCAAAGCGAATGAACAGAAGAGAAATCTAAATCAAATCAATATTTGGTGCGACCACCATTTGTCTTTAAAACAACATCAACAGCACGGTATTGTAGTTGTCTAAAATTTTAGAGTACAGTTTAAAGTTGCTATTTCGGAAATCTTTAGCAGAGTTATTGTAGTCTTTACCATATTTATGGGTGACTGTAATTCTTGCTTTTAGCATTGTATCTGGTAATGGTGAAACCTGAAGGGATGCATTCTAAAGTAAGGTAAAGAGCAGGTGGGAATCTACCAGGTCTTGGGCATTTGGAAGCTTTCTGACCTTTGATTGCATATGCTGTTTTATTGAGAGAAATTTCAGCATAGGTTGTGTGACTGTCTGTTGTGAAAGTCGAGGAAGGTCCACTCTGGCTTGAAGAGCTTAGAGATATTTCTCAGTTGAGAGAGTTACTCTAGGAAGGGCTTCTGCCTATAACAACACCCCGTTGTTCCCATAGAGTACGATGTACTCACCAGTACTTAGGATGCAGCCAGATCTTAATCTCCGGACAGTAGGGGCTTATACAAACAGCGTGAGTTTGCAAGGTAAAACTGGAGTAGTAGTACAAAGGTAATATTAACCACAGAGCAGCTTGCAGCCATGGACAGAAGCAAGATAGAATGCACACTAATTAACAGGTATTGTGAAAATCAGAAATACAAAGCAATAATATCGTAGGGTAATTACCACAGACAAGAACAGTTCAAAGCCCTGTCAGATGTCTGAATTTAATTACATAAAAAAATTTGTAAAAGAATATTGAGTAACAATTACATCAACACACAACATATAATACAATAAAAATCGTATTTCACTTAAAACTAAATCTCAAGCATGATTGATAAATATCTGTAAGAATTATTAAGGAAAAGATCATTGGACACTATATTTCCAGGTGTTTGTGTCTACCCCTTTTACACCAAAATCCCGGGTCCGACCCTGGAATTTGAACACTAGTCAATCCCGGGTCGAACTCGGCTTCAGACCCCGTTTACACTGCAACTTGACCCGGGTTATTCCCGGGTTTGCCCCGTTCACACTGAACCCGGGTAATCCCTGCTTTTCCCTGCTTTTCCCTATAGATGTAATTAAAAATGGACTTTTTTAAGGACTGACAAAGATGAGGTCACAAAAAGCAACAAAAGAGAGGGGAGGGGACTGCTTACAGCATTGCAGCAATGATGGCAGACGGAGCACATGTGGGTATTTCCGATGTCCTCACTGTTTTTAGCTTTCTGTTGATTTCAGCAACAGAGAATTGGATGCAGCTTTTTATGAAGTGGCACCTTGTGCAGGGTTCAAGGAGGAGAGCGCAATTCTTGGCTTAGAGGGCCAGATTTCGATGGCAATATTTGCGCAGGAGGAGAGCACTGATATCAGCCATTATCACCACCATGATGAGATTGACCACCATGAGAAATAGAAGAATGTGGGCCAGAGACCGCCACCATGGAGAAGCTTTCATGCAGGCTGTAGAAGCTTTCCAAGTGGAGCAGTGGCTGGAACACTTTCGGATGTCACGTGCCACCTTTTATTATATGTTGGAATTACTGGCACCAGCACTGATGATGCAGACCACCAACTACCGAAAGCCCATCACCCCAATCAGGAGATTAGTCATTGCACTCTGGTGGTATGCTATCCCCGGAGAGTACCGCACACTCTCCTGTCTATTTGGTGTTGGGATTGGCATAGTCTGCAAGATCATTTACCAGGTGACGCGGGCATTAGTGGATAGCCTGTACCAGTGCTTTCTCTCCTTACCAGAAGGACAGCGCCTAGATGAAACCATACAACGCTTCCTCAGGCGTGGGTATCCGCAGTGTGCTGTGCCATAGACTGGACCCACATTCCCATAATCGCCCCCCATGAAAACCCTGTGGATTATTATAATCGGAAAGGGTGGCATTCCATTATTCTTCAAGCTGTTGTGGACCACCGATACTGGTAAGTAAATTTGTACTAATTATTCTTTCATATCTACTTTTATTTTATGTTTATTGTTGGTAGAATACAAATTTTTTTTTTTTTTAGTTTTACAGATGTTTTCATAGGGTGACCTGGACGAGCACATGACGCCAGAGTACTAACCAACTCTGACTTGTACAATATTGCAGAGGAAAAGCGGGGTGGATGGCTTTTCCCTAGAGAGGTAAGAATATATGGTCCTTTTTCTCTTTTTGTCCACTATACTTATGTGCTTTAGCAAAATATGAAGTGTGAAATGGTGCGGAATGCATGATATTCCAAAGTATTTGCCAACATATATATTGTGCTATAAAATACATTAAATTTTTGAAACCTACTTGACCACCATGTGAATACACCTTATGCCACTTCTCATTATAGTGACCATATTTTTTTTTACAGAAATTGGTGACTGTAGATGGCGTGGAGGTCCCGGTCCACATCATTGGCGATGCGGCATATCCTTTGAAGCATTAGCTAATGAAGGGTTATACACAACATGTACAGTTGTCCCCGGAATAAGGTCACCTACACTCACAGCCTTAGCTCTGCCCGGATGGCTGTGGAAAATGCTTTTGGACGTTTAAAAGGACGTTGGCGCTGTCTCATGAAGAGGAATGATGTGGACCTAAAAATCATGCCCCATGTAGTAGCAGCCTGCTGCATTCTTCATAACATTTGCGAAATTCAAAAGGACCGCTTCCTTCCCGAGTGGAATGTGCAAGACACTGAGGTGGGGGCATTACAAGTGATGCAGTAAGCTACATGGGGGAGCATGAGGTCAGTGCCGAGCTCATCCGGGTCACCATTGCAACAAACCTTCCCTTATTGATTTAAAATAAAAAGGCAAAATTTCATATTCTAAACATGTTTTTGGTTTATTTGGTTTTAAAGTTTTGTTTTTTTTACTTTAACCATGTGCATATATTGTGATTTTTAATAGAACAGTTTTAACACATTCTCAGATTGTGAAAAAATATAAAAACAGTTTAAAACATATGTCAAACATCATATACCCAGTATAAAAGAAAAGTGCCTTATAGATCCCTGCGGGCAAAACAATATACTATAAAAGTTATAAAAAATGAAAAGTGCCTTCACACAATAAACATTATAATTTTAGCCACACAACATAAAAAAAAAAAACTAAAATAGAACATGTACCGGTTGGTACAACGATAAAATATTTAAAATGGCCATGTTTACGGCAATTGCCTATACACTGTATACTGTGGTGACTCTTGGTTTGTTTGTGTTGTGTTAGGTTTAGTGCTAGGGTTGTAATAATTGGGCCCCATATTGCACTGCCCAAATTTGTGTTCTGTGTACACTTGGGCCTGTGGTAATGGCTGTGTTTGGTTGGGATAACCACAAGCAAATGTGCACTCTAAAAAAGACATCTGTCTCTCCTGCATATCAATTAATTGCTTCATAAATGACTGCTGCATTTCCCTTTCGGACTCTAGAAACCGATCCAATCTAGCATCCTCCTGCCTCTGAATGTCGGCATCCAATTCGCGGAGATGCTCCACGATCACAGAAGTCATCGCTCTAGCCACTTGCTCCGACCTGTTGAACTTCTTCTTTCTGGGTGGCACATTGTAGACTGCAAAGGGGATAAAAATTAATATATATGATATGCACTGAGCTGACGTAAAGATAGCAGTGGTGTTTGTGTACATGTGCTTGTGGCCTTCTATCTACCTGCACGATAACGGCACTCTGCAACAGTTACCATTTGGATTTAAGGGAATGTAGTGTGTGTGTGTGTGTGTGTGTGTGTGTGTGTGTGTGTGTGTGTGTGTGTGATGTGGGTGTTTTACTTTTTTAAAATACTTACTATTAGCGCGTAGCGGAGGGGTCTTTTTAAGGGGCGCAGTCTCTGAGCTTGTCTCAACTACCTCATCTATGGTGGTAGTGATACTGTCAGCATTCACAGATGAATCCATCCCACTTCCTTCTCCAGGCTCATCGGTCAGTAGGAGCTGTGATGTTGGTCTGCTTTGCGAGGACGGCAGGGTAACCTGTGTAGCCGGTATCTCTTGACTATCCTCCTGCTGGCTGGAGCAGGATGGCGCAATTGAGGAGGACAGTGCTATGGGGTTTGAAAGCGATGTATTTCCAAAAGCACTGTAGCACAATTGGTAATGCACCCATTCCTTGCGGCCTGCACCACTTTTGTTGCGGTTATGATCATGCACTTTAGTGAACTGCTTACGCAAGGCCTTCAATTTATTGACCACTTGCTGCTGCGTGCCTTTTATCCCTCGGGACTCCAGCATCTGGGCTATATTGTGGTACACTACTGCATCTTTCACTGTGCCGGTCATCTGGCGTTTAATTTCTTCCTCCGCCCTGATGAGCAGTAGCTCTCGGATATCGGCATCGGTCCAGTTCGATGCAGCACACATGCTGCTGTAGCAACAGGGTGTGGCTCAGGCTGCTGTTATGGCTGTGTATCAGCCTGCATTTGGAGCTGCTGGTCAGGCTGTGGTGCACGCTGCAGTTCTGACTGTTGCAGCCTGTGTATCAGCCTGCATTTTGTGGGAGTTGGTCAGGCTGTGGTGCAGGCTGTGTGCAGGAGGTTAGGCAGGCAAGTAATGGCTGCATGTGCATCTCTCTGCAGGGCCCTGACAAATGACATCATCTGCCAGCGCCCCAGAAGCTCCAATCAGCAAATAGCAGAATGTAGCCAGGTAAAATAATCCGGGGAGCACCCGTTCACACTGCCGCATGACACGGGAACAACCCGTTTTCAACCCTGCTCTCAACCCGAGTAAGATTCCCGGGTAAATCAACCCGGGATTTTTTTCTGGAAGCCGTTCACACAGAGCATCGACCCGGATTGACCCGGCAATAACCTGGGTTATTCGGTTGGTGTAAAAGGGGTATAAATAGACCCCTTAGTATCATCAGCTCTGCAATAACTATTGAACAAATAACAAATAGTACATGTTAAGCTTTGTGAAATTTAGAAGCATCTATTTACACAGTACAGTTCTGGCTTCCATTACTTTTAATGTTCCTATCGCTTTTTGGGTTACACATCGGATAACAATTTTGGCAATATCAAGCTAGGTTCCTATAGTGAGCCATGAATTCTGTGTGGGGCTGGAGGGATCCACCAACACAGGGAACAAAAAGGATGTGTGATCACACCCAAGGGCTGCAAAGTGGAATCAGTCCAAGGAGTACTGAGGAAGTCCAGACAGGCCAGTAGGCCTTGGAGCTGTGAAGGCCAGGAGGCCATGTCCAGACCTGTAGGTGACAGGAAGAACTACAAATCTCTAAGACTGTGTCTATGTAAAGTTGTGGCTACCAAGTCAGGCCAGGGTGCCATGCCTATACTTGTGAGAGACAAGACTGAGACTTGTGCTATGTTTGCAGACTAGCTGCCCATTATAGAGAGGGGCCAAGCAGTGAGGTAGTGCACTGAATGGGAGCTAGGCTTTTGCTATTTTGTTTCTGCATGCTGACACTAGTAAAGTTCAATTTATTTAATCTGAACTTGAAAGCTGTGTGTGGACCCTTTTTATGCACCTACTGTAGATACTGCACCACTGCCCTCTACTGAGCTAAAATACCCCAGAATATCACACAATGCACTTAAGTTTTAAAAGTTGTGCAATTATTTGATACTGTAGATGTACTATAGATGATGACATACAGTATGCAATGTTTTAATAAACTGCAATTAAGCTTGAAATTTCCTTAGCCACACACTGGCAAGCAAAGCTAGGCTGTTATATATATATATATATATATATATATATATATACATATATATATATATATATATATAATACATATGTCATTTAAATATATAAATAACACATATATATATTGTACGTTTTCTCTTGTATTTCACATTTTTCATTTTCTCTAGAAGATGCACTTTTTTTCTTTTGCCTTCAACAGAACAATTTTTATAGTGGACTTTCTGAAACTAACCTGTAATAAGTTTTTGCTGTAAACCCTAAAAGGGCAGATGATATGTGCAGTTCCATTTTCAACTTAACTGCTACCACTTCAGGGGTGATCTCTATTACCTGGCAGTCTGCTGCCCTCATACTGTTCAGTTTAATACAGGTTAAATGTTTTTTCCGTTTTCTTGACTGTCAGTTGAGTCAGATTCATTTTCTTTCACCTCGTGTGCATGTGAGAGTTCATTTATTTCATGGTGAGTTTGTGTTTTCATGAATTTATTACATACAGTATTTGCATTCTATGTCCTTTTTTATGACACTTCCTGTATTATTTGGGCTTGATGCCGAGTTGTTTGCAATTCAATTCTTGCATGTTTTTTAGTAGAGATGTGCGCCGACCCCCGTGTTTTGGTTTTGTTTTCGGTTTTGGATCTGTATCTGCTTTGTGTTTTTGATCTGGATCTGGTTTTGCAAAACCACCCTTGTGTGTTTTGGTTTTTGGTTTTGGATCTGGATCTTTTTTTCAAAAAATGATAAAGACAGGTAAAACCACATAATTTGGGCCTCTTTTTATTCCTACAGTATTATTAACCTTAATAACATTTATTCCCAGACATTTGCAGTCAATTTTGACCACCTCACAGTTCACAATATTGATTTTTTTCATCTAGGTTAGGCCTAAGGCCAAAATGTTGCATCCAGCTAGCTGACTGACTAAATTAAGTGACATCAGTGGGCGGCACTAACATGTGGCCATTTTTAAAAAATGAAAGGGGCATACAGGAGATGCTGAGTGTGGCCATTATAATTTCTGGACATTAATAAACAATCAAATTCAAAATGTCAGACAGCAATGCCCCAAACACCACATAATGCAGAGAAAATAGGTGCAAGATGGAATAGTCCTTGGGCCCTCCAACCCACCCTTATGTTGTATATGAAACAGGACATTCACAGTTTAACAAACCAATCATTTCAGCGACAGGGACTGCCAATTGTGGCTGAAATTATTGGTTTGTTTGGACCCCCATAAAACAAGCTGCCAATGTGCATTGGACATGGAAATGATCCCATACACAAACTGGGTTTACATTACAACATCAATTTCCTCCTCGTCCTCGTCATCCCCATCAGTGTGTACATCCTCTTCTTCACACAATATTAATTCATCCCCACTGGAATCTACCATAGGCGCCTCTGTCCTTTTTTTTATGTAATTGTTGGTAGAGGTCTTCCTTGTGGAATTTGTAAATCGTTTTAATGAACATCATCTGTTCCACATTATTAAGGAAGTAACCTCCTATGCCGATCACTGACAAGGTTCCCGGCTGCGCTGAAAACTCTTTCAGAGTACACACTGGAGGGCGGGCAACTTAAGTAAAGCAAAGCCAGTTTGTGTAACGGACTCCAAATTGCCTCTTTTTCCTGCCAGTACTGAAAAGGACTGTTTGACATGCCTTTTTGAATGTTATCCCTTAAATAGTCATCCACCATTCTGTGAATGGTGACCGTATCAGACATAGTCACGGTAGACATGTTACTATTAGTAGGAAGTTTTCTCAGGCCCGATCAGATGTAATTTTTTGGTGACTGATCTGCATGACCAGCAAGAATTCTGTTGGGAAAATGTAGTTTTTTCCTGGCAGCCGCAGAATCTGAAGGAGGAGATGATACCGTGTCACATGCCGCTTTAGCTGACAAATTTTTTACCAATAGCTCTTTGCATCTTTTCAGTTTTCTGTCCATTGGGAAAAAAGACACAAGGTATGACTTAAACCTAGGATCAAGTATGGTCGCCAAAATATATTGATCTGATTTCAAGAGATTGATGACCCTTGGATCCTTGCGAAGCGAATCAAGGGCTTGATCCACCAGTCCGACATACTTAGCGGACTCGCTCTGTTTCAGCTTCTCCTTCAGTTTCTCAGGTTTTTTCAAAAGTCTGATGAGGGGAATGACCTGACTCAAGCTGGCAGCGTCTGAACTAACTTCACGTGTGGCAAGTTCAAAGGGTTTGAGAACCTTGCACCACAGGGAAATTATTATCCACTGCGCTTGAGTAAGGTGCATTCCCGCTCCACGGCCTATGTCATAGGCCTTTGTGTAGCCCTGGATGGCCTTTTGCTGCTCCTCCATCCACTGAAGCATACAGAAGGTAGAATTCCACCAAGTTACTACCTCTTGCTTCAGCTGATGGCAGGGCAAATTCAACAGTATCTTCTGGTCATGCAATCTTTGACAAGCAGTTGTCGAATGTCTAAAATGTCACAAAATTTTCCAGGCCACCAAGAGCATCTCCTGCACGCCCCTGTCATTTTTTAAAAAATGTTGCACCACCAAATTAATTGTGTGAGCAAACATGGGACATGTTGGAATTCGCCCAGATGTAATGCTCTCACAATATTGCTGGCATTGTCAGAAATCACAAATCCTGAGGAGAGTCCAAGTGGGGTAAGCCATTTTGCAATGATTTCCCTGAGTTTTTCTAAGAGGTTCTCAGCAGTATGCCTCTTAGTGAAACCAGTTAAACAAAGAGTAGCCTGCCTTTGAATCAGCTGGCATGTGGTAGATGCTGCTGCTGCTGTTGTTGTTGTAGGCAATACACCTACCCAGTGAGCTGTCACAGTCATGTAATCTTTAGTTTGCCCTGTCCCACTTGTCCACATATCAGTGGTCAAGTGGACTGAGTACAACGGCATTTCAGAGGACATTAATAAGGTTTTTTTAATGTGCTTGTACAGATTGGGAATTGCTGTTCTAGCAAAGTGGAATCTAGAAGGAATTTGGTAGCGGGGACACAGGACCTCAATTAACTCTCTAAAATGCACTGCATTAATGGCGGACACTGGACGTACATCTAATACCAGCATAACTGTTATGGTGTCAGTAATCTGCTGTGCAACTGGGTGACTGCTGTCATAATTGTTCACCCTTGAAAACTATTGTTTGAAAGTTAATTGTTTGGTTACAGTACTACTAGTAGTCTTCCTCCTGGTCCCCTTCTGGGATGAAGATCCACTCACAACAACAACAGCAGCAAAAGGCGTAGTCATTAAGGATCCTTCTGAGGAATCACTGATAGGAGAGGAGTCAATCATGTTTATAACATTGGATGCAGCAGGACTACTTCCAATGACGAATGAGGATGTTGATGATGCAGGTGTTGGTTGTGGAGATCGAAGGCACTTGGATCCCACAGAGAGGGAGCAGGTAGGTGACACTGGAATGATTGTTATATTTTGAGTTGTGGAACTTGGTGGTATACACTTTCGAATATGATGAATGAGCTCCAAGTGACGTAACAAGGAGAGGTTCCTAGATGGTTAAGGTCCCTTCCTGTACTCACTCTTGATTGGCATCAGTTACAGATGGCTTGACAACTGTTGCACGGATTTGGGTGGAAATAATTCCACACGTGAGAAGTGGATTTTTTTGCCTTTTGCCCCAGCATGACAACAGCATGAGAACATCAATGGACTTTTTCATACCATGGGCAACAACTGTTGCCTGACTTACACAAACGACATCCTCGGCATCAACATCCTCATCATCCTTAGTGGTAACTACCGAAATATTCTCCTCACCCATCATGTGCAATTCCACAGAAACATCCTCGATGACTACGTCAGCAATATGTTGTCTGCCCTTCCCCACATTTACAGAGGGCACACAAATGTTGGAAGGAGGATCCTCAAATACACTATTAGAAAGGTCTGGCTCACACATGGCAACCGCGGACACACTTGCACTTTCCTCGGGGATTTGTGATTTTGATTTCTTGGAGCACACAGTTGGTTCTTCCGGAGCTGTCTTACTCGTCTTCTTCTTAACTATTTTCATTTTTTTATAGTACCACCACTACTACAACAAGCAGAAGGGCTATCATCACTAGAACCACCAGTCATAAATAAAGGCCAAGGCCTTATCGTTTCCTTGCCACTTTTTGTAGTGAATGGCATATTGCCAATTTTATGTTTAGCTAAAGTCAACTTAGCTTTAGATTTATTTTTCTTTAATAAAGTAAAATAAGTTGCTTTTCCATATCCATAGCCTGACTTAAGCCCTAGGGCATCGGCCGTCATAGAGGACGAGGACATTGACGGCCTTGCATCATCATGACTGCTGCCGGCAGCTACATGTGTCTCCTGTCATGTGACTGCCCTCCATATTCACTGCGGTCTTGCAACAGAGTCACCTAGCAAGCAGCAATAGTGTTGCCAAGTTGTGGCTAACGCACACGCACACGCACAAAAAAAATACACTTTGTATTATATAGATTTTTTTTTTTTTGGCCACAACTTGGGGCCCAGAGCACCCCTGACCGAGGCAGCAGTGATTGACGACACAGGCAGCACTAGGTTGCTGTCTGAATAAGTGCGGCTAACGCACATGCACACACACAAAAAAAATTACACTTTTTATTATATATATATATATTTTTTTTTTTTGCCCACAACTTGGAGCCCAGAGCACCCCTGACCGAGGCAGCAGTGATTGATGACACAGGCAGCACACTACCAGCCCAGATGGACACAGCACAGCAACCCAGATGGACACAGCAGATAGCACCTGCCCAGATGGACACAGCAGACATCACCAGCCCAGATGGAAACAGCAGACAGCACCAGCCAAGATGGACACAGCAGACAGCACCAGCCCAGATGAACACAGCAGACAGCACCAGCCCAGGTGGACACAGCAGACAGCACCAGCCCAGATGGACACAGCAGACAGCACAAGCCCAGATGGACACAGCAGACAGCACAAGCCCAGATGGACACAGCAGACACCACCAGCACAGATGGACACAGCAGACAGGATAGCACAAGCCCTACACTTCCCACCCTCCCTGTTCACTCTCCACAGCCGGAGTGAAATGGCGCTGACGCAGGCTCCTCCTTATAAAGCAGAGACCAAAGCTCACGAGCCACGAGATTTCGTCTGTGAGGTTTTGCCTCGGTTTGAGATCCGGGGCTGGCGGGGGAACCGAACGCATGTTCGGTTCTCGCCCCGGATCTCTAAGTTCTGGTGGGTTCGGATCTCTAAGATCCGAACCCGCTCACCTCTAGTTTTTAGACAGTGCAGTCTGCTGAGGAAAACTTTAGCAAAGGTGTGTTGTTGGGATTGTTAACTATGCAATTGTATATATGCATGATTTTAGCTGTTTTTATGATTTTTTAAGAAAAAATCCAGATCCAAAACCAAAACCGAAAAAAAAAACACGGAGGTGAAGTTTTGGTAAAACCAATCCAGATCCAAAACCAGGGGAGATCCAGATCCAAAACCAAAACACGAGGGTCAGTGCACATGTCTAGTTTGAATGCATTTCCCATATGCTTGGACCTAATAGGCAGCACCATCTATAGATAACAGAAGCCCATTGGCTTCTTTTCAGAGGTTTCCCCAAGAGAGATCCATTTGGATCCCGCCCAGGGTCCCACGCTGCTCACACATGTGCAGAGGGACTCTCAGGTCATAAACCTGGCAGTCCTAACACTGAAAAGGATAGCTCTTATTGGAAGATATGTCCTTTGCTTAAATGATCTTGCATACTGCGTTACTAAACTCCAGTATGCATGCAATCATTGGCGGGGATGCGTCACATCCAAAATGCGATACTTGATGCATCCCGCCCACAATGTGAGTGCAAGTAATGTTCAACTCTGAATTGACCCTTCACCTTTTAGCCTTATAGCGGCTTGAGTCATGTAAGGTTTACCCACATAGAAAAGCTAGACATTCTCTGTTTAAAAGACATTTCATTTGTCATACTGTAAATTCAAGTCCCATTTGTTAGAACACTGAGGCATCCTTTACTGCTGTCTCCACTGACATTATACTAGACACTGCATAGTTTACTGTAACCTCTAGTTCAGATTATAATATAAGACCACACACCAGACTGTTTCTTTTGTAAAATGGTCAGCGTCACTGCCCCTTCCCCACACAGTCACAGCATATCAATCATGCTGCAGCTTAGGGGGTAGTGTGAGTGATCTTGCAAGACCCATTCTGCACATGTGCAGAGCGGGTCATGCACCGTCACCTGTCTGAATCAGGCCCATAAGATTCCTGGCACACAATAAAGCCCAATCTCCTATCCAAAATACTGTACATTACCATGCCTAACTCTCTACCCTCTATTCTAATATTGTCCCTCACTACACTAAAACCCGTATGAAGTGGCATAGGGGATTTTGGTTTCCCTTACATACTGTACTCTAGGTTAAAGTAATAAATGCTTGAATATCCAAAGCCAACTATAAGATACTCCTTCTGCTAATGAGAAAGCCACTCGTGTTAGAAGATAAAGATTTACTTGGTTTCAAACCGCATTCAAAATATAATTCCAGATCATTATTTCTCATTGAATGGGATTAAGGTGTTGCGCACACTCGCTTGTAAGCTGTTTCTGTTACTGATATGCTGTTAATTGCCTCCCGAGGAGTGATGTATGAGTCTTTCTCGGAAAGCATAGTCTGTTGATTAGGAAGCAATTATTTTGACACTGAATTATTTTACTTCCGAAGGCTGTATAAAGCCATGTTTATAATTAAATAGAATTGATGCTATTAGATCCTTTTATTGCAGTTTGAAATAAAGATTGTTTTTTTGTCTAAAACATAATTTAAAATAATTGAAAGCAAAATACAGAGTTTAGCAGGATGTATTATTAAAATGTAGCATTACCCATAAATGATTAAATGCACAGAATGAATCTAAAATAAACTGATTGCAGAATTGTGAAGTTATTAAAAAACACAATGAAAAAAACTGCAACTTTTTTTCGTAATTGGATGTATAACTGCATTTTTTTCTAGTAAAATTGACCTTGAAACAATACTACAATCAAGATAGGAACATTTACTACATTTGTTTTTAATTTTTAAAGTCTTTATTATACTGACTGCGGTAGTCACTACTATAGTTAAGGTTTAACTGAGCCTTTAGTTATCGGCCCGATTTAGCACGGAACGCAAGTCTGCATACGCATGCACCGCTGTGAAAATATGTTAATGAACCCAATTGCAGTGACACCGCAGAACAAGAACCAGATGCCCACCACTACATAATGCCACCCACTTCTCCTTACTCACAGCCGCAATACCTTGCTAGACAGGTAAAACATCGGTAACATTGAGAACCATCGAAGCCGTTAGCATAATAGTAGTTGACCTGACCTCATTCAGGATTTGGGCCACTTCCTGTGTGCATCTAGAGCTCTGGCTGTATCTTCCGTCACAGATACTTAATTATGCACGCCAATGTATTGTCGTTCAAATGCACTGGCACGCCTGCGTTTCACTGACCACCCCCCCGTCACCACCCCCAAACAGTCACTTCCTGTCAATTAATGTGTGCTGAGACTGCGTGCTCTTTAAAACAATGTATCCAGTTTGTATCAAAATTTGTATTCAGAAAGTTGTTGACAAGGTGATTTAATTCTGAAAATGTTTCAAGGAGATCAGATATTGAAATAGTGCAGATTAAGATCATTTGTGGGAAATATTACACTACCTAAACCTACAGAATAGTCATCTATTAAACATGGCATAGGTGAAACATTAATATTTGAAACTGTATGTTTTTGTTTTAAATGATAATAAAGAAATACTGTATAAAGCAGTGCGCACAAGCATACATACACCATTTTTCGAAATACTTTTTTTTAGATCTCAGTTCTTTCTACCCTCATTTTACGAGCAACTAATTGAAGCCATTATCCTTCACCTTCACCAGGTGATTGACCCCATTTATTTATTCTTGTTTTAAGCAATCCATTTTGGTAAACTGTGCAAAATAAAAAGGCAGAGTGAAAGATAAAAAAAATCCAACTATTTCCTCAGCTCTAATATAGTGCAAACTTAAGAGGTTCACATTGGATGAATAGAAAGCTACAGTATGGACCAAATACATAGCTCAAGTGCAGCTGCACTCCTATGAACTCCAAGAGTGGGGCACTAGTCTCACCGGCCCTGGTATGACCTTGCTCAAATGAGGGAATGATTACATAACTGCTTGCCCAAGTGCTCCATAGCCACAATGATGAGAAAAAGTTCTAGATAGTTACAGGAGAGGGAGATATCTCATTGGACCCCTGGAAAACTAATCTGTTTGCTAAGTCACACCTCAGCAGGAACCATCCACATATCAACTGGACCAGTTGGTTCTGTGGTATATGTAACCAACTGTAAATAGGAAATAAGCATCTATGGTCTAACCCACAACAAGTGGCCTTCCCAGGCACCCCGTAAGGGGATTTTGACTCAGCTGCACCCAATATACAGATCATGATCCTCTGATTGGATTATGTATAGTGCAGGTGGGGACTGGAGGAACTGGAGGCAGGTTGTGATATAGGGTGCCATTGGGTGTACTGGAGAGTAGTCAACAGACCCAGTTTAGAACAAATTGAGCTTTCTGGTACAAGGGGGCAGGCAAAATCAGGTCAGGAGAATAGCCAAAGTCAGAAAGGAGATCACTAGGAACAGTACCGGGGGAGCAGGCAAGGAGAATCATCAGACAGACCAGATCACAACACTGGGAATCACACTAGGAGCTCAAAAAGAAGCAGACACTGGAGTACAGGAAATTAACCTAATTCTCTGGCACTTGAATAGTGCTCAGAGACTCCAGTTTATTGGGAGGTGTTATAAAATTTACTGTCAAACATTTTATCACATTTGGCATATCTTCCTCTTTCAAACAGAGTTGCATAAAAACAGCCAGGAGAGGGTTGAAGCCAGGAGCCATTTTTCTAGCACATGCTATAAAATGTTAGGTAGAATCTGATTGGTTGCATGCACTTTAAGGGGGCCCATTTATTAATGATTGCAATTGCAATGCGATCTGGGCATGACACAACCGCCCATGATCGCATTACAAAATGCTATCATATGTATCATCCGGCACATGCAGGGACAGGGACTCTGAAAGGAACCCGTCCCCCAGAGAGCTGCTGGGGCTGCTGCTCATGCACAGTCCTACTAACTGCACATGCACGGGGGCCATTGCTGGAGAAGAGTTTGGGAGGAAACTTCTCCCAGCAAGTTATGTGCAGAGTAGCCCATAGGCTACAGTAGTTATCGCCATCTCCAGATGGTGTTAGCTGTGGGGGCCAATCTCCAGAAAATTTGGCAGCATCGCATACCTCATGGAAACCTATGTGGCTGTCAGCAGGAATGGAGGGATAGCAGCAGGTACTGTATCTCCGATACCTGCTGTGGCTTCTCCTTCATACATCCGGGGGAAACTCAATATTTGTGGTTAACCCTAGAAAAAGGGTGTTTTCAGGGCTTATAGCTGCAAATATAGAATGATAAATAGGATCCTTAGAAGGTTGGATAAATCTCCCCCATAGTCACAAATTCTTCTCGAAAAATTCCACACCCAAATTAAGAATAAGGTTGATATTTTGTGGAACAGTCCCTGTCTCAGACTGCTTAGAATTATTTTCATGGTCTGTTTAAGTAGGTTCATTTTATTTTTATTTTAGTGTATTTATTTGTGTATATATTTTTTTTTGCTTATTACAGTATTATTATTTAGAATCTTGATGGAAAGTTTCCAAAACCTTTTAGACTTGTCTGTTTTATTACATTAACTTGACTAAAAGCTGATCTGATCTTCTTTTAAGACCTACAATTAGGTTAAATGAAATTTTCTCACATGACTCTGTACACTCTACAAATTTTAATGCTTTCATGATAATTTGGATTTGGGTACATAGTAGAATAAATGAAACAATTAATTACGTTGACAATATAAAATTAGTTACAGGCTTTTATATTTTTGTGATACATCTATGAGTAATGCTGATTGTATAGATAATACAAGTCATACCCACATCTAAAATAAGCACTGCTCTGTGCAATTAGATGAGAATAAAATACAATATAGCATGTACAATATACTGCATATATACAGCAAAAAAAGGTAAACTGATCATTGTTACTGACAAAATGTAGCGTCATTTGCAGGGGATCAAGACTTTGGAACATAACTGCAGCAATGGATTAAACATGTATGTATTCTGTATTGTGTTCACAAAACTAAGGATTTAATTCAGGGATGTACGCAAACCCGGTGGTTCCAAGTTAACTATATATACAGCTAAAGCAGAGCTTCTACAGTCCCAAGAATGCAAGCAAGTTAAATTGAATAGTACTGTATTATACACTAAGGGGTATATTTACTATTTACTAAAGAAATCCAACATGTGCTTTATGTACTAGGGATGGGAACAAATCTCATAGCTATCAGTGTCCTAAAGCAAAGAGGTCATACTGAGTTCATTTCACAAGAGAAAAGTGCATTGTATGGAATAGAAAAGGGACCATAATAACAGCAGGTACTCGGTGCCATCAATTACACGTCCTTGACACACAGTAGTATTATGCGATATGATGACTGAGTCACAGTCGATGGAACTTTGGCACAGAAGATTTGGTCACTTTGGATATGACAGTGTTCAAAAATTACTGAACAGGATAGTTACAGGAATATCAGTCATCAGCCATTTCTAAAGTCAGCAAGCAGAGCTGTAGTACCACTAGGTACATACAGATGTGTGTGGGCCAATGGAAATCAAGTCAAAAAGCGGATAGCTTTTATAACGTTCAATGATGACTTCATAAAAGTGAACCACATATACTTCATTAGGAGAAGTCTGAAGTAGTGAAGAAAATTGCAGACTACAAGAGACTTGTAGATAATCAAACACGTCACAGACCTTAAGGTCTAACAATGGTGGAGAATATCTAAACAAAAATGTGGAATTCTTCATAAAGAAATATGGAGTTGTATGTCAATCACCATTACGTGCACTCCTGAACAAAATGGTGTGATTGAGCGAGCAAACCACACACCTAGTGGAGAGAGCCAGATGTATGCTGAAGTATGCAGGCCTAAACAAGCAATTTAGGATGGAAGCAGTGTCCACAGCAGTTGTCTGAAAAATCGTTCTCCCATAATTGCCTTAAAAGACAAAACATTAATTGAAGCATGGTCAGGAATGTAAAGCATCTTAGAACGTTTTAAAAGTACACATACCAAAAGAGAGAAGACACAACCTTGATTTAAAGTCAATGAAATGTATGTACAGTCAGGTGCATAAATATTGGGACATTGACAGAATTTTCATATTTTGGCCTCTATTCACCACCACAATGGCTTTGAAATGAAACAAACAAGATGTGCTTTAACTGCAGACTTTCAGATTTAATTTGAGGGTAATTACATCCAAATCAGGTGAACGGTGTAGGAATTACAACGGTTTCTATATGTGCCTCCCACTTTTTAAGGGGCCGAAAGTAATGGGACAAACTAAACAATCCTAAATTTAACTTTCAATTTTTAATACTTTGTTGCAAATCCTTTGCCTGAAGTTTGGAATGCATAGACATCACCATACGCTGGGTTTCATCCCTGGAGATGCTCTGCCAGGCCTCTACTGCAAATGTCTTCAGTTCCTGCTTGTTCTTGGGGCATTTTCCCTTCAGTTTTGTCTTCATCAAGTGAAATGCATGCTCAATCAGATTCAGGTCAGGGGATTGACTTGGCCATTGCATAACATTCCACTTTTTAGCCTTAAAAAAACTCTTTGGTTACTTTTGCAGTATGCTTTGGGTCACTGTCCATCTGCAATGTGAAGCGCCGTCCAATGAGTTCTGAAGCATTTGACTGAATATGGGCATATAATATTGCCCGAAAAACTTCAGAATTAATTCTGCTGCTTTTGTCAGCAGTCACATCATCAATAAATACAAGGGAACCAGTTCCATTGGCAGCCATACATGCTCACGCCATGATACTACCACCACCATGCTTCACTGATGAGGTGGTATGTTTTGGACCATGAGCAGTTCCTTTCCTTCTCCATACTCTTCTCTTCCCATTACTCTGGTGCAAGTTGATCTTTGTCTCATCTGTCCATAGGGTGTTGTTCCAGAACTGTAATGGCTTTTTTAGATGTTGTTTGGCAAACTTTAATCTGGTCTTCCTGTTTTTGTGGCTCACCAATGGTTTACATCTTGTGGTGATCCCTCTATATTCACTCTTGTGAAGTCTTCTCTTGATTGTTGACTTTGACACATATACACCTACCTCCTGGAGAGTGTTCTTGATTTGGCCAACTGTTGTGAAGGGGTTTTTCTTCACCAGGGAAATAATTCTTCTGTCATCCACCACATTTGTTTTCCATGGTCTTCCGGGTCTTTTGGTGTTGCTGAGCTCTCCGGTGCGTTCTTTCTTTTTAAGAATGTTCCAAACAGTTGATTTGGCCACACCTAATGTTTTTGCTATCTCTCTGATGGGTTTGTTTTGATTTTTCAGCCTAATGATGGCTTGCTTCACTGATAGTGACAGCTCTTTGGATCTCATATTGAGAGTCGACAGCAACTGATTCCAAATGCAAATGTCACACCTAGAATCAACTCCAGACCTTTTACCTGCTTAATTGATAATGAAATAACGAGGGAATAGCCCACACCTGTCCATGAAATAGCTTTTGAGTTGATAGTCCCATTACTTTTGGCCCCTTAAAAAGTGGGAGGCACATATAGAAACCGTTGTAAATCCTACACTGTTCACCTGATTTGGATGTAATTATCCTCAAACTAAATCTGACAGTCTGCAGTTACAGCACATCTTGTTTGTTTAATTTCAAAGCCATTGTGGTGGTGAATAGAGGCCAAAATATGAAAATTCTGTCAGTGTCCCAATATTTATGCACCTGACTGTATCATACTTGGTTATTGTTATGAAAGTAAAGGGTACAGACTCTGGAATCCAAATGACGAAAAGCTTGTCAAGTCAAGAGATGGTATATTTAAAGAAACAGCACAAATTAATGAAAAGCTAGAACTTGAAACTCCCACAACTACAGCTACTTTGCAAGCTAGTCAGCATCAGCCCCTTTGTGTTACCAGGAGAGACAAATTAAAATATGCCTTGTTTGTGGAATAAAGCATTTTATTTAATGCATACTGTTTAAATAAATTTTACTAATTTATAAAAAAGAAGTACATTTTAGTAATATTTTTATCTTTGACATGTGGATTATTATATGTCCTCTGACTGCTTTCACCATCTCAGGAAAGTGATTACTGGGGAAATAGAGGAAAAAATGCATTTTTGTTTTTATAAAATAGAGCACTTTTTCCATTTAAAACTTATTTTAAAATAATTTTTTTACTAGTTTTTATATTTTTATGAATCTGCACTTGGAGCTGAAGGAGCTGATTTAGATCTGCTCGCTAGGATACATTCGCTCGTAGCTGGCCGATTTTCACAATCTGCGCATGCATACGCATCACAGTGCATGTGCACGAACCAGTGCGAGAGATCGGGAAGTGTTTGCTCGCTGCGCAGAGTGAGTGACAGGAGAATCCGTTTGTGGGTGGTGACAAGGGCTGGCCATTAATAACGGGGGAGTGGAGGTGCAAACGCAGAAGTGCCTGAGTGTGTTAACGCCGTTTCAGAGGCGTGCATAATTCACAGGCAGCATCATAGTACATGTCACCTGGTTGTATTTCACACTGAAGTGATCGCAGGGCTTGCGGTAGTTTATAGTCAACCTCAAACGCTGCGATCGCATCTGATGGTACCCGATGTACCTATGGTTGCATACACTTCCTGGAGATGATGTGCGCAATTGGGCGTCTTAAGACAGGTTGGTGGGTGTCTGCATACACAAAGCGATTGCACACCAAGACATAGTGGATGTGCTTATGCCTTGCCGTGCGATTGCCTGGCTTGCAAGGTGTGTCCCGGATTTGCATACGCTGGGTGCGAGCGAACGCATCTAGCGAGCGGGTCTGAATGAGCTCCTGAGATCAGACTCCCGGTGCAGTGCTCATATGCAGGGGCGCCGAGAGGGGGGGGAGCGGGTACAAATTACCCGGGCCCGGGCTTCCGACGCCGCCCCCCCCCCTCCCTCACAGCAGCCCAGCACACAGCGTGTGCTGAGCTGCAGTGGGAGACTGCTCGTGGCTCAGCCACACCAGTCTCCTATGCCTGTGGGGGGGAGCGATCACACTGATCGCGCCCCCCCTGCCTTTGCGCCGGGCTGTGGGGGCTCAGAGCATCCCCCTCGCCAGCGTGCTAAGCGGTGCTGAAATTTTTTTTCCCTGAAAAGGGCGTGGCCACGCCTCCCGCGATTAGGCCAAGCCCCCTGTTATCCGAGCCCACCGTGGCTCTTGGCGGGCTGCTCATATGTTACCTGGGCCGCTCATGTGTAGAAGGGCAACAACTGGCCAGCAAAGGTGTAAATCTGTGCTCACCGCTTCCAGGCAAGTATCGCCGGAAAGCTGAGCAATGCTAATGATAAATAGATTGATAAAAAAAAATTCTAATGCTACAATACAGTATGTGGTGATAGAAAATTTCTTCTATCACAATTTACTTTTAAATAGTCACCTCATTTTGAATAATGTTGGGTTATTTAAACATTTCAAAACCTAACTCTCCATTTTACATTTTGGGATATTTTATATAATTTTTACTTACCTTCAACAAAGTATATATTACAAAATATTTAAAACCACATGCATTTTTATCTGCTACTCTGTCATTGTTTCAAAAAGCATCCATAATTTGCATTTAGTGCACAATTTAATTAACAAGTCCCTCTGGCAGGGACTGTCAAACTATATTTTTGATATTAGGCAAGCAAATCTAAATTAGTGATGGTGGGGTGGGTCTCTCTTCCTCTCCCTCCTCCTCCTCCTCTTCCAGCCTGTACTCCAGGATTTACAGTAGCTTGTCTCATCTTAGGTGAAGAGAAAATCTACGTGGTACATTGTGTTCAAGTGTTTGATGCAGCCGTGATCCTCCTATGTGGTACATCATTCACTAACAAGTCAAATACCATTTATCTTCCAGCTCTTGTGTTGCCTACGGGAAGCATGCAGGTTCAATTCTGTCTCACTGACTGTTGTGATACATAAGTTGCTGCGGTACATACAGTATGTAGCCTGTCACCTTGTCAAGCACTGTCAACCCAGATAACTACCAGCCCAGAAGCATTAAAAAGGGGTCCAGCCCAGGGGAGCACATGTCCCCTTGCCACCTGGCCCAGTCCGAACCTGATTGGTAAAAAAGCCACCTGCACCATTTTTAATAGTTTACAACAGCAGCATTAGATTCCTCTCTGCCTAGGATACTTTTACATTTCTCTCAACTATATTAATATTTTGTTGACAGCATGTCTTTCCTAATCTCAAAAGGTCTATTTAGTGGTTGCCCTTATAACTAAGATGAGAGAATAGGAAGTATTTATGTCTCACATTAGTGCAGCAAGAGAAATAATTTACATCTTGGCACCAGAACACGGTCAGTGGATCATGGCAGAGAATCAAAAATAAACATATTTCTTGCTGTAACACCACTCAGTAAATATTTCATTCTACAGGAAGATGCACAGTTCAGCTTGATGGCCTGTAATATTGCTTTTTACAGACTTATTGATTGCTACCTGTAAGTAGAGCTCTTCTTTTGTCAAACCAATTTTGCAATAAAAATAAATGATACTTTCATTTGCTTCAAATGGAAACAGTAAAAGCTCTATTAAAAGAGATTTTGTACATGGGCAATTCTGTGTTCCCTAATAATCAGAGTTCATAAAAGATCCCAAATATACATGAATATTTCATTGTAAATATCTGTTCTGATTTGTTTATATATATCAAGTTTTGACAGCTATAGAAACTTAAAATGGACACATTTGTTTTCTCTGCAGCCATGGTTCACAATCTAATCTCTGGATGACTAATAGTTTAAGATTTATAGATTACCTACCAAAGAAGAAATAGGATATCCATAAACTCAGAACAAACATTGCCTACTACAGACTGGTTTGAGAACCACTGGTATGTTTTTTTTATATGTAACCTAAAACTAATGGACAACCATAATAATAAATATTTACATTTCAGCAAGGCTGCGGAGACATTGGGTAGGCACTGGGTACTGGAGGCCATGGCAGAGGCCCAAGCTCAGGTAAGCTACCCCCCATACTTAACACCCCTACATTTCACACAATTACCTATTATGCAGATTTTATTTTATTTGGCATTATTTGCAAACAAACCTTCTAGTACTCTCAAATACGCTTCACAAAGAATCAAGTTTACACAAAGGAACTGATACTCATACCACTTTCATACCTAAATTCCGGGCCTGACCCAGAGGTTGGAACAGGGTGCCAAACCGGATCAGACCCGGAACTTAGCCGGCGCCGACCAGGATATTCCTGAGTCGGTGACGTTCACATCGGAGCCAGGTCTGCAGTGACTCGGCTCTTCCGGCATGGAAGTGGGCGTTTGTGGATTACGTCATCTCCAAGCGCCACTGAAGCCGGCCAATGCGGCACGCTCCAGGTCATCATGACCCGGATTGCTCCGTTTACACTGCAGGGTTTCACGGGTCATTCCTGTGTTAAACCCTGCAAGTTACCTGGGTTGGATTGCCGGGTCACTCAAAGGGGTATTAGTGTAAGGATTTCTGGTGGATAGTTGCTACACAAAATATTCTCCATTGGAAAATGAGGAAACATGAGGCTATAGCCATCATCTGTCCAAACAATGGTTGTACTATAACCATAGTGGACACGACCCACCCCATTTCTAAAGATGGGTGTACACTAGACGATATATATTGCAGAGTTGTCGTTTTGAGCCGAATTGAAATTACATGTCGTCCACAGTGTCTAGTGTGTATGCACTTTTGCACGCTCCTGTGCATCGTTCATCACATCTTCTCATCTGCTGTGCAGCACAGCAGATGGAACGATGTGATGAATGACGTCATGCTGCTAATTGCAGCATGGAACTACACATCATGCTGTCGTCCACTGCATCGTGCAGTGCTTATGGACCGCGCGATGTATCGTGCCATTGCATCGTGCCATCACTGGGTTCACACATTGTGTAGTGTGTACCCTGCATTACCCAACTAAAATCATGATTGTCCATGGAAAATCAGGACTGTGGGTAGGTATGTTAGCATTTAGATTTAGCATTTAAATTTAGGAGCTGGAAACAATTTACTACTAGGAGATTCACTTTCAGAGTGGAAATAAATTTGCCCCCACTCAGGACAGATACAGGGGATGAGGACTTTAGCTACTTCTGCTACTGATCAAAATCTATAGACTATTAATTTAAGTCTATACTGCTTAAATTCACATTAAAAGACACTGTATTCTTTCAAATAACTATAAAGTTTAAACAAATAATAAGAATTTATTTACCAAAATTAGAGCTGCTGACCCCATTTACCAATGGGTTATTTTATCGTGTGTGCTTTCCTTGAGTGATTTAGCATTTTGTTTTTGTGGTGGCAGGTGTGGGAAAAACTGGGGTAGTACACTAAATTAATGATTTTCTTTGCATTGGGCTGCCAAAGTCCTTGCACTGTGCTAACATGGATTTTTCAGTTCAGGCCCTGTTTGTGGATCTTGGGGTTCCGATAGCACATGACAAGTGTGATTGACCGGTTATGTGTCTCTTTTTCTTGGGTATCGAAATTGATACTGCAGATGGTTTCAGTCAATGTTGGGTATGTTTAATTTTGCCTGTAGGCTTATTCCCATGGGCAGAGTTTTTTATAAGGAACCTGGAGAGATCCATGTCAGGTATTCTATAGCTTCATAATTTCCTTTCAGCAAAGATTGAAAGGGACCTTCATATTTGGCCCTTATTTCTTTTTGGTTTCAACAGTATTGTTTAGTGGCTGTCCCCAATGCGTAATAATGTGGCATTCCAGATCTTCACTGATGTTGTAGGTTCTACCGGTTTTGGGCCATACATATATGGGTCGTGGTGTCTGGTCCCATACGCCAGAGGAATGGGTAAGAGAGGATTTAAAGTAAACAGGAACTGTCTCCTGATTGAACTCTTTCCAATTGTAGTGGCTTTGGAGCTCTGGTGAAGCATTTGCGTGGTTCTGGCATATTTTAATAAGTGTGGTTACCTTGAAGTTGTTCAGGCCATTAATCACCAAAGTGCATCTCTATTGCCAACTGTTCATTTTATTGCTACTGTAGGCTACTTTTGCACTGTTTGGTTTGGAATATTAATTTCCAGGCTAAGCATGTCCTGTGGGTTAAAAATGCCATTGCTGATGCACCTGCAAAATTTTTGTAGCTGGCTCTTTTAGGATGTTTTGGTGCAAGACAATGCATTATTCTGCAAGCTTAAGCAAACAAACACAGACAGAATTGAGGGCCTGATTCAGAGCCGGACACTCTTTCAGAGCGCTTGCTTTGAATCAGGGCCCTCCCTCTCTTTTTTTAGAGTGGCCCCCTGGCTGCTCGCATAGCTGTGGGTGACCACCCACAGCTATAGCGAGCGGCCATGATGATGGTCGCGATGGTCAAGACCATCGCGACCATCGGGCTTGTGATGAGACCCTTGTGGTAGTCTCGTTGCCGCAAGCCCTGGAGTGCTTTTGGCTCTATCAGAGCCAAAAGCACTCCCACTGACATCACTTGTGATGTCAGTGGGGCCAGCCCCAGACGGTAGGCATTCCCATGGGAATGCCTCCGTCTGGGCAGCAACGCCCCTGGCACGCCCACCAAAGGGGGCATGCTGTCACTCAACATCGACAGCACGCCCCCTTCAGTGCGAGACCCACAGCGACGGCTTGCCCGTCGCTATGCGGGTCTCACGCATGCGCACGACGGAGCCGGCTCCCTCGTGCGCATGCGCACTTGGCCAACATCGACCTGCTTGCGAGCGGGTCTGAATCAGGCCCTGAGTGTGGTTCATTGGATTTTATTGTCAAATTTAAAGGATGTAAGAATCTACCTGGTATTCTTAGTGCATGCTTATCTATCTGTGCTTTATAATGCTGTTGAAGCTTGATCCATGAAAAGTACCAATTTAATCACGTCTTGAAAAGGGCCATAAGCCATTGAGTTGGGCTTGCGGCCAGAAAGATGGCTCTGCAGGAGGTGCAGTCAATGTTGGATATGCTTAATTTTGCCTGTAGTGTTTTTCCTATGGGCAGAGGGCCTGATTCAGACTTGGGAATATAGAGAGAGATCTCTCTCAACTGATCATCTTGGTGAAACCATGCTGCACTGCAGGTGGGGCAGATTTTAAATGTGCATAGAGTTTTAGATTTGGGAGGTGTGTTTCCAAACTGACATCTAAATTGTAGAGTAATAATAAAGCTGTGCAGTATTTGTGGGCTACATGCAAAAGCAGCCAGTATTTACCCCACATGTAAAAAAAATTATGTATTTTCACCCCTTGCATTGCAATATGGTTTGTTCAGATTCACAGTTGAGAGAGATATCTCACTCTGGGCCTGATTCAGAGCCGAATGCTCTGAAAGAGCGCTCGCTCTGAATCAGGGTGTCTTTTTATTTTTTTTGTGCGGCCCCCTGGCCGCTCGCTTAGCTGTGGGTATTAGAGCCGGAAGCTCACCCACTGACATCACTCGTGATGTCAGTGGGGCCGCCCCCAAATGGCAGATGTTCCTTCGGGAACACCTCAGTTTGGCAAGCCACCCCCCCTGCCCGCCTCCAAAACGGGGCAAGCTGTCAATCAAAATTGACAGCTTCCCCGCTTTGGTGCGAGACCTGTAGCGACGGATCACCCATCGCTAGCCGGGTCTAACGCATGCACTAGTCGGTGCCAACTCCGGCGTGCACATGCGCAGTGGCCAAACATCGACCTGCTCATGAGCACATATCGCTTGCGAGCGGGTCTGAATCAGGCCCTCTATTCCCAAGTCTGAATCAGGCCCAGAAAACTGGAGATATCCATGTTAGGTATTCTACAGCCTCATCATTTTTTATGTCTGTCAGCAGAGTTTAAATGGGTCTCCTCTTAACAAGTACCATTTGGGACACGTCTTAAAAAGGGCCATTGTCTTTTTGACACTCAATCCAGATTGGTGCAGCTATTTCCACTGCCATGGCAAGTTTTTCCACTCCTGAGATCCAAACTTGGATCATTGGAAGTCGTCAGTTTTTTCGAGATATATACGACCTAGCAAGGCGAATGCTGTTTGTCCTACAGAAAGCTATCCAGAGGTGTCAGATTACTTACTGCATATTGCAGGGCTGTGTGAGGGATGTGTTTTTTTCCTTCACTAAGGCATCAATAAAAAAGTGTAATAAAAACACTGCACAAAGCAAAGATTTTGTAGGGTTTTTGTTTTACCTCCAGTCTGGATACAATGCTTGTCTTACTAACAAGTTTGTGGTTTTGTTTTAAATGTTTGTCTTTGTTTTGCTTGATGTGAGTGTTTTTTTCTTGTTTTTATTAAATGCTATTATTTATTAATGGTTTTTCTCCTTGATCCATTCCTTCTAAGATTTTTTTTAATATTAAGCCCATATGCACTTGTTTGTCTTCTGGGTTGCTAAATCAGCAGCGGCTTTTGATTTAGTTTATTTTTCCTTTTGGTGCAGATGTGGAGATTATAGTGGAATACTGTGGATGGATTTGAAGAGGTAGTTGTTGGAGGTGTTAATAGCTTTTGGAGTTCTGAAGGTTTTGTTTATACACCTACTGTAGGAGGGAATGCCTTGGGTCAACGTAGATTTTTAGACCTCTACTGGGCCATTGTATATGATTTGGTTCTGTTGCTGCAGTCTTGGCTTTTTTTAAGTTTTTGTGGTCAGCCATCATAACATGTCACAAGACCCCTAAACCCAGGTGCGGTCACGAATGAAGCATGGCTAAAAGTGAACTTCGCTGTGGTTTGTTTTCTAATGTCATGGTTAGGAACAATTTCTTTAGATTTACGCCTGATTGAGTTAATTTGATGGTCAAAGGTTTGTATTTCTTTATTGAAGATTGTTTAGTGACATTATGGAGTTGGTATAGGTGTAGTTTTCAGTTATGGTGGCAGTTCTGCAGTTTTTAGTTGCCTTGCTGTGACAGTAAATCGGCTGCATGGTTACTGAATTGTCAATTGTGTCCACATCACAGCACACAATATTGTTTTCACCAATATTAGCCAAAGGCTGCAGCAAGCTAGCTAGCTAAACTAAGCGATAGAGCAGTGGCACAAACACATGCAGTTTAAAAGAATATTGCACATTTATGAAACATATTGGCTCTCAGTGGCAGACAGGATTGCAGTTTAATAAAATATATAGGATCCAATACAATGTTTTCATTAATCAAGAACTAGATTAGAAGCCCGATGCCAGGACAGGTAAATGGAGATGGAGTACTGTATGTAGTGGAAGCCCAGTAAACATTGATTGATTGATTGATTACTAGCAGTACTTTACTATCAAGGAAACCAAATTGAAAACATGAAAAAACTATTTAAAAACAAGCTTCCAAATTCTAAATGAGATTTTTAAAATGGAAACTGATGCCAAACAGCAAATCACAGGCCTCATGACAATACAAGAGATTCAGGACAGAGTGAAAGCCTAGTCAAAGTCAATAAAAATGAATTATATGATTATACGATTTAATGATACTACACTATATCTGTGAAGAAGCTGCAGGAAACTGGGCCTATATGCCTGGATGAGAATCTGGTAATGGATGGCCTTGCAAGATACAAAAGAACATGAATGCCACAGTAAAGTACAGTAAAATATGCTGCCTCCAATATGTGGCCCTCCCACCCACCATTATGTTTTTATTAAAAAGGACATGCACAGTTTAACAACCCAAGCACTTTAGCAACATGGACTGTCATTTGGTTTGTTTGGGCCCTGACAGCCAAGCTACCAGTGGGTTTAAGGCAGCTAACAGGAAGATGTCTTTATCACACTCATCACTTTTGTTAATATCATCATTGAACAATATTACTGTAGCTCTTCCCCACTGGAATCCATTGTTACAGAAGTCTCTGTAGTTTGTTGTAATTGGCTTCCTCATAGAATTTGTAGTTCATTTATATTAACATCAGGCCACATTTTTAGAAAGTGGCCTCCTACACCATTCACTCACAAGTTTCCCAGCTGTGCTAAACACTCTTTCCAAGTACACACTGAAGGGTGGGCAGCTTAAGTAAACCAAAGCTAGTTTGTACAAGAGGCTCCAAATTGCCTTTTCTTCCTCCCAGTATGCAAAGGGACTGTGTGACATGCTAATTTGTACATTATTATTAAAATCATCCTCCACCATTTGTTTATGCTTTCTGTATTAGATTGAGTCATGGTAGAGGTGTCAATCATTGTTAGCAATTCTTCTAAACCTTACCAGATGTCATAATGTTTTACTCTGGTGTGATGAGTTGACTCATAATCTCCAGCGGGTCTCTTGGATAAAGTCAGTTTTTTTTCTGGCAGCAGCATTTGCAGGAGAAGCTGAAGAAGAAGACATTGCTGTGTCATGTGCCTCTTGAGCTGACAACTTTTTCACAAGGAACTTTATGTATCTCTGTGTCAGTTGGAAAGAAAGACATTACATATGACTTGATACTAGGATTAAGCATGGTTGACAAAATGTACTGATCAAATTGCAAGATGTAACAAACTCTTTGGTCCTGGAGAAGCAAAAAAAGAACTTGAAGTCCAACATGCTTAGTGGAATAACTTAGTTTCATATCCTCCTTCAGCTTCTCTAACTGCTGTTCCAGTAGTTAATTAAGGGTATGACCTGTCAAAACTCACTTCATTGGTTACAATTTCAAATGGTTTCAGTAGCTTGCATAAAACAGATAGCATTCCCCACTGTGCTGGACTAAGGTAACATGACCCCTCTCCTTATCTCATGGTTTGTTATGTATGCTTAGATGGCTTTTTACTTTTCCTCCAGTCACTGAAGCATAAAAAGGGTGGAATTGTACCTGGTTATTACCTTTTGCTCCAGTCGGTGGCATGGAAAATTTAACAGTTATTGCAGCTGCTGCAATCTTCTACATGTGGTTGCTGAATGGCGAAAATGCCCCCCAAATTTTTGGGCCATAGTCAGCTTGCCCTACATGCACCTGTCAAGTTTTTTAAGAAATTCTGAACCACCAAGTTTATTGTGTATGCAAAGCATGGTATGTGTTCAAAATCACCAAGTTGTAATGCTCGTACAATGTTATTTGCATTATCAGAAATGACAAATCCTAAGGAGAGCCTTAGAGGAATTAGCCATTTTGCTACCACATCCCTGTTTTTTTTCAACAGATCGAAGACGGTGATGTAGAGAGTAGCTTGCCTGTAAATGAGCTGGTGTTGTGTGACAGATACTGCAGCTGCTGAAGGCAATACACCCATCCAGTGGGCTGTCACAGTCATGTAATCTTTAGTTTGACCAGTACCACTAGTTCACATATCCGTAGTCAAGTGGATAGTCGGTATGATGGCATTTTGTATGCCAAGAATAACTTTTGGTAAAGTTTGGTAAAGGTAAGGTGTTTTGGTAAAACGGAAATTAGATGGAATTTGGTAACAAGAACACATTACCTCAACTAATTGTTTAAAATCAGAAAATGTAATGGTGGATATTGGATGCAGATCTAATGCTCAGATATGAAGTTGTTATGGCTTTAATGATCCACTGTGTAACAGGATGGAGGGTGTTATACTTGGTTCCTTTTGTGCATTAGGAATAGGGATCCTGGCGGTCAAAATCTAACTCCCCCTAGTGCCTAAAGCGAACCTGCCCTCCCTGCACCCTAAACCTAACCCTACCCCCTTAGTGCATAACCCTAACCCTCCTCCTAGTGCCTAACTATAACCTCTAACCCTAGCCCTCCCCCTAACTTCACTACTTACCTTTGGGTTGCTGGCATTGGGATTCTGACAGGTCTCAGGATTCTGGCATCGGTATTGACCTTATCCCCCTCTTGCAAATGCTTGTTTTATGGTCAATTGTTGTTTGAAACTACTAGTCTTCTTGGTCCCCTTCTGTGATGAAGATTCACCCCCAGCAGCAGCAGCCCAATGATTTGCAAATTATGTAACAAGGAGAAGGTGCCTAGATAATTAATGCATCTACCTTTACTTACCTTGGTTTCACAAATGGTAAAGATGCCTTGACAAATGGTGTGAAGATTTGAGTAAAAATTATTCCACATAGAAGAGGTGTTTTTTTTGTTCTTATGCCCAGGCATGACAATGTCCTTCTTCTTATCACTGGTAAGAACTAATGCCACTGGTGACTGACTTACTTTGAGTCAAACAACATCATCCGCCTGAAATTTATCAACTTGTTCTTGTCCAACAAATTCATCATCAAAATCCTCATTAGCTTCAAATACATAAATATCTCCCTCAACCTTTTGCATTTCCACAGTAAAATCCTCAACATCATAATCATTACTACTACTCATCCTCATGTTTGCAGAGGGATCAGAAATGGTGGAAGAAGGCTTCTTCATGATTACAGTGTCAGAAATGTCAGAATCACACATAGCATTTATGGACACCTTTAGACTCTCCTACTGTGCACTGATTTGCCTGTTTTAAAGGTACACATCTAGATTTAGAGCGAGAAGGTGTTGCATGCAAGGTTACAGAAGATGCTTGACTGTGTATGGCCCTGGCTTTCACAATAATCGTCTAGTGCATGCAACAGCAGTAGCAGGACCACCACTCACAAAGCAAGGCCATCATCTGAGCATTTCCTTGCCGTTGCCTGTGGTGTATGGCATGTTGGCAATTTAAAAATTTTTGGCAGTAAATTTCCCTTCATAGTTTGAGGTGATGATTTCTTTATGATTGTGAACTTCTGTTTAGATTTGAGTTGCCCTTCATACCATCTTTCCCCTTGATCTCCTTTAGTAGATATTAAAGAAGTACTACAGTATGACGAATTATTCATGATTGGTTTTATTTTTTACACTAGGACAGGAGTAAAGTTATTGTAGTTGAACTTAACTGTCACAACACGTACAACGAGATAGGCAAAGGAGGGACTGTTACCCTGACCATGCAGTTCTAGTAAAAGACTACGGTTTTTTGACACCAGCAAAAAAATTATTTATTTTGACTTATGATTATTTGTATGCAGCTGATGGGGACACGACAACACCCTCTAAGTACAGTAATATACACTGCGTTTCAAAAACACACTATACTAATTTTTAAATTAATTTATAAAAGACTGGCAATTGTTTTGCACACCAGGATAAGAAAAGTATTTCTTTGTAATAATAATTTTGGGTAAAGATGACAGGGATACCACCACACACAGATAGAAAAAAGTCATATACACTGCATCTCCAAAATATGAACTTTTTAATTTGTTTATAAAAGTCTCAAATTTAATTACACAGCAGGATAAGAAAATAACTTATTTGCATTTGCAATAACTGTTTTGGATTAAAGATGACAGGGAAGCCTCCAGCAACTCCAGACACAGGAGGCTGTGGAATGGATGATGTGAACATGCATCATCCATCATCGCTGCACGCCGCTCAGTGACACCATCCAAGAGGGTGACACCAAAATAGCAGAGCAACTATTTTGTTGTCACTCCCTCGGATGGTGTCACCCCATGCGTTCCGCACCCCCCTGGTGAAGCCACTATCTCTGAATCAGATCCTTAATCCCTATGGCTTTTCTGAGTAATCCAAGTGTACTGACTCTGACTTGGTTCTTGACTCTCTTTACTTAACCCCTGTGAACCAAACCCTAGCTTGCTGGCACCTCTTAGTGATTGCTACAACCTATCTATCAAACTAGTAACTAGACTAGGGAGCTGTTACCTGCATATTGTGCGCAGTGAAGCCAAAACCTCATTGTGAGTGGCCCTGTCAGAAAACCACTGGAGCTTTAGATTCTCCACCTTTGATACTGGTAGATACAAATACTGACTGAGCACCAAATCCATTAACAGTTGTAGATCTGTGACACCTCCCCTGTGAGCTCTACCTCTGCACCTGGTACTTATTATTACTACAGCACCAAACCTTTGTCTTCTCCTTGCCAATCATCTTTACCCAGTCAATTTCGCCTACAGTCATTTCTTACTGGAAACATTGCCACTATTGCGCTGACATATAGTTACCTTTTCCTAAATATCCTAGCTCAAAAGTTATAAATTCCCTTTTATGGACATATGCACGAAGGGCCTGATTCACTATGGATCGCTATTGCGATCACAGCTGCGATTACACACGCAGGTCTCCTGCAAAAATATGCTAATGACTGCAATCACAAAGCTGGTATAGAGACACCCAAAGCCAGCACAGAGGGCCTGATTCAGCCTGGATTGCAGTTGCTAATATGCACGCAATCAGCCGATTGTTGTGTCCGGCGCATGCAAATGCATCGCAGTGTGCATGCACGAAATAGCCACTGTGGACGAGAAAGAGAATGAAGAGATTATGCAGACCCATTGCAGAGTGATTTACAGGAAGTGCCGTTTGTGGGTGGTGACGGGGGTGGTTGGGCGAAAGCAGGCGTGCCAGTGCATTTGAACGCCATACCATACGCAACCTGAGGCCTCATAGCGTGCGCTGAAGTAAGTAATTCCTGAGTGAGGTCTGACCTGCCTTAACTGTGCATATGGGTCCGATGTTACTTGATGTTACTGATTGTTTCGCTATGTTGACAAAGTATACCGATGTAAGGGGAAGTGGTATCTTTATGTTACAAAACAGAAAAACTTTTGCTATTGGCACTAACAATAATATACAGCAAATCTATGTGTGTGCAGCAAATAAAACCAAGGGGATTTTGTCATGATTTGATCAAAGCATACTAGCCTGCAGCCCAGCATCAAGGGACCCCTTCTTTTTCTGCAGGTCCCTACTCTAGCATATACTGTATGCCCAGCACACCATTACATTGCAGTTAAATGTACTCACATCCCATATACAGAGGGACAAATCTATACAAGGGCTGGCTGTGAGCCACAACCAACTAGGCCTTTTATAGCCTTAATTGAAAGCTGCAATGATAGCACAAGGTAAAATTTGGAAACAAAACAGAAAAAAAATAAGCCCGCGCTCGGTTTTACCCATATCATACGTGGGACCGGCAGTGTGGCAATATTAATGCCATAAATGTCCTTATGTTAGGCTGTGACATTTGCATATCACCATTGATATCAGCAACTGCATTGCGTGCGTAGAAGCAGAATAGCGATCCATAGTGAATCAGGCCCAGAGATGCCCACTACCACTTTCGCACATCCGTAATACCTTGCAGCCCTGCATATACATCAGTAACATCAAGTAACATCGGCCCCTCACGCAGAAATACAGAAGATCTGACCTTACTCAGAAATTTCTAACCTCGTCACACGCAGTGAGTATGCAAGCTGCATATGCCGTCGCAGTGGCTAATTTATGCACGCCCATGCAACAGCGTTCAAATGTACAGCCACGTCTGCATTTTTCTGACCACTCCCCCTTCCCCACCCCAAAATGCTGACTACCTGTCATTCACTCTGCGATGACTAATACCCCTTTTACACCGGAGCTAAAACCCGGGTTATTGAAGGGTTAACCCGGGCAGCTCCCTGGTGTAAAAGGGGAGAGGGTTGGATCGCTGGGTCGAGTGACCCGGCAATCCAACCCAGGTAAATAGCAGGGTTTAACACGGGCGTAGCCCGTGAAACCCCGCTGTGAGAACAGCGCACTCTGGGTCATGATGACCTGGAGTGCACTGCTAGCCAGCCGATTGGTCCGGCTTCAGTGGCGCTTGGAGATGACTTACACGCTGGAAAAGCCGGGTCTATGCAGACCCGACTCCGGTGTGAGCGGCGCCGACTCGGGATATTCCGCGGCAAAATTCCGGGTCTGATCTGGATAGTAACCCTGTTCCAACTCCGGGTCAGACCCGGAATTTTGGTGGAAAAGGGGTATTACAGTGCTCAGTGTAGCCATTGCGCATGAGCACTGTGATGCATACACATGTGCAGTGCGCATCAATCGGCCAACTGCGTCCACTATTGCAGTTGCAATCCATAATTAATCAGGCCCTAAATTCACAAGTCCAATTTTTCAAAATGATTCCTGCAATGGAACTTGGCAGTTGAAAGAGGTTACTGGAAAAGCTACTTATGGAGAAGAGAAAAAAAAAACAAATGCATAGGCAGCTAAAGAGCATTTACAGATACTGATATCTGAGAAAGGAGAGGCAATTTTTTACATATATATATATATATATATATATATATATATATATATATATATTAGGGGTGAGCGGGTTCGGATTTCTGAAATCCGAACCCCCCCGAGCCCCCCCGATCCGAGTCCGATCCGAGTCAGGCTCGACTTTTCCCGCCTGACTCGGATCTGAAATCGAGGCAAAACGTCATCTTCCCGCCTTCCGAGTCTCGCGGGTTTTGGATCCTATATAAGGTACACACGTCGGCGCCATTTTCTCACTCGGCTGTGGACAGTGAAGAGGGAGGGTGGGAGTTAGGGCTGTGTAGTGTAGTGTAGTGTAGTGCTGCTGTTGTCCACTACTTCAAAGTCCATAGGGGCTGGCTGTGTTGTGCTGTGCTGCTGTTGTTAATAGGGGCTGTGTCCACTACTTCAAAGTCCATAGGGGCTGGCTGGACTGTGTTGTGCAGTCAGTTCTCCATAGGGGCTGTGTCCACTCCAAAGTCCTGTGCAGTGTCCCAGTCCTAAAGGAGTGCTGTAGTGTTGTCCAGGGGGTGCTCTGTCCATCAGGGGTGCTCCCCCCAAGTGCTAAAAAAATAATATATTTTCTGTGTTTGTGAATTGTGTGCGCAGTAGCCGCACGTGCATCAACAAAGTAGTGCCAAGCGTGCGCCTGTGTCATAAGTAAAGGGCCGGCTGGCTTGACCGTTAAGGGTGCTGTAACCCCCGAAAGTACACTCCAGTCCAAACCAAAAAAAAAATTATTTTCTGTGTTTGTGAATTGTGTGCGCAGTAGCCGCACGTGCATCAACAAAGTAGTGCCAAGCGTGCGCCTGTGTCATAAGTAAAGGGCCGGCTGGCTTGACCGTTAAGGGTGCTGTAACCCCCGAAAGTACACTCCAGTCCAAACCAAAAAAAAAATTATTTTCTGTGTTTGTGAATTGTGTGCGCAGTAGCCGCACGTGCATCAACAAAGTAGTGCCAAGCGTGCGCCTGTGTCATAAGTAAAGGGCCGGCTGGCTTGACCGTTAAGGGTGCTGTAACCCCCGAAAGTACACTCCAGTCCAAACCAAAAAAAATATTATTTTCTGTGTTTGTGAATTGTGTGCGCAGTAGTCGCACGTGCATCAACAAAGTAGTGCCAAGCGTGCGCCTGTGTCATAAGTAAAGGGCCGGCTGGCTTGACCGTTAAGGGTGCTGTAACCCCCGAAAGTACACTCCAGTCCAAACCAAAAAAAAAATTATTTTCTGTGTTTGTGAATTGTGTGCGCAGTAGCCGCACGTGCATCAACAAAGTAGTGCCAAGCGTGCGCCTGTGTCATAAGTAAAGGGCCGGCTGGCTTGACCGTTAAGGGTGCTGTAACCCCCGAAAGTACACTCCAGTCCAAACCAAAAAAAATATTATTTTCTGTGTTTGTGAATTGTGTGCGCAGTAGTCGCACGTGCATCAACAAAGTAGTGCCAAGCGTGCGCCTGTGTCATAAGTAAAGGGCCGGCTGGCTTGACCGTTAAAGGGTGCTGTAACCCCCAAGTACACTCCAGTCCAAACCAAAAAAAAAATTATTTTCTGTGTTTGTGAATTGTGTGCGCAGTAGCCGCACGTGCATCAACAAAGTAGTGCCAAGCGTGCGCCTGTGTCATAAGTAAAGGGCCGGCTGGCTTGACCGTTAAGGGTGCTGTAACCCCCGAAAGTACACTCCAGTCCAAACCAAAAAAAAAATTATTTTCTGTGTTTGTGAATTGTGTGCGCAGTAGCCGCACGTGCATCAACAAAGTAGTGCCAAGCGTGCGCCTGTGTCATAAGTAAAGGGCCGGCTGGCTTGACCGTTAAAGGGTGCTGTAACCCCCGAAAGTACACTCCAGTCCTAACCAAAAAAAAATTATTTTCTGTGTTTGTGAATTGTGTGCGCAGTAGCCGCACGTGCATCAACAAAGTAGTGCCAAGAGTGCGCCTGTGTCATAAGTAAAGGGCCGGCTGGCTTGACCGTTAAGGGTGCTGTAACCCCCGAAAGTACACTCCAGTCCAAACCAAAAAAAAAATTATTTTCTGTGTTTGTGAATTGTGTGCGCAGTAGCCGCACGTGCATCAACAAAGTAGTGCCAAGCGTGCGCCTGTGTCATAAGTAAAGGGCCGGCTGGCTTGACCGTTAAGGGTGCTGTAACCCCCGAAAGTACACTCCAGTCCAAACCAAAAAAAAATTATTTTCTGTGTTTGTGAATTGTGTGCGCAGTAGCCGCACGTGCATCAACAAAGTAGTGCCAAGCGTGCGCCTGTGTCATAAGTAAAGGGCCGGCTGGCTTGACCGTTAAGGGTGCTGTAACCCCCGAAAGTACACTCCAGTCCAAACCAAAAAAAATATTATTTTCTGTGTTTGTGAATTGTGTGCGCAGTAGTCGCACGTGCATCAACAAAGTAGTGCCAAGCGTGCGCCTGTGTCATAAGTAAAGGGCCGGCTGGCTTGACCGTTAAAGGGTGCTGTAACCCCCAAGTACACTCCAGTCCAAACCAAAAAAAAAATTATTTTCTGTGTTTGTGAATTGTGTGCGCAGTAGCCACACGTGCATCAACAAAGTAGTGCCAAGCGTGCGCCTGTGTCATAAGTAAAGGGCCGGCTGGCTTGACCGTTAAGGGTGCTGTAACCCCCGAAAGTACACTCCAGTCCAAACCAAAAAAAAAATTATTTTCTGTGTTTGTGAATTGTGTGCGCAGTAGCCGCACGTGCATCAACAAAGTAGTGCCAAGCGTGCGCCTGTGTCATAAGTAAAGGGCCGGCTGGCTTGACCGTTAAGGGTGCTGTAACCCCCAAAGTACACTCCAGTCCAAACCAAAAAAAAATTATTTTCTGTGTTTGTGAATTGTGTGCGCAGTAGCCGCACGTGCATCAACAAAGTAGTGCCAAGAGTGCGCCTGTGTCATAAGTAAAGGGCCGGCTGGCTTGACCGTTAAAGGGTGCTGTAACCCACAAAGTACACTCCAGTCCGAACCAAAAAAAAATTTATTTTCTGTGTTTAGCCGCACGTATATATCAAATCGATATAACATAAATGGAGGACCAAACTTTCTCCGATAAAAATAAAATAGAGAAAGATCAAGAACCACTTCCTCCTAGTGCTGAAGCTGCTGCCACTAGTCATGACATAGACGATAACATGCCATCAACGTCGTCTGCCAAGGCCGATGCCCAATGTCATAGTAGAGGGCACATACAATCCCAAATGGCAAAGTTCAGGAAAATGACCTTGAAAAAGACATTTAAATCAGCTGAAGAGAAACGTAAACTTGCCAATATGCCATTTACGACACGGAGTGGCAAGGAACGGCTAAGGTCGATCCCTAGTATGTTCATGACTAGTGGTTCAGCTTCACATGACGATGGAAGCACTCCTCCCACTAAAAAAATCAAAAGAGTTAAGCTGGCAAAAGCACAGCGAAGAACTGTGCGTTCTAAGAAGATATCACAAATCCCCAAAGAGAGTCCAAGTGTGGTGGTGGTTGCGATGCCTGACCTTCCCAGCACTGGACGGGAAGAGGTGGCTCTTTCCACCATTTGCACGCCCCCTGCAAGTGCTGAAAGGAGCACCCACAGTCCACTTGCTGATATGCAAATTGAAGATGTCACTGTTGAAGTACAACAGGATGAGGATACTGGTGTAGCTGGCGCTGAGGAGGAAGTTGGCGAGGAGGATTCTGATGGTGATGTGGTTTGTTTAAATCAGGCTCCGGGGGAGACAGTTGTTGTCCGTGGGATGAAAAAGCCCATCACGGTCATGCCTGGGCAGAAGACCAAACATTCCACCTCTTTGGTCTGGCAATATTTCTATCCAAATCCGGACAACAACTGTCTTGCCATATGTACCATATGTAAAGGTGAAATAAGTAGGGGTAGGGACGTCAACCACCTAGGAACATCCTCCCTTATACGGCACCTGCAGCGCGTTCATAAAAAGTTACTGTCAAGTTCAGAAACTTTGGCTCAGACCGTAAGCAGTCCAGGGACACCTAAATCCCGTTGTCCTGTTGTATCCAAGCGCCTGCAAACCACACCGTCAACTCCCTCCTCGTCAATTTCCTCCTTAGTCAGGATCGGAAGTAGTCCTGCAGGCCATATCACTGGCATGACTGACTCTCCTATCCGGGATTCCTCCGGAGGATCCTGCATTGCTACGCCTACTGCTGCCGCTGCTGCTGTTGCTGCTGCTGCTGGGAGTCGTTCATCATCCCAGAGAGGAAGTAGGAACACCACTACTTTTACTAAACAATTGACCCTCCAACAGTCCTTAGCGAGGAGGATGAAGTACGACAGCAGTCATCCTGAAGCAAAACGTATAACTGAGGCCTTGACTGCTATGTTGGTGTTAGACGTGCGTCCGGTATCCGCCATTAGTGCAGTGGGATTTAGACAATTGATGGAGGTAGTGTGTCCCCGGTTCCAAATCCCGTCTAGATTCCACTTCACTAGGCAGGCGATACCGAGACTGTACAGAAACGTCAGAAAAAGTGTCCTCAGTGTCCTGAAAAATGCCGTTGTACACAATGTCCACTTAACCACGGACATGTGGACAAGTGGAACAGGGCAGACTAAGGACTATATGACTGTGACAGCCCACTGGGTAGATGTATCACCTTACGCAGCAACAGCAGCAGCGTCACCAGTAGCAGCATCTCAGAAACGCCAGCTCGTTACAAGGCAGGCTACGCTGTGTATCACCGGTTTCAGTAAGAGGCACACCGCCGACAACCTCTTAGAGAAACTGAGGGAAATCATCGCCCAGTGGCTTACCCCACTTAGACTCTCCTGGGGATTTGTGATATCTGACAACGCCACCAATATTGTGCGGGCATTACATCTGGGCAAATTCCAGCACGTCCCATGTTTTGCTCACACAATAAACTTGGTGGTGCAGAATTTTCTGAAAAGCGACAGGGGCGTGCAGGAGACGCTTTGGGTGGCCCGAAAAATTTCTGGCCACTTTCGCCATTCAGCGACTGCGTGCCGAAGACTGGAGCGCCAGCAAACACTCTTGAACCTGCCCCGCCATCACCTGAAGCAAGAGGTTGTGACGCGGTGGAACTCAACCCTCTATATGCTTCAGAGGATGGAGGAGCAGCAAAAGGCCATACAAGCCTATACATCCACCTATGACATAGGCAAAGGAGGGGGTATGCACCTGACTCAAGCGCAGTGGAGAATGATTTCCGTGTTGTGCAAGGTTCTTCAGCCCTTCGAACTTGCCACACGTGAAGTCAGTTCAGACACTGCCAGCTTGAGTCAGGTCATTCCCCTCATCAGGCTTTTGCAGAAGCAGCTGGAGAAAGTGAAGGAGGAGCTAAGACGGAGCGATTCCGCTCGGCATGTGGGACTTGTGGATGAAGCCCTTCATTCGCTTTGCCAGGATTCCAGGGTGGTCAATCTGTTGAAATCAGACCACTACATTTTGGCCACCGTGCTCGATCCTAGGTTTAAAGCCTATGTGGTGTCTCTCTTTCCGGCCGACACAAGCCTGCAGAGGTGCAAAGACCTGCTGGTGAACACACTGTCAGCTGAAGCGGAACGTGACACGTCAACGGCTCCTTCTTCATTTTCTCCCGCAACTGGGGCTGCCAGGAAAAAACTTAGGTATCCTAAGCAACCCGCTGGCGGTGATGCAGGGCAGGCAGGACCAAGTTTGGACATCTGGTCCGGACTGAAGGACCTGGCAACAATTTCTGACATGTCTACTGTCACTGCATATGATACTGTCACCATTGACAGAATGGTGGAGGATTACATCGGTGACAGCATCCAAGTAGGCATGTCAGACAGTCCATACCTGTACTGGCAGGAAAAAGAGGCAATTTGGAGGCCCCTGTACAAACTGGCTCTATTTTACCTGAGTTGCCCCCCCTCCAGTGTGTACTCCGAAAGAGTGTTTAGTGCAGCCGGGAACCTTGTCAGCGAAAGGCGTAGGAGGTTGCTTCCACAGAATGTGGAGAAGATGATGTTCATCAAAATGAATTATCAGCTCTTCCAGGGAGACCAGCCTCCAGAAGGTACAGAGGGACCTGTGGTGGTGGATTCAAGTGGGGACGAGTTAATACTTTGTGAGGATGAGGATGTACACACTGAAGAGGGTGAGGAATCGGTGGATGAGGAGGATGAGGATGACATCTTGCCTCCGTAGAGCCAGTTTGTGCAGGGACACATTAATTGCCAGCTTGTTTTGTGGGGGCCCAAACGAACCAATCATTTCAGCCACAGTTGTGTGGCAGACCCTGGCGCTGAAATGATTGATTTGTTAAAGTGTGCATGTCCTGTTTATACAACATAAGGGTGGGTGGGAGGGCCCAAGGACAATTCCATCTTGCACCTCTTTTTTTCTTTGCATTATGTACAGTTTGGGGCCTAGTTTTTCTAACTGCCATCCTGCCTGCCACTGCAGTGTCACTCCTAGATGGGTCACGTGTTTGTGCCGCCCACTCGTGTCGCTTAGCATAGTCATCCAGCTACCTCGGTGCAACCTTTTGGACATAAAAACACTATTGTGAGGTGTGAGGTGTTCAGAATAGACTGGAAATGAGTGGAAATTAAGGTTATTGAGGTTAATAATAGCATAGGAGCAGAAAAACCTACAAATTCTGTGATTTTAGCTGTTTTTATGCTTTTTTTCAAAAAAATACAGATCCAAAACACAAAACCCAGAACCCAAAACACGGAAGGGTGGTTTTGGCAAAACCAATCCAGATCCAAAACACGAAGAAAGATCCAGATCCAAAACCAAAACACAAAACACGAAAAGTGGCCGGTGCACACCCCTAATATATATATATATATATATATTTCCCAACCCATAATAGGATAATCTGTAACCATTTATTTTCATTATAGGCTTATTATGGTTGCAACAGCAGCATTTATATTATCTGCTTACCTGTTAACTTATCACTATGGGCTAAACTAGAGAAGCAATTATAAGATGTATGATTGTGAGTGATTCATCGCTTACCAGTTATCATTCATTTTGCAGCATCTTGTTTCCTATGCAATTATCTGTAGAGAGATTTTTAGTTGCTCCATAGCATGATCATTGCCTTTGACCCACAGATGCACGATTTAAATCATATTGTGTGAAATTTGAGTAATTAATCACTCTGTCATGCAATGTATTTGGGCAAGTCAGAGCAGGAAATGCTTCTTTATTCTATATAAAGAGAATTTAAAAGGGATTCATGTCAGGTAATTGGTCACTCAAAGTACCATTAAGTAGCACAGTATTTACTAATACCCCATTTACACAGAGCCACAAATTCCGAGTTGATGCACATGAACCCAGGATTTTTGTTGGTGTAAATGGAACCACCCAGGTCCAGGGACCCGGGGATCCGACTCGGGTATTTTGCAGGATTGGCCACGGGTCGTTCTAGTTCCACCCTGCAGTGTAAACAGCATGATCCAGGTCACAATGACCCGGATCGCGCCGCATTCCGTGTGAACAGGAATATCCTGGGTCAGCGCTGGGGAAGTTCCGGGTCTGATCCGGATTGGTGCCCTGTTCCAACCTCTGGGTCAGACCCGGAACTTTGGTATAAAAGTGGTATAAGTGACTGATTTCATGAGATCCTTCATGGTGATCAAGGCAAGATACTGATTTGCCCCCTTCCAGCTTGGTATGGTAATAAAATCATAAATATGGGTTATTGCAGTGGTAGCTAATTAATTCACTTGTGATTCTGTGAGGAGATCTGGAAAACATGAACTGTTTGGGGGCCTGAGGACCGAGTTTAAGAAACTTTGGGTTATAGTAATTCAGTCCCACACAAGTGTTCACTGGGGCCTAGGCAGTGATTAGGTTGCCTAATGAATGATCTGAATTTATTAGTAGAGATTGAAAATCCACCACACAATTGGCCTGATTCAGATGCCACAAATGCCATTGCAGTTGTGATTTCTCAAGGATTAGCAATTGCGATAATATGCTAATGAGCCACGTGCCATCCAGTGCTTAGTTTCTCACATCCGCTGCTCATGCACAAACATCGAATGCAGGTGAGGTGGCCATCAGCCTTCTGAGTACCTCTAAGCTGTCACCGACATAGCTGGTCTCCAGACACAGAGAGGGCTCTGCTGCTGCGAGGAAGAATGCAGTGCCTAATTTATGGGTGCCAGAAAACAACATTTGAATGGTCCGACGTACCTGCATTTTCCCAAACACCGCCTGTTACCTCCTCCAAACGCTGACTTCCTGTCACTCACTTTACGAGTGAATCCTTAATCTGCGCAAATATCACATTAATAATTATTAGGCTGGAAGCCTTGGCTGGAGTGCCGAATCTCATAAGTGCCAATTTCAAAAGTGCTTTTTACATTTTAAATCTAATTTTGGCATTATACTGGTGTTATTCTGAAGTGAAACAGAAGAGAAACAACCTATCTGCACTCTTAGAACAACTGAAACTATATATAGGACTTTCATCACTGGACTCCCTGTTTGGTTGCTACAAAAACCTGGTGCCTCACTTGCTACTATTTGTGCTTGCTCTGTGCTTTACATATAATCTTAATGCATACTGTATCTGTGTTAATGTCAGTTTACCTCTCTAATAATGTATTTTTACCTTAGCTCATTTGCCTTGTCCAGTGGTTCTCAAACTCGGTCCTCAGGACCCCACACAGTTCATGTTTTGCAGGTCACCCATCAGCTGCACAGGTGTATTCATTACTCACTGACACATTTTAAAAGATAAACAGGTGAAGCTAATAATTTAAATTGTGATTCTGTCAGGAGACCTGCAAAACATGCACTGTTTGGGGTCTTGAGGACCGAGTTTGAGAACCTGTGGCCTAGTCTAACATAATCTAGCTACTATCACTGTCTACTTTAATATTCAATTTCTCCTCCCACCAAATCTCCACTTTTATTATACTCAATAAAAAAACTTTTGTTGTGCAGACACTTTTTCCCACACTGTACTTTTACTTGCATATCTGGAAATTTGCACTTTCTCTCACATTCTTTCTTCATTCCTACATTCAACTTTTCCTTTCTCTATTTACCTCAACCTTACCATGACCATGTTTTCTTCAACTCCCCCTTTACTCAGTGTCTACGTAATCTTTTGTTCTGCCCCCGGCTTCCACCTTTATCCTTACCCCCTAGTCTCCTCCATTCCTCATCCCCACATTTCTCCCCTCCACTGACTGCCTCCTCTTCTTCTCCCATTACTCCACCTTCATTCTCCTCTACCCCACCGGGGTACTACTAACCCACTGCTAATATCTCCTCCCATCCTCCTGTCCCTGTCACTTCACCACACCTCCATCCACATCTCATTAATCTCCCTCCCTGCCCACCTCCTACAGGTTCCCCTCCTAGCACTGAAGCCCGCACGATCATTACACTTTATTCATCTTGATCCCCTAAAGTTATCTCACCTCTACTCTACAGCAACCATGAAAATTTCATTCAGATCTCTCCCACAAACTCTGTCCCTCTATCCTGTGCCCTTTTAAATGCCAGATAAGTCTGTAATAAACTGGTCCCCACTCATGAATTTTTCATCTCCCACTCCCTGAATCTCCTACACATTACTGAAACCTGTATTTCACCCTCTGACACCACTTCTCCTGTAGCTCTCTCCTCTGGGGGCCTCACATTCTCCCCCAGTTACTCCTACCAACTCATACCCTTAGAACCGTCCCTTACATTCTCTACATTTGAAGTTCATGCTATATGCCTCTTCCAACCAGTACACCTCCGAGTTGCTGTCATTTACAGTCCCCATGTGAGTGGGTGTTGGCTTGATCTGGTCTTCATTGACCATCACCTTCTCTCTTTTAACCTATCCCTCTCTCCTTCCCCTCCTCTTTCTCCTAAAGCCACCATCACTAAGCATAACATTGAGGCTATCGACACTGAGTCCTGCTTGACTCACTTCTCTCCCTTATCCTCTCTCTCTCCTGCCCTGAACAAGCTGCTTCCCTATACAATGCCTTATATCTGTTCTTGACTCTGTTGCTCCGGCGATCACTACTCACCCTCACAGATCCACACCTCAACTCTGGCATTCGAAATGCACAAGATACCTGCAAAAGTATTAACGAACTGCCAAACAACAGTGGAGAAGATCACGCTCTAAGGCAGTTGTTCTCCATTTCAAATTTATGCTCTCATCCTACAGTGCTGCCCTTTCATTCTCTAAACAGTCATATTTCAAGAATCTCATCTCCTCCCAGTCCTCAAATCCCCAGCACCTTTTCATCACCTTCAACTCCCTCCTCTGCCCACTCACTCCTTGTCTCCATGCCTCACTCTCTGCCCTTGACTTTGCTACATACTATCCAACCAGTCCTCCAGCTTTCCACCTCCTCCTTTCCCGGATCACCCCTCCCCATCTATTCTACCGACACTTACATCCTTCTCCCCTTTATCAGGAGAGGATCATGGCCCTCATCCACCCCCCCTTCCACCTCACCCCTTGACCCTTTCCTCTCCTGCCTCCTCCGCTACCTCTCTCCTTCTGCCTGATCCCATCTTGTCCACCTCCTTAACCTCTCCCTCTAATCAGGCACTGTCCCTTCTGCATTCAAGCATGCCCTTGTCTCCCCCATCTTAAAAAACCTACCCTTCATCCTAACATTCTCTCTAACTACTGGCCCATCTCTCTCCTCCCTTTTGCCTCCAAACTCCTTAAGCATATTGTTTACAATTGCCCTTCTTTCCTCTCACTCCCTCCTTGACCCATTTCAGTCTGGCTTCTGTTCTCTCCAATCCACTGAAACTTCCCATGAAAGTCAGCAATGATTTTGTTGCTGCCAAATCCAAGGGCCACTACTTTCTGCTCATTCTCCTTGAGCTCTCTGCTGCTTTTGACCTCCATTATTATCTCTATGCTGATGATACTCGATCTACCTTTCCTCCCCTGATCTCTCCCCCTCTCTACTGACTCATATCTCCAACTGTCTCTCTGCTATCTCTTCCTGGATGTCCCAGCAATTTCTTAAACTTAATATGTTTAAGACTGAGCTGATCAACTTCCCACCCTCCTACATAACCTCACTTCCCACTATTTCTTTATCAATTGATGGCACAACTATCTCACCTAGCCCCAAAGTGTGCTGTCTTGGAGTCATCCTGGACTCATCCCTCTCCTTCAAACCACATAGCCAGAACCCCTGTCATTTTCATATCAAAAATATTTCCAAGATCAGACCCTATCTCACCCAGGATGCTAGTAAAACCCTCATACACTCACTGGTCATCTCCAGATTAGACTACTGTAACCTCCTCCTATCTGGCCTCCCCAAATCCCATCTCTCTCATCTCCAATCTATTCTCAATGCTGCTGCTTGGCTTATCTTCCTCTCCAAATGCTCTATATCTGCCTCCATTTTCCTACAAGCACTCCACTGGCTCCCCTTCCCTATCAGAATGCAATTCAAGGTTCTCACACTCGCTTACAAAGCCCTCACCCAATCCTCTCCCATTTACATCTCTGTTCTCATCTCCCTTCACTCTCTTGTCCACCCTCTTCATTCAACTTATACATGTGGCCTTTCATGCCAACTGCTTACTTCCTCCCACTCCCACCACCAAGATTTTGCCCATGCTGCTCCCCACCTTTGGAACTCTCTCCCTCTCCCCATCAGTCTCTTTACCTCTCTACAATCATTCAAACGGGCTCTCAAGACCCACTACTTCATCAAAGCCTTCCAGCTCTCATGCTAGCTTGCAGCTACATGTTCCTTCCTCCCCATCTACCTCATCTGTGTCACACCTATTTGTGTCACATCTATTTCTTTAGACTGTAAGCTCTTACAAGCAGGGCTCTCTATACTCTTGTTCCTCTCCCTACTTCACTTTCATCTACTTCTTACTCCCCACTATGGCACCTAACACTTGGTTGCTTATGCTCTGCTGCTTATATGGGTGTTATGGTTGCTAATGTAGCAATGTATATTATCCATGTCCTTGTCCTGCATTGTATTTTATTGTACTGTAAGTCACTGGTCACCTATATGTTTATCTAGTTTGCAAGGCGCTACAGAACACTTGTGGTGCTATATAAATAAATAATAATATCGGCATTGCATCCACATCTGAATCAGGTCCAGTAAAGGTCTGATGGGTACATGTTTTGCAGAGAGCTGAAATTATGTAAATTAACAAAGTAAAACAAAAAACCTGTAGTCATGGGTAGGAGAAATGAGTGACTGTGTTTTCATCCTGAATTGATAAAACATCTGAATTTTCCAGCACATAAATACATTATAAATAACTTGTTATAATGGTATATATTTTTAATGGAACTAGAATCATTAATAATAATGATTAAATAAAATTAGCAATAAAATTATTATCAGTTGGTGGATAGGAATTTAAAAATAAATTTGGGCTTGTTTTTAATTTGGCATATTTATGTGAGTTACAGTACCTACTTAGCATTAGATAATTAGTTTCAGGAATTGAAGTCATAATAGCAGAACCATATACTATTTTTCAAATACAGTTACTTCCTGTTCCAGACAGTTACATAATTTCTAGTCTAATGAGAAAGTATAATGGCTCGGCAATAGCGTAGTTGTGCAATGCAATAAGAAAATGTAGATTCAATAAGGTACTTCATAATAGTAAGTAGTTCATAGTAAGAGACTTTGTCATACATTAATTTGCAGCCTATCAACAGCTTATTTTGTGCTACTCTGTATTATTAACAATTTAATATCGTATAAAAATAAATAAATGAAATGGGGCATAAAATATAAATAAATAGGTAACCTTCATCCAAAATTGTTACTTATATGCCTAATATATGTACTTATATGTTGATATTTATTACTGAAATGTATTCATTTAGAACCTGTTTTATAAAAGGTAGAAATGAGATGGAATTAATCTTATTTTCAAACATGCCCTGGAAAAGCTTTATGGTATAGTGCATCAGGAAATAAATACTTTCAATACAGATACCATTCACAGAGCACAAAATTAGATGGTGTAGCCATAATTTTAGACATAAAACACAACAATAGCTTGAAGGAGTCTTCAGAGATGTTTAGATTGGTGCAGTACTTACAGCTGTAAGTTTGGATCAGGAGGTCATTTGGGTAATTGGACAGGTTGATCATGCAGCATGTATTTGTGTGTCAAGTAAATGGCAGGCATGAATGGGAATATATGTTTCTGCATCCCAAAGCACAAAGACAAAATTGTGCATTTTGGAAGACAAAAAGCACCTTCTACAAATAAAAACACAGTTTACAAAAAACAAAAAAAATGTAATCTCTCTATCTGAGTAGTGCAGCTGTTCAGCTCTTATAATAGAGGTTTTTGGGATGGCACTGGGCAGTAAGGGGCTGATTCTGCATTGGATGCATCCGCCGCCACTTCTACATCTGGGCACAGCAACCTGCGTACTATCTTATCCATCCATTGCTGTCTGGTGCCATAAGCCGCCGCACTGCCAATGCTGTGTGGGGTGAACGCCGGGCAAGCGTTCGCTGAAGTCTCCTCCTTCTGCCTGTTAAGGTGCATACACACACAACGATTTTTTGAACGATTATCGTTAACAATATTGTTTATCGTTCAATCGTTGAAAAAATCGTTCACTTTCTAAGTTAAAACGATGAACGATTATTGTTCATGCACGTTCACGTTTGTAGTTTGTAGTTTGAAGTTCAGTCAGACCGACCAACTCAACTATTTTCATTAAGGGAATATGCAAAAATCGTTTGTAGTTCAAACAAATCGTTCATTACATTTAGTAAATGAACGAATTTAGTAAACGATTTTCACAGTCCAGTTCCAGTAACCAGCCAGCTCCATTGCTCCTGGTGTTTGTGTCATCAAGGCGGCGCGGTCCGCATCTGTACTACCTGCTGTCTGTGTCATCCAGGTGGCACAGGCCGCACTCAGAGTCCAGAGTGCGCAGCCTAGCGTCCTGAGTACAAACCAAAAAGTAAAAATTCTGTGTACAAACCGCTTGTGTCATCCCGGCGGCATTAAGCACATCTGGGCATCCTGAGTACGCAATCCTGTGTAAGACCACTTGTGTCATCCCGACGACACTGGCGCGCCACAGCATCTCCTAGCCAAGTCATCCAGCCCAGAGGCTGCTACCGGCCCAAAGGCCGCATCTCAACTTATAGGCCCACATGCCTCATGCAGCCCAAAGGCTGCTACCGGCCCAAAGGCTGCATCTCATCTAATAGGCCCACAGGCCTCATCCAGCCCAGAGGCTGGTACCGGCCCAAAGGAAGCATCTCAACTTATAGGCCCACAGGCCTCATCCAGCCCAAAGCCTGCTACCGGCCCACAGACCGCATCTCATCTAATAGGCCCACAGGCCTCGTCCAGCCCAAAGGCTGCTACCGGCCCAAAGCCGCATCACCACTTACTGGCCCACAGGCCCATCTAGCCCAGGGGCTGCTACCGGCTCAAAGGCCACACCACAACTAATTGGGTCTTAAGCCACATTTGGAGCTAGCACCTCCTGCCCTTTAGGCAACCACCTGGCCAAATCTAACCAAGGAATTCCAGCCCTCAAGGCTGAGCAGGACTATTCCTCTTGGCTACCACTGAGCCATACATTTGGCCTTTCAACTGGCTGGATCGGACCATCCGCTCTTTTAATCCCCATCCATGTGCATTTGCATGAAGTGGAGCAAGCACAGTCTGCAATTGCTCTCTGTGGGACATAAGCAGTTTTGCAGGTATCTACAGGATACATCTGCATTTGGAATCAGCCCCTAAGTGTAACCCATTTACTTATATAAGCAACTTATACATTTGTGAGCAGAATCAAATGCAGGATTTCTTGAGGGGGGTTTCCAAATGCTTGATTTTAGAGTGAGTGTGGCCAGTCCATGAAGAGGGCATAATTAGCACTTAACCAGCTTTAATATGCCATATTGTATTGTATGACACACAAGTGTATTGTGTGTCATAATTCCAGCCAGAGGCAGAACTCCCGGAGACAATGGAGTCAGCTGCCGCCGGGCGCCAGCCCTGAAGGTGGCACCTGGCTCCATTGTCACCCAGGTCCCAGCCGTTCCACCACCTACCGGCTTCTTCATTCTAACCAGTAGTAAAAGAAACAGAGCCAGAGGAGCCACTGAACTGAGTGCCGATCAGCATCAGCGGCGCTCCTCCTCCGGCTCCACCACGTCGTCTGCACTCTCTGGTCACAGCGGACGTCACGTATCATGTGACCAGCTGAGACCCTGTGCCTGCCCTTCCTGAGGAGCCTCCGACACTGTCTGCAACTTGGTAGGCACCGGCAGCTGGAAAGGACTACTGCGGGCCATTGAGAGTGGCCAGGACCCAGGAGAGAGGCTCTGTGGGCTGTGGTACTGGAGACAGGCAGTAAAAAACAGTAAATTTGTCTCAGTGTCTGGCAAGCCCGAGGGTGGGGTGGGGTGAGGTCGTTGTGGTGGTGGGGGGCTGGTCTAGGATTTTAGGGATAGATGCTGAGGGGGGTGGGGCGGGGTCATTGCCTGGCAGTGGTAGGCTGGTCTAGGACTTTGGGGGTAGGTGCTGAGGGGGGAGGGGGGGCACCAACATTTATCTTGCCTCCGGGCTCCTGAGCTGAAGTTACGCCACTGATTCCAGCATATACAGGAGCAGCAAACACAGAAAGCCATTAAATAAGGCAATAGGGCCATTCTTTTGGAGCTGAATGTTTTTATTTCAGATGTGGGCAACATTCCAGAAAATTGGAGCAAGGCCCTGATTCAGACCCGCTCGCAGAAGCTGGCCGCTCGCTGGGTCTTTGGGCATTTTTCATTTTTATTTTTTCTCTGGCCACTCGCAAAGCTGTGGGAGACCACCCACACCTTGTGCAAGCGGCCAGGAGACCATCGCGATAATCGCGACCATCAGCCTTGCAACGAGACCCTGCGGTAGGGTCTAGGCTCCCGCAAGGCCGAGTGGACTCCCTGCTCTAATAGAGCAGAAAGTCCACTACTGACATCAGCTCATCAGTAGTGATGTCAGTTAGACATCAAACGCCAGGTGTTCCTAAGGGAACACCTGTGTTCGTCCAGCCACCCCCACTACCCACCCACAAAATGGGGTGAGCAGTCACTCACCATCAACAGCCGCCCCATCTTGTTGAGAGCCCTATGGCTAATGAACTTCAGTCGCTCAGTGGGGCTCACGCACGCACACACCAGACGTGGTGCATGCACAGTGCAGCAACATCGGGGTACTTGCGAGTGCACAGCACTTGCGAGCGGCTCTGAATGAGCTCCCAAGTTCAGGAGTCTGGGGGAGCAGTAGAAGAATCTAGCACTGTCCTGGACATATATGTACATATTGGTCTCCTTATGCATTGGATAGTTTATATTATGCAGTTTTAATAATTAGCTGTATTGATGGTCTATAGCAGGGCACCGCTAACAGTGTATGTTTTCCATATCTCCTAGTTGGTGCACAGGTGTATTTATTACTGGCTGGCAAATGTTAAGAGATCCACAGGTGATGCTAATTATTTCATTTGTGATACTGAGAAGTAAAATGTGGTTATTGGGAAATGTTTTTGCTGTGTATTAGCAAATTTATGAGCAAAATTGTATTAACATTTCGCAAATAGAGATTCACACAATAGAAAAAATACAGCAAGACCAAAGTTTTCACACTGTGCTTATACATTTTCATTTCACAGAATGTATCATCTATACAGGATCGGTATGAAATACCGCGGGACCTATGTCAGGCGGTTCAAATCCAAGACGCAGTGAAGATCCTGACAGCTGTAAAGGTAAGTACTAACTAACCTAACCCCTCCCTAACAATTAACCCTCCTTTAGGGGTGCCTAACTCTAACCTCCCTCCCTAGTGCCTAACCCTAACCCCCCTCTAAGTGCCTAAACTTAACCCCCCTTCCCATAGCCTAACCCAACCCTCCCCCCGCGGCTGCCTGCACCCGGTGCACGGCTTACCTTTGATCGGTATGCCGGGTGTTGGGCTCCCGTCCTAGATCTAATGACAGGAGTCGGGATTTCGACGCCTGTCATTAGTACCTTGCCTGGATTTGACAGTCGGAAAGCCAGGAAAGTTGGCATTTCGACCGTTGGCTTCCTGACTGCATCCCATCTATACTAGGGATGAGCGGTTTCGGTTCTCAGAGAACCTAACCCACCCGAATTTTGGGAATCCGGGCCGATCTGAGCCAAGCTCTGATCTCCCTGCCTGCCCCAGATCCCTCATCTGAGACAATACCTTGCGATCCCGCTGTCGGGTCGCAAGGTTTTGTATTGAGCGGGCTTAACGCTGATTGGCTGAGAGAGCCGTCTGTCACAGCTCTCAGCCAACCAGCGTTAATTCCATTTAATATGCACACAGGAAGCAAAAGAAGATTGCACCCGCCATCCCCTGCTGCCTTACACCGCCGCCACCCCCTGCTGCAGACACTGCCAGCACCCCCACTGGCAGCATCCCCCGCTGCCGACACCACCACTTCTGACACTCCTGCACTGCTGTCCCACGTACTGAGGACACTGTCAGCGACCCCCACACTGCCAGCACTCCCACACTGAGGACACCACCAGCACCACTGCACTGCCGACACTGTCAGCAAACCTGCATTGAGGACACTGCTGCAAGCTTTTGGCCTTAACTAGATGAAAAAAATAATATTGTGAAGTGGTCAAAATTGATTGGAAATGACTGGAAATAAATGTTATTGAGGTTAATAATACTGTAGGAACAAAAACAGGCACATTTTATGTGATTTTAGCTGTTTTTATGATATTTTAAGAAAAAATCCAGATCCAAAATCAAAACCGAAAAACAAAACACCAATAATATAAATGCAGAATTGTAAAATTTCCTTGTATTATTTCAGTACTGAAAATGCCTTCAGAAGTTGTGTGCATCATGTATGCAATGTTTTGCATACATAATTTATTCATTTGCTTCATTGGATACACATATTTAATCTGCAAATTGTTCACCTCTGATATTCTAATTTTCACTTTGATCATTAAAATTTAATAGAACAGATTTAAACACAGCAATCTTTCATGCATGGTTTTGCATTTGCAGAGCTCACTGAGATGACAGTGGTAATGGTATCAAATTTTTTACTTTGTTCATTGGTTTGGAAACCCATTTTGAGACATTGACAAACCTGAAAGCTTAATAATTAGAAAATAAAAGTTATTAGGCTGGTAATGACAAGTAGGTGTCATTTATAAATACAATACAATCTGATATTTTAAATAATGATTACATATTAGATGTTTTCCAATGGAATTCGGTGTATGTCACCTAGTAGTTTTATTATTCCAATCTCTAATAAAATTAACTACGAATAAAAACCCAGACAACTGTATTGTGATTAAGGAAGCCACAGCCAAATTTATTGAATTAGAATTCCAGTTATAAAGGGTGGCAAGAAAAAGCAGTGCGAACCACGGCAACAGCAAAATACAGATATTTTAAAAATGGGGTGGTACCCACCCCAACACAAACAGGATTGGGTGGTACCGCTCCCACTTAATTGCATAGCATTGTCCCCTCCCTGAATTGGAGACCAGGTCCTCACCTGAGGCAGAGACCATTAGCTGTGCTCAAAGGGGGAGTATCAGTCAACTGGTCATGTGCTACAAGAGGGCACTAAGGACCACTGCTTTCCACCAAAGCCTGGTTCAAAGAACCATAGCCCACCACCCAAAGTGACCTCCTACCCCAAAATAACTAAAGAAAAACAGCCCTGCAACCAAAAAAACCTGACTATCCTCTAACCAGCTACAATAGTTGCCCTGACCAAAACCCATTGTCCTGTTGTAACAAATCTTGGGTGGATAGTGGATGCAGCCCGTATTTAAGGATTGGTGTGACCTATTTCTGAGGCGCGGAGAAGATATAAACATAGTCGACAGGCCGGGTCAGAATCAAACAAGCAAGATGGTACCAAGAAGCAGACATATGAGATCACGGAGTATAGTCAAGGTCAGAACCAGATATCAAACGCAGTACCAAGGCAGCAAACAAAATCGGGGTCACGAACAAAAGCCAAGGTCAGGAATCAGAAGCCAAGTAACACAGGAATGCTGAAGTAAGGTAATGGAGCCTATACTCTGGCACCTGTGTGCTGCCAGAGACTCCCTCTTATAGGTAGGGAGGAGATGAAATCCGGTGCCAAATGTGAATTCTCATTTGGCCTGCCTGCCGCTTTAAATCTAACACAGGTTGGCGGCGTGCTCCTAGGAGAGCCGTGGCCATCTGTCATAGCTGCCGGAGGGAACTGGATGTATCGGCAGTGGGCGCCAAGGACTCCCTGCCTGCTGCCTGTCAGTCCAGTGTCGCCGGACCCAGTAAGTGGGCACTCCAGTTTCTTTTCACAATCCAAAAATATACTGGCAGGTTAACTAGTGTACTTGTGGTAGGGAACATAGATTGTAAGCTCCACTGGGGCAGAGACTGATGTGAATAGGCAAATAGTATTTGTCAAGAGCACCGGATATTAGCTATATAAATAACTGGTCATAAATAATTTACAAGTATGTGTGGGATGAAACTGGGACATACAAACTTCACACAGATGCGGCCCAGATTGGGAATTGAACTCATGACCTCAGTTTTGTGAGGCAATAATGTTAACCACTATGCTACCATTCTGTTGAGTATGACTCGGCATCGCCAGTATTTGCATTGTCTTGACTCCAATTAATGAGCAGTTGGAGAACACACAATTTCTGTCTGCAAAACTTTTTGCTTTCAACTCTCAGCCCTTGCGTCCCCATCTCAAAACCTGAGTTACCTGATGAGACTCAAAAATGCATATGTAATTTAAATTATCTTCAATTCCATTCAAGCAAGTAACTTTGGAATTTGTTTGTTTGTTGTTTTTAGCCTGGCAGTGCCAATAGAACATCCACAGCGATGTGCCATATTTCATTGCAGTTGAAGGATTTACATATTGAAATAATCTCAATTGGAAAGTGATTTATCTGGGCAAATAAAGGTGTGTTTATTTATTAAATCCATCTATTTCATTTATGCAATATTCTACCTTGCTGATGTGGGATTGTCTTCTTGTTAGCTCAAGTGACATGAAATCTATTGAGTATAAAATCAAAGTAAATATGAGGCAGGTAGAAAATCCCTTGGTATTAGAGTGTAAAGAACATGCCCAAACATCCACTAGATCCTCATTAATATTGAATAGATCATGGTACAGTATAAAACATGGTATAGCCAGACAAGATTGCATTTTTAATTTGAGCACATTTCCCCTCAAGGGATTAAGTTAAAAGCTGGAGCATCAATGTTTGTTTTTCAAGGGGAAAATACTAATAGAAGATTAAATTCAGAAAATATTCGACATCATGTAAATCTTAAATGCATGCTTACTTTACTCCTGAAAAAGTAAAATTTAGTATCAGTTCAATGAAATCAATAATGAAATGTGCTAGTTGTATTTAATTTTTTACGGACCATAATCGGGCATACAATAACTAGAAAAGAAAATCAGACACATACAGCACATATCAAAACATTATCAAAATAAATGTTAACCATGCAAAAGTCATCTAGTATATACACTATGAAAGTAATAAATGTATGTAAATCATTTAAGATATGTATATCTAGCAATACAAAAAATATACAACAAAAATAAAATAAAGTGGCAATTGAAGAGTATGAAAAAAATACTACTAACCTAGTTACAGCTTCTAAACATCTCAGGGACCCCAACAAGTTAATTGAAGGATTATTACAAAGGGTCTGATTCAGCGAGGAACGCAATATAGCTTATGCACGCAGTTCAGTGCGATAGTATGCTAATCCATAGTGATCGCAATGCCGCCGAAGCACTACATAAAGACACCAACTTTACTTTACACGCACATCAGTAATGGTAAGCAAGACTGCAAAATCATTGGTATAATCGAGTACCATCGGACATCGGACCCATATGCACAGTTAAGGCAGGTCAGACCTTACTCAGGAATTGCTGACTTCAGCGCACGCTGTGAGGCCTCAGGCTGCGTATGGTATCGCAGTGGATAATTTATGCACAGCCATGCAACGGCGTTCAAACACACTGGCATGCCTGCATTTGGCAGACCACCCCCCATCACCACCCCAAAATGGCAGCTCCTGTCAATCACTCGACATGATTGCGTGCGTATAAGCAACTGTGGCCCTCATTCAGAGCTGGACGCTCTGAGCAGAGCGCTCGCTCTGAATGAGGGCTGTCCTCCATAAAAATGGAGCATCCTCCTGGACGCTCGTATAGCTGTGGGTCACCACCCACAGCACATACGAGCGTGCAGGATTATGGTCGCGATGGTCTTGACCATCGCGACCATCGCCAGTGCGACCAGAAGCCTGTGGTCGGGTTTTTCGACCACAAGCCCTGGAGTGATTTTGGCTCTATCAGAGCCAAAATCACTCCCACTTACATCACTAGTGATGTCAGTGGGCCGGCTTCTGACTGGAGGCGTTCCCCCGTCTGGGAGGCACGCCCACCAAAGGGGGCATGCTGTCAATCAACATCAACAGCACGCCCCCTTTGATCAGACACAACGAGCAAAGGAAAGTCCTTCGCTCGTCGCATCTCGCGCATGCGCACGACGGAGCTCCCTCCGTCGTGCGCATGCTCAGTGCACACCATCGACCCACTTGCGAGCGGACAGCCGCTCGCGAGTGGGTCTGAATCAGGCCCTGTGTTCCTTGCTGAATCAGGCCCCAATGTAAGTCTACCAAGTGGTTTTGCGTAGATTTTGAAAATCAATCTTTTTGTAGGAAATCAAGAAAATGACTAAGGAGTTGATTCCGAGTTGTATGCAACCCCGATGGTATGCGTACAGCTCCGATGTTTGGTGATCTGCACATGGGCAGAATCTGTACTGCACATGTGCAGATCTCCTTCTACGTGCTTGCAGTGCCTGGATGCTGCGTCCTGATTGACAGATTGACATCTGTTTGGGGGTGGAGTGGGGACGGAGTCAGCCATCATCCCAGAAATTGGGGGTGTTGCCCGTGTTTTCTGCGTCCTTGTACTCAGCTTCACTGTCTTCAGCTGCATGAAAACACCAGCCATCCTGAGTAACCTGAAGGAACTCAGATTACTGATGGTCACACAGAGTGATCCAAAGCTGCATCCTCTAATGCAGCTGTGGATAACAGAACCTGGCAAAAGGCGTGTATTTACACAAGACGTCTCCTGTGCCATTAGCATATTATTGCACAGCCGCTGCGTACAAAGATGTAGCAGCTGTTCAATAATGTGCAACTCTGAATCAGACCCTATGTTAGGTAGGAAACCTTTTCCTGGAACTGATACCATAAAGATTCCCAAGGTGACAGCTGTAGTGGTTCAGAATCCAGGACTTGTTAACTAACACATTCTCCTTTATAGATTAAAATACTTGAATAAGTTTGAGGAAAGATAAGCACACTGTTTAGGATCAAATATTACTAGTTCACCAGGGGTTAAAGGAGAGAAGGGGGCGTAACCAGGATTGTGTCCATCAAAATAATAGCCTATGGTAGCAATAAAGGGCAGGGCCCCTACTATTCATTATAAATAGTCTGGAAGAGGAGCCATCTTCCTCTTTTCCAGTCCTGGAACCCCACCCACCCATCTAAGCTGATTTGTATGCAATTCTTGTTGATTTTGTTGGACTGTGCAATTTTATTTTCTTTCCAACAGCCTGGAAGGAAGCTGTGCTCCTAGGCGGCCTATTATACCGTTAGAGTGCCTGGGTAGCATTTGCCTTTTGATAGAGCCAGTTGGTCATTCCCCTTAGGGGGGGACTGGGCCATCATCTTAGGGAGGGGTCAATGCTGTACCAATTAAGGGAGAATGGTTCTGCTTCAGGCCAGTTTGCGCCGGGTGGGGATCCGCCTCTAATTATTTAGTCAAATATATTTGCTGGGCTGTGGCCTTGGAGCACTGATTTTACTGCCACCATCTTTCTAATTACAAATTGATCAATAAATTTCGGCTGTGTCCTCTCTTAATTCCACATAGGTGTCCGTGTGTTATTTCTAGTTAGTAGTTAAGTGAGTGAATTAGCATAATGTAAGATTCAAACAATGGGTGACTTATCTTCTCCTCACCACAGTATTCCTTTAGAACCTTGTGTAATAAATCTCAACATTAACAAACCTCTATAAACAGTGGCCACTTTGTTAGGTTCTCCATTCTAGTATATGGTAGGATGGGACTTCCCTTTGCTCCCAGGATAGCCTGAATACTTTGTAACATGGACTCAACAAGTACTGGAAACATTTCTTTATAGATCTGGTCCATGATGACATGACAGCAACTCACAATTATTGCAGATGTGTTTTTGTTGCACATTCATGCTGCATATCTCCCATTACACCAAAGGTACTCTGTTGTATTGATATCTTGTGACTGTTGAAGTTATGGTAGTACATTGAACTGTTGTCATGTTGTGGAACCAGCAACCAGCTTGATATTTAGTATTTATTTATTAACATTTGTTTATATAGCACCAACATATTCTGTTGCATTTTGAAATGGTGACATCAAAACAAGTGCCCAAATAAAAATCTCTGATCTCAATGCCATGTGAAATGATTACAAGGGTACCTCATTTGATGACACCTGCTGATAATTAGTGCCAAACTATTTAGAAAATATATATAATAGTGTGGTATATTGAGAGAAATGCTGCCAACATGACATTGGACACACTAGATCATATACATAGTATAAAATAAAGTCCCTGGTAGGCATTTGTCTTTTGTTCGGGCTAATCTCAACAACCACAGGATGGATTTTCATGCAGTTTTCACTATTCTATACATTTCTCGAAAGGTTTAGGTGTATGAAACATTAATGTAAGACAAAAGGGAGCTGAGCAGTGACGATTTTAGTGAAGCAAGGCCCTCATTCAGAGCCACTCGCAAACAGCAGTACGCTCGTTGCGTTCCGATGTTGAATAACCGCGCATGCATCGGTGTAACACTGCGCATGTGCGTACGGCAGATTGCGAGCTTTTTTGGTCTCGTTCGTCAAATAGCGTACAGGAAGTGACATGTCAAATGTGATTGACAGAACAGGGCGTTTTTGGGTGTTGACGGGGGTGGAGATGGAAAAACGCAGGCGTGGCGAGGCGTTTTTGGGGCGTACATACATTAGCAGATGCGAGCGTAAAATGTGTTCGGACCGACTCATACGTCACTGGATGATCCTCTTTCCCTTCAAAATGCTCGCACAGCTTAGGGTCTTGATTACTCGACCACATTGGCGATGGCCTTCTCCTCCGTCCCAGGACTCCACGATGTTGTTGCGATTAATCGCGGGAGGGCTGAAAAGCAATTAGTGTTGGATTGAAAACCGGCTTGGTATGTGTTTTGAAATCAGTTTTTTGGGATAGCACAAAACCGTACGCAGGTGGAAATCAGAGCTGCTAATGTCAGGATGACACAATCAATTTGCGTACATTTGTGGGGGTTTATTTTGCCCTCAATTTGGTGGTTAGGGCCTATTGTAACAATAATGTCATCATGTTTTAATTTTCTCACCATTTTATTTTTGCCTCTTGAATTTGCCTCGTTATATGAATTTTTAAACGTTCCTTAAAGAGCCCATTTTTTTTTTATTTTTTTAAAAAAAATTTTGCCAGTTTTTGCCTTTTGGTCCAGGATTAAATGTAACCCATTTGTACAATAATTTCACAATCCAATGTCAGATTTTTGGTGTCAATTTATTGCTCAAACAAAAAATAAATGAATAAAAAATTTGGGGACATCTTTTTTTGGCAAAGATCTGTCCCAAAATCAAACAAATTGGTCAAACATAACTGTTGACATAAACATACAACAAAAAATTAAAAACATTTCACAAGAAAGGAGAGGGAAGTTTTGACAAGAAAGGAATATGAGCCAAGCACAGAAGGATTGTGGGAAAAGTCACCATTGCTGTCACCGTTTTTTCACCCGTTTGGATGGGGGAGGGAGGGCGCCAGACCGGGTCCGGGATGTCATCGGGCTGGCCTGTCCAGAGGCAGATGTTGTGGCCTCTGGACTAGGCACAGGGCTAGGCACATTTGGAGGATTGGCTGATGTTGTGCCAGAGGTGGAGGATCCTGATGTTCCGGGAGGAAGGGAGGTCGGCTCCACCATGTGCTGGCGAACGAGCTGCTCCAGGGCATTGGCGATGCGGATGTTGGCCCTGGTATTTTCCGCCAGGGCCTGACCAATGGTCACGTTGGCCGCAGCATTTTACTCCAGGGCCTCAGCCACCCGTAGCAGACTGGCGTCCATCCTCTGCAGAATCTCCGTATGGAAATCCGATTTGAAATTGAGTTCTGCGAGGAGGGACACTGCATGCGAGGGGGTTTGCCCAGGACTGGCTTCTGCAGGGTCCTCAGCCGGATGTACTGGTTCCTCCCCTGCCGAGCCAGCAGAAATTCTGCGGCCAAGGCTCCCCTCTGGAGCAGACTCATCCGCCTGTGTCTCTGTTAGGAAAAAAGAGAAAAGACTCACATTAGAATCTACATATTGGCACAATAACATTTCAGAGTTGGTGACATCAAAAGATTTACCTGGGACAACATGAGGAGCCGCAAAGTCTGGCATGTCCGTATCCATGTTGGACACACCAAACACCTCCACAGGCTGCACACACCCCTGTGCCAGCTCTTCTAAATCCGTCAACTCCAATGACACAGGGGTGGGACCCCCACCTGTCCCCCTTGCATGCCTAGCCCTGTCCGCGAGTTTTTGCTTTAGGCGATATTTGAAGTCGCCCCATCTGTGGGAAAAAATGGAAGCCATTATCCTTTTGTTTAAAATGGTGTTTGTTTTTAGGGGGGGCAAGTGTTTACTTACCGCCGTTTGACATCCCGGGCTAGACGGACATAATCACCCACCCTATTGACAGCAACGGCTACCTCTTCCCACATTCTCCCCTTCTGGCTTAGACTCATATTCCTGTCTGCCTGTGGCAGGATGTCCACACACTTCTGTATCAAAACCTCCATCTCCTTTCTTGTGAAATGTGGCTGCCTTTTTTTTTTGGCAGCTTTGGCCGGAATACTGGGCCCAGCAGCCTCTTCCATGTCATCCTCCTCACCTATTTGTGTAAATATTCATATTTCACAAAATCACAACTTGCCCAATCTTATGTTTCAAATTAATCATTGATACAAAATGCATGAAAGACTTACCGCCTGACTCTTGGGCATTGTTTCCCTGGTCTGTCGCCATGTCTGAGGTCCAAACAAGAAATACACCAGAATTTTAATGTGTTTTCGTGACGTATTTATACATGCGTCCTTATTTTGCGGCTGCATCATTGATTGTGCGTTCCTATGATCCCTCCTTAATTTGTGCGGGAAACGAAACACTATTTATGGCTTGGTGTGTCTCGAGTCGAGGTGGCGTTTTTGGATTGTTGGAGGTTACCTTGGCTGGAGTTTCTTATTTGCGGATAAAGGAGTTGGCGGTTGGAGTTTATTTTGTTTGGTAGATTTGCGTTTTTATCTTCCGTTCTCTTTTTTTTTTGGCCTCGTTTCTTGATTTGGTAAGTTTTGTGAAGTCTAACTTTTGATCAATTGTTGTCTCATTGTGTTGTTCTTGTTTTTAATTTTTGGATCCATAATTTCATATATTTTAGCTTTTTATTAATTTTGGACCCAAAGACCTTTTGATTTGGACTCTTATATATTTGCTCTTGGTAAGTCCATTTTTTAACTTGTATTTGTGAACTAATTAGCGCATTTTTCTCAGTTTGTATAGTGACTTGTATTTGCGAACTAATTAGTGCATTTTTACTACTTACTATTGTGACTTGTATTTGCGAACTAATTAGCGCATTTTTACTACTTACTATTGTGACTTGTATTTGCGAACTAATTAGCGCATTTTTACTACTTACTATTGTGACTTGTATTTGCGAACTAATTAGCGCATTTTTACTACTTACTATTGTGACTTGTATTTGCGAACTAATTAGCGCATTTTTACTACTTACTATTGTGACTTGTATTTGCGAACTAATTAGCGCATTTTTAAATGCTTATTAATCCTGTTAAATTTTTTGTGGTTGCCCTTTCGCTTTTTTGGCAAACATTTCAACCCATTTTGATGTACTGTGTGCAATGTCATTTTGCTCTTTTGCCAAATGTGTGTTTCGCATATTTTAAGTTTTGTCTAGCACAAAATTTAGAAACAAAAATGCACAGAGTGAAATTTGTCAAATTATTTTTGTGATTAATTTCAGTTTGGACGTATCATGACAATACCCCGGCATGTAAGCAGCAATGGATGGTATCATCAAGCTAAGTTGTTTTTAATTTTCTTTTGGGGTGGGTCCAAAGCCTTACATTCCAATCTTGCCATTTCAGGTTGATCTTGGGCGGATTGTTCTGGCCATGCTCCCGGAAGCCGACCAACCTCAATCTCGTCCCAGGCGTAGGCATCGTAGGCGTGCAAGGCCCCAGATATTTCTAACACGTGTCACCCTTTTTGGAATGCCCGATGATGAGGTTTTAAGACGCTACCGTCTTCCTCCCAAAATCATCATAGACACTCTCTCATTAATAGAGAGTGATCTTGAGCGGCAAATTGACAGTCCTACAGCAATACCACCACTTACGCAATTTATGGCGGTGTTACATTTCTGTGCCTCAGGATCGTTTCAAACAACGGTGGGAATAGTGGCGGGCATCTCACAATCCTCCTTTTCCCGGATCCTGAGGGCAGTGATGGAGGCACTTTTCAAGCACCTCCATCATTTTATTCAAATGCCTTTGGATATGGGTGCCCTTAGTGTGGCCAAGGCCAATTTTTACCAAATAGCTGGCTTCCCACACATCATAGGGGTTGTGGATGGTACTCACATACCACTTCAGCCTCCAGCACGGCTGGAGGCCATATTTCGAAACAGGAAACACTATCACTCCCTGAATGTAATGGTGGTATGTGATGCCTCCCTCCAGATCCTGTCCCTGAATGCAAAATTACCAGGAAGTGCACATGACTCCTTCGTCATCCGGCAATCAGGGATATGGCACAAATTAACCAACCTACAAGCTGGTGATGCGTGGCTTCTGGGTAAGTGGAGACCTTTAGTACATAACAATGTTAAGCTTGATACACAGTGATCCTGATGTTGTCTATTCTTTTTCACAGGAGACAGTGGATACCCTTGCATGCCCTGGCTGCTCACTCCTTATTTGGCTCCCACACCAGGTCCACAAAGTGAGTTTAATACCGCACTTACAGCCACCAGGCAAGTGGTGGAGCGCTGTTTCGGCCTTTTAAAAGGCCGATTCAGATGCCTCCACCGCTCTGGTGGCAAGCTCATGTATTTGCCGGATATGGTTTCGAAAATTGTGGTCCTGTGTGGGATCTTTCACAACATCGCCATAAGGAGTGGTGTTCCAATGCAGCCAGAGGATGCCTTACCTGAGGATGGCCCCCCCGAGGTTGGTCGGAGGTCAGTATGTGGGGGGGCCATACGCGATGATGTGGTGGCCCGATATTTTAGGTAATTATTGATCAAACAACAGTGTGTATACCCAATGTGTTACGGTTTTTTAACATTCATCTTTTTTGATATTAATTCTTGCACCATCTTCTGTTTGTTTGCATAATCTTTGGCACTCCCACGATGACTACTTCCTGCTACCCTTCAAAAACCTTTCTGTTGAAACTTCAGGAATATATTCTGACACCAATATTGCAATGCCATATTTTTGAAATCATGTGGGCATGGACCTTCGTCAACCAGTTCTTGATTTGTTGTGTGTTTGTTTAGTGTTTTTGGTATGTGGTGTTTTTCTAATTATCACTGTGTGTTTTGTTTGTGAGTGACCACTTTGTATTTTGATTTCTGTTGTGAATAAATATTTGGAGAGTGTAATTTGTTTCCTTTTTGGGCACGTTAGAAGCAAGTGTAAACAAACTCTCAAACGTTAATTTTACCTAAGGGGTAACCCAGTAATGAAGCAATTGGAGCTAAAATGTAAAATGTTTTCGGGGTACTAACCAACACAACAAGGAATCGTGTACAATCAGTTGCCTTCGTAAGATTGTCCTAAGCAGTTTGGCCACCAAATAGGAACCTGAAAAATGGTGTAAACTATCATGTTGACCACCACAAAAAAGGAAAATGACATTGGTACTGGGAGGTGTTTCTTGTGCCTGTTTGCATTCAAAATACAACACACAATCTGTAGTGAGATTCTGTGGCAAACCTTGCTTGAAGAGTCTACTTATGTCAGTGTAAAGAATCTTGGATTTACTCCAAACGCATGAGACAGAGCTTGATTTAAAACAGATTTATTAAGAAACAATTTGTAAAAAAAAAAAAAAAAAAACTAATTCCTAAGGAGGACCAACAGATGGTCAAGGCCCTGCATAAGCCCGGTGACCTGCTCCCGCATACGGCCCACACAATTCACGATCTCTTCCCGACGCCTCTGTTCCTCTGTGGGTGACAAAAGTTTGGGGATTAATAAATCGATAATGAAGCAACATTGTAAAAAAACACAAAACAAGCAAACCAAAACTTACAAGCTTGTGGGCCAAAAAAACATTACACGGATAAAACCCAGCACCCCAAAATGTCTAAGGGCAAAAATACAAGGGCCCTAAAAAAAGGCACACAGGTGTGATATGTGTATGGTGACATCAGCAGGAACAGGTAAAGACAACCCCCAAAAATACCCTAAGGCGACAAAAAGTCAAAAAAAATGGGGACGACACATGATTACATACAAACAGTTTGTGGTGTCCAAAATAAACTTTAAAAACATACCGTTCTCCAAAACGACAGAGCCAGAAGCCACTCCCTGGACCACCTCGGAGGTGGCTACATTCCCCAACCCGAGGGGCAAGGTGTTTTCGGGATCCTGGGAGGGGGTATTTGGAGGAGGGACGGATGGAGGAGAGGGGGAATTGGGCTGGAGGGGAAGTAGGCCTGAAATTTCGGCCACAGGGTCTGGGGAGGAGGGGGTAATAGAGGAATTGGGGGTTGGAGAGAGGGGCCGGGACCGGCGTCTTGTGTGGCGATGCCGCCGTAGTGTTTGCTGTGCCCCTAAAAAATGACAAAAATATTGTGGTTAGTTTCAACAGGAAACCAAAAAAAAAAAAAAAAAACACAATAGGACAGACATGAAAACATGCACATGCAGATATGACTACAATGACTCAATAGGACAGACATGAAAACATGCACATGCAGATATGACTACAATGACTCAATAGGACAGACATGAAAACATGCACATGCAGATATGACTACAATGACTCAATAGGACAGACATGAAAACATGCACATGCAGATATGACTACAATGACTCAATAGGACAGTCATGAAAACATGCACACGCAGTTAGGGCCCACAAGATAAACTTGAAAACCACAGTCCAGAACACTTACTTTCCGCAATCTGCATGCGAAAGCATGCCAGCAAGCGGGGCGTCCGCCGGTGCAGGTCCGACCACCTGCGCTCCAGCTGGCCAATATGTCGGCGTGAGCCGAAGGAGCGCAGGCGTCGACGTACCTCCGCATATGCGGAACGCTTGCGCCTATTGGAGATGGGTGGAGGCTGACTGGTGATCCTCCTGTCCATCACCTCCGTCAGCACCAGCAGTTCGCGCCTGGTGAATGCGGCGGATCTCATGATGGCAATGGTGTTTTTTTGACAAAATATTTTTAATAAAGCACCCCAAAAAAATTTGATTGGCTAATGTATTTGGGAAATTAACAGGACAAATTCTATTGGTTAGTGTATGAGTCATGTGTTCGACAGGGCCACAAATCTCTTGAGAGTTATGATAGGCTTGATGCAGTGACATGCGTAAGCAAATTTAAATAAAGAAATGAACCACAGAAAAATTGTGGGGAGACAAACAAATAGAACAATTGTTTAATTGGGGCTAACATGTCTTTTGAACAATAAAAGCGAAGGTTTCAGCCGTACGTATTCTGCGAGCAAATACAAACACGGACAATATTAAAGTTTATTGCATTGTGTTGAAAAAAAAAAAACAATTAAGCTAATTGATACATTGATTGGCATGATACGATTGAGGGAGGTAGGCCGAAAAAACGAGCAGGTAATCGGAATCTGACAGTCCCACTTCCAGTTTGTACTTGTGCGTGCGTTCCCTTCAAGCCATTTCGGGGATGTACGCTCGCTATTTGGCACGCTCGTTAGTCAGAGGAGGGGTCGCCTAAGTTTGGGGCTGATTTTTAGCTGCGTAGGAAAATACGAGCGAGTGCTTGAATTTAAATATTTTTTTACGTACGCCGAACGTGCGTACGCCCACTTGCGAGTGGGTCTGAATCAGGGCCCAAGTCAATGATAAAATGACTGTCCGAGTGCTTCCTTCGCTTACGCTGCCTAAACCATTAAAGATATATCACAATGGACTTTATTTTATACCATGTAGAGATTAATACATATTATCCTGTTTTTCCATAAAAATTGATGTAAGCCCTGTTTACTGATACAAAAGTCCAGTGTTCCCTTTTATTACTGTTCCTATTTAATTTATGCAAAAAACTATTATTTAATTTCAAACGATTCCAATTCCTGGTAAGAATCTGCTTTAGCATGACAATAAATAAAGCACAGGTACAGACACTAAGGGGCATATCCAATTAGCAGTGGGATTTCACCTGCGGCTAATTGTCAGGCAAAAGTCCCACGACGTGGGGATTAGCTTTTCAATTAAATAGCTATTTCCCCGCGTCATTAGAACGGGACTCCTGCGCGAGAGCACACTGATTCCGCGAGAACTGCGGAATCAGTGTGTTTTACCCGCTTGCGCGAAGCCGAATAGGGCGGCCTCACGCAGCTAATTGGATATGCACCTTAATGTGGCTGGAGTTGACCTAAGTGGAGACTGTTTTGCTCATGGACAACTGTATGTGGCCTTTTTGCCTGTCACCTCAAAACTAAATCTTTTCGTATTGACGTCAGGAGTAATAATTCTAAGCACAAAAAAGGTATCTGTGTTAGTCTGTATAAGCCCAATTAAAGAGACAGTGCTTTGAGAATTGCTGGTTATTGTAGTGCCACTATAGATGCCTACCCTCCTGATTACTGCGGGAGACTCCTGGGTCACTGTGGAATCTCCTGCTGCCCCGCAAAGTTAAATAAATCCCCCGGATTTCCCAGTCCCCCATCAGGAATTTGGACTGCGCAGTGGAAGGGGGAGACTGTCCCAGCCAGGAAGTACTCACAAGCCTGTGTATGCATAATTACGGTAAGGATAGGAGGGGGGGTCCCCGCCAGTGACAGCTCCTCCCTCGGGTGCTAGAGCGGGGCCAGCTTCCAGTGTAGCATTTCTTCTGATCATCCTCTGTGTACCTGACAGTGACACTGCTGCTGCTCGCCTATCACACCGGCCGGCAGCCCCACCCCCGGACACACATGCACCTCCAAGTCTTCATCATAAAACTGGAGCCAGACAGACCCCACCGAAAGCTGCACTGCCTCTTTCAGCGCTACCAGGGCAGAGCGCACGAGAGAGAGACAGACACAGGACTGTGGCGTATGTGTGACAGGGAGGTGGCTATAAATGTGTGAGAGGTAGGTGAATGGTTGCTGCTATTTCCTAGTTGGAGAAAGGACCTCTGTGACGTATCCACCATGTGACCACTGCAGGAGGCTGGACCGCTCCTGCGTTACCATCCACTAGGGCATAGAGGGGGAACAAATATTTGTGGCGAGCGCAGCGAGCCACCATGCCCGAAGCATGGCGAGTGCAGCGAGCCCGCGAGGGCACACTTTTGGTCCAGTTAGCATCCCCGCCCCTCCCCCTTTCAGGCCGGGTCACGTGGGTGTGACATCACAGGTCCATCTGCGCTGTATAGTCTAATCCTAACCATAGGTAAATGGGGCAGGGGTGGGGCATATATGTCAGTGGGAGGTGGCTGAGACAGTACTGCAGCAGCATATATGTGTGAGGGTTAGGTGGCTGGGGCAGGGCTGGTATATGTGTGTGAGAATGAGATGGCTGGGGAAGGGCTGGGTATATGTGTGAGGGGGAGGTGGCTGGGGAAGGGCTGGGGTATATGTGTGAGAGGGAGGTGGCTGGGGAAGGGCTGGGGTATATATGTGAGGGGTAGGTGGCTGGGACAGGGCTGGGTATATGCGTGAGAGGGAGATGGCTGGAGCAGTGCTGGGTATATGTGTGAGAGGGAGGTGGCTGGGGAAGGGTTGGGGTATATATGTGAGATGTAGGTAACTGGGGCAGGACTGGGTATATGTGTGAGAGGAAGATGGCTGGGACAGAGCTTGGGTATTTATGTGAAAGTGAGATGGCTGGGACAGGGCTGGGGTATATATGTGAAAGTGAAATGACTGGTACAGGGCTGGAGTATATATGTGAGAGTGAGGTGGCTGGGGCAGGGCTGGAGTATATATGTGAGAGTGAGGTGGCTGGGGCAGGGCTGGGGTATATATGTGAGAGGGAGGTGGCTGGGGCAGGAGCATATGTGTGTGAGCTGTAGGTGAATGTGGCAGGGCTGGGGTTAATGTGTGTGAGAGGGTGGTGGCTGAGGGTGGGACGCAGACATGACTGTGATCCAGGCCAAACAGGTGGAGCCGCACGTCAGGCAGCAGCTGTCAGGACTGGTGGAGCTGCTGTCCCGGCGCGGAGAGGATGGGCTGCTGGGGCCCTGCACATGGAACTGGACCAGCTAGCGAGCAGCTCCACAGTGTGGTTGTGGGTGGCTTTGACCCAATTGTTACAGAGAGCAGCTCTGGTACGGAGAGTGATAGCGAGGAGGCGGCTAGGAGAAGGAGTGCCCGGTCTCAGGGTGAGTCTGTGATTCTACCTGCTGAAACTCTACAGACCGGCACTGCCCCCTGTGTGTATAGGCTGGCACTGCCCTCTGTGTGCCCAAACAGAGAAGGTTTTAAAAATATTCTGTCAGAGGACTCATTTTGGATGAGACAATCAGGGTCACATACTGGGGCTGATTCTGACACAGTGTCAATGATCACGTAAATTAGCAATTTTGTTTGTTACTGCACATGCAACCCATACACGAACTCCCACTGGCAGCATGCTGCAAGTGGTACTTTTGTTTTCACCTTCTGCTGCAGGACACACCCCTGAGTGGCGATAGATATGCCCATAGGTGGATCTAGACATGCCCTTTGGGTGGAGCATGACACACCCCCTTAAAAGCTCGCCATGCAGTGCTATGTACTACCGTTTGTAGTCTCCCTGAAACTAGTTTGCAAAAGTAAGCAAGTATGAGTGCCACATATAGAAATGTTTTGACATTATTGAAAACACAATGTGGCACAAGTAAACCAGGGAAGTTTGTTCCTGTGTGTATTGTGAACAAACCGTTCATTTGCAAAACTGTTTAAAACCAATTAAAGGGGAAGGGGTTTTTTTTGGTGTGTTGTGCCTCATAGAAGGTACAGTAAAACGCGGTGGCCTCTGGCAGCCAGTTTATATTGGCGTCAAAACACTGGCTGGCCACTGTATGATAAGAGAAGCCCAATTTTGCAACTCAGTCAGCTCAGATAGCAAGATGGAGGAAATCCTCCGAGCTTTAACTAATCTAGCTTTGGCACAACAGGCTCAGCAAGCCCAGATGCTAGCAGTTGCTAAGGCCCAGCTGGAGAGCAACAAACTATTGTGGGCAGAGCTCAGTCAGCTGTCACTGGTTGAATACAGGCCTGCCGTAATGCAGAAGATGGCACTGTCAGACACTGTTGGGGCATGTTTGTTGTCCTTTGAGAGGACGGCTACTCAGCTTAAATGGCCAATAAAGCATTGGGGGGCACAATTGGCTCCTTATTTGTCAGGCAAAGCACAGAGGGCCCGTGTGAATATGCTCAAAGCCCAGACAGCAAATTATCAGCAGCTGAAAGCTGCAATTCTGGCGTGGGTAGGGGGTGACGGAGCCTGGGAAAGTACAGCATTTCTATTTCTGGCGATATAGGTCCACAAAGCGTGCTCAGCTAGCCCGGGATCCAGAGGGGCCCTAAGGACCAGGCAGGCACAAAACAGGGCCACAGACTCCCTGTTTAAGCTGGCGGGCTGGGACCTATAGCTGCTACCACCCAGCCCCTGCTCTGTCCCTTGTAGCCTGGACCGGGCAGTGCTGGGCTCTTCCCGGTGGCTCAGCTGCAGCCTGGGCTGATGCCTGCTGACTGCTGTCTGACCTTATGAGCAACGCGGTGGCATGACATCATAATTCATGTCGCCGCACATCTCTGCCCATCAGGCAGGCTGCGTTTTGGAGGGGATAGTGGATGTTAGAGTAACAGGGGTGGGTGACATAGGCTGGGGACAGAGGAAGGTGCTGGGGGCAGAAGAAGGTGCTGGGGCAGAGGGTGACACAGGCTGGGAACAGAGGAAGGTGATGGGGTAGAAGGAGACAGGCTGGGGGCAGAAGATGACACAGGCTGGGGAAGTAGAACAAGGTGGGTGCTGGGGAAGAAGGTGAAGGAGGCTGGGGACAGAGAAAGGGGCTGGTTGCATAAGAAGGTACTGGGGGCAGAGGGTGACACAGGAAGGGGACAGAGGAAGGTGATGGTGCTGGGGACAGAGGAAGGGGCTGGTTGCATAAGAAGGTGCTGGGGGCAGAGGGTGACAAGCTGGGGGCAGAGGAAGGTGATGGGGCTGGGGACAGGAAGGGGCTGGGGCAGTAGGTGCTGGGGGCAGAGGGTGATACAGGTTGGGGGCAGTGGAAGGTGATGGGGCTGGGGACAGTGGAAGGTGATGGGGGCAGAAGGTGCCAGAGGCAGAAGGTGACAGGCTGGGGGCAAAAGATGACACAGGCTGGTGGCAGAGGAAGGTGATGGGAACTGGGGGCAGAATGTCACACGGGCTGGGGGCAGAGGAAGGTGATGGTGGCTGGGGATGGAAGAAGGTGATGGAGGGCTTCTGGGCTGAGGATTGTGATGAGGGGCTGAGGACTGAGAATGGCTGGCTGCTGACACCATTCCATCTACCCCTGAGGCATCCACAGCACTGTCATAAGGAAGATCTGGCAAGAGACGGCAGACAAGAACTACAGTATGCATAATTAGTGACAGAGAGACAGTGTGGTACTGTAAGTCATAGTGTATTTTTACTATATGTAAAGGCTGGTATATCTTTCAGTTACAAACATTCTCATGCTTCACATATCACACATGCAGGGCAGGGATGTGCAGGATTGGGGTCATGGGGCTCTATTTACTACAATCCGCATATTGAATGCGGATTGTAGTGTGATATTACCGCGTGAATTCGCATTGCGAATTCAGGCAATATCACAGGGATTTGCTATAAATCCCTTGCAGGGACAGAGCTTGCGATAAAGCTCTGTCCCTGCGGATCCCATCCGCACTCTAGTCGCGGTATTTTCGAAAAAAATACCGTGACTAAGAGCCCGTGCATGCGCCGACCGACCACCGCTACTACCCCCGCTGATGCTAAGCCCCACCCCCCGGTGGCGTTATTATCACAGGGCTTCCCCCGGTATTTTTTTACAATTTATTTTTAGTAACTATGGTCGGATCACATTTCCCATTACAATTATGGGAAATGCGATCTGCTTTACTAAAAATAAGTGATACTGGGGGTTGGAGTAGAATTTTACTAATTCTACTCCAATTGCCCTGTAATAACTACAGGTGAAACTAAAATAATGTGAAAAGGGTGTGAAAACACCCTTTTTCACTTTATTCTAGTAAAAATAATGTTAATAAATAGAGCCCATTGTGAGAAGCTGGGGTAACCAGAAACATCAGTGTACCGGGCCCCAAGATTTCTGTTGCAGGCCCTGTGTGTGCAGAACCTAAAGCAAGAGCTGCAAAAATGGGTTCTGCAATCTGCAGTCGTTTGAGTAGCTTGTGGTAGCCATTGACTGATATTATGCCCTGGAAAATATAGTCCAGACATGAGAGAAGGTTGTCAGGCAAATAGTCAGAAAGGAATCCACACAAGATGTTGGCACAGAGCATAGGGTGATCCCAGAAGGGTGCTTTAAGTGTGGCGAACCAAGGAACTTTTAGAGGAATTGTCTAAGTCGGCAGAAACTGATGGATTGTTCGGTGGGGTGACAGGGCTTACTTAATCTTTCGTAAATTGATCTATCTTCTGAAATGTTAATAGCTTCTTGTCTTGTCTATTCTAATAATTTCTTTACATGTTTACATTGAATATTCCTTCCTGCTCTGTCCTTGTAGATTTAATTGAGATTTCATTTTTTTTAGCAATTCTGTGATTCCCTCTTTTTCTTCTTCCCTTGTTTAAATCTTCATTTGATTCCTTGTGGGGATTCCAACCTTTGTTTTAGAGGTTTTCCTCTTTGTATTAAAGGAAGCGCTGCTAATATTTCCTTCCCTCCTAAAAAATGGTCAGAGTGCCCATCCTTTATAATTACATTTCAAGGAGCAACATTCTAGTTCAGTGAAAGGACTACAAAAAGTAATGAGAATAAAGTTGGTGGAAAAACACTGGAGAAATAAGACCATTACTAGTAGTTTAACACATATGGAAATTAAAACTCTATTTGAAATTAAAACATTACACCCTAAGGGGTATATTCAGTTGGGCGCGAAGTTTAGCAAGGTAAAAAACCCAGCACCCCTCGTGCCCAATTTTGGAATACCGTGGGTCTGCATGCTCCCGATACCCGCGATATCCAATTAAAGAAAAGTGGATGCGGGGTTTTCAGCTCTGAAAACCCTGCGCCGCGTAAAACAAAAAGAATTTGGCACTTAACTGCCTGGGGGTCTCCGAGGGTCTCTGCGGATCCCAGTGGCCTCTCCTCTGTCATCTCAGTGGAGAGGGGGTTGTTGGGAGTCCCGGGGGCTGCTGAGAGGCTCCAGGGGCTGGTGGGAGGGGCAAGGGCTGCTGGGAGATGTAGTTTTCCCAGCACCCATTCTGGGGGGCCACATAGAGACTGGGGGGCCCACACACACTACACTCACACACACTTACAAACATTAATAAATGCTGACGCACACTGACATACTCACCCTGCTGCAGAAGACCCGGCTTCCGAAGTTGGATGAAGAAAACACCGCTTCGGAAGGTGAGTAATTAAGGACTAATTAAGCTAATTGGTAACTTCCAATTGCTTAATTAGTCCTCAGGGGGGGTACCACCGTGGGGCCAGATCTAGTCTCTGAGTTTTTTCCTAAAATTACCATTTTTAGGAAAAAACACACTTGCTCTGGAAGTACGTGAAAAAACCTCTAGGCGTATAAAAAAAGAAAAAATCTGCAGCTATTTGAATTAGGGGTGTGCACCGGCCACTTTTCGTGTTTTGTGTTTTGGTTTTGGATCTGGATCTTCCTTCGTGTTTTGGATCTGGATTGTATTTGCCAAAACTACCCTTCCGTGTTTTGGGTTCTGGGTTTTGTGTTTTGAATCTTTATTTTTTTTTAAAAAAGCATAGAAACAGCTAAAATCACAGGATTTGTGGGTTTTTCTGCTCCTATGCTATTATTAACCTCAATAACCTTAATTTCCACTCATTTCCAGTCTATTCTGAACACCTCACACCTCACAATAGTGTTTTTATGTCCAAAAGGTTGCACCGAGGTAGCTGGATGACTATGCTAAGCGACACGAGTGGGCACCACAAACACGTGGCCCATCTAGGAGTGACACTGCAGTGGCAGACAGGAAGGTAGTTTGAAAAACTAGGCCCCAAACAGTACATAATGCAAAGAAAAAAAAGAGGTGCAAGATGGAATTGTCCTTGGGCCCTCCCACCCACCCTTCTGTTGTAAAAACAGGACATGCACACTTTAGCAAACCAATCATTTCAGCGCCAGGGTCTGCCACACGACTGTGGCTGAAATGATTGGTTCGTTTGGGCCCCCACAAAACAAGCTGGCAATTAATCTGTCCCTGCACAAACTGGCTCTACGGAGGCAAGATGTCGTCCTCATCCTCCTCATCCACCGATTCCTCACCCTCTTCAGTGTTGTGTACATCCTTATCCTCACAGAGTATTAATTCGTCCTCGCTGGAATCCACCACCACAGGTTCCTCTGTACGTTCTGGAGGCTGGTCTCCCTGGAAGAGTTGATAATTCATTTTTATGAACATCATCTTCTCCACATTTTGTGGAAGCAACCTCCTACGCCTTTCGCTGACAAGGTTCCCAGCTGCACTAAACACTCTTTCAGAGTACACACTGGAGGGGGGGCAACTCAGGTAAAATAGAGCCAGTTTGTACAGGAGCCTCCAAATTGCCTCTTTTTCCTGCCAGTACAGGTATGGACTGTCCGACATGCCTACTTGGATGCTGTCACCGATGTAATCCTTTAACAGACAGACGCACGCTTGTTGCTGCTGCTTTGAGGATGCAGGTGCGGCTACAGCCCACACAATTCACAAAGACAAAAAAAAAAGAAGAATTTTTTATTTTTTGTGGAGCGCACTTTGAGGGTTACACCACCCTTTAACAGACAGACGCACGCTTGTCGCTGCTGCTTTGAGGATGCAAGTGCGGCTACTGTGCATACATTTCACACACAAACACAGAAAAAAAGATTATTTTATTTTGGTTGGAGCGCACTTTGGGGGTTACACCACCCTTTAACAGACAGACGCATGCTTGTTGCTGCTGCATTGAGGATGCAGGTGCGGCTACAGCCCACACAATTCACAAAGACAGAAAAAAAAAGTTTTTTTTATTTTTTGTGGAGCGCACTTTGGGGGTTACAGCACCCTTTAACGGACAAGCCATCCGGCCCTTTACTTATAACACAGGTGCACGGTTGGTGCTGCTCCTTTGTTGATACACGTGCAGCCACAGTGCACACAATTCACAAGCACAGAAAATAATTCCTCCACCATTCTGTCAGTGGTGACAGTATCATATGCAGTGACAGTAGACATGTCAGAAATTGACATTGTTGGCACGTCCTTCAGGCCGGACCAGATGTCCAAACCGGCCCTTGACTTATGACACAGGCGCACGCTTGGCGCTGCTGCTGTGTTGATGTACGTGCGGCAACTGCGCATACAATTCTCACACAAACACAGAAAAAAAATAATTGTTTATTTTTTGTGGAGCGCACTTTGGGGGTTACACCACCCTTTAACAGACTTATGGGACACAGGCGCACGCTTGGCGCTACTCCTTTGTTGATGCACGTGCAGCCACAGTGCACACAATTCACAAACACAGAAAATAATTTTTTATTTTTTTTGGAGTGCACTTTGGGGGTTACAGCATCCTTTAACAGACGAGCCAGTCGGCCCTTTACTTATGACACAGGCACACGCTTGGCGCTACATTGTTGATGCACGTGCGGCCACAGTGCATACAATTCACAAACACAGAAAATAATATTTTATTTTGTTTGTAGTGCACTTTGGGGGTTACAGCACCCTTTAACGGTCAATCCAGCTGGTCCTTCACTTATGGGACACAGGCGCACACTTGGCGCTGCTCCTTTGTTGATGCACATGCAGCCACAGTGCACACAATTCACAAACACAGAAAATAATTTTTTATTTTGTTTGGAGTGCACTTTAGGGGTTACAGCACCCTTTAACGGTCAAGCCAGCCGGCCCTTTACTTATGACACAGGCGCACGGTTGGTGTTACTTTGTTGATGCCCGTGCGGCTACTGCGCACACAATTCATAAACACAGAAAATAATTTTTTATTTTGTTTGGAGTGCACTTTGGGGGTTGCAGCGCCATTTAATGGTCAAGCCAGCCGGCCCTTTACGTATGACACAGGCGCATGCTTGGCACTACTTTGTTGATAACCGTGCGGCCACAGTGCACACAATTCACAAACACAGAAAATAATTTTTTATTTTGTTTGGGTGCACTTTGGGGGTTACAGCACCCTTTAACAGTCAAGCCACCTGGCCCTTTACTTATGACACAGGCGCACGCTTGGCGCTACTTTGCTGATGCACGTGTGGCTACTGCGCACACAATTCACAAACACAGACAAAAGAAATATATTATTTGGAGAGCACTTTGGGGTTTACAGCACCCTTTAACGGATGAGCCAGCTGCCCCTTTACTTATGACACAGGCGCACGATTGGTGCTACTTTGTTGATGCACATGCGGCTACTGCGCACACAATTCACAAACACAGAAAAAGTTTTCTTTTTTGCACTTGGGGGGAGCACCCCTGGTGGACAGAGCAGTCCCTGGACAACACTACAGCACCCCTTTAGGACTGGGACCCGCACAGGACTTTGGAGTGGACACAGCCCCTATGGACAACTGACTGCACAACACAGCCCAGCCAGCCCCTATGGACTTTGGAGGAGTGGACACAGCCCCTATGGACAACAGCAGCACAGCACAACACAGCCAGCCCCTATGGACTTTGGAGGAGTGGACACAGCCTCTATGGACAACAGGAGCACAGCACCACACAGCCAGCCCCTATGGACTTTGGAGGAGTGGACACAGCCCCTATGGACAACAGCAGCACAGCACAACACAGCCAGTTTCTATGGACTTTGGAGGAGTGGACACAGTCCCTATGGACAACAGCAGCACAGCACAGCACAACACTACACTGCACTACACTACACAGCCCAGCCAGCCCTAACTCCCACCCTTCCTCTTCACTGTCTACAGCCGAGTGAGAAAATGGCGCAGACGCGGGTACCTTATATAGAATCCAAAACTGGCGTTACCCGGAAGGCAGGATGATGACGTTTTGCCTCGACTTCAGATCCGAGTCAGGCGGGTAAAGTCGAGCCTGACTCGGATCGGCCTCGGATCAGGGGGTCTCGGGGGGGTTCGGATTTCAGAATTCCGAACCCATTCACCTCTAATATATATATATGTATATAATGCAGGCAGCGCTATGTGACGGTCCCACTCCCAGGCTCTCAGCCAGGGTGGCATCCATTCCCTGCTCCTCGTCTTTTTGAGGAAGAGAGGAGGAGCAAAAGGGGAAGTATAGTTAGCTAGTGGGCATGTGATTGGCTTGCTTTCACCTACAAGTGAAACCAAGCACTGTGGCCGGGCAGCACATTATGTCAGCGCTGGCGCTGACCCTGTGACACAGCACTGACAGCAGGCAGCCTGAATCTGTCAGATGCTGCAGGATGAGGAGACAGTGTACAGCACTATCGCTGCACGCTGTCTCAGTCAGGTCACTGACAGAGTGGTGCCCGCGGCTGGCTTATGAAGTGCCGCGGCTACTGCTTGGACATCGGGCAACAAAGGGGCATGGCCTATCAGGATATCTAGATTGCATCACTCCAGGGGTGTGCCCAGCATCCCCAGAGATGCTGCACTGCCCCCGAGACCTGTGCTTGCACTGTCAGCCCCTCCTCTGTGGCAGGAGCCCGGTGCTGCAAGAGAATGTGACACTGCAGCACTCGGCTCCTGTCACTGAGGAGAAGCCGGCATTTTGGTGTGACCCCCTCCGAGGATTACACCCTGGTGTGGCCCGCACCCTCCTCATGACACCACTGGCACTCTAACCAGGGCATAGTGAGTATTGCCGGGCCCTGGTTATTTTTGAGGGCGTGGTCTAATGGCAGTAGGCATGGCCACGCCTCAGTGAAAAAAATAATATAATTTATGTTGCGTGCTCTATAGGGAGAGGAGGTGGCGGGGTACCATGTGAGCAGCAGCAGCAGTCTCTCATATTGACCAATCTTTAATATTTCTTATTCCATTTATACTGTATCTGTCACATATCTACAGAGGGCGTTGGCTTTGCAGGAATGGATGCTCTACTTTGACTGGGTACGGCAAATCAGGGGTGGGTTTATTTGTCCTGATTTTGTATAAAAAAAAGTTGGCATTTCTATAATGATAGTATTTTTGTCCTTTGCTTGTAGCAAATTACAGCCCTATTTAGCAGACATCCTAACAATACCTTTTGCATTTGTGTGTATTAATGAATGTACTAAAGCAACTGTTTTGCGGTCATGGTATTGTAGTCCTTATTATATTGCAGATAGCAAACATGACAAAGCTGCTCCTCTGAAAACCAAGTATATGAGCAGCATTTGACGTTTAGGCCATGTCGAGCTTCCCCAGGTTCATTCATGATTGTGTATTACTAGCCTGGTGACCACCTATCACTAAATTTACTGACAGTCAGTAAAAATGCTGCAAAATGTCCATCTGTCAATAACAAACAATAATAGGCCAGTAAAAATGTACCATTCCCTAGATATACTGTAAATACATTGCATTTACAAGTGGCAAACTAATGATTGTGAGACACTAGACTTTATCATTATCTTGGCTTTCGAATACATTTTAGTATAATATAAAAACACATTCATAAAAAAAAAATATATATATATATATATATATATATATATATATATACAAACACTTTCAGCGGCACTCCATAAAAAATCACAGAAGCAGGTAGTTTACATAAACGTTTCGATGCTCTAATGCATTGTTTTCAAGATCTTGAAAACGATGCATTAAAGCATCGAAACGTTGATGTAAACTACCTACTTCTGTGATTTTTTTATGGAGTGCCGCTGAAAGTGTTTGTACATGTGGTTGCCGGTTCCTGGTTATCTCCAGAGGGCACCCGGATTCTTTGACTATTAGTGGGAGTGCCATCCGCATTGTGTGTATATATATATATATATATATATATATATAATATATATATATATATATATATATAAATATATACAGTATATATGTATCTTTATAAATTTGTTAGTATGAAGTATTTGGAAAAGTTGTATGGTGGCAAGGAATTGTGGAGTACCGCAGCCAAGCTCTGAGGAGGTTGCATGGAATGAACAATCTGGGGCCTTCTGTGAGGAGAAATACAATCTTCTGTTCCTTGTCAAGATCACTTCCACTCATCATAATATGTCTGGGGATGTGCCCCGAAAATGTATTACTGAGCCAACATTATGAATGGAGGCTCCCACAATGGGAATTATTCTCTAAGGATCGTCAAAAATGAACTGTTTGGAATAAGACACAGGATTGCTGAGGTAACATAATAAAATATAATTATTATGTGCTTGATTAGAAAAATAATTTATACTGTTGTGGATATTTGATCTGACATGATGTAAAGAAAATGGCTTCTTCAGCTGATGAATTGTCAGGGAGCCATTTTGTAATCTGATATGGATATTAGGTGTAAATCTACTAGGCTATGCTGCTTTCTAAGTGTGTAATCCAAGTCATCACCACAGTGTCTGGCTGTGCACATTACATCTTACTATAGAAGGCAATCCTTACTCATTTTCTAGCGCATTTATATGGGGTGCATGGAGAAATGACCAAACATAACAGTTGCAGAGTACTTTCACCTGAGGCATTCTGCACATATCACGGTGAATTGAATTCCCCACTAAGACAGGACTATGATATACAATCTTCATTATAGTAGGGATGAGCATCATTAGCTGATATTTTACACTTCACGATATTTTCACCCTTTATACTGCGATATTGTAGTTGATATAGCACATGATATATCGCACAGATAGATTCTGCAGCAGTGATCTATTTTTCTCATCTGCCCACTGGCTTTTCCCATCTGAGCTCTTTCTTGCATTTGTATTACTCTGTCCTGAGCTTCTCTGAGAGCATGAGAGAGGCTACCAAAAGAACTTCTTGGTGTCTTCTGACAGGATCTCTCAGTCTCTCAGAGAATCTCAGAGCAGCAGCTATAGCCCTCAGACCTGGTTTTGATTGCAACTGCACAAGAGCTGCATTAATATCATGGCATTAAAAATATCAGGGTTGGCCATCCTGCATTATAGCGAGATAGCTAGAGTGGTATAATGAAGTGTAATGACAGCTTCTAAAGATGGGCACACACTTGTCCAATCCTAAGGGGAGATGGGACTCCAGATCAGACTGTTTATACAATCTTACTGCAGACCTGGGGACAGATTCTATATCCAATCTATGCCTATCAAACACATTTTCCAAAGCAAAATTATTAGGTGCTTCATTGGAAAATCTCTCTGCCCAAAATAGCTATGATATGGGATCTGTCATTAAAATGACACATTAGCAGTTATTCTGCATTGTTCCCGAGACCCCACTATGAGCAGACAAGGGTCTAGTCCTCTCACATGACATTCTGTTTTGCCACCTGAATTCTTATAAACCTTCAATCGTCTGAGGGGTGTCCTGTGCATACACCATATAATTATAAAGCATTCAACAGTAATCCATAATATAAATAAAGACTCGGAGACATAAATTTGGCAGAATAATTTGTTAGTTATTTATTATTATTTAATTAGTTATTTATGCAGGAGATCGCAGAGTGGGGGTCAAGGGCGGTAGCGGTATCCAGGGGCGCCGCATGCGCAGACACATTCTCGCTGTATTTTTTCTGAAAAAATACAAAGAGAAGTATTCTTCAGACGGGATTCACAGGGGCAGATCTTTATCGCAAGCTTTGTCCCTGCATGCAGATGTTAGTACATCCATGTGATATTATCTAAATTCAAAATGCAGATTTAGTCGAAAATATCACACAACAGCAATTTAAACGCAGATTGTAGTAAATAGGGGCCTAAATCATTTTAAAATTGAAAACTTAACTAAAAGGAGGTTCTGCCAAAAAGAAAAATAAATGCCAAACCGAATCAAGACAAGCTTCAGTGCCAATTAGAAGCAACATAAAGACACATGAGGGTAAACTATGAATAAGGTGGGAATAGAAAAGAGTAGGAGAGTGGGGGAGGGGTGGGTATGAGAGAAAAGCAAGGATAACACAAGTAAACTCGGCTGGAGGTAAAACCAAAAACCTGCAGAGGGACATAAGAATTCTAATTATTATTGCCAATTAGCCGAATTAAGTCCGTCAGTTCAGGCAAAAAATCCCAAATCCCTCCAGACTTCCGCTGCCAACAACGACAAGTAGCTAGTCCCCGAGTAGGATAGACAAGGGGTAACGAGACACACAAGACAACAAATATATAGTAACCACCCACTGCTTCCTCCTCCCACCCACCTCTTCTCCCTGTCACCCTCTACCTTTCCCTACCACTCACTGCCTCTCCTTGCCACTTTTTGTCTCTTCCTGCCACCCTCTTCCTCTCCCTGTCACCCACTGACATTCCCTGTCACCCTCTCCCTGCCACCTACAGTCTCTCTCTGTCACCCTCTACCCATTCCTGTCATCCTCAGCATCTCCCTGCCATCCACTGCCTCTCCCTATAATTCTCTACATCTCCCTGCCATTCTCTGACTTTCCTTGCCACCCTCTTCCTCTCCCTGTCACCCACTGACATTCCCTGTGACCCTCTCCCTGCCACCTCTCCCTGTCACACACAGCCACCCCTGCCACCTACTATCTCCCCAGTCACCACCTTGCACACACTGCCTCTCACTGTCACCCACTGTCTCTACCTGTGCCCCTTACCCTGCCAACTGCTACCTCACTCTTCCCCCACTGCCTCTCCCTGTCACACACAGCCACCCCTGCCACATACTGTCTCCCCAGTCACCACCTAACATCAACTGCCATTCACTGACACCCTCTGCCAATCACTGTCACCCACTGCCTCCCCCTACCACCCTCTGCCTCCCCAGTCATCACATGACACCCAATGCCTCTCCCATCTCCCACTACCTAGCCCTGCCACCCTCTGCCTCTCCAGGCATCCACTGCCACCCTCTTCCTCTCACTGTCACCCTCTACCACTCATTATCACCCAATGATAATGCCTCTTACATCACCCTCTGCCTATCCCCATCACCCACTTCCTCTTCCTGTCACTCTCTACATCTCCCTATGACCCTCTGCCTCTCCATGTCACCCACTTCCTCTCCCTTTCACCCTCTGCCTCTCCCTGTCACTCACTTCCTATCCCTGTCACTCACTTCCTCTCCCTGTCACCCACTGTCTCCATCACCCTCTACCTCTCCCTTTAACTGTCCCTGTCACTCACTGCCTTTCCCTGCTACCCACTGCCTCTCCATGTCACTGACTGCCACTCCATTTCACAAACTACTACCCCTTCTATCCACTGCCTCTCCCTGTCATCCTCTACCTCTCTCTGCCACCCACTGTCTCTCCCTGCCACTCTCTGACTCTCCCTGCCACCCTTTTCTTCTCCCTATCATACTCTAGTTCTCCCTGTCCCCCCTCCTTCTGCCCCCCACTGCCTCTCCTTGTCACCCATAGCCTCTCCCTGCCACTTTCTGTCTCCCCAGTCACCCCCTGCCACTCACTGCCACTTACTGAGACTTTCTGCCTCTCTCTGTCACCCTCTGCCTCCCCTTGCCACCCACTTCCTCCCCAGTCAAAACCAGACACCCGCTGCCTCTCCCATCCACCCACTATTAGCCCTGCCACCCTCTGCCTATCCCAGTCATACTTTACATCTCCTTGCCACCCAATGCCTCTCCCTGCCACCCTTTTCTTCTCCCTCCCCTGCCACCCTTTACCTTTCCACATCACCCTCTGCTTCTCCCTGTCACCCTCTACATCTCCTCGTGTTGCTCTCAAGATATTATATTCCTCCTCTGGATGTAGCAGCTCTAGAGCAGTGAGCAGGAGGGGAATCTGGGCTGTGGAGGAGGGTCACATCGATGACAAGCTAGGATTGGATGCCCAGGATATTCTCTTATCGCACAGCCATGGTGGAATTTTCTCTCTCTCGTCCATGCAGGATGACGATCGTCTCTCATCACCTAGTATAAAAAAAACTATAATTTAGATGGGGGCCACACAAGTGATTTTGAGGTCATAATCAGCTCACAGTCTGTTAGATGCTCTAGAAAAAAGATATATATCTTATGGGGCCCTAGAATCTGTGTTTTGGGCTCCTGACTGCCCGGATATTGTCAGGGGTTTATGCAGAGTTGGCTGCCTAATTAGTGTTACTATGATAAAAGACATGCAAAAAATAACTCTGCCTATACCAGAGCCTGAGATATAGCATATGTCATAGATGGGATGTAGTCAATGCAGGTCTACATTTACAATGTCAACATTCTGAAAGTAAACACCACAATGGCAACAGTTATTATGCCGACATTGTTAATCTGTCAACAGTTAGGCTGTGGATGGGAAGGTTAGGGTTAGGCACTAGGGGAAGGTTAGGGTTAGACAATGGGGTAGATTAGGGTTAGGCACTAGGGAAGGGTTTGGGGAGAAATATTCACCAGAATATTGGAGCATAGTAGGTCTGACCCGGAAGTGACAGTCACATGACAGCCCGGGACTAGGAAACCGCAATGAGAGCCACTGCAGCCAGGAGCAGGTAAGTGACCATTAGGCCACCAGGAACGATATGTCAACATTCTAAAAATGACAACATTTCATCATTGTCTCTGAGGAAACGGCCGGACGTTTAAAGGCTGAGAAACGCGTTAGACCACTTCTGTTCCACACCCATTTATTAATTCCACACGACCACCTACACAGTACCATACGGCATCTATGAGAGCATTCATATGGTGACTTTGAACTATCCCGATCCAACCATCTGACGGAGGTCGGAGTGTGTCAGCACGGCCCTTTTCCATCACGGCCGTTCATCAGCTGAGACTGGTCGCATTGACCCCCTGGTTCTCCTGCACACGGAGTCCCGACAGCCGACAGCAGAAGCTACGAATAGCCATTGCCGCTCACAGGACGGGCAGAGATCTTTTCATAGCGGCCTCACACCAGCGGTTACTCCGCATCCAACTTTCCCTGCCACCGTACTCAACATTCATTCCCCTACATTGGTAGGAGGCCGGATCATTCCTTGGTCGGTGAGATATATACCAGAGAGGCATTCCGGACACTGCCCTCTGTGTTTCAGTGAAGTCTAACCGGGAGCCACATCTCTAAGGTTAGCCTGTATTGTGCACAATTCCAACGCTAATTTACCTTTTACAGGAGCCTTCTTATTGTCTTTTTCTATATCATCCGAGACTATTATTTCATTTTGTCCCATAAGAATATTTCCATTGGTTCTATTTTATTAATTGGGTTAATTACTTCATTCTGTCTCACAGACAGAAATACAATCATTACCAACTACTCATCTGTACAATCAGTATTTCATGTGTATTCTATCTATGTATATATTTGATGCTATTAGTGTCTTTTCATTGTATATTCTGTGTTTTTATTAATTCTTTGTGATATAGTACTATTTTTTACCAATTTTCCATACATCACATCCTTATTATTAAATTATCTATTATTTAATTGTTATATCTCATTGCGCTTTCACATCTTTTTTAACATTTCAAAAGTGCCTGTATGATGAATGTTGTCAACATTGACATTATGACCATGTTGATGTTCTTGTGTTGACATGATTTATGTCAACATTATGGGGTATATTACTAAAGTACAGGTTTTTAGAAGTGAAGATGTTGTCCATAGCAACCAATCAGATTCTAGCTATTATTTTCTAGAAGATGCTAGATAAATGTTAAGTAGAATCTGGTTGGTTGCTATGGGTAAACATATCATACCACCATACCGCACCCATCACAGACATCAGTAACACTGCTAAACTCTCTCCGCGCAAATAATTCCCCATCTCGTGCGACAAAAAGTTTTGCTTAAATATGCTGACAATACTGATAATCTATGCCTGGGTGATAAAGCACCATCTTTTGCAGAGCAATGTGACACCTGAATTATCAGCTAGAAAAGGTCAGCACCAGTGCTCTACAATAGTTCCTATTGGCCATAGGGAAATGCTGGGAAATTGTTACCATGTATAATAAGGAAAATGTTCCCTTTTACATGTAACCTCACTGACACACGTGTGACCTATTCCCCAGTGACAATATGTCCAGCCCTGTGAGACAATGCTTTACCCTATAGACATTCAGAGCATGATGCTGGCAAATAATAAGGAGACTATTTATCAAAGAATATTTGCGGGATATTCCCTGGAAAAAAATAAATAAATCCTTTTCAGAAAAAGTTATAAGGAGAAGGTTCCATCTGCAATCACTTTACTTTTACACATCATATGAACAGACTCCCACCAGAGCCCATGTCCCTGCATGTGTATTTTAATGCATCCAGGGACATCATTTCTTATTGCCATTAAAATAAATTATAATTAAAACCAGATAATAAATGGGTCCCTGGGAGAGATCCCCATCTACAGAGGTGCAGCTTTATTTTGTTTAATGTTACTCAATGTTGGGTAGAGGTTCATTGTTTTACTGACTTTCTTATAAGTTATAATCTTCATGTATTTATATAGTGCCCCTAATTACGCTGCGCTGTACAGAGGGTATTTGTCATTCACATCATCCCTGTCCCATCGGAGCATACAGAGTCGGCGGCCAATTACACTACCAATAGGGGTATTCAATATGGGAGCGAAAAATCTGTGCTGGACTTTTCACTCCACATCGGAGATTTTCCAGGGATAAAGTATCGGGCGAGCGCCCGCTTTATCCCCGTATTATATATCAAAGCTACGAAAACGGGAACCTGCGAAGTGGGATCTGCGAAAAAATACGAAATTTTCCTGGAATAAATTGTAAGACCCCCCTAAAGCTGTAAAAAATTGGGGGATCACTATGGGTATCCCCGTTTTAGCCTGCAAATGAAAGTCGGGTTTTAAATAGCGGCTGCAGGTGTTTTTTTCCCGACATTGAAGAAGTGATGCAGAAGAGCACTTAGGTTATTTTTTTTAGTTTTTCTAAGTGGTCCCATCAAATTTGGGGTACATGAAAATGGGTACTAGCATATTTTTAAGTCCCTAAAGTCTTTATTTAAAAATTCTGCAAATATGCACCTGCCTCTAATAATCTATTCTAGAAAACACCTGCCGCATACTTGCAGAATAGCCCTGAACCTATTTCCTTATTTTTAAACCCTTTTTTTCCATTTTGTTTTTCACCCTAACTATTCAATAATTTTCTTGGTGTGTCCCTATTTTTTTTTTTTACTTTTTTTTTTAATTTAAAATGACATTCCCAGGGATGCAGGCTATTTTTTTTAAGCCTGCACCCCTAAACCCCAATTCTGCACTTTTTTTCGCCACCTATTCAGTGGTGAAAAGTTATCCCCGTTTTTTTTCAAAGACTTTTCGAACCTGCAAAAAGTATTTGAAATTAAATACGGTGTAAAACCAAAACCTAATGAAAATGACGTCATCGGTGCGAAATGATCGCAAAAACTGACTTTTCGCTCCATATTGAATACCCCTGCAATACTTTTTTGGAGTGTAGGAGGTAACACAAGTACCTGGAGGGAACCCATGCAAGCATCTGAAGAACATACAAACTCTGCATAGATATAGGGCTGGTCAGGAATCAAACTCATATCCCCAGCAGTGTTCCACTGTGTTGTCAAGTTCACATGCAGAAAATTCCCCACCTTACATTGATTAGTATATCACAAGGAAGCACAGCCTATCTATAAGTGGGATTCTGTTTCAGCTCTTGTGCGGACTCTGAATACCCTGTGGGTAGAGTAATGGCCATATAAATGGCTTTCCCATCCTCAGATTAGGGGTATGCACCGGCCACTTTTCGTGTTTTATGTTTTGGTTTTGGATCTGTATCTTTCTTCGTGTTTTGGATCTGGATTGGTTTTGCCAAAACCACCCTTCCGTGTTTTGGGTTCTGGGTTTTGTGTTTTGGATCTGGATTTTTTCTTAAAAAATAAAAAAAAACGCTAAAATCACATAAAATGGGCCTTTTTTTGTTCCTACGCTATTAATAACCCCAATAACATTAATTTCCACTAATTTCCACTCTATTCTGAACACCTCACACCTCACAATATTGTTTTTAGGCCAAAAGGTTGCACCGAGGTAGCTGGATGACTATGCTAAGCGACACAAGTGGGCGGCACAAACACGTGGCCCATCTAGGAGTGGCACTGCAGTGGCAGACAGGAAGCCAATCAGCGTTATGGTGCCCATTTGCATGTAGCACGAACCCGGGAGATCCGTGCTACATGCATCTGTGTGATTGGCACAGAGCAATGACAGGTCCGTGAGACCCGTCTGTGCTGCTGTGGTAAAAAAAAAAAAAAAACCTGTGTAAAAAAAGAAAAAAATTGCGTGCACCCCCCCAAAAAAGAGCAACCAGCCCCGGGCATTAGTAACCCAATGCTGGGTGTGCTTAAATACAGGGGACAAACGACGTAGGGGTCCCCTGTACTTAAGCACAACAAGCACCGGGCTAGTCAGAACCAGCACTGGTTGCCAAAATACGGGGGACAAACGACGTAGGGGTTCCCTGTATTCTGCGCAACCAGCTCTGGGCTCTGATCCGGTCCTGGTTCTGGAAATACAGGGGAAAAAAATTAGTAGGGTTCCCCTGTATGTTCCAGGACCAGCACTGGACTTTTTCTAGCGGGGGGCTGATGCCACAGCCAGGGGAGCCCTTTCACCGGGCCCCCAAGCCGCAGCATCAGCCCTGACCGCTAGTCAGCCCAGGCCGGGGATCCCTGGAGAGCTGGGGACCCCCCCAATAAAGGGGTCACCCTCTCCAGGGCACCCCAGGCCCAGGCTGATAACCGCAGGGTAAACTTTAATAACCTTGCGGCTCCCACCATTTACTACAATGGAGGGAGCCGTTCATTGGCTGAGAGACGGGAGATGACCTCTCTCAGCCAATGAACGCTTAGCAGCGGGGTTTCCATGGTGATACCCCGCCGCTAAGCTCTCATTCGGGAAGTACCGTTCTATAGAACGGTACTAAGTTCGTGGATCGCGTTTTCGTTTTTTTTTTTGCCAAGTCTGGGGATGCCTACTTTGGAACGAAGAGGACAGAACCTCGCATAGGAGATGGTGAGTATTATTATTATTATTAATATCCTTTATTTATATGGCGCCACAAGTGTTCCGCAGCGCCTTACATAGTACATAGAACTAATAAGTGAACAAGAAACAAGTAACTTACAGTACATTACAGTGCAGGACAGGGACACAACTTATATACATTGCTGAAATAGTGATTAAAGCACTCACAATAAGCTGCCGGGAGTTGGCGGTCCCGTGTTAGGTGCCCTAATGGGGAGTAGAGAGTAGAAGAAAATGTAAAGAGAAGCACATGAGGGAAGAGGTCCCTGCTCATGAGAGCTTACATTCTAAGGGGAGGGGCAGACAGACAGGCGTGACACAGAAGGGGAAGATAGGAAGGAAAGAGCATGAGGTGGGTTAGGAGGAGTGCTGGAAGGCCTTGATGAAGTAGTGGGTCTTGAGAGCCCGTTTGAAGATTTGTAGAGAGGTGGAGAGTCTGATAGGGAGAGGGAGAGCATTCCAAAGGTAGGGAGCAGCACGGGCAAAATCTCGGATGCGGGAGTGGGAGGAAGTAATCAGTATGTTTTTTTTCACAGGTGCCAAGTGGACCGATGCTACAGGTTACATAGGTGAGTATGTGTACATGTGTGTGTGTGTATGTATGTTTAATAAACTTATACTGTCACACTGTGTTTGTCCTGTGTTTTTTTTAAACATTTTTTTACAGGTGAACTACAGGTACTAGTGGGCCCTTAATGCCCTGCGTGCTGGTACTTGTGGTTCTCCAAGTACCAGCATGCGGGGCAGGCTAGCTGGGACTTGCAGTTCTACTTGTAAAGACAATGTTTGATATTCTTTATTGACACCACACCACACAATCAACCCGCCACCCACCACCACCAGGGGTGGCGGGGATAGCCCCGGGCTATCAGCCTGGGCCTGGGGTGCCCTGGAGAGGGTGACCCCTTTATTGGGGGGGTCCCCAGCTCTCCAGGGATCCCCGGCCTGGGCTGACTAGCGGTCAGGGCTGATGCTGCGGCTGGGGGGCCCGGTGAAAGGGCTCCCCTGGCTGTGGCATCAGCCCCCCGCTAGAAAAAGTCCAGTGCTGGTTCTGGAACATACAGGGGAACCCTACTAATTTTTTTCCCCTGTATTTCCAGAACCAGGACCGGATCAGAGCCCAGAGCTGGTTGCGCAGAATACGGGGGACCCTTACGTCATTTGTCCCCCGTATTTTGGCAACCAGCGCTGGTTCTGACTAGCCCGGTGCTGGTTGTGCTTAAGTACAGGGGACCCCTACGTCATTTGTCCCCTGTATTTAAGCACACCCAGCACTGGGTCACTAATGCCCGGGGCTGGTTGCTCTTTTTTTGGGGGGGTGCACGCCATTTTTTTACCACGGACCCGTCAGTGCTCTGTGTCAATGACACAGATGCAAGTAGCACGGATCTCCTGGTCCGTGCGTGCATCTGTGTCATTGAAATACACAGCAGCACAGACGGGTTTCACTGACCCATCTGTGCTCTGTGTCACTGTCAGTCACACAGATGCATGTAGCACGGATCTCACGAGTCCGTGCTACATGCAAATGAGCACCATAATGCTGATTGGCTGAGAGCCGTGACAGACGGCTCTGTCAGCCAATCAGCACTTTGCCCATTAAAGGCAAAGGCATTTTTTTTTAAATGGCCGCTCGAGGCAAAACCTCGAGATCCGACAGCAGATCTCGAGGTTTTGCCTCGGGAGAGGGATCCGGGGCAGACAGGGAGATCCGAGCTTGGGCTCGGATCGCCCCGGATCCCCGAAGTTCGGGTGGGTTTGGTTCTCAGGGAACCGAACCCGCTCATCCCTACCTCAGATGAATTTGGGTATTAGCATATTGTAACTAGCAGACTCTGTAAAGACTGAACACATGTTTTTTAATGTTTCAATGATGTTGCAGCTGATGCAGAGAATCCATAACCTGCACAAAGCACAATAAATATTTTATTCCTAAATGCTCCAGAACTTCATTTTGTTACACTGGAATGAAATGTTTTCCCTCAGATCCATGAAACATTGTAATGATCATTGTTGATAACGGAGCTGGTGTGTACATAACTCTCCTATACCACCGCACCTGTACACACATATCTCCAACACTCATTGTACCATGTTACACACCTCGTCCAGTTCTTCCTGGGTCACAAATGTTCTGTACTCCATTCTGTGCCACAGGGCGTCCTTCACCTTCCAGAACTTCACGAGTGGTATGCAGCGGACAATCTGGCGTTCCAACCGGCGGTAGAGCATGTTATCCTCCTCCATCTGGGTTGCAAGATACCTACAGAAACAGACCATGAGGAGTAAGGTTTGTGTCGTATAGTCACCAACATGTTCTATGTATCATTATTAAAGAGGATCTACCATGTATTTTACAGCTCCTGCTTTGTTACATACAAAGCTATGTATAGACTGTGGTGTTGCAGAGACAGAAGGTGTATTAATTACAGGGTAAAGACCTGGGGGTAAATTTACTAAAGTGAGAGTTTTTAGAAGTGAGTTTTAGAAGAGTTGGTTGCTATGGGCAACATCCAGATTCTACTTAACATTTAACTAGCACCTTCTAGAAGATAATAGCTAGAATCTGATTGGTTGCTATGGGCAACATCTCTTCTAAAACTCACTTCTAAAAATTCTCACTTCAGTAAATTTATCCCCTGGTCTCATTTACCAACAGTCCGACATGATGTATTTTCTATCAGTGCCATCTCAGGATGGCAGTAACAGGAAGTAAAGCCTGAAATATATAATTATTACAGCAAATGTTTGTTTCTAGCTGGACCCTTATAAAAAGAATGGGGTCATTAGATCGCCATCAGAAATAAATAGTATTTTCTGGGAAGAGGTCTTAGATATAATATAATAACATAAATTATACCTACCACATATTTTTATAATTTAAAACTGTAACAGACTTCCAGATACAGGTGTACACCATCTATAGAATGCACTGAATATCATGTAGAAGTTCCGAAAAGTTTCTCACTCATAGTTTCTGTATAATGTGGGATATAGTATTTGAACACATTGGGCTAAATGTAAGTGTGCAATTTGTCAAAAGTGCAGATTTTTTATTTATTTTACCACTGGACTTAAAGCGCCAATTTTATAAAAGGCAAAACCAACCTGGAATAGGTTTTTATTAATACATTTCTGCTTTAAGTCCAACTGCATATATCAACAAGAAATCTGCACTTTGAAAGATCCCATCCTATTACATTTGACCCTGTCTCCTTTATTATGTGGACACACAGTAACTAGTATTTGTGTGGGTAAATAACCTATGACTTGGCTAATAAGTTCTTTGGGGATATATCTCCAGCTGTATCTGATTATTCCAGGAATTCCCAACCACGGTCCTCAATGCACACTAACAGTCCAGGTTTTAAGGATAGCCGTACTTGAGCACAGGTGACTTAATTAGTACCTCAGTTATTTTGATTTAACCATCTGTGCACAAGCATGGATAGCACTAAAACCTGGTCTGTTAGTGTGCCTTGAGGACCGAGGTTGGGAATCACTGGACTAATCGCTGAGGTAAAATACTTACAGTGCGCTGTAGAAATTGAGCCAGGTGTATTCTCTCACAGTCAGCCCGGCTCTCTTGAAGTACACCAACGCCATGGCCAGCAGGTACTAGAATAGAAAGATAGTCAGAATGGAAAAACGTGTGTGTATGTACTATGTACATACCTCAGCAGTTCTATTTGCCACCTATTACACACTACTGAGTATGAATATAATGAAATAGTAATGGATAATTAGCAGTAACATAAATACCTTGTCTGACACATCCTTGCAGTTATCCGATGCGAGTAACCTCTTGGTGCGGCCTTCCTCTGCAATGAGAAGCAGTAATGGTGACATGCTATATGATATAGTGGGCAATATTTATATAGACATTTCTGCAGGTAACTGGGAAGAAGAGTTGGTGTTGCCCATAGCAACCAATCAGACATTTGCTTTCATTTATATACTATTAGAAAATGACAGAATCTCATTGGATTAGACACTGACTTTTCTACCCAGTTACACATACAGTATTATCCCTTATGCCATAAATGAAGTAATGTGGAATATTAGGCAAAACTTTATAAGGGAATTTTATCATAATAAAGGTGAAATCATATTGCGCTGGGATGGGCGTCTCTGCCACCATGATTTATAGGGCCTGATGCTTGTGTACTGTAGGCACATCGCTCACATGGGATCGCTTTTTGTACAGACGACATTGCCAGGAAAAGGACAAACCTTTCCCTAGCCCCATTGCTGGACACTCCAGCTGAGATGTGAGGTGGTGCAGGTACGAGGGGGGTTCCTCCATCTGTACAGCGGTGATTAGTAACATCACTCTAAAGCTGGGTATACGCAATAATGTGAGCGGCGGGACCCTGTGTGGGTGCCGGCATAGGCAAGTGAACACACACTTGCTGATGCCAGCAGCGACTGAAAGACAGCGGGGGGCATGCTGCATTCAGCAGCATGGCCGCCATGTTGTTTGTGGTCTTAATAAATGGTAAACCAATAAGCTGTACCCAGCAGTCGATAAAAGGCCGCTTTCTCCTCCGGTGTTAGCGTGGTAAACTGTCGGCCTTGGTCTTCTCCACCGACGTCCAGTCTTCTCCTCTTTGCTGGATGCAGCTCTGCGCACATCCTGCTGTCTTCCTCTCCAGCGACGTCCACTCTCTTCCTCTTTGCTGCCATCATCTCTGTGCCTGTCCTGCGGTGATAAATGATTCTATTTTATGTATGGTAATACAGAATACTTAATAAATGAAAGATTAGATAAGTGATCTGTCATCCATAAATGTACGCCTGTAATTCATATTTTATTGCGGAAATGCACCATGTTCGCCTAGCACATGAGGGTCACATAGTGCTGCACACTAGTCGCGACCTCCATGCCACTCGCATCGCGAGATAGATGAGCGTGGCTACATCTGTATTGACTTTTCCTCCCAAAATCCTACATTCTCCAGCCTCATTTATGTGTTACAGTAATTATGAGAATGAGAGGGCTAAAGACTGTCTATATCATGTGTCCTCTATAATTGTTTGGCTATTTTTATAATGCCAGTGGCGCACTCAGGGGGAGGGGAGGGGGGTGCCCTGGTACCCAGAAACCCACCTGTCATCATCTGTCTAGAAACAACCTCCCTAAACAAACATAAAGCATCTGTGGCATGTTTTTTTGTAACAAATATTAGATGTATATCTATAACAATGTTACATCCAAATCTACACACTATGGGCCTGCTTCCTAGATTTAGGCTAATGCAATCGCAACTGCAATCTCTTAAGGGTCGCAGTTGCTATAATATGTTAATGCCTTCCAGAGGTTAGCTGAGCATAGGGACGCCCGCTGCTGCCTTCTCATATCCATCCCATGACGTACAACAGCATAAACATTGGTAACATTCATGCAAATTGGCCAACCAAGCAGCTTGTAAGTCCTGTCTGACCTACCTCATACACTGCGGCTCTCCTGACACGCAGGGATCTCTCATGCTGAGAAGATCGCAATTGATAATTTATGCACGGCAATGAATCAGGGTTGAAACATTCCCGACACACCTGTGTTGCCTAGCCCCCCCAGTTACCTCCCCCAAACGCTGACTTCCTGTCACTGACTTTGTGAGTGAATCCTCTGTGTTCAATCTGCGTAAATATCGGCATTGTGTAAATCTCAGAATCAGGCCCTATATTTCCCTAGTCAGTGATATATGGGGTCATTTACTATGCCTTGGATGGAGATAAGGTGAACAGAGATAAAGTACCAGCCAATCAGCTCCTAACTGCCCTGTCACAGGATGTGTTTGAAAAATGACAGTTAGGAGCTGGTTGTCTGGTACTTTATCTCCGTTCACTTTATCTCCATCGAAGGCTTAGTAAATAGGTAGTCCCTTACATGTATTACCCCCTCTACTACTCTTCCTATAACCCTAGAACCTACTATACTGTATATAGTGACTGGCTTATTGCACTCACCCACTGTCCAATTCTCTGCTACTGTCCTCCCTCACACCTAGCAGAGAACAACTCCAAACAGAAGACAGGTGTTAAAAAAAGGCTTAGGTAACAACTAATAATAAATAGAGAAGTAAAGGTATAATCAACAGAGTGTAAATCTCAATATTTTAAATTGATTTACACTGTATAATAAATTGTTTAAATCTTAAATAATAAAGTATTATATTAGCAAAAATATATTATAAAAAAAGCTGTATAGTTGGTAAAGGTAGAAACCTTTAGTAATATATATATCTATACACATATATATATATATATATATATATATATATATATATATATATATATATATTATATATGTATAAATATATATATATACACTATACCCCAATATATATTATATATAAATATTACTGATTAGTTGTATAATAAAAATGTAATATAATAATGAAAAAATAGATAAATATAGTAAATGAAGATAATTAGCCAAGTAGTGCAGCTCCTCAGTAGTCAGGTAGATGCGTCACCATCAGTCACCATCAGGCATCTGAGCTCATGGCCAGTTTGAAAATAACTGATGTTGCCATGGCTACCATCAGACTTAATGGACCACTATAGCTTACTTGCTGCATTACATAAGGCAACTAACAGTAACATTTACAATGACATATCTATGAAATATATCTCAGGAACACCTCACAAATTATAATATGTGACTTGAGGTAGTAATTTTGGAGGAAGACTTTAGCATTTGTATGTATCCAGGACCTGATTCAGAGCCGCTCGCAAAAAGTGAGCGCTCGCTCTGAATCAGGGCGGCCTCTTTTTCAAAAAAACTGGCCTCCTGGCCGCTCGCTAAGCTGTGCGTAACCACCCACAGCTTTTGCAAGTGACCAGGTGATGGTTGCGATGGTCGCAACCATCGAGCTTGCGACGAGACCCTTGTTGTAGGGTCTCATCTGCCGCAAGCCCCAGTGAGCTTCCGGCTCTAATAGAGCTGGAAGCTCAATACTGACATCACTGGCATTCCTTCAGGAACGCCTCCATTTGTCCAGCCACCCCCCCTCCCCGCCTACAAAACGGAGCAAGCTGTCGATCAACATCAACAGCCGCCCCGTTTGTAGCGAGCCCCAGAGCGAGTGAATTTCTCACTCGCTCCATGGCTTGCGCACGCGGCGCGTTCGCACTGCCCGGCCATAGCGCTTGCGAGCAGGTCTGAATCAGTCCCGTAGTCTTTAGGACTATTGATAGAGCCTGCTGCAGTTTTGGGTCACCCATCTGAGGCCCATACTATTGTCTTGAAGGAGCAGAACAGGGTTCTTTTCTGTACATACAGTACACAGGCCTGATGCATGTGCACTGTGGAAGGGCATAAACAGACCCTTCCCCCTTTGCCATGGGGCCCAGTATTGCTATGTTCCACCCCTGTCTATCAGTGGCAGTGTGCCTGGATCTCTGCATTTGCACTGTCTGCTATATGCAGCAATTGCAGAGTCCTATTTGCCTTCTCTCCTGGAATGTCTGGGAGACTCACACATTTTGGGGATCATTAGAGAGTAGACAACACATCCCATCTACTTCTGCAGTGAAGCGGGCGAGCAGAGCCGTGATGACACAAATCTCTGTGAATCTCATAATTCTCACCTCACTTCCTGCATCAGATTCCACAAATTGTAAACTAAAAAAGCATTTAAGACATACAGTAGCCTCAGAAACAATGGCAGCATGGAGAAGCCTTGTAGCTCCAGCCATGGGGGTATAGATTAGTAACATGTAATATGTAGGTGGTTGTGCAGCTTAATCAGGAAGGTTATGGATCCTTTAATGGCATACTACTACTTTTGAAAAGGCATTTCAGGGAGATAGTGAAAGCCAGGGCAGAATTAAAGCTTGTTGGGGCCCGGGGCAACTAAGTTCTGGGGACCCCCTCTAAGGAAACAGTGCCTGTGCCTACCCTAGCCTCCCACCCCCATACCCCACAGCCACAAGGCACCTGTGACTGTCCGGTCCTGTACCCCCCCTCCAGCCCCATACCTTATGTGTCCTGGCCGGCAGAGCTGCTCCTGGGTTCCCTCCTCAGCATCACGGACATGTGTCACATGACGCTGATGAGGGGACTCAGGAACCGCTCTGAGGACCTCATTAAGACCCGCTCGCTAGATGCGTTCGCTCGCTCCATGCGTATGCAAATTTGGGAAGGCAGGCGATTGCACGGCCAGGGGCGCCGTGAGGGGAGGGAGCGGGTACTAATTACCTGGGCCCGGGCATGCCAGGGGGCACGGAGCACACCAGTACCACTTTTTTTTTTCAATGTCAATCACTTTTATTACACCTCTGTGCGGGCGCCCAGCGGGCAGTGGGCCGGGAGGGGAGGGACTCGGAATGAGTCCTTGGCCAGTATGTTCATGACCTGAAGCTTTGTTTTCTTCCAAGACCTGCACGGTGCAGCAGCTGCGGAGCTCCTGGTCTGTGGTCTTGCGAGATGATGACATCATCATCTCACGAGTCTCTCTCTTCTCCAGGCTCCGGGGCCACTGAGGGATAGGCAGGGCGTCTGTACAGCCACACTGTGAGTCAGATGAATTGGGGGCAGGGAGGGTTTGTCTGTCGTATCTGTGCGAGTCGAGCCTGCGAGGAAAAAGCGCACTGGCTGTGAGTGACACTGTAGTGCTGGTAAGTTCAATATACATGCATCCATTAGTATGTTCAGAATCATGCGCCATATATTGTTTTTTTTGCCATGATTTCTTTGTGAATATTGTCAATATAAAACTGTGGGTTTCTAGTGCACCACACACACACAAACATGTATACAGTATATGTATAGATATATATGGTGTGTATAAATATATATATATATATATATACTAGGGATGTGCAGGCTCGGATAGGTTCGAGTTTGCACGTGGAGTTCGGATTTTTCCCTCCAAAAAAACGGAACTCAGAAAGAGGCAAAACGTCATCTTACATGGACGAACATCATCATTCGAGGACAAAAGTTTTTCCGCCAGGGCCTGACCAATGGTCACGTTGGCCGCAGCATTTTGCTCCAGGGCCTCAGCCACCCGTACCAGACTGGCGTCCATCCTCTGCAGAATCTCCGTATGGAAATCCGATTTAAAATTGAGTTCTGTGAGGAGGGACACTGCCTGTGAGGGGGATTGCCCTGGACTGGCTTCTGCAGGGTCCTCAGCCGGATGTACTGGTTCATTCTGCGGCCAAGGCTCCCCTCTGGAGCAGACTCATCTGCCTGTGTCTCTGTTGGAAAAATGAGAAAAGAGTCACATTAGAATCTACATATTGGCACAATAACATTTCAGAGTTGGTGACATCACAATATTTACCTCGGACAACATGAGGAGCCGCAAAGTCTGGCATGTCCGTATCCATGTTGGACACGCCAAACACCTCCACAGCCTGCACACACCCCTGTGCCAGCTCTTCTAAATCAGTCAACTCCAATGACACAGGGGTGGGACCCCCACCTGTCCCCCTTGCATGCCTAGCCCTGTCCGCCATTTTTTGTTTCAGGCGATATTTGAAGTCTTGCCCTCTGTGGGTGAAAAAGGAACCATTATTTTTAATTTTATTTTTGTTTTTGGTTTTAGGTTGGTCAAGTGTTTACTTACCGCCGTTTGACATCCCGGGCTAGACTGACATAATCACCCACCCTATTGACATCAACGGCTACCTCTTCCCACATTCTCCACTTCTTGCTTGAACTCATATTCCTGTCTGCCTGTGGCAGGATGTCCACACACTTCTGAATCAAAACCTCCATCTCCTTTCTTGTGAATTGTGGCTGCCTTTTCTTTTTGGCAGCTTTGCCCGGAATACTGGGCCCAGCAGCCTCTTCCATGTCATCCTCCTCACCTATTTGTTTCAATTTTGAGAATTCTCAACTTCACAACTTGCACAATATTATGTTTCTAATTAATCATTGAGTCAAAATGCCTGAAATACTTACCGCCAGACTGTTGTCCATTGTTTCCCTGGTCTGTAGCCATGTCTGAGCTCCAAACAAGAAATACACCAGAATGTTTGTTTTGGCTCGTGACGTATTTATACATGCGTCCTTATTTTGCGGCCGCATCATTGATTGTGCGTTCCTATGATCCCTCCTTAATTTGTGCGGGAAACTAAACACTATTTATGGCTTGGGGCGTCTCGAGTCGAGGTGGCGTTTTTTTAATGTTGGAGGTTACGTTGGTTGGAGTTGATTGTTGGCTGGTGTAGGAGTTTGCGTTGGTGGAAGTATTTTTTTGGATATATTCGTTTTTTTATTTCCGTTCGCTTTTTTTCGGTTGTAATTTTTTGGGGCGTTTCCAGTTTTGGTAAGTTTTGGGAAGTCTAACTTTGGGTCAATTTGTGTCTCCTTCTGTTTAAGAATTTTCTAACTTTTTTTTGCCGTCATTTCATCTCTCTTAGGTTTTATTTTGGCTCTGCCCCAAAGACCTTTTGATCCGGATTCTTATATATTATCTCTTGGTAAGTTCATTTGTTAAATTGTTTTGTAAATGTTCCTGTTTGTCTTTACGCAACTTTGGTTGGCATTACACATGTAACCTTTGATTTGCAAATTCCGAAATCTGTGTTTTTTTTTTGTTTTTAGCTGCGTTTTTTTTACTTGTATTTGCGAACTAATTAGCGCATTTTTATTACTTTCTATTGTGACTTGTATTTGCGAACTAATTAGCGCATTTTTATTACTTTTTATTATGACTTGTATTTGCGAACTAATTAGCGCATTTTTATTACTTTCTATTGTGACTTGTATTTGCAAACTAATTAGCGCATTTTTATTACTTTTTATTATGACTTGTATTTGCGAACTAATTAGCGCATTTTTATTACTTTCTATTGGGACTTGTATTTGCGAAGTAATTAGCGCTTTGTGAAATGCTTATTCATCCTGTAAAATTGTTTGTGTTTTCTCTTGAGCATTTGTTGCTTACATTTGGCCTCAATTTGACGTAGTGTGCGCAATGTCGTTTTGCTCTTTTCCCAAATGTGTGTTTCTCCCCTTTTATGTTTTGTCTTGCTTAAAATTTGGAATCAGAAATGGCCAGCATAAAATGATGTATATTTATGTTGTGATTATTTCCAGTTTGCACATATCATGACAATACCCCGGCATGTAAGCAGCAATGGATGGTATCTTCAAGCTAAGTTAAAATTTAAATTTTGGGGGGGTTTAAAAAGCCTGACATTCAAATCTTGCCATTTCAGGTTGATCTGGGTCAGATTGTTCTGGCCATGCTCCCGGAAGCCGACCAACCTCAATCTCGTCCCAGGCGTAGGCATCGTAGGCGTGCAAGGCCCCAGATATTTCGAATGCATGTCACCCTTTTTGGAATGCCCGATGATGAGGTTTTAAGATGCTACCGTCTTCCTCAAAAAATCATCATAGACACTCTCTCATTAATAGAGAGTGATCTTGAGCGGCAAATTGACAGTCCTACAGCAATACCACCACTTACGCAATTTATGGCGGTGTTACATTTCTGTGCCTCAGGATCGTTCCAAACAACGGTGGGAATATTGGCGGGCATATCACAATTCTCCTTTTCCCGGATCCTGAGGGCAGTGATGGAGGCACTTTTCAAGCACCTCCATCATTTTATTCAAATGCCTTTGGATATGGGTGCCCTTAGTGTGGCCAAGGCCAATTTTTACCAAATAGCTGGCTTCCCACACATCATAGGGGTTGTGGATGTACATACCACTTCAGCCTCCAGCACGGCTGGAGGCAATATTTAGAAACCGGAAACACTATCACTCCCTCAATGTAATGGTGGTATGTGATGCCTCCCTCCAGATCCTGTCCCTGAATGCAAAATTACCAGGAAGTGCACATGACTCCTTCGTCATCCGGCAATCAGGGATATGGCACAAATTAACCAACCTACAAGCTGGTGATGCGTGGCTTCTGGGTAAGTGGAGACCTTTAGTACATAACAATGTTAAGCTTCATACAGAGCGATCCTGATGTTGTCTATTCTTTTTCACAGGAGACAGTGGCTACCCTTGCACGCCCTGGCTGCTCACTCCTTATTTGGCTCCCACACCAGGGCCACAAAGTGAGTATAATTCCACACTTACAGCAACCAGGCAAGTGGTGGAGCGCTGTTTCGGCCTTTTAAAAGGCCGATTCAGATGCATCCACCGCTCTGGTGGCGAGCTCATGTATTTGCCGGATATGGTTTCGAAAATTGTGGTCCTGTGTGGGATATTTCACAACATCGCCATAAGGAGTGGTGTCCCAATGCAGCCAGAGGATGCCTTACCTAAGGATGGCCCCCCCGAGGTTGGTCGGAGGTCAGTATGTGGGGGGGCCATACGCGATGATGTGGTGGCCAGATTTTTTAGGTAATTATTTTCAAAACAACAGTGTTTATACCCAATGTGGTTGGGTTTGTTTGAGAACATCTAATAATTTTTTTTTATTTTCTCCATCTTCTGTTTTTTCACATAATCTTTGGCACTCCAACGATGACTACTTCCTGCTACCCTTAAAAAACCTGTATGTGGACATTTTGGGGATATATTATGGAACCCATATTGCACCGCCATATTTGTGGAATCATGTTGGCATGGTCCTTCGTAAACCAGTTCTTGATTTGTTGTGTTTTTTTTTTGTTTTGTTGGTATGTGTTGTATTTGTGATTATCACTGTGTGTTTTGTTTGTGAGCGACCACTTTGATTTTTGAGTTATGTTGTGAATAAATGTTTGGAGAGTGAAATTTTGTACCTTTTTTTTGAACGTTACAAGCAAGTGTAACCAGGTTCACACACGTTACATTTGACTAAGGGGTAATCCAGTACTGACGCCAGTTGAGCTAAAATGTAATATGTTTTCAGGGTCCAAACCAACACCCAAAGGAATCCTGTACAATCATTTGGCTTCGTAATATTGGCCTAAGCAGTTTGCAGCCCAACTAGGAACCTGTAAAATGTAGTAATATCTAATTGTGACTACACCAAAAAGGGAAATGAGATTGTTACTGTTAGGTGTTTCTTGTGGCTGTTTTACATAAAAATACAGCACACAATCTTAGTGACAAAAATTGCTAATCCTTGCAGGAACAGTCTACTTATGTCAGGGTAAACAATCTCTGATTGTGAAAAAACGAATGAGCCAGAACGTTACTTAGAAAATAACAATTTATTTATAATTGGGCAAAAAACAAAAAAAACTAGTCCCTAAGGAGGACCGACATATGGTCAAGGACCACCAGCAGACCGATGATATTGTGCCGCATACGGGCCACACAGGCGGCTAATTCAGCCCGACGCCTCTGTTCCTCTGTGGGTGAGAAAAGTGTGGGGATTAATACAACAATAATGAAACCACATTAAAAAACAAGCCAAAACCAAACCCCCCCCAAAAAAAAATAAATAACCATAATTACACCATTAAAACCCATCCACCCAAAATGGTGTAGGCCAAAAATACAAGGCCAATCTACAAATTCCGACAGGTGTGATATGTGTATGTTGAAATCAGCAGTAACAGGTAAAGGCAATCTGCAAAATCACCAAAAGTCTAGCAAAAAACGCCAAAAAAGGGAACGACACATGATTACATACAAACAGTTTGTGGCAAAAAAAAAAACAAAGAAAAACATACCGGAAGATAAAACGGCAGCTCCAAAAGGCCCTCCCTCGTCCTCCTCGGAGGTGCCTCCATTCCCCAACGATCTGGGCGGGGTAATTACCGATTCCGGGGAGGGGGTAATGCGAAGAGGGGTGGTTGGAGGAGAGGGGGAATTGGGACGGAGGGGAAGGAGGCCCAAAATTTCACCCAGAGGGTCTTGGAAGGCTGGGGAGGAGTGGGGAATAGGGGAATTTGTGGTTGTGGAGGGTTGGCTGGGGGTTGGGGAGAGTGGCCGTGAGCGCCGTCTGGGCTGACGATGACGGCGTAGTCTTCGCTGGGCCCCTAAAAGATGTGAAACAAATTGTGGTTAGTTTCAACACAAATCCGAGAAAAACACAATTTTCTAATCCCCCCCCCCAAAAAAGGGCCATGCAGATATGAGTACAATGAATAAATATGAACTACATGGAAAACATGGCCATGCAGATATGAGTACAATGAATAAATATGAACTACATGGAAAACATGGCCATGCAGATATGAGTACAATGAATAAATATGAACTACATGGAAAACATGCACACGCAGTTAGGGCCACAAAGACAAACATGAAAACCACAGTCCATAAAACTTACTTTCGGCGATCTGCATGCGAAAGCATGCCAGCAAGCGGGGCGTCCGCCGTTGCAGGTCCGACCACCTGCGCTCCAGCTACCCGATCTGGCGGCGTGAGCCGAAGGAGCGCAGGCGGGCCCGTACCTCCGCATATGCGGAACGCTTTTCGCGGTCGGTGATGGGTGGAGGCTGGCTGGTGATCCGCCTATCCATGACCTCCGTTAGCACCAGCAGCTCGCGCCTGGTGAATGCGGAGGCTCTCATGATAGCAATGGTGTATTTGTGAAAAATCATTTTTAATAAAGTGCCCAAAAAATTTTTGATTGGCTAATGTATTTGGGTAATTAACAGGACCAATTGATTTATTGGTTAGTGTATGAGTCATGTGTTCGACAGGGCCAGAAATCTCTTGAGACTTATGATAGGCTTGATGCAGTGACATGCGTAAGCAAATTTAAATAAAGAAATGAACTCCGGGAAATATGCGGGTAGAAAAACAAATAGAACAATTGTTTAATTGGGGCTAACATGTATTTTGACAATTAAAAGCGAATGTTTAAGCCGTACGTATTCTGTGGGTAAACACAAACACGGACATAAATAAAGTTTATTGCATTGTGTTAAAAAAAAAAAAAAAAAACAATTAAGCTAATTGATATATTGATTGGCATGATACGATTGAGGGAGGTAGGCAGAATAAACGAGCAGTTAATCGAAATCTGACAGTCCAACTTCCGGGTAGTACGTGTGCGTGCGTTCCCTTCAAGCCACTTCGGGGATGTACGCTCGCTATTTGGCACGCTCGTTAGTTAGAGGAGGGGTCGCTTGAGTTTGGGGAGGATGTTTGGCTGCGAGCGAAAATACGAGCGAGTGCTTGAATTTAAATATTTTTTTACGTACGCCGAACGTACGAACGGCCACTTGCGTCCGGGTCTGAATGAGGGCCTATGTGCGGTGTAATGTGAATAAGATTGTGCACTGTGACTCCTAGGGCCGTAGCCCACTTTGTAAACAAGTACTGTGATTCTGCTGGCCGTACCCCACTGGGTGGGTGCACTACTTTTCATTTCTGCCACTGCTGTGTGGCAATGTGTCATAGATGTGCTTTTAACTGTGGTGTCTGTGCCGCTGCTTTGTTGCTTGGTAACCAGTCAGCTCTCTGAAACTTTTGGCCAATAATGGTGAAAACTATCATTTAAACTGTGAGGTGGTGTAAATTGACTGTAAATGACTGGAAATTAAGGTTATTGAGGTTAATAATACTCTAGGAAGAAAAAAAAAACAAATTAAGTGATTTTAGCTTTTTTTTTGTTAATTTTTCTCACATGTGACATATAGCTCTGAGTGGCATGTAGGAGAGTTTTGGGCAGCTAAAAATGCAGCTTTTATGGGACTGTCCTGCCATCCTAATAGTGAACACTTTTGTCCCACCTGACGAGAGGTAATTACGTCATGCTCCTGTGAGTGGGAGCTTCTCACAAGTTAGACATGCCCCGAAAGAGGTGCAACCATGCCGCCAATATGCTGTGACCACACCCCCTCTAGGGGGGGCCCTGGTAACTTGTTGTACCGGGGCCCAAGATTTCTCTTGGCAGCCCTGTGCACGCAAGGCATTAGCACGCCCACTATGTCTTGGCGTGCGATCGCATTGTGTATGCAGATGCCCACCAGCTTGTCTTAAGACGCCCTCTCACGCACATCATCTCCAGGAAGTGTATGCAACCATTGGTACATCGAGTACCATCGGATGCGATCGCAGCACTTGTGGCTGACCATACCCTACCACAAGCACTGTGAGCACTTCAGTGTAAAATCCAGCCAGGTGACGTGTACTATGATGCTGCCCCTAAATTATGCATGCCTCTGAAATGACATTGAGATGCTCAGGCATGCCTGCGTTCGCACCTCCACTCCCCTGTTTCTAGTGGCCAGCCCCTGTCACCATCCACAAACGGCTTCTCCTGTCACTCACTCTGCTGGGCAGTCTGTGCGCAGTGAGCGATGCTTCCCGATCTCTCGCCGTGGTTTGCGGCATCAGTGTACAATTTTGGATATTTTTACTCTTTTTTTATATAATCTAAAAAATTCTAGCACTCAAGCAAAGACAGACAATACAGTTCTCACCCTTTCATACAAAAACACGAGTTTTATCTTCTTAGAGCTCCACTATAATGTGCACGGTACAGGCACCACCTCCTCTGTTGACCACACCCACAAGTACTGGCCACCTCACCCCCCACATCACTAGTCACACAGCACTTGTCACCCCCCCTCCCCCCCTCCTCCTTGCAGCGGCACACAATAGGCCCTTCATACATCTCAGCTCCAGGACCATGTGGATGTTAATCTGGCACTGTGTCCAACCTCCTTCCCCTGTACCATCATCTTACCATTCTCAAAATCCCTACCCTGGCCAATCTCCCTCCCCTAGCCAAAATCCCTCCCTTGTCCAAACAACCTCCCCTGCCCTTCTTCCCAGTCCTTCTCCCCTGGCCCAGCTCCTTCATCAGAGTCCTCAGCAGGGTTCAGTTGGGCAGCATCCTCAGTGGGAGGACCTGTGGCTGAAGGTACATGAAAAAACTACCATAATTTAACACAAATGTACAAGTAAAGTTTGTATTTGCAGAACTTAAATGAAAAATGTATGGTGAAGATAGACACTTACCAGATCTATCTTAGGGCCTGATTCAGAGAAGGACAGATTTGTACAGCCACACACAAGTAGCTGTGCAAATCCATCCATCTCCCATCTCTGATGCAAATGCAGAAGGTGGTGTCACACACCTCATTGCTGCATCTGTGTCATCCCATCACTGGAAACAAGGTTGCAGTCTGGGATCACCATTACAACAATCACAACATCTATCGGTATTATATTAATTTAATTCTGCGGGAGATAATTTTTCTGCCAGCCTGGGTAGTGCCTGGTCAGGCTTCCATTGATTCAGACATGGCCTCTTGCCTCGCACTGTAACAATTTATGAGACTGATCACCCCCCCCTAACCATTGGGGGAACATGGTCAATAATTTTGCACCTGAGAGATGCAAGATTATGTTTGGCCGTAGCCAGTGGCAATACATTTTGCTATGGCCAAACATAATCTTGCATCTCTCAGGTACAGTATTATTGATCACGTTCCCCCAATGGTTAGGGGGCGTGGTCGGTCTCGTAAATTGTTACAGTGCGAGACGCAATGTATCGTCAGGTTAGATGCGTTATCTCCTCGTGTGCTCAATGAGCCATTGGGGCTCCAATGCTTTACTGAATCTGACTGAGGGAGGTTCTCATATATATCTTTATAAGTTTCTTAGTAATTTTGTCCTTCCATTGAACTGTTGAATTTTTCTCTTCGATAGTATCTTTGTCACGCTTTACAGTATATGCGGGTCAGATATATTGCTATGCATTATACATGCATTAGCAGTGAGATCTTCAGCGTAGATTTGCCAGCACCATTGTTTTTAAACTTATCTGTTTGTTATTGTATACACTGAGGGGTAAATTTATTAAAGTGAGAGTTTTAGAAGTGGAGATGTTGCCCACAGCAACCAGTCCAATTCTACTTAACATTTAACTAGCACCTCCTAGAAGATAATAGCTAGAATCTGATTGGTTGCTATGGGCAACATCTCCAATTCTAAAAACTCTCACTTTAGTAAATTTACCCCTGATTGTCATGGTAACAGGTCCAGGGATGTGGGGTGGGCGTTTGATTAGTCAGTGAGTCAGTCGGTCAGGACATTTGTTTCTGCGGTAACTGACCAGAGCTTGTTTGTGAAGCAGAGACAAGCAGAGAACTGTCGGAGGATATGGGAGTGGCTTTGAGGTGATGTCTTCATGGGCCAGATTGAAAAAACATATTACCTGGTTGTTCGGTTGAGCATATGCACTGCACAATTTGCTCAAAATTGTTAGCAATATCTTCTCTTCTGACATGAGAAGATACAATGAATGACTAATGTGTATGCACATTTGTGCATACACATTAGACGATGTGGACGATATGTCATTCTAATTTGCCTCAAAATGACACATTGTCCAATATATCATCTAATGTGTAGCCGGCCTTACAGACCTTACAGGATCTGCTGCTAATATCTTGGGGTCAGATACCACAGGACACCTTCAGAGGTCTTTTGGCATCCAGAACTAAAGGCAGCTCACACTTAATTCCACAGAAAAAATATCAGCAGTGCAACGATCATAGAACAAAACCAAGACTCACCAAATCCATCCGGACTCTGAAAGGACTAGCACTTACTTTTAGTAGAAAGAAAAAATATTTATTGAAGGGATATAGGCCCTCATTCAGAGCCACTCGCTAGCGGCAGTACGCTCATTCCGAGCGATGTTCGCACATCTGCGCATGCGTACGGATCGTTATACGCATGCGCGAACCAGTCTGTGCGGCCGAAATTCATGTGCTCGCAATATAGCGAATGCCTGCTATTTTGAGTGACAGAATGAGGCGTATGTGGGTGGTAACAGGGGAAGGTGCTTGAAAATGGGGAGTGGAGATCCGAACGCAGGCGTGCTTAAAGGTCAAAACGGGCGTTTTATGGGTGTGCATAATTAATACAGCAGCGTCATTGATCACGTCACTGGGTTATTTTCTAGCCAGAACTGCTCGCAAGATTGTGGTAGCAAAAACCAACCACAAGAATAGCGAGCAGTTCATACGCTGGTCGATGTACTCGATTAATCTAATAAATAGCGGACATGACGTATGGTGCGAGCGGCCAGGGGGCATTTTTAACAAATAGACGAGCGTATGTTTTGCTCGCTCATTCAGACTTAGAGGTGTGAACAGACTGCAATTTGCGAACGGATCATTTGAATAGCCACCCCTTGTTTTTGAACGAACGACCGCAAATAGCGAACGGCTCTGAATCAGGCCCATAGGGCTCTATTTACTACAATCCGCATATTGAATGCGGATTGTAGTGTGATATTACCGAATTCAGGCAATATCACAGGGATTTACTATAAATCCCTTGCAGGGACAGAGCTTGCGATAAAGCTCTGTCCCTGCGGATCCCATCCGCACTCTAGTCATGGTATTTTCGGAAAAAATACCGCGACTAAGAGCCCGCGCATGCGCCGACCGACCACCGCTACTACCCCCCACCGATGCTAAGCCCCGCCCCTGGCGCTAAGCCCCGCCCCCCGCGATCGCGGACCCCCACGACCCCCCCTCCCCCCCCGTGACCCCCCCTCCCTTCATTACACTTACCTGCATCCTCCTGGCCTCCGGTGATCTTCTCCGGGCTTCCCGATCAGGTGATCTCCCATACTGCACTGGGACCCGATCACCTGATGACCGGGCCCCAGTGCACTGTGGGAGACCAGCTGACCGGAGAGGAGCCATCACCGGAGGCCCGATCACCGGTCCCTGGATTCAGGTAAGGAAAAAAAAAATGTTTAATTTTTTTTTCTTTTTTTTACAGTAATCAGCTTGCGGTCTACTTAGACCACATAGCTGATTACTGGTACCGGCTCCCGCCTCTGCTCTCTCCGTTAGAGCAGAGTGGGAGCCCGGTAACCGGGGGAGACCCTGGATAACGCCACCTCCAGGTGGCGTTATTATCACAGGGCTTCCCCCGGTATTTTTTTACAATTTATTTTTAGTAACTTGCACACATTTCACATTTCCCATTACAATTATGGGAAATGCGATCTGCTTTACTAAAAATAAGTGATACTGGGGGTTGGAGTAGAATTTTACTAATTCTACTCCAATTGCCCTGTAATAACTACAGGTGAAACTAAAATAATGTGAAAAGGGTGTGAAAACACCCTTTTTCACTTTATTTTAGTAAAAATAATGTTAATAAATAGAGCCCTTAGTCATACTTGCCTACCCTCACAATTTGGCTGGGAGCCTCCCAAAAATCGGGCGCCGCTCCCGGCCCCCTGGAAAGGCAGGCAAGCCTCCCGGCGGCCGCTGACCCATCCAACCCTCCCACGATCACTATAAAACCACCACAGCTCGGGGGGGTCAGTGACTCGATTCATGCTGATCGCGTCATCATGGCCTCGCCCTCTGCTTCACAGTGCTGAAAATCTCAGCAATGTGTAGCGGGGGCAGTCCAAAATGACACGATGCCGGCTAGTATCCCCAGTAATGCCCCCACAGTCATGCCCCGCGTCTACCGCGCCACGCCCTCCTGCTTGTTCTACCTGGCTGCCAGGATGTCGGCAAGCCTGGATATAATAGTGAAATATAGTTCACCTACTGTTCCCAACTAATGTTTCAACCACCTCCACATGGTTTCTTTAGGGGCCTGTAGCGGCATGGAACCGATAGCAAATTTATATAGCCCAGCAAAATGGCATCAATAGCTGTTTAAATACCTGGATAATATGAAAAAATACATGCAGCTGTTAAGTCTAATACAAACTCATTGGCTGTAAACAAGCAGGACACATGACACTCACAGGGGCCTATTCATCAACACTAAAATAACGTTTTTAAGGACATTTTCCTTATTTACTGTTATCACTGATATCTCCTGGTTAAGTCCTCCTGCGTTATTTTCCACACTCCCCATACATTAGTATGGGGATATGGAAATTATGCTATTCATCAAATTCTGAAAATTAGGTATTTTCGGAATTTGATGGAATTACTATCCGCCACTGTGATGTGGCGCAGAGTAGGTGACATTTACCTGTGTCAGCATGGGCAGGTCCTCCTTCACTCCCTGGTCTCTCCTCTGGCTCTGGTGGCTGTTCTGACACGTGTTCTCCAGGCAGAACACAGTAAAGTGTAGCAAAAAAAAAAAAGGGGGGCGGGGGGTTTCTAAACTTCATTGTGTTCTGCCTGGAGAACAGTGTCAGAACAGCAGACGGAGCTGGAGGCGGCTGCAGTGGGCAGGTAAGTCGGGAATGGGGGGGAGGAATGTGAGGGGGGGGTTGGAGGACACACAAAATTACCACAGCTGTAGGAAGTGCTGCAAATGCGCTGATTTTACAGATGTAACAAATGTACAGCACAGATTCCAGCTGCGGTAAATTAGAGTAGAATAGAGAGGGAAAGCTATCTATTTCCCGAAAAGCTGTCATCGCAAAAATGACAGTTTTTCTAACTAGATAGTTATGGAGAGGAGGAATGATGAATTCCTACGGTATTAGGTAGAACACTATGGGCTCTATTTACTACAATCCGCATATTGAATGCAGATTGTAGTGTGATATTAACAACTGAATTCGCATCACAGGGATTTACTACAAATCCCTTGCAGGGACAGAGCTTGCGATAAAGCTCTGTCCCTGCGAATCCCATCTGCACACTAGTCACGGCCGCCGCTGCTACCCCCCCCGGTGCTAAGCCCTGCCCCCGCTATCGCGGACCACCCGCAACCCCCCTGCAACCCCCGCCCTCCCTTAATTACACTTACCTGCATGATCCGGGCCTTCGGTGATGTCCTCCATGCCTCCGATCAGGTGATATCCCATACTGCACTGGGACCCGATCACCTGATGATCGGGCCGCAGTGCAGCATGGGAGGCCAGCTGACTGGAGGGAGGACATCACCCGGAGCCCCAACCACCGGTCCCTGGAGTCAATTTAATTTTTATTTACATTTTATTTTTTTTTGCAGTGAATCAGCTTGCGGTCTGTTTAGAGCACACAGCTGATTACTGGGACCAACTCCCTGTTAGAGCAGAGTAGGAGTCCGGTAACCAGGGGAGACCCTGGATAATGTCACCCCCAGGTGGCGTTATTATAACAGGAGCTCCCTAGGTATTTTTTCACAATTTATTTTTAGTAACTACCAGACAGATCACATTTCCCATTACAATTATGGGAAATGCTATCTGCTTACTAAAAATAAGTGATACTTAGGGGTTGGAGTAGAATTTTACAATTGCCCTGTAATAACTATAGGTGATACTAAAATAATGTGAAAAGGGTGTGAAAACACCCTTTTTCACTTTATTTTAGTCAAAATAATGTTAATAAATAGAGCCCTATGTGAGTTCTAAACCTAATTACCTCCATCATTGTTTTAGTTATGATGAATAGGCCCCACAGTCATGACAGAACACAGCAGTTTGGCTGCTGTCATAAGAAAGGGAAATGTAAGCAAACCTGTGTAAATGTTATAAAGAAGTGTGTCATCAAAAAATATAAACTTAAAGAAAAACAAACAGCGTAGTATGTCAGTAACAATCACACGGTGGTGATCAAACAACTAATGCAGCTCCAGACTGTAGATAGTAAGCACAATATGGGCAATAACTAAATTCAATGGTGGTGATATCAACAGAGCTGAACACTGGCATTATACAGAACAGGGAAGTATTCTCTATTTCTATGAACACCTGTGGTGTGCAGACAATAATGACAAACTTTGCAATATGAAGCTGTGAGCACATAGCGGTAATGCCAAGATGTTGCCTCATACTTTTGTCAACATTATAGATTCTGATGCTTTATTCAAACAGAGGTGACACTCTAAAGGCAGTTACTGCATGAAACCACACGGCTGTGGTCCTAGAAATAAATGCAAATAAATATAAATGAAAAGAAAGCATAAAATTAGAGGAAACTTGCCACGGTAAAGTCTTCATTTAGTCCATGGGATGCCAGGCTATTCAATCGACATATCCATTTCAGTTCATGCTGTAAAAGCATTTTCTGCATGTTCCCCTGTCTTCTGAGTAGTTGTATTTGATCAATTATGTAGCACTAAAGTGGTCCCACTGTGTGCTTGGCTTCCATAAACTGCCTTATTACTGGTTGGTTTTGTAAATCTGAATGTGTGTCTACTGTTCCAAGGACTTTCTTGATCAAGGATCTATGTTGGCTTAGCCTGTCCTTGAATATTCTCGTCATTTTACCTACAGTACATAGAACAACCTGCAGGGACATTTCAATACATAGAATAGGTCTTGTACCTACTATTATAGTCAAGCCTCTATTTAGCATGATACATACTGTTATTTTGAGGATTGGTAAATGTGTCACCTGTCAATATAAATGTGCTATAAGTACATCATTGCATTTTAAGACTCCTGGTTTGCTGGTTACTGATGACTTTGGACAGCGTGTGGTCAGCTGTTAACAAATTCCAATGCTCTAATATCTTCCTTTTATTGAATTATAATGCAACAGTATATGTACTGCAAAATGTAAATTGTCTGAACCTTGTTCGATAAATCAAATCTTTTGGTTTTAATAGATCCTCTCTATGGAGTCTGCGGACTTTCAAAAAGGCTTCACTTATTTCCTTTTTGTCATATCCTCTATCAAGAAAGCTTCAGCTTAGATCTAGCGTGTAGAAGCCGCACACCAGCAAAAAAGGGGGTGTGACCTCATGGGTGGAGGCATGGCATCACTGCCCAAACCCCCGTTTTTGTCACTCGGGAGGTGCCAGAGGTACGGACTGCCTCTGGTGACCAGTTTGTTTTGCAACGCCGGCTCCCTCACTGTGTCAGAAGTCGAGTGCTGTACATAATGCTACAGTGCAGCACCTGGCTCCTGTCACTGAGGTGGAGTCAGCACTTTGGTGTCACCACTAGGCGGGTGACACCTGGGTGCGGTCCATACCCCCCTTTGTGATGCCACTGGAAAAGGTTCTAACATTTCAGGAAATTTGTTGTTTTAGCTATAAAGCTGTCAGTAGCTCATAACAGGTTGCAGGTAAAAATCAATTAATAGTTAATAGAGTCAACCTAATTTAAAGATGGCATTTCACTTGATTGTGTTCACTGAGTCTTCTAGGACTGATGTTATCCAAGACATAAATCCAAACCTGCACGAAAATAACTTGTCTCCTCCACAAGGTAGTGCAAGAACAAAATCTATAATCTTGCATTTCAATGCAGCAAGAGGATGTTTTAATTCAAGAAAATACCTGGCAACAGGTTTACCAAATTTGCCGGAGGATGGCTCGTGGCAAATAAAAAAGTTTTACGGTCAGTTGGATTAGTAAACATAGTCATGCCCAGATAACTGCCCTCACGGTATGATGTCATATCCAAAAATTATATACATTAAGAATGTATGTTGTCAGTCAAACTTATAGGTGTATCCAAACTATTCAATGTATCAACCATAACATCAAAATATTCATGTGTCCTGCTATTAATTGAAATTACTGTGAATATAATGAAAATGACGCAGAATGCGCGGACTGTATTTTGGGCAGATGTAATTTTTCTGATAATTGGCTAAGTACAAATAAGTGTATGCTGGCACATGTTTGAAACCATTGCAGTGCCAGGATTCTGCAAATAATAAGACTCTGCATATTAAAAATGATTATTGGTTAACACCATGCTAATTAAGTCACAAGTAAATTCAACAAGTTCTCCCAAAGTAGGACCCTTACTAATATGTTGTCTAACAGCCTCAATACCTTGTTCATGTGGCATCACTGTATACAGCGATAAGACATCCATGGTGCGAACAAATTCTTTGTCTTAAAAATGCCTCAATTTCACTCATCACTTAGGTTAGAAGGACCCTGCTCTTAAGCCCCTAACATCTAGTGAGAAAAGGTCAGAGCTGAATGGAGTGGCTATTGGGCATCTTACATACTTGTGTACTGAAGATTGGAGTATAAACTAGATCACATGGGCACAAAAAGGTTATATTGTTTAATTTATTCTCTGATCAAAGACATGTAACAAATTGTTGTCTTGGTGATGTGATGTAACTGAGTATAACAGGAGCTACCTTGTATTTGGTGTTGTGTACACTATTCCATCTTCCCAAATACTGTATTGCAGTTGAAAATTTGCTTTATATGTAAAAGTCTCACAAAATATATAAAAATGAATTGGCAGTTCTCGTGGTTGATGTGGATATTCCATTGTGACTTGCTGAATTTCTAGAAGTGAAAAATGAGTTGAGAAAAGGGGTCATGTACTGTAATATGATAAATTACTTTCAGCTGTGCTATTGGAAAAACCAGGATCATATATTATTTATATTAATATTTTTATTTATTTATAAAAGTTGTTTGCTGTTGCGCTGTAGGCTAAGAGAGCACTAAGTAAGGTTTAATAAAATAGGCAGCAATACTAAAATATCATCTATATAAACTATCGAGTTGTGTACTTTCAAACCACTGGCATAACAAAGTAGTTTTATTGCCAACTAGTAATGTAACAGCCATGTGAGTTGGGAAAACAAATAGAGACCAATATCCTGTAATGGGCACAGAATTTAATCTAATGGAGCTAGAGTAATTGGATAACACAAAATATTTAATTTTGAAATGTTTTATCACTTTTTTTAATGGCTGATCTTTAATAACCTTTCGTTGGCATGCCACATTCAATCAAACTAAATTACACATCCTTCCTTTAAAATGTTTTATTTCAGCATTTTATTATTAGACTTTGTAAAAGGCCATTCAAGATGCACACATATTAAGATGGGTTCTCTGATTGAATTAACCTGCTCACACTAGAGCTCTGCAGCAGATAAAGGATAGCTAAATACAGATTTCCACATTACTATGTATCTAGTATGAACAATCCCAAAATCTGCCTGTGAGTAACAACCGAAACATGGTTTGTTTGTTTATTTGTAAAGGAATTATTTCAACCCCTAAGGATTTCTTCTGTGCAAAATAATAATAAGTTGACGAAGAAAGTGTATAAATGTACTTGTTAGAAATGTAATTTGCGTCCCTGCCATTTTTCCCATCATTTAACAAAAAGACAAAATTGGGCTAGAATAAGTGCTGCAAACAGTCTGCCCAATCTATGTTCTGATCCACATAAACATAATCCATACCCAACCAGACTATGCTCATATTTATACAGTATTACATACACTTTAACTCCAATACGGTAGGTCCCATTTTTTTGTTGATCATCAACATGAGGATTACTTAAAGCAATGATGTGTGCTCAGCCATGATTGCTTACATAGGATGTGATGTATCAAGCAGTCAAAAGAGTGGAGAAATTGACCAGTGGAGAAGTTGCCCATGCCAACCAATCAGCTACTACCTATCATTTTATAGAATGTATCTGATAAATGCTTCATCAAAGGTGATTTGTTGCTGTGGGCAACTTCTCCACTGGTTCACTCTTTTCACTGCTTGAGTTGATACATTAACCCCTTAATGTGTAACAAATGCTAAACTCGCATTTTTCTAGGTAATACTTATGTACAAATAGTCAATACCTCCAAACACTCAAGGGCCAAAATGAATGTGAAAAATGTCCATGTCCTTAGCATATGCAAAAAATCCTTTACATGAGTGACCCAACACCCTTTTCTCAAATGAAATTTGGACTGTATGCATATACAGGTGTCAAATACATGATAACTTTTAGCTACAGGATTTAGTAACTTGCAATGGAGTATTAAAATATACATAGCAATTGTTATTTCATATTCCTGTGTATCACTCTATGGAGTCAATCCTGTTAGCTGCGATGATCTCGCGGCAATGGCAGCACCTTATGGCAGCCTGGATTAACTGAATTTTGCTCGGAGCCCCATAGGGCTCCGAGCAAAATTCAGCGGATTTGGGCTTGCAGCGGGCCATGAAGGGTGCAAGGTGCCGGTCCATTGCCGGCATTTTAACGCCGTTGCAGCGGCTACTCGCACCCTTTGCACATAATAGGATTGACCCCTTAATGTTTTTGAAATTGTTTATTCATGTACTGTGAATATATTAATGTTTTTTTTGCAGTTCTATAATAAAAATATTTTGGAAAAAAATATACATAGCAATTTTAGTTTACGTTCTCTAGCAGCAATATTTTAGATACAGCTATTACAAAGTTATATGGTATGTTATGCAATTGAGAAAACTGAGCTATCCAGTTATGTGAGCAAGCGTTAAAGTTCAAAGTGGCTGATCATCCTCTAATAAAGCACCTTTGTAACCACCATGCTCCTTGATTTGCACAACTTGTGCAAATTGAGGAGCAAGGTGCTTTGTACCTAGATTTCAGCTATAACCAGGATTGCAGAGTCACATTTGCGAAAGAAGAGGAGGAGTTGGTCAGCGTAAAAGCATTCTTGGCAAAGCACAAAGTTTTGCAGACCAAAATAGAAATGAGATTTAAGGTTATGTAGTGATATAATTAAAACAAAAAAAAGAGACTTATAGTGCTCATTTTCAGGGATGTTCCTTACAATGTAAAGTGGTGCATGGTCTTTTCCTCTCTGTAAATGAACTTGAGTTTTGAACCATTTTATCTGGTGGAGATAAACTGTTGTCCTATACTTTAATGGGACATGTTTTGTGCAGTGTAATAAAACCATGTTTGCCTACTTTGTAAAAGTGGGAGGTGCAAGGATTGTTGCACCATGAGTCATATCATCATGGCCATGCCCTCACTGTGGAAGCCACGATTTGCAGCGCTTTTCACTTAATGATGAAATTCGATGGTTAGTCAATACCGTTTTTTTAGATAGCAATCTGACGGCGATGCCCATCGGATTGCATTAGATGGCAAAACTGATCCTTAGGAAAGTTACACCTTTGTGTTTTGAGCACTGCTAGATGGCTTTAGGTTATGGATAGATTGTACAGTAGTTATTAATAATCACTGTGGAAGACATGAGGGCATGAGGGTCTCTTTTATATGTACATTATTCTTGAGACTTTAATATTAGTATTTCATTATTTACTACTTTGTTGCTACCATATGGTTATTTCTCCAAGTGTAAGAGTTCTGCTTTTGTGTTATGCAGGTAGATGAATATTATTAATGGAGATCAACAAAACCTTTGGGTGGAGGGGCATAACAATAGCCCCTGCAGATCCCGTGGTGGCTTGGGGGGCATGGTGGCTTGGGGGCAATGTTTATGCAGATTCCATGTGATCTAGCAGACCATATGGAATCTGCTGAAATGTCCCTCCAAAAATGACCGCCGCCTGAAAATGAGACAGACTACTTGACCTCTAGCATGTCAGGGAAGCGCAATGCACATAGCGTTACCCAGAAGTGCTGGGATCATTGGCGCCACCGGGAGAAGATGCAGAAAGCTGCATCTTCTGCCGTGAAATTCCTGACAACGAGCATAAGACTCCTGACAATGAGCTTGAAATCCCTGGCAATGAGCATAGAACCCCTGACAGCCCCTGACAATGAGCATGGAAACCCATAGCACAAAACCTCAGGCAACGAGCATAGAGACCAGAGCATAAAACCCTTGAAAATGAGCATGAGACATCTGACAACGAGCAGGTAATTTAAAAAGTAATTAGCCTGATTGTATGCATAAAATGGTGGCGGGCATAACTGTATGTTGCATAATGTGTAGTGAGCATTATAGTGTGTGGCATATTGTGTAACGGGCATTATGGTGTGTAGCATAATGTGTAATGGGCATTATGGTGTGTCATAATGTGTTATGGGCATTATGGTGTGTGGCATAATGTATAATGGGCATTACAGTGTGTGGCATATTGTGTAATGGGCACACACTGTAACGCCCATAGTGTGGCATAATGTGTAATGGGCATTATGGTGTGTGGCATAATGTGTAAGGGGCATTACGGTGTGTGGCATAATGTGTAATGGGCATTGTGTGTGGCATATTGTTTAATGGGCATTACAGTGTGTTACATATTGTGTAATTGGCATTATGATATGTGGCATTATTTGTAATGGGCATTACAATGTATGGCATAATGTGTAATGGGCATTATGGTGTGTGGCATAATGTGTAAGGGGCATTAGGAAAAATGACATATAATGTAAACTGTCTATGGGGGGTGGGGGAGCAATTTAACTGTTTGCACTGGGAGTCAATTTGCCTAGAAACAGCCCTGGTTTATTTTTACCAAAATGCCGTGGGGGGTAGAAACATTTTTGGCAGCGGGGAGCAAAATTGATAGTTACACCACTGTTTGGGGCGATGCCCATTGTGCAAACCCATGTCCACCTTTCAGTTCTTGTTATCCCTCTTTTTACTTAGGGTTCTCTTTCTCTTCCTCTATATCCTTTTATTTCTAAACTTCAACAAGAGAATATGGATTTGGTTATCTTCAGACCATTTTAGTAGGATTATGATTATCAGGTACTAGCTATCATTCCACTTTGTAATATGACAAGTGGAGTGGACATGAGGTGAGAGGATTTGTCCTGGGTGTCAGACTAAAAAAACTCTCAAGATTTAAACTCTCATCCAGGTGTTTCCTGTTTTGAAAATACAACTCGATCAATGTATTAGTGTGAGAGTTTTACTGCTAATCTCTCACATCTTCTAAACTCTCTCCCTTTCTTTCTGCATACATGGACCACGGAACAGCAATTGTAAAAGCTTAGGGTTCTGAATTTGGTGGAACACTGCATCTTCATTTGGCTGAGGCAATGCTGCCATCTGACTTCTTGGAGTGATACCTGAGGCCAATGAGCTCTTCTCTTTAATTGGTCTGATTTATTATCTGGGGAGACCACAAGAAGAGGGCAAGCTGTTTTTTTGTTTGTTTTTTTGCAATCTGTTTTGATCAACAAGGAAAAGAAACAAACATATAATAATAATATTGAAAAATAATATAAAAACGTGACTATTACAACATAGAGAAAATTACAATGTAGGCACAAGCTTACTGTATCCAAGCACCGCTGGTAGAGAATACCAGATATGGTGTCTATTGGCTTGTGGCTGTGCACAATGAGCATAAACATAGATGATATCAAGTTGACAAGTACCTATTTTAACAAGGCTATACAAAGCCTATGTCCTATAAAAGTGACTACTTGTCATTGACAGACATAGGGCCTGATTCAGAGATATACGTTCATCCGAGGATGAACACACATCTCCAATGTTTAGGGATCTGCGTCTGAGCAGGACCCATTCTGAGCATGTGCAGGACAGGTCCTGCGATCTCACTCGCAGACCTCCCAAGCCGCAGTATGATTGACATGCTGCATCATTTAGGGGGCAGAGTGGGGGCGTGCCTGGTCGCCGTTCCTGCAAATGGAGGCATGCCGCCTCCTTTTTTCTTTGAGGTATGAGGCCAGGGTCTGCGGCGGTGGATGCAGTTACCTGACCTCTTGCATGACCAGGCACCGAACAAGCTGCGGAAGCGATTCCAATGGTGATCCCAGCCTGTGACATCAGTCGCAGTGCTGGGATCGCAAATGCAGCAAGGAGGTATCTGAGATGGGAGGATTTGCACAGCCATTTGTGTGCGGCTGTGTAAATTATCATTAGCGAACGGGGAGGTAGAAAGCATGGCGGGGTGAGTTGTTTAAGTGGGTATCTGTTTAATCCTCACGCTCTTATTTTGTGGAGGCAGCTCCAAAGAAGAGAGGATTGGCATTCACCTTGTGTCACATCACTGGGGTTTTGTAAATTCGGATCAGGTCGCCTTGGGCTAGCTTCACTTGTAGGAGAGTAGACAAAACTTGAGGTCTTGATAATTCTTCTCTTCATGCGGACCAATGATAATAGTTAGTATTTGGGATGACTGGATACAGGACACGATAACTGGATATCTTGAGATAGCGATAGAGTACACTGGAACATTCTCTGCATACACTAATGTGAGTGCCAATAGCACAGTGGAGTCACACTGTGAGAATTGCTGGACTTGGATGTTATAAAACAGCGGAAGCAAGCTGCAGGAGGTATTGGAACTGAGTGCTACGCACAATGGAAGCAGACTGCAGGTGATGTTAGAACTGCGTGCTGTGCACAATAGAAGCAGACTGCATGTGATGCTGTAACTCTGGACTGTGCAGCAATACTACAGCAGGCTTTCTGGATATAACTGAACAGGATGCTGAGAAGCAACTACTGGAGCATGTATGCTGGCACACACTGAGGCAGAATGCTTGTAATGTAATTACTGGAGTAGGTGTGCTGGAACACACTGAGACAGAATGCTTGTAAAGTAATTACTGGAGTAGGTGTGCTGGAACACACTGAGACAGAATGCTTATGAAGGACATATTGAATTCTGATAACTGGAACAAGTGCAGAATGCTATTCGCAATACTAGAGACTGATGAATGGAACAGATGTGTCATGCAAATGGAACCAGGATCTAGTGTACTGATCACTTGGGAGAAAAGTTGTCTGGCAATGAACAGTCAACAGTTCCTGGTTTAAATAGGGCACCCTTAGAACTGATAGGCTAGATGGATTATGTGACTGGAGTTGCTGGAGACTGGATTGTCAGAGCGGATCATGTGATACTGTCAAAAATAGTTGCGCCCATGATGTAGAATGGAAGGAACTGCATGTTACAGATGAGTGACCACATGTCTCAGGGATGCTGCAGTCCGCCAGTGGGGACTCAGACGGCAGTAAGATGACACCGCCAGACCCGGTAATGTGGACTTGGACCCCAATGTGTGGCACCTTGATTTGCTCTGGGCAGACTATCCACAAGTGTAGTGACTGTTGGCAGAGCCAGAGTAAGACCTCATCGGGCCCTCAGCAAGATACTGGTTTGGGGCCCCATTCCTATCCGTTCATACAATAAATACCTTTTCTAGACAAACTGGAGGTGAAGGAAAACCTTACAAAGTACCCTCTCCCACTACAGAAACAAAAAAATAATATCAAAGCCACCCAGTTGCAAGTGGATATAGGACTGAGATACATAGGATTCTGTAAGGGTACGCACTGCCCCCTTCCCATATTTATGATAACCATACAATCCTGAGAGCATTTTTGTGACTGCCATGCACTGCAGAGAACATTTTTATGACTGCCATGCACTGCAGAGAGAATTTTTGTGACAGCCGTGGATTGCAGAAACTATTTTTATGATTGTAATACTCTACAGAGACCATTTTTGTTACTGTCATATGATACAGAGAGCATGTAAATGACCGCCATATAACACAGAGAGCACGTGAATGGCCGCCATATAATACAGAGAACATGTGAATGACCACCATATAATACAGAGAGCATGTGAATGACCGCCATATATTACATAGAGCACTGGCCACCATGTAATACAGAAAGCATGTGAATGACCACCATATAAAACAGAGAGCATGTGAGTGGCCACCATATAATACAGAGAGCATGTGAATGACTATCATATAATGCAGAGAGTATGTGAATTACTGCCATATAATTCAGAGTGCATGTGACTGACCTCCATATAATACAGAGAGCCCCACCACCATATAATAGCGAGAGCATGTGAGAGCATGTGAATGACCACCATATAATACAAAGAGCATGTGAGAGCATGTGAATGACCACCATATAATACAGAGAGTATGTGAATGATCACTCTACAACACCGAGTAATTTTGAGAGCCACACAATATTATCTCCTCATTCAAAAAAAATCTCTCCCAAAAAATCATTAACTACTTGAGGATGATCATAGCAGCCCCATTCACCATAACTGACTATCCCACATCATAAACATTAACTTACCTACATCAGTGACTATCAAATATCTTTTTCTTGGGCAAACTGGACAAAATTCTTCTTCCTAAACATGTTATATGTAGCTTCCACTACTTAAAATCTAGGAGCACCACTAACCAAATACTATTTTAATCCATATAACAATAGTGGCTATGTTGGTTTTTTGATACATATTCTGACAGATATTGTCACCATATAATACAGAGAGCATGTGATTGACTGTCATATAATACAGAGAGCACTGACCACCATATAATACAGAGAGCATGTGAATGACTGCCATATAATGCAGAGGACATGTGAATAACTGTCATATAATTCAGAGTGCATATGAATGACCACCATATAATACAGAGAGCCATATCACCATAAAATATAGAGAGCATGTGAATGACCACCATATAATACAAAGAGCATGTGAGAGCATATGAATGACAACCATATAATACACAGAGCATGTGAATGATCACTATACAACACAGAGTAGTTTTCAAATTGACACACAGTATTATCTTCTCATCCTAAAAACAAAAAATACCTCCTAAAAAATCATTATCTACTTCAGGATGATCATAGCAGCCCAATTCACAATTACTGACCATCCCACATATAAACATTAACTTTTAGACATCAGTGATTCCATTCACAATTATTACTGTACCTCACTCTGTATAATAATAATAAAAAAAATGTGTTTGTGAAGAAGCAAAAAAAGACAAATATCTTTTTCTTGGGCATACTTGTCAAAATTCTGCTTCCTAAACATGTTATATGTAGGTTCCACTACCTAAAATTTAGGAGAACCCCCAACTAAATACTATTTGAATCCACATAACAATAGTGGCTATGTTGGTTTTTGGATACATATTCTGCCAGATATTGTCTCTCTATCTAGTGCGGATTCTTCTTCCACCTCATACTCCTTCCCTTTTTTATATATAATTTTAAAAAAATCATGTTAATTAACCTCCCAAAAATTTACCTTTTCATCTTAACTCACCCTCAATCACCCCATGATACCAATTACCCTCTACATCACTGCCTTCTTCCCATCCATCACAGCTTCACTTACCTGTTGCTGTTCTGTTCTTACTATAAATCTCCTACCATGAGGCTGCTGCTGCTGATGTCCACGGTTCAGAGGTGCATGTGATGGGCTCCTCTAAGCAGAGATTAGCTCATGCTCTTCTGACCCCTCTGCAGTGTCTCATGGGATTTACCCAGTAATGCAACAGTGTGCCCTGACTCTCGCATGTAGCTGCCGAGCCACATTACCCCTTGAGGCTCCGGCAGCTTGGGCGTTTGGCAGGTGGGCCCCCTAGCCACATGGCATGAGGCTATGGCTGCTGGGCTCCTCTTCCCAGTCTGTGTCCTACAGTCAGTGGCAGTCAGGCATTGGGCCCCCTAGGACCACCAAGTCCTAGGCACCCACCTGTACTGTCTTGCCGGTAATCCGGCTCTAGCTGTTGGGGTTACCATAGGTTGCACTTTGCAAATTATATTTTAATATTTTGAGGCTTTGCAAATTTAAAAAGATATTTATTCAATAATTAAAACATGCATTTCACCGAGAGTTGCAGTGTCAATAGCAGACTGTTTAAATTCAACGTCTACTTCAGCAATTTATTCCCATCAATATGTCAAAACATTTTATAAATAATTATCCACCTAAGCAGTAAACAAACCACCCAAAGTTATTTTTTATGTAACAGTCTAAGCATATAATACTTCCAAATGGATAGAAAATAAACACCATATACACAAAATTATCATCATTTGCACTTTGAGACTATTGGGTAAAATTACTAAAGTGAGAGTTTTTAGAAGTGGGGAGTTGCCCATAGCAACCAATCAGATTCTAGGTATTATCTTCTAGAACTTGTTAAGTAAATGTTAAGTAGAATCTAATTGGTAGCTATGGCAACATCTCCACTTCTTAAAACTCTCATTTTAGTAAATATACCCCTAATACTTTTAAAAATCTTTGTGAATTAGAGATAATTTAAAGCCAGTTTGTTTTCAATTACAACAGATGCTATTTTGTACCATTTAACTGTTCACTCCAAAAATTGAATTTGGGCATCATGACATTTTCTATAACAATGTGAACAGGTTATCAAGCATATATAAGCAAACACAAAAAAATAATTATGAATACTGTGATATTTTAAAGGTGACACCCAAATATCACAGATCATTCAAATCATATTTGAACATTCTACAAAATGTCTGTGGATAGGCAGAGATATACAGGTTGAATCTCCCATATCCAAATATTCCGAAATACGGAATATTCCGAAATACGGAATAATTTTGGCATGACTGAGATAATGAAACCTTTGATTTTTGATGGTTCAATGTACACAAACTTTGTCTAAGGCACTAATTATTAAAAATATTGTATAAAATTACCTTCAGGCTGTGTGTATAAGGTGTATATGAAACATAAATGAATTTCATTTCTGTACACAAACTTTGCTTGAGCCACAAAATTATTGAAGACGTTGTATAAAATTACCTGCAGGCTGAGTGTATAAGGTGTATATAACATATAAATGCATTCTGTGTGTATATTGGGGTCCCATTCCCAAGATATTTCATTATGATATACATAAATTCCAAATAACGTAATATTCTGTTATCCAAAATACCCCTGGTCCCAAGCATTTTGGATATGGGAGACTCAACCTGTATTATGAGCAAATGCCATTGCTCTATATAATCAATAATAATAAACCTTGCTATAATACTGTAGAGTTGCAAAAGTAATAAAATAATATTATGCCAATCCAAACTTTGTAACTGTATAGATTTGTTATTAATCTATACAAGGGTTAATGTGCACATAAAAAGCCTATAGTAACTTTCATATTAGGACTTCTTTTTAGTTATTACAATTGCGGTCATCTGTACTGTACTATTTATATTATGTGATTTAAAGACATTTCTTTTCTATGTGGCCCAAGATGTAAGAAAACAGATAAAACAAAATAATATGGTCTTAATTAAAGTTGTAGAGATTAGAAAGAAGTGCTTCTTCTTTAAATTGCCGGGTTTAAATCTTTAAGTTATTAAGTTTTATTATGTGATGTTGTCCAAATCCATCCAGTGGAGGGCCCAGACACCCTTGGTCAAAGTTCTGCCTGAGGCACTCCTCCGTGAGGCCAAACCAAGACCCCAACCACTCCATTAGACATCCCAAGCCAAATGCCACCCCTCTGTGAAGTTTTCATCCATATCTATCCAGTGGAACACTCAGAACAGGCTCCCCGGGTCAAAGTTCTGCCAAACATTCACCAACAGGACGTCTTACCTGGACCTCAACCCCCTAGCATGTCTTCTAGGATCCAATGTTATCACTCTGTGAAGTGTTCATCCAAATCCATCCAGTGGAAGGCTCAGAAAAGGCTCCCTGGGTCAAAGTTCTGCCCAGTGTACACCAACAGGAGGTCTAATTGGGACCTCAACCCCTAGTATGTCTTCTGGGGTCCAATATTACCACTCTGATGTTTTCATTCAAATACATCCAGCGGAAGGCTCAGAACAGGTTCCCTGGATTCGAACAGACTCCCTGGGTTAAAGTTCTCCCAGTGCACTCCACCATAGAGACCGATCAGGAATCCAACCACTCCATTAGACATTGCACACCAAATGTTACCCCTCTGAAGTTTTCATCAAAATCCATCCAGTTCAAGACCCAGAACAGGCTCCCCGTGTCAAAGTTCTGTGCAGCATAAACCGACGAGGAACTCAACTCCCTAGTATGTCTTCTGGGATCCAATGTTACCACACTGTGAAGTTTTCATCCAAATCCATCCAGTGGAAGGCTCAGAACAGGCTCCCAAGATCCGAACAGGCTTCCTTGGTCAAATTCTTCCCGGTGCACTCTGCCGTGAGGTCCATCCAGGAACCCAACCACTTCATTAGACATCCCAGACCAAATGCCACCCCTCTGTGAAGTTTTCATCCAAATCCATCCAGTGGAAGGCCCAGAAAAGGTTCCCTGGGTCAAAATTCTGCCCAGTGTACACCAACAGGAGGTCTAACTGGGACCTCAACCCCCTAGTATGTCTTCTGGTATCCAATGTTACCACTCTGTGAAGTTTTCATCCAAATCTATATAGTGGAAAGCTCAGAACAGGCTCCCAGGGTCAAAGTTCTGCCAAGCTTATACTCCAATGGGAGGGAGGTCAGAACAGGCTACCCGGATCCAAGCAGGCTCCCTGGGTCAAAGGTCTTCCAGGCACACTCTGCCGTGAGGTCCAACCAGGACCCCAGCCACTCCAAAAGGCATCCCAAATCAATTGCCACCCCTCTGTGAAGTTTGCATTCAAATCCATCCAGCGGAGGGTCCAGAACAGGTCCTTGGGTCAAAGTTATGCCCAGCGTACACCAACGGGTGGTCCAAGCATGACCTCAGCCCCCTAGTATGTCTTCTGGGATCCAATGTTACCACTTTATGAAGTTTTCATCCAAATCCATACAGGGGAAGGCTCAGAACAGACTCCCTGGGGCAAAGTTCTGCCAAGCACACACCAACGGGAGGTCCAACCGGGACCCTAACCCCCGTAAAATCTGTCCATGATCCAACTGCACCACCTTGCATTGATTTGATCCCAATCAGTGCAGGGGTGTCCGAATGCATAACCAGACAGACAAACAATCAGGCCAATGAATTTTATGTACTAGATAAGATTTTTTGCTTTGTCACATTGTCTCTACGTGGTCTAATAGCTTATTTTTTATAACAAATTACTATGTAAGATTTGGCAGCTTTACATTCATTGCTGTGGAAGATATTCACTAACAAACCAAAAACACTGGGTCAGCGCTACAGCCAAGGAAAATCTCTGTTTAGGTGTCTATTTTATATGATTGTCCTTCAAACAGCACACTTTAGATACACTTCAGGTGGCAGCTGTTTGTTCTCCAGGGAGAACTTTTGTTTATGAAGTCTCAATGTTGGTAGAATTCTAAGAAAGGTTGAGAAAACAGGTGGTCTCTAGTCTATAATATAGTGCAAAAGGTGCTCATCAAAATGTTTTGTATGGAACCAGTGGGAACATCACTCCAACTCTTGAGCAGAGGATGTACCTGACATCTTCTATTAGATCCCTTGTGTTAGTAACAAATTTTGTATCCAAACAAGTGTGTTTCAGTTATGTGGATTTATAAAAAATTAACTCCAATGATATATTAAGTTTAAGGAGTTTTACTTACCACACACACAGCAAAACATAATAAAATTATAAAAATACATAGTCTTACATTCATTTGAAGAGGCTCATAGAAACTGATCGGTACTGTAAAATGAGATGCCCTCTACGCATTTTGAATATTATTATCCAAAAGATCTGGCTGGACTTCATGAGGAGGTTGGCATATGGAGTACAGAGGCTCTATATATAGCCAAGTGACTAATTGGTAAGGCCTTCTATGGCACTTCCACTTGTTTGAAGGGTGCAGCCATTTTGGCCATTACTGCACATAAATGGGAATTTCAAATACTGTGATATCTGAAAATACTGAGTATGCAGCCATTGATTGCGGAATGTTAGGGACTCATCTTATGGGGTTCACCTTGACGCAGTGGGTGGGCCAACATTTTTTTGGCCAAACATTCTAAGAACTTCACTTGTACTAAATGTTAATTGTAGAGTTTATCAGGATTATTTTGACTATGATTGTTCTTAGTATTTTGAGTGTGCACCTGCATTCTATGTCCCCCTGCATTGTACTGCAAGTCTCTGCATGGTAGCACCTCTTATTATGTTTAAAATTAGGGTGTGCAGTCCAAGCCCCCTCCACCTTTCCAATATATTTGTGTATATATTGTACACCTGAAGGCTGAGACTCCTTCTGCTTGGTATTTGCACCCCACCCATCTGCCCCTGGGCACTATTATAGGTAGGTCCAGGATATTTTGACAAAATGTGTTAGTATTAGGGATGTTAGGGACCCATCGTATGGGGTTCACCTTGACATAATGCGGTGGATGGGCAAACATTTTTTTCAGCACTGACCCGGCTCTCCAGTGCAGGTATGCAGTGCTTCTTACCCTCCCTCCCCCTCCACAACACCCTTACCTTGCTCTGCAGCGGTCTGGAGGCAGGGAGGGTGGGTGGGGTGCGCTGCTCCATTCCGGTTGGCCCGGCTATGGACACTTGGAGATGATGTCATCTCCAAGTGCCACTGAGGCTGCCCAGGGTGACATGGGATTGACCCGTGCTCAACCCTGCAAGTCAGCCAGGTCAGATGCCCAGGTCACTGGACCCAGGTTGATACATTTAGACAGTCAAAAATCCCATGTTTATGCGTGTTCATGCTGGTGTAAAAGGGGTATTACTATGGCACTTAATTGAGCTCTATGACTTTCTCTCATCGCTCTCCCATGGCCTGACACCAAGTGCTGCTCCATGGATTTGTTGTTTTTAGACTGGTACTCTGTTCTATTTTGTGCTTTAAAACCTAGCCCTGATTTGATTCCACTCAAAACAGAAAGCCTCCAAATTGGTGCCCTAAGAGAGCTTTTTTAAACTGTCACCTTTGATGCAAGGTTCTCTGAGATCTTCCTCACAAAGTGACTGCTCTAAGGGCATCATTTCTGCTGCAGTGCTATCTCATTCCACCTCTACTACGCACACTAGAATAGATTCCCTGGGTAATGATGAACCAGTAAGTTGTATCCATGAAACAACTTCTGGCAGATGTTACCTTGGATTTTTGCTCTTCACTAGCAATTACTGGCTGAGATAGAAGCACTGAGGGCTAAAGTCAGTGATTTGGAGGATAGATCACATCATAATATAAAAAATGGGGCATTCCAGAGTTGGCTTCCTATTGTGGGCTCAAAGATTTTACTATGGATATATTCCAGAAGCTCCTTCTCACCACTCACATTTCTGACTTCCTTAAAGATTGCATACATCACCTTCCCAAGGCAAAGAACCTGCCTGTTGGAGATCCTCTGGACACTATAATATGGCTGCACTACTTTCATGCTATAGAGGCATTTCTACAAGCCGCTTATCTGTCTGAGACTTCCACGCAGGTTTTGGGTGATCTTCAGGAATTTGGAGATATAGCTGCAGCTAAACAAAAGAAGAGGTTTCAAGTGTTCAAGTTCTCTATGAAAATAAGTTTTAATGTCTAAAATTCATAACACTAAGATATGCAGGATATAGTTAAACATATATTAAATCAGTACTTGTGCAATCTATTTGTAGATATTGTATATTTGTGGGAACTTTGCACAATCCCTTATTCAGACCGCCACTGTTCCGGACCAAATGCACTTTATTTAACCCCTAATAGAGCACTAAGTCCCGACTACTTTTGTTTCTCTACCTAAATGAAGATCATACCATCAAGTTACAGGGGCCTGCAGAAGGCAAATGTCATGTACAGGTTGGGCTGCTCAACTAAACTATTGTGATGCACAACAGATCCCCGATTATTGTTTCTTCTCCTGATGATGGCATAAACTGCTCAATTCTGGGAATAATGCTGACAACCACCTGCATGTCCATGAAAGTCCTCAGATTCAACAAGAATGGTCCACAGTGGGGTCCAATGGATGACCACCTTTTAGTGTTTCCAGTCTGATTTTAATACCAGCAATGCTTCTGTAATACTGTAGCGTATGTTTTTTTTCTTTTTGCCACTTATCTTAAACCTCTTGTTTCTGAAAATTTGACTTTTTAGACTTTTTGGTCTTCTTTATTATTCTTTATTACAGGGACTCAAATTGCACCATCTTTTGTTTTCCTTGCCACCTGGATTCAAGGATAACTTTAGTAAAATGCACTTTTGCTTACTAGAGGATTTTGGCGCTCAACAATGTGTGTGACCTCCTTATGGGTAATCAGTTTTATTTTGATGCCATTATACAGTTCTATTTGTAGTTTGTTGTAGGGCCATGGTTAAGGTTAAAAATGTTTTTTACTTCTATGTTTCCCTAAGACTAATGGGAGACGTGCCGCTACCCTGAATGACTGAAGTCTTGCTTCAGTTGGTGACCCCCTCTAGCTCCATATGGGCCAGTTCAGTTTTGTCACTTTATTTTTCTTGTTTTGTTTTTCATTCCCAATTAGTTTCTCCTATATCCACCCCCCCCCTTCCTTGGGTACACTATTCGTGTAATTGTGCAAACTGCTTAAATTAATAGTTTTTTCTGCATTTACTGTGTTCTTCTTCCATGGTTAAGGTATTATCTTTAAACATAAAAGGTTTGAATTCCCTGAATAAGAGGAGATTTGCTTTACAATATTTTGTAACATCAAAAGCTGACATTGTAGTTATCTCACTTTACCACGATATTTGGAGGGACAGGAACCAGACAGTTCATAAATATATATTTTACTTCCATATCCACAAGTCCTATTCTCAGATAGATTTAGCTGTGACAGATAAGTGTAACTTACAGCAAATTTAAAAGGCCTATGGAATGCTCAGATCATGCTCCTCTAAGCCTAGATAGGGACGTGAAATCTAAACGATACCTAGGCCTTTGCATTTGGGAAAGTACTTACTGTCTGACCATGATTCAAAGCAGGCCCTATCATGCTCCTTAATTCTTTTCTTGGAAACTAATAAACCCAAAGATGCCTCCATTTTTCATGTTTGGTGCTCTTTAAAGGCTGTGTTGAGATGTATGGCCATCCAATCAGCTGTTTGTATTAAAAAGGATAATCTGCAATTTCAGTAGGTGTTGGAAACTAAAGTAGTGGATTTAGTGGCTCATCATAAAAGTTCTTTATATAACAACTTCTTTAAAGAATTGCTTAAAGTGAGGGATGAATGGAATGTGATTACTTTACGTAAGGTGCATAAAAATTTGTTTCAGCTGAATCAGAAACTGTATGTCCATGGCAATAGGGCTGGTAGAATGTTGGCCCGGAAATTAGGAGGAAGTTGGCTAAGGAGAGGATTTTGGGTGTTTTTAATAATGTTAGGGCTAGTGCAGTGGTTCCCAAACTTTTTCCGTTCAAGGCACCCTTAGGGTCTCCTTCATTTTTTCATGGCACCCCTAAGCCAAATTACTTACCGAGCAGTACCTTTTTGACCCAAGTAGTTGGGTCAAAATTACGTAATTAGTATATAGGTCAGGACAGAAATACTTTTGTTTCCCCCCAACCCCCTCCCTATTATTAGTATGGTATACAGACAGTGCCACTCATAGCATTCCCCCCACAGTTAGTATACAGTGCCAGTGCCACTCATAGTTGTTTCCCCCCACACTATAGTTAGTATACAGTTCCACTCATAGCTGTTCCCCCCACCCTAAAGTTAGTATACAGTGCCACTCATAGCTGTCCCCCCCACTCCATAGTTAGTATACAGTGCCACTCATAGCTGTTCCCCCACCCCATAGTTAGTATACAGTGCCACTCATAGCTGTTCCCCCCACCCTAAAGTTAGTATACAGTGCCACTCATAGCTGTCCCCCCCACCCCATAGTTAGTATACAGTGCCACTCATAGCTGTTCCCCCCCACCCCATAGTTAGTATACAGTGCCACTCATAGCTGTTTCCCCCCCACCCTATAGTTAGTATACAGTGCCACTCATAGCTGTTTCCCCCCCACCCTATATTTAGTATACAGTGCCACTCATAGCTGTTTCCCCCCCACCCCATAGTTAGTATACAGTGCCACTCATAGCTGCCCCCCCACCCCATAGTTAGTATACAGTGCCACTCATAGCTGTTCCCCCCCACCCCATAGTTAATATACAGTGCCACTCATAGCTGTTCCCCCCCAACCTCCGGATGAAATTGCTCTGCAGATATAGGACAAAACTGGCAGCAGCTTCCCTCCGGTCCGCAGCACCCTGGTAACAGCGCTGCGGCACCCTAGGCACACAGTTTGGGAACTACTGGGCTAGTGTAATAGATCCTGTAGATGTGTCTGATACTTTTGCTGACTACTATTCTCAGCTCTATAAATAAATGACCCAAATATGCATAGACACCAAAATGAGGAGGAAGCTGGCTAAGGAGAGGATTTTGGCTGTTTTTAAATGTTAGGGCTAGTGTAATGGATCCTGTAGATGTGTCTGATGCTTTTGCTTACTACTATTCTCAGGTCTATAAATAAATGACCCAATTACGCATAGACACCAACCTACCACTGTAGATATTGATAGATTTCTGGATGCGATTCGTCATCCATTGAGATTAAGATCTATGCCAAATTATTTGTTCTTAAGTTCAGACCTGTAATACCTTTCTTTCACAGTACCAAATTGGGTTTGTCATGGATAGGCAAGCCTCCAGCAATTCCTGGCAGGTTTTTCATATTGTTGAGTTCTTTGCTGCATCTGTGGATTCCTTGCATTTGGTTTATTTGATGCTGTTCTTTGGTCATTTTGAGTTTCAAAGTCAGTTGCTAGCCTCTGTATTGGCCCTTTACTCTGATCCATCCACTAGTATTTTAGTGAAATGCCTCCTCTCCTCGTTTTTTTCTATAACTATCAGTACTCATCAAAGTTGCCTGCTGGCCCCTTGATTTTTGTGCTTTCTATCGAGTCATTGGGTGAGACTATTAGAACTAGAGATGTGCACAGACTACCGTGTTTTGGTTCTAATTTATTGTAGTATTTTGGTTTTGCCAAAACAACACTCAAGTGTTTTGGATCTGGATTTCTTTTTAAAAAAGTTGATAAAAACAGCTAAACAATTAATTTGGGCCTGTTTTTGTTCCTACATTACTATTATTCCCAAAAACAATGATTTCCAGTCATTTCCAGTTAATTTTGACGATCTCACAGCTTACAATATTGTTTTCACCCATATTGGCCAAAGGCTGCAGTGAGCTGCCTGGCTACACTAAGCAACAGAGCAGCAGCACAAACACATGGCAGTTTAAAAAAGAATATAGCACATCTAGAAAACAGAGTGGCACTGCAGTGGCAGACAGGATGGCAGTTTAGTATATACATATTACAATACAATGCTAAGCTATAGAATGTTTTCATTAATCAAGTACTAGCTCAGAGGCCGAGGGCAGTATTGGGAAATGGAGGTGGAGTATGTAGTGGAAGATAGGTAACAAAGAATGATTGATCGATCGATTGAATAATTTAAAAAAAATCTAATTGAGATGTGCCCTTGCTAGAACTGTTTTGCTGAACTGGTTTTCAGTAACTGAGAAGAGAAAATGCCATAAAAATAATATACTGTTAATAGCCAAGAATTCCTGACAATGGTTGCAAGAGAAGCTGGCCATACAATCTCCCTCCTTCAATTCTACCTAATTGGGTTAAACTAGCTACACACTGTCAGATATTTTTAATCAGGACGAGGAATGGGACAATTTTTCTGAAAAATGAAAGCCCCAATATATGTGCTACACATTATGCAATTTTTCCATAGAAGCTAGCAATTTTTCACCACATCACACTGATTTTGTATATGTCCACCCACAAGGATGATGACATAATGACAGGAGAACATAGGAAATATGGGTAGATAATTGAAAAGGCACACACACTGCTCGATATCGGGAATTTGAGGCCAAGATTTTTGTTCTTTCCCGACAGATCAGATAATCGAAGGAATGCATTTGTGGATGATTTCAAACTGTTTTATTGGTGAAACACTGAAATGATCATTCATACACACTACACAATAAATCAGGCTGATCACCCAATTATTCGCAAATCGGCCCAATAATTGTTTAGTGTGTAGGTAGCTTAACACACCCTTGTAGTACATTTACGAGGAGCAACAGAGAGTCTGAGCATGAGGGGAATTAGCTTAGAGGCCCAAGGGCAATAGAGGTGGAGTATGTAGTGGAAAGCAGGTAAAAATTGGTTGATTGATCGATCAATTGAATAATTAAAACAATTAAAATTGAGAGATGTGGCCTTGCGAGAGCTGTTTTGCAGCAGCTGAAAAGAAATAATGCCATAAAAGAATACAATGTTAATAGCCAAAGATTCCTGACAATGGTTGCAAGAGAAGCTGACCATACAATCCCCCCTCCTCCCTCCTTCCTAATTGGTTAACACACCCCTGTAGTACATTTATGAGGAGAGTCTGAGTATGAAATAACATTATATTTTTTAACACACGTTTTATATTAATAATTTTTTAACTGTGCCTTACACACAAAACAAACTGCCTCACAACACCCATAGTATAATCTGGGTGGCACCCTAATAATATATTTTTTAACACACGTTTTATATTAAACATATTTAACTATGCCTGAAGACCCTGAACACAATAAACTGCCTCACAGCGATCCTAGTATTGGCACCCTAGTTACTTTTTTTTAACACAGTGCTTGAACACACATCACAGTGCCTCACAGCGCTCCTAGTAAAGGCACCCTAATGACATTATTTTTTTAACACAGTTCCTGAACACACAACACAATGCCTCACAGGGCTCCTAGTAATGGAACCCTAATAACTTTTTTTTAACAAAGTGCACACAACAGTGTTTTATTTAAAAAAAAATTCAACACAGTGCCTGAAGAAAATTCAGTGCCTCACAGTGGGCCTGATTCAGCAAGGATCACAGTTGCTAATAAGCAGGCAATTAGCCAATTGTTGCGTTCTGCGCATGCATAAGCATGGCAGTGTGCGTTCGCGAACCAGCCACTGCAATCGGGACTGTGATCACAGTGACTACACAGACCCATCGCAGATTGACAGGAATTGTCGTTTGTAGGTGGTGACAGGTGGTGATCAGAGAAACGCAGGTGTGCCAGTGCATTTGAATGCCGTTGCTTGGGCATGCATAAATTAGCCATATGCAGCCTGATGACTCTTAGCGTGCGATGAAATTAGCAATTTCTGAGTAAGTCAGACCTTGTGCAAGTATGCATGAGGCTGCAATGGTACTCGATTGTACAGATGGTTTCACAGTCTTGTTAAACATTACGGATGTGTGTAAACAGTAGTGGAACAAGTGGCGATGCAGCTGGTGGCTTGCACCAGGGCCTGCTGTGGTGCAGGGGCTCATAGCCCCTGCAGCCAGCAGCACCGCTGCACCTGCCGCCAGTGACCCCCAGGCCCCACAGTGTAGTGCGGACTGCGGTGAGTGCGGTCTGCACTACACAACAAACTCCTGTACTTTCCAGTGGTGGTGTGTTTGTTTTGGCAGCCAATGAGAGTCAGACAGACTCTCATTGGCTGCTGCATCCATGGAGGGAGCCGGGCTGGAGCTCACTCATGAGCTCCACCTTCCGGCTCCTGCAGTGGGTGATGGGAGAGACGTCATGACATCTCTCCCATAGGGCAGATTGAGAGCGGGTCGAGAGGACAGAGGATCAGACAGCGGTGGGGGCAGGAGCGGGAATTCAGATAAGTGTTTTTTTGTGTGTTTGTTCTATAAGAGGACTACTACTGAGGGCACTGCACATAGGGGGGACTATTACTGGGGGCACTGCACATAGCGGGACTACTACTGGGGGCACTGCACATTGCAGGGGCTACTACTGGGGCACTGCACATAAGGGGGACTACTACTGGGGGCACTGCACATAAGGGGGACTACAACTGGGGGCAGCCCACCTAGGGGGAACTACTACTGGGGGCACTGCACATAGGGGGAACTACTACTGGGGGCTCTGCACATAGAGAGGACTACTACTGGGGCCACTGCACATGGGGGGACTACTACTGGGTTACTGCATAGCGGAGGACTACTACTGGGGGCACTATATAAGGGGCACTACTGGGGGCACTGCATAGGGGTCCCACTACTGGGGGCACTACAAAGGGGGGACCAAAGCATATTCTTGCACCTGGGCCCACCACTCTCTAGTTCCGCCACTGTGTGTAGGGTAAGGTGTGCATCCCTATGTAGTGCTGCGACAGCATAGCAATGGATTAGCATACTATTGCAGTTGAACTGTGTGTGTAATCACTATTGCATTTGCAGTTGCGATTCATAATGAATCAGGCCCAGTGATCCTATGGCAATGGCACAATATGGTGTTTTTTTTAATAACACAGTGCCCCTTTAACACAGTGCTCCTAATGGCTTTTTTTTAACACAGTGCCTGCCTGAAGCCCTGATCACACAACACAGTGTCTTGTAGTGTTCCTATGTGTTTTTTTTAAATAACACAGTGTACCCTTTAACACAGTGCTCCTAATGGCATTTTATTTTTTTTATGAAAAAGAGCCCCTTTACCACAGTGCTCCTAATGGCCCCTAAGTTCAGATGTGTTTGAATTTCAGGAATCCAAACCTGCACATCTCTAGTTAGAACTGCTGAAGCTGTACAGTGCCCTCAGCTATATGGTTTGTCTCATAAAGTCTGTTTATTTGCAGATTATTTTTTATTATTATTATTGTGTATCACTAGTCCCAAGTCCTCTCTTCTATCTTTACATATTGTTTTTGAGGAGTATTGCCATGTATCCTTTTATAAACTGAATACCTACCTGTGTACCTCTTTTATGAATTGATGGCAATGCTTCATTACACCTATAAATATACAGGGCAAAGTAAAAGTTTTAGTTATCTGGGGGTTCAGGTTCCAACAAGAGAGGATGAGATATTGTCATGTAACTATCTTCTACTCTTATAGAAATTATCTCTTCTAACCACGGAGTGGATGTTGAGAGAGGTCTCATGGCTGGACTACATAGCAGCAGTAAATATGGTGCTATTACACAAATTTACATTTGTTTTGCATCATCCCTAGGTTGGTCCAGCTGCCCCTCTTAACTAAATTTTATTCCATAATGACTAAATACGTATGGAAAGCTCGGAAACCCTGGTTAGTTAGACGAGATATGTCCTTTCCTGTCAGAATGGGGACTAGCATTTTCTAACTTGGAACTCTGCCAACTGCCATGATTGGTTTGTGGTGGACAGCCCTAAATCGATGATCCTCCTGGAAAGGGGCATGTCTCACCCATTTACTTAATCTCATTTGTTGTAGCTATCCCTGACTAGTAGACATCAGGTGTTGACCCATTCCACAGCAGTGTTGGCCACCCTAACTCCATGGCATAAAGTAGTATGCCACTCTGAAGATCTCAGTATACCTTCTACCTGTCATGCCTCAGGGGGTTGGAACAAGTGTGGGAGACTGAAGAGGAAGTTTGTAAGGCATGGATGAACTTAGCTGGTTTGAGCAAGGGCCTCCTCATGTATAGATATGAGGAGGTAGATATATGGCAATGGATGGTAGGCCTGAAGGCAAGAACAGGAATAAAAAGTTTTTATTGAACAGCAGGTTGGAATGGAACTGAATATATAATACTGAATGAATGAGCAGAATCTGTTTGTGACTGATGATGCTGGATTGAGAGCTGGATTGCTTTGAGGCTGATGTTGATGATTGGAAGAACTTGATGGATTTGAGGGCCTGATTCAGCGAGGAATGGAAAGGAGAGAACTCATGCTCCCGTCCGCTGCTAGAATATGCTAATCAATGCATACGCATGGAGACAGCAGCACAAGATGCAGACACCCAGCCCTATATTAAGCCGCCATCTACCTTTACTCAAAGCATGATCAGTACGCAAGATAGAGTAAACATCAATAACATCGAGAACCATCGACCACATTTGCATAATTTTTTGGGGGTGCCTTGCTTCTCGGACGTGAACCCCTTAATGCTAGGGACGCCAGTATAGAGGAGCCTTGACGATTGGCCTGGCGCTTATTCATATATTTGCAAATGTATGTAACTAATACCTCTGAATCGCTATTATCATGTAGGATTTAAGTATTGTTTTTGCTGCAGTGTGCTGGGGGGCAAATTTCTCTTTTTTTCTGTGTTCAGAGTAAACCCCGCCCTTTACAAGCACCTGTGTTATGCAATTAAGCTGATCTGAGCAACTACCAATTTTTTTTGCAAGTTTTGAGAGGCATGAAGGCAGTCAGCACTAGGAGGATGTGCTGATGCTTATAGTGCCATATGGAGGTTTTTTGGGGTATCTCCAAGGTAAGTTAGCTCTCAGCTTTTATATGTACTGTTATCATGCAGTACATCAATTGTAATTATATGACCCAGAGTGGGTGCTACTATTATGTAGCAATAATTATTTTGGGGTGAGCGTTTGGGAGTGGGACCCCCGGGGGGGTTCTGACTGGGGCTTTCTCATGGCATCACCACTTAATTCACATAGAATACTTTTATCACTTTTTTATTTGTTTGTATATTATTTATGTAATTTTAATTCTTTCTCATTTCATTAACACTTATTGATTTATACTTACACATCTTTTCTTTATACTTCACTATCACCTTTTTCCCTTTTTCGTGTGATGCCCTGGGGATGGCCCTTGGTTGAAATTTTTTTGGGCTGCCTTGCTTCTCGGACGTGAACCCCTTAATGCTAGGGACGCCAGTATAGAGGAGCCTTGACGATTGGCCTGGCGCTTATTCATATATTTGCAAATGTATGTAACTAATACCTCTGAATCGCTATTATCATGTAGGATTTAAGTATTGTTTTTGCTGCAGTGTGCTGGGGGGCAAATCTCTCTTTTTTTCTGCATTTTTTTTGCATAATAGGGGTTGACCAGACCTCGCGCAGGATCTTGGCAACTTCCTGTGTGCACGGAGTCTCATCACTGCGTCCGTGGCCGCACTGGCTTAATTATAGATGCCCCTAAAATGGCATCCCAATGCACAGGCACACCTGTGTTCGCCTGACCACCCCCTGTCACCACCCACAAATGGCACTTCCTGTCAATCAATATCAGAAGGGGTCTGCATGCACGCTTCATATAGTCTGCGTATGCTTACCCGATTGCACTGACCAGTTCGCGCATGCACAGTGTGATGCATATGCATGCGCGGTACAAAAACATCGGCCAAGTGCCTGTGTTCTCTTCTTTGCGTTGCTAGCTGAATTAGGCCCTGAATCTGATGTTGAAGAATTGATGAACTTGATCGGTTTGAGACTGATGTTGATGAATTGAAGAATTAATTAATGAGTCAGATGTTGGAAGCATCGGATGATACCGATGGTTGAAGGTATCGGCTGGAACCGATGGAGGCTGTAAGAACAAGTTTCAGTGGTAAAAACATACTGGTGTGCAAGATGGTATAGGAGACTTGTCTACCAGATCTGGAAACTTGATTTAATGGACTGGGACTGTTCAGGTACAGTGTACCTGGGAGCTCAGTACTGAGCTGTAACCTCAGCAAGAAGCAATGTTGTACTGGCAATGAGGGAAGGTCAGGATATGGAAATTATAGGGGTGGATACCCAGGGATTGAATTCTGCAATCAGCTGGTCTGGGAGCAGCGCTATGAGTGGAGGATAAGCAACAGGTGGCAGTCCAACATGCTGTACCCATACTGTTGTTCTGGAGGGAATTCTGGTGTGCAGTTTGTATACCATCATGCTGGAGAGACACGCTGTGAGCAAGTGACAGCGGAGATCCATCTCCATGCTCAGTGACAGGACACTGAGCAGACAGGGTAGGAGGGTAGGAGTAGACCTCAACACCAGCCCAGAGCAATGTGCAGTGTGAGTGGACCTCTGTGCTATCCAGGAGTGATGCACAGCATGAGCGGACCTTAGCGCTAGCCTGGACAGGCACCGGAGAGGTAAAAAAGTGGTTTTAAGTGTCTGGAGTGTGCCAGCACCCTCTTTCCTTGATGGGTGGCCCCAGGACACCTCTTAGGCTTTCATGGAAACTTGTCATGGAAAGCTTTAATCAACTGAGGAGTGTGAACGTCAGAGGCAAAAGTCCAGGAACATTCTTCTGGGCTGTAGCCCTTCCAGTCAATTAAGTATTGGAGATGTCCTTAACGGATTCATGATTCCAGAATCTTTGCCATTCGTATTCAGCTCCACGATGACTATGGTTTTGGGTGCCTTTGGAAGTGTTAAATGAAACTGGTTGAGTATGAGTGGTTTCAATAAAGAAATATGGAAGGAATTTGGAATCCTCAGGAAAGGAGGTAGATTGAGTTTAAATGAAACTGGGCTGATTACATGCTAAATGGCGAATGGCCCAATGTAGAAGGGCACAAATATCATGGATGGCACTCTTAACTGCAGATTTCGTGTAGAGAGCCAAACTCAATCCTTCCTTGAGACTGGGAACTGCTCTCCTCTTCTTGTCAGCAAACTCTTGTGCCACTCAGAAGCCTTCACAAGGGAGGAGCGGATCTCTTTACAAATATTTGAGAAGTACTGCAAGGTGCAGTCAGCAGCTGGGGCCTGTGAGGCAGGATGAGGCTGAAACTCAGGAACTTGAGGGTGAAGACCATAGGTGGCATAAAATGGCGTGGAACCAGATGAAGAATTATATTGATTGTTGTGACAAAATTCCACTCAAGGAAGGAGTTCAGCCCAGTTGTCCTGAGAGGAGGATACAAATAAACGACTCCAGGTCTTTGTTGAATCTTTCCATCTGACCATTGGACTGTGGGTGATAGGCAGTGGAGAAATTGAGTTTGACTTGAAGTGAAAAACACAAGGAACACCAAACTACACTCCTCTCTCAGAGATGATTTCCTGAGGTAGTCCATGGAGTCTGAAGATTTTTTTTATGAATAATTGAGCCAACTTGGGAGCTGATGGAAGACCGCTAAGGGGTATGAAGTGAGTCATTTTGGTGATGCAGTCAACTACCACCCAGAAGGTGTTTGAACTTGTTTGAAACTGGAAGATCGGTAATAAAGTCCATCGACCGATGTGTCCACGGCTGATGTGGAACAGAGAGAGGAAGTAACTGACCAGCTGGAGACTGTCAAGGCACTTTAGGCTGGGCGCACTTGTTAGAAGCAATTAAGTCTTAGATGTCTTTTCTGTAAGAGAGGGCCACCAGTAAAACCTGGCATTAAACTTGAAGGACTTTTGTATGCCTGCATGACCTGTGAAGCAAGAAGCATGAGCCCAAATTTCCTAACAGGTGGTAAGGATTCTACTCTGCAGAGAAGGCCACTGGATCAATGATGAGGTGCTTCTCAGTGGATGTAGTCTCATTTTCTTGCTCCATAAACCTTTCAGTTCTGGACCCCTGGACAAAAAGACAATTTGAAGTTAAATCGTGAGAAGAAGAGAGCCCATCTGGCTTGCCTTGGATTCAGACAATGGGCTGTCTTATGATGTAAGAGGTTTTTTATGGTCTGTGAGAATGGAAATAGGATGCACAGCTCCTTCCAAAAGTTAGCACCACTCCTCTAAGTCTAATTTAATAGCAAAAAGCTCTTGATCCCCAATAGAGTAGTTGCACTCAGCTGGAGTGATTTTTCTGGAGAATATGAGAATATCGTCAAGATAGACACTAAAATGTTTGTACAACAGATTGCGGAAGATCTCATTGACATAGTGCTGCAATACTGCGGGAGCATTGCTAAGCCCAAAGGGCATAAATGAGCTACTCGTAGTGACTGTCGCGAGTGCTAAATGCGGCCTTCCACTTATCTCCCTCCCTAATTTGTATCCGATTATATGTTCCTCGCAAGTCCAATTTGGTGAAGATGGTGGCTCCACTAACTCAGTCAAAAAGCTTTGTGATCAAAGGGAGGGGATACCTGTTTTTAATGGTGATGTCATTCAGTCCCCTGTAGTCGATGCAAAGGAAGCCCGCACCAGCGGGAGAGGTGGAAGGGTGGATGAACAGTTTTTCCAAATTCTCTTGGATATACTGTAGTCAGTCATGACCTTTATTTCTGGGATTGATAGCGGATAAATTCACCCTCTTGGAGGAGATTAATTCAACTGGACAATCCCATTCATGGTGAGGAGGAAGAATATCAGCACCAGCTTTACTGAAAACATCAGTGAATTCTTGATGAGGAGGAGGGGTATCTGGATGAGTTGGTACTGCAGAGTATACTGGAAGAACTTTTTGGAGGCAAGAACCGAAGCAGGATGGTCCCCATGTGGAGATTTGTGAGGTTCCTCAGTCAATTTGAGGATTATGCAGATAGAGCCAGGGCAAGCCCAGAACTATGGATTGTGATGCCCTGGGTATGACAACAAAATTTAAAAGTTCACAGTGCAGAGCACCAATCTTGACTCAGAGGTCAAGTCTGAAGGATAATGGTACCCCAATCAACCGCTGTGAGGTAGATAGGATGAAGCAGACTCTTGGTTGGTAATGCCCATTGCTGGACCAATTCAGATGTGACAAAGTTACCAGCTGTGCCTGAATCCAACAGTACTTGAAGAGAAACTGATAGAATGCAATAAGTTTTCTTTGGAGAGGAATGAACTACTCCTAACTTAGCCTCTCCTTGCCGAGTTAAGAGAGGGAGTTTCCCAAATGCTTGGGACAATTGTTAAGCTGATGAGAAGGAGCAGCACAGTATAAACAGAGATTCTCAGATTGTCGCCTTTGGCGTTCTTCCTGTGAAAAGCGAGAACTGTTGATTTGCATTGATTCCTCTTTGGGAGGAGAAACAAGACTGTCACCTGAGGCTTGGAATGAATGAATCTCAGTCTCTCAATAGCACATTCTTTAAAACATAAGTCCACCTTGGTGCACAGGGAAATCAAGTCCTCTAATTTGTCCAGGAGATCACAAGTAACAAGAACAACATTAATTTCATCAGATAAGCTGTTCCAAAAGGCTGCATAGAATGCTCCATCATTCCAAGAGAATTCTGATGCCAATGTTTGAAACTGCACCAGATATAGGCCTACAGAATTTGAACCCTAGTATAGACGTAGAAGGTCGGAAGGTGCAGATGACACTTTCCCAGGCTCATCGAAGATTCGATGGAATGCTGTGACAAATTCCTGGTAAGATGTTAGGATGGGATCCGATCTTTCCCATAAGGGTGATGCCCAGTCTAGGGCAGATCCAGATAAAAGGGAGATGATATACAGTATACCACATGGGTAAGGTCTGTAGGAAAATTGCTGGTTTGGAGCTCAAACTGTATTTCACATTGATTTAGGAAACCCCTCCAATTTTTGGGGTTCCCATTAAATTTTGCAGGAGTAGGAATGTGCAGACGAGGTGCCACTGAAGAAACTGGAACCAGAGAAATCAGAATGGATAAAATGGCAGCTCCAGAGCCTCTCAGAGTGCATTGGACGTTATCCAGCTGGTAAAGTTCTTGGTGGAACTGTACCACTTGACCCTGCACCACCTCTTGGTGTTCTAGGTGAGCAACAAGATCAGGTGTAAACCCAGCAGCTCGTGCCGGATTCTCTGCTGGATCCATGTGCCAGTACAAACTGTCATGCCTGAGGGTTGGTTTTGAGTTGGAACAGATGTGGGAGACTGAAGAGATTTGAGAGGCGTGGCTGAACTTAGGTGGTTTGAGCATAAGCCTCCACATGTATTAATGTGAATAGGTAGAGATATGGCAGTGAATGATGGACCCAAAGGCGAGAACAGGAAAAGAAAGTCTTTATTGAACAGCAGATTGGAATGGAATATATAATACTGAATGAGCAGAATCCGATTGGGACCTGTGATGCTGGATTGAGAGCTGGATCGGTTTGAGGCCGATGTTGATGATTGAAGAACTTGATGGAATTGAGGGCCTGATTCAGAGCCGGACACTCTTTCAGAGCGCTCGCTCTGAATCAGTGCCCTTCCTCTCTTTTTTTAGAGTGGCCTCCTGGCCGCTCGCATAGCTGTGGGTGACCACCCACAGCTATAGCGAGCAGCCAAAAAGATGGTCGCGATGGTCAAGACCATCGTGACCATCTGGCTTGCGACGAGACCCTTGTGGTAGGGTCTCGTCTGCTGCAAGCCCTGGAGTGCTTTTGGCTCTATTAGAGCCAAAAGCACTCCCACTCACTGACATCATTTGTGATGTCAGTGGGGCCGGCCCCAGACGGTAGGCATTCCCATGGGAATGCCTCTGTCTGGGCAGCCACACCCCCGGCACGCCCACCAAAGGGGGCGTGCTGTCACTCAACATCGACAGCACGCCCCCTTTGTAGCGAGAGCCATAGCGACAGCTTGCCCGTCGCTATGCGGGTCTCGCGCATGCGCACGATGGAGCCGGCTCCCTCGTGCGCACGCGAGTGCTCAGCGCTCGCGAGCAGGTCTGAATCAGGCCCTGAATCCGATGTTGAAGATTTGAAGAAATTAATTGATATGAGTCCGATATTAATGAATTGATGAACTTGATCAGTTGGGGCCAATGTTGATGAATTGAAGAACTTAATTGATAAGAGTTCAATGTTAGAAGCATCATTAGAAGCAACCTGTGGTTGAAAGTATCAGCTGGAACAGATAGTGGCTGTAAGAACAAGTCTCAGTGGTAAAATCAAACTGGTGTGCAAGATGGTATAGGAGACTTGTTTACTAGGAACTAGATATAATGGACTGTGGGCCTGATTCAGAGCCGGATGCTATTTGCGCTTGCTCGTTCAGAAAAAAGGGGTGGCTATTCAAATGAACCGTTCTCTCTTTGCGGTCTGTTCACGCCTCTAGGTCTGAATGAGCGTACAAAACATGCGGTCGTTTTTTGGAAAACTACGCCCCCTGGCCGCTCGCATCCTAAGTCATGTCCGCTATTTATTAGATTAATCGAGTACATCGACCAGCATATGAACTGCTCGCTATTCTTGTGGTTGGTTTTTCCTACCGCAATCTTGTGAGCAGTTCTGACTATAAAATAACCCAGTGACGTGGTCAATCACGCTGCTGTATTAATTATGCACACCAATAAAACGCCCGTTTTGACCGTTTGGCACTCCACTCCCGGTTTTAAAGGACCTTCCCCTGTTACCACCCACATACGCCTCCTCCTGTCACTCAAAATAGCAGGCATTCGCTATTTAGCGAACAAACGATTTTCGGCCACACTGACTGGTTCGCGCATGCGTATTACGATTCGTACACATGCGCAGTTGTGCAAACATGGCTCGGAGCGAACGAGCGGCCGCTTACGAGCGGCTCTGAATCAGGCCCTGTGACCATTCAGATACAGAGTGTCTGGGAGCTCAATACTGAGCTGTAACTTCAGCAAGATGCAACATTGTACTGGCAATGAGGGCCAGTCAGACAATGGAATTTATAGGGGTGGTCCCCAGGGATTGGATGTTGCAATCGGCTGGTCTGGGAGCAGCGCTCTGAGTGGAGGAAGAGTGTCAAGTGACAGAGTCCAACATGGCTTCACCCATACTGTAGTTCTGGAGGGAACTCTGGGCCTGATTCAGAGCCGCTCGTAAGCGGCCGCTCGTTCGCTCCGAGCGATGTTCACACAACTGCGCATGCATATGGGTTGTAATACGCATGCGCGAACCAGTCATTGCGGTCAGAAATTGTGTGCTCACAAAATAGCGAATGCCTGCTAATTTGAGCGACAGAATGAGGCGTTTGTGGGTGGTAACAGGGGAAGGTGCTTGAAAACGGGGAGTGGAGATCCGAACGCAGGCGTGCCAAAAGGTCAAAACGGGCGTTTTAAGGGTGTGCATAATTAACAAAGCAGCGTCATCGGCCACGTCACTTGGTTGTTTCTTAGCCTGAACTGTTCGCATGATTGCGGTAGGAAAATCCAACCACAAGTACTGCGAGCAGTTCAGATGCCTTTCGATGTACTCGATTAATCAAATAAATAGCGGAGATGACGTAGGATGCGAGCAGCCAGGGGGCATCTTTACAAAATAGCGAGCGCATATTTCGTTCGCTCGCTCAGACATAGAGGCGTCAACAGACCGCAAAGAGCGAGCGCTCAATTTAAATAGCCGGCCCCTTTTTCTGACCGACCGTTCGCAAATAGCATCCGACTCTGAATCAGGCCCTCTGTCGTGCAGTTTGTTACAATCATGCTCGGGAGACACGTTGTGAGCAAGTGACTGTGGAGAGCCATCTCCATGCTCAGTGACAGGATACTGAGCAAATGGGGCAGGACCTCAGTAGACCTCAGCACCAGCTGGGAGTGATGTGCAGTGTGAGCGGACCTCTGTGTTACACAGGAGTGAAACACAACATGAGCGGACCTCAGTGCTAGCAGGGTATTCTATAGATGAATAAGGGCCCTGATTCATCGGTGTTACACTGCGCATGTGCGTAAGGCAGATTGCAAGTTTTTTTTGTCTCGTTCGTCAAATAGCGTACAGGAAGTGACATGTCAAATGTGATCGACAGAACAGGCCGTTTTTGGGCGTTGACAGGGGTGGAGATGGAAAAACGCAGGCGTGGCGAGGCGTTTTTTGGGCGTACATACATTAACAAATGCGAACGTCAAATGTGTTCGTACCAACTCATACGTCCCTGGATGATCCTCTTTCCCTTCAAAATGCTCGCACAGCTTAGGGGCTGGATAACTCGACCACAGTGGCGATGGCCTTCTCCTCCGTCCCGGCACTCCACGATGTAGCATCGATTAATCACGGCTTGTCAGAAACTCAATTAGTGTTGGATTGAAAAACAGCTTGGTATGTTTTTGGAAAGCAGTTTTTTTGGATAGCACAAAACCGAACGCAGGTGGAAATCATAGCTGCTAATGTCTGGATAACACAATCAATTAGCGTACATTTGTGGGGGTGTATTTTGGCCGCAATGTGTTCGTTTTTGGACTATTGTAACAATAATGTCATCATGTTTAGGTTTGGTCCCTCATTTTGTGTTTGCAAGGTGATTTTTCCTCCTTAGGTAATGTTTTAAACGTTCCTTAACGAGCCCTTTTTTTTCAATGTGTAATTTTTTAGTTTCAACGTTGTTGGCTTGTGGGCCCGGATTAAATGTAACCCATTTTTACAATAATGTCAGAATACAAAGTCGTACATTTGTGGTAAATTTATTGGTATCCACTCAAAAAAAAACCACATATTTAACTCAAACATTTTTGGCAGTGTTCCACAATATTTATTAATTGTGCAAACAATAATTTTTGGGTAAACGTAAATGCAAAAATTAAAAACAATTCACAAGAAAGGAGAGGGAAGTTTTGGCCAGAAAGGAATATGAGGCAAGCACAGAAGGAGTGTGGGAAAAGTAGCCAATGGTGTCACCGTTTTTTCGGCCATTTGGCTGGGGGAGGGAGGGCGCCAGACCGGGTCCGGGATGTCATCGGGCTGGCCTGTCCAGAGGCAGATGTTGTGGCCTCTGGACTAGGCACAGGGCTAGGCACATTTGGAGGATTGGCTGATGTTGTGCCAGAGGTGGAGGATCCTGATGTTCCGGCAGGAAGGGAGGTCGGCTCCACCATGTGCTGGCGAACGAGCTGCTCCAGGGCAGTGGCGATGCGGATGTTGGCCCTGGTATTTTCCGCCAGGGCCTGACCAATGGTCACGTTGGCCGCAGCATTTTGCTCCAGGGCCTCAGCCACCCGTACCAGACTGGCGTCCATCCTCTGCAGAATCTCCGAATGGAAATCCGATTTAAAATTGAGTTCTGTGAGGAGGGACACTGCCTGCGAGGGGGATTGCCCTGGACTGGCTTCTGCAGGGTCCTCAGCCGGATGTACTGGTTCCTCCCCTGCAGAGCCAGCAGAAATTCAGCGGCCAAGGCTCCCCTCTGGAGCAGACTCATCCGCCTGTGTCTCTGATGGAAAAATGAGAAAAGACTCACATTAGAATCTACATATTGGCACAATAACATTTCACAGTTGGTGACATCACAACATTTACCTGGGACAACATGAGGAGCCGCAAAGTCTGGCATGTCTGTATCCATGTTGGACACGCCAAACACCTCCACAGGCTGCACACACCCCTGTGCCAGCTTTTCTAAATCAGTAAACTCCAATGACACAGGGGTGGGACCTCCACATGTCCCCCTTGCATGCCTAGCCCTGTCTGCCATTTTTTGTTTTGGGCGATATTTGAAGTCTTGCCATCTGTGGGTTAAATTGGAACCATTACTTTTTATTTGATTTGGTTTTTGGTTTTAGGGTGGTCAAGTGTTTACTTACCGCCATTTGACATCCCGGGCTAGACGGACATAATCACCCACCCTATTGACATCCACGGCTACCTCTTCCCACATTCTCCACTTCCGGCTAGCACTTATATTCCTGTCTGCCTGTGGCAGGATGTCCTCACATTTCTGAATCAAAACCTCCATCTCCTTTCTTGTGAATTGTGGCTGCCTTTTCTTTTTGGCTGCTTTGCCCGGAATACTGGGCCCATCAGCCTCTTCCATGTCATCCTCCTCACCTATGTGTGTAATTTTGGAGAATTGTCAACTTCACAACTTGCACAATATTATGTTTCAAATTAATCATTGAGTCAAAATGCATGAAATACTTACCGCCTGACTGTTTTCCATTGTTTCCCTGGTCTGTAGCCATGTGTAAGCTTCAAACTAGAAATACACCAGAATTGTGTTTTTGTCTCGTGACGTATTTATACATGCGTCCTTATTTTGCGGCCGCATCATTGATTGTGCGTTCCTATGATCCTTCCTTAATTTGTGCGGGAAATGAAACACTATTTATGGCTTGGGGCATCTCGAATCGAGGTGGCGTTTATTGAATGTTGGAGGTTACGTTGGTTGGAGTTGATTGTTGGCTGGTGTAGGAGATTGCGTTTGTTGATTACTTTTTTTTGGATTCATTCTTTTTTTGTTTTCCGTTCGTTTTTTTTCCATTTTAATTTTTTTGGTCGTTTCCAGTTTTGGTAAGTTTGTGGAAGTCTAACTTTGGGTCAATTTGTCTCTCATTCTGGTGTCGATTTTTCTAATACGTTTTTCCCATCATTTCATCTCTCTTAGGTTTTATTTTGGCTCTGCCCCAAAGACATTTTGTTCCGGATTCTTATATATTATCTCTTGGTAAGTTCATTTGTTAAACTGTTTTGGAAATGTTCTTGTTTGTCTGTATGCAACTTTGGTTGGCCTTACACATGTAACGTTTGTTTTTGCTAAATCGAACTCGGTGTTTTTTTTTTTTATTTATGCAGCGTTGTTGTAACTTGAATTTGCGAACTAATTAGCGCATTTTTACTACTTACTATTGTGACTTGTATTTGCGAACTAATTAGCGCATTTTTACTACTTACTATTGTGACTTGTATTTGTGAACTAATTAGCGCATTTTTACTACTTACTATTGTGACTTGTATTTGCGAACTAATCTGCGCATTTTTACTACTTACTATTGTGACTTGTATTTGCGAACTAATTTGCGCATTTTTACTACTTACTATTGTGACTTGTATTTGCGAACTAATTAGCGCATTTTTACTACTTACTATTGTGACTTGTATTTGCGAACTAATCTGCGCATTTTTACTACTTACTATTGTGACTTGTATTTGCGAACTAATTTGCGCTTTGTGAAATGTTTATTCATCCCTTAAAATTGTTTGTTTTTTTCCGGGAGCATTGGTTGCTTACATTTGGCCTCAATTTGACGTAGTGTGCGCAATGTCGTTTTGCTCTTTGCCCAAATGTGTGTGTGTCCCCTTTTATGTTTTTTCTTGCTTAAATTTTTGATAATGACATGGCCAGCATAAAATGATGTATATTTTTGATGTGATTATTTGCAGTTACAACATATCATGACAATACCCCGGCATGTAAGCATCAATGGATGGTATTTTCAAGCTAAGTTAAATTTATTTTTAATGGGTGGGGTAAAAAGCCTGACATTCCAATGTTGTCATTTTAGGTTGATATGGGTCGTATTGTTCTGGCCCTGCTCCCGGAAGCCGACCAACCTCAATCTCGTCCCAGGCATAGGCATCGTAGGCGTGCAAGGCCCCAGATATTTCGAACACATGTCACCCTTTTTGGAATGCCAGATGATGAGGTTTTAAGACGATACCGTCTTCCTCCAAAAATCATCATAGACACTCTCTCATTAATAGAGAGTGATCTTGAGCGGCAAATTGACAGTCCTACAGCAATTCCACCACTTACGCAATTTATGGCGGTGTTACATTTCTGTGCCTCAGGATCGTTCCAAACAACGGTGGGAATAGTGGCGGGCATCTCACAATCCTCCTTTTCCCGGATCCTGAGGGCAGTGATGGAGGCACTTTTCAAGCACCTCCATCATTTTATTCAAATGCCTTTGGATATGGGTGCCCTTAGTGTGGCCAAGGCCAATTTTTACCAAATAGCTGGCTTCCCACACATCATAGGGGTTGTGGATGGTACTTGCATACCACTTCAGCCTCCAGCACGGCTGGAGGCAATATTTAGAAACCGGAAGCACTATCACTCCCTCAATGTAATGGTGGTATGTGATGCCTCCCTCCAGATCCTGTCCCTGAATGCAAAATTACCAGGAAGTGCACATGACTCCTTCGTCATCCGGCAATCAGGGATATGGCACAAATTAACCAACCTACAAGCTGGTGATGCGTGGCTTCTGGGTAAGTGGAGACCTTTAGTACATAACAATGTTAAGCTTCATGCACAGTGAGCCTGATGTTGACTATTCTTTTTCACAGGAGACAGTGGCTACCCTTGCACGCCCTGGCTGCTCACTCCTTATTTGGCTCCCACACCAGGGCCACAAAGTGAGTATAATTCCGCACTTACATCCACCAGGCAAGTGGTGGAGCACTGTATCGGCCTTTTAAAAGGCCGATTCAGATGCCTCCACCGCTCTGGTGGCGAACTCATGTATTTGCCGGATATGGTTTCCAAAATTGTGGTCCTGTGTGGGATATTTCACAACATCGCCATAAGGAGTGGTGTCCCAATGCAGCCAGAGGATGCCTTACCTGAGGATAGCCCCCCGAGGTTGGTCGGAGGTCAGTATGTGGGGGGGCCATACGCGATGATGTGGTGGCCAGATTTTTTAGGTAATTATTTCTAAAAAACAGTGTTGATACCTAATGTGTTTGGTTTTGTTTGAGAACATCTAATTTTCGGATAATTATTTTCTACATCATCTGTTTTTTCACATAATCTTTGGCACTCCAACGATGACTACTTCCTGCTACCCTTACAAAACCTGTATGTGGACATTTTGGGGATATATTCTGGAACCCTTATTGCAACGCCATATTTGTAGAATTATGTTGGCATGGTCCTTCGTCAACCATTTCTTGATTTTTTGTTTTGTGATGTGGTTTTTTTGGTATGTGTTGTATTTGAGATTATCACTGTGTGTTTTGTTTGTGAGTGACCACTTTGATTTTTCAGTTATGTTGATAATAAATGTTTTGAGAGTGAAATGTTGTACATTTTTTGTAACGTTACCAGCAAGTGTAACCAGGTTCACACACGTTACTTTTGACTAAGGGGTAATGCAGTACTGACGCCAGTTGAGATAAAAAAAAAAAATTTTTCAGGGTCCAAACCAACACCAAAAGGAAGCCTGTACAATCATTTTGCTTTGTAAGATTGCCCTAAGCAGCTTGCACACCAACTAGGAACCTGTAAAATGTTGAAATATCTAATTGTGACTACACCAAAAAAGGGGAATCAGATTGTTACTGTTAGGTGTTTCTTGTGGCTGTTTGAAATAAAAATCCAACACACACTCTTAGTGTAAAAAATTTGAAAACCTTGCAGGAACAGTCTACTTATGTCAGGGTAAACAATATGTGCTTTCGAAAAAATGAATGAGCCAGAACATAACTTCAAAAATAACAATTTATTAACAGAATGGGCCAAAAATAAAAAACTACTCCCTAAGGAGGACCGACATACGGTCAAGGACCACCAGCACCCCGATGATATTGGTGTGCATCTGGGCCACACAGGCGGATAAATCGGCCCGATGCCTCTGTTCCTCTGTGGGTGAGAAAAGTGTGGGGATTAATACAACAATAGAGAAACCACATTAAAAAAATAAGCAAAACGAAACTCCACAAAAAACATTAAAAAAAAACAGCATTAAAACTCATCAAACTAAAATGGTGTAGGGCAAAAATACAAGGCCTATGTCCAAATTCCGACAGGTGTGCTATGTGTATGTTGAAAACAGCAGTAACAGGTAAAGGCAATCGCCAAAAACCCCAAAAGTTTAGCAAAAAAACCCAAAAAAAGGAAACACCCATGATTACATACAAACAGCATGTGACGATAAAAAACCGCAAAGAAAAACATACCGGAAGACCCAACGCCAGCTACGGAAGGCCCTCCATCATCCTCCTCGGAGGTGGGTCCATTCCCCAAAGATCGGGGCGGGGTAATGACCGACTCCAGGGAGGGGGTCATTCTAAGAGGGGTGGTTGGATCAGAGGGGGAATTGGGACGGAGGGGAAGGAGGCCAGAAAAATCAGGCTGAGGGTGTAGGAAGGCTGGGGAGGAGTGGGGAATAGGGGAAGGACTGGAGTTGGAGTGTTGGCTGGGGGTTGGGGAGAGTGGCCATGATCGTCGTCTGGCCGGACGCTGACGGCGTAGTCTTCGCTGGGCCCCTAAAAGATGGGAAACAAATTGTGGTTAGTTTCAACACAAATCCGCGCCCAAAAACAATTTCGAATGCACCCCAAAAAAAAAAAAAAAACAGATATGAGGAGAATGAATAAATATGAAATACAGGGAAAACATGACCATGCAGATATGAGGAGAATGAATAAATATGAAATACAGGGAAAACAGGGCCATGCAGATATGAGGAGAATGAATAAATATGAAATACAGGGAAAACAGGGCCATGCAGATATGAGGAGAATGAATAAATATGAAATACAGGGAAAACAGGGCCATGCAGTTAGGGCCACAAAGATAAACATGAAAACCACAATCCATTAAACTTACTTTCAGCGATCTGCATGCGAAAGCATGCCAGCAAGCGGGGCGTCCGCCGTTGCAGGTCCGACCACCTGCGCTCCAGCTGCCCGATATGGCGGCGTGAGCCGAAGGAGCGCAGGCAGGCCCGAACCTCCGCATATGCGGATCGCTTCTCGCGGTTGGTGATGGGTGGAGGCTGGCTGGTGATCCGCCTATCCATCACCTCCGTAAGCACCAGCAGCTCGCACCTGGTGAATGCGGAGGCTCTAATGATGGCAATGGAGTTTTTCTGAAAAATCATTTTTGATAAAGTGCACCCAAATTTTACGATTGGCTAATGTATTTAGGAAATTAACAGGAGCAATTCTATTGGTTAGTATATGAGTCATGTGTTCGACAGGGCCAGAAATCTGTTGAGACTTATGATAGGCTTGATGCAGTGACATGCGTAAGCAAATGTACATAAAGAATTGAACTCCAGGAAATATGCGGGTAGAAAAATAAATAGAACAATTATTTAATAGGGGCTAACATGTATTTTGACAATTACAAACGAATGTTTAAGCCGTACGTATTCTGCGGGTAAACACAAACACGGACATAAATAAAGTTTATTGCATTGTGTTAAAAAAAAAAAAAAAAACAATTAAGCTAATTGATATATTGATTGGCATGTTACGATTGAGGGAGGTAGGCAGAATAAACGAGCAGTTAATCGAAATCTGACAGTCCAACTTCCGGGTAGTTCTAGTGCGTGCGTTCCCTTCAAACCACTTCGGGGATGTACGCTCGCTATTTGGCACGCTCGTTAGTTAGAGGAGGGGTCGCCTGAGTTTGGTGAGGATGTTTTGATGCGAGCGAAAATACGAGCGTGTGCCTGAATTTAAATATTTTTTTACGTTCGCCGAACGTACGAACGGTCACTTGCGTCCGGGTCTGAATGAGGGCCAATATTCCTAGACAGGCAGTAGTTGCTGACTTACTGATGTCACTGGTAGTCATTACACAATGAGGTATTCAGAAATCACAATTTAGACACAGAATGATATATGTTGTAAGAGATGCAATTGAGACAATTTTACTTACAATAGTGAGCATTTCCACATATAGTGCTTTTTTTTCAAACAGCAAGTTTTGTACCTTGGTAACATGATGACAATGTGGAATTTGTAAGATGTGAATATAGCATTAAAGAGAGGGCCTGATTTAGAGATGCATGCTATTGCTGCTACGACTGCAACTGTTTGCGGAGTCGCAGAGATAGTAATATGCAAATGCTAGTTTCAGTCTCAGTTTCAGTACTAGTGAGAGCCAGAGAGTGCAAGAATTGAGACTCCCACTTTCAATGCCATGGATGGTGCAACTTCGTTGGTGGTTCTGAACAATTCACAATCGGCACACCATCACGAACACCATCAACCCTTGCACCAGAATATGGCAGATGCAATGTCTCCTTCTCAATCTTATACTGTTTATAATATTCATTGGTCTGTGTATGTCCTGTTATGCATTCGGACACACCAGCATCAATTGGGATGAAACTAACGCGAGCTTGTCCAGTTGGATCCTGGCCAGGTTTAAGGGGGGTTTGGACCTCCCGCTTGTGTACGCTTGGCAGAACTTACACTCGGGACCCTGTTCTCAGCCTTCGACTAGATGAATTTGGATGAAACCTTCACAGAGTGGTAACATTGGATCCCAGAAGACACACTAGGGGGGATGAGGTCCCAGTTGCACCTCCAGTTGGTGTATGCTGAGCAGAACTTTTCTTTGGGGAAGCTGGACAGAACTTTGACCCAGGGAGCCTGTTCTAGGCCTTCCACTGGATGTATTTGAATGAAAACTTCACAGAGGGGTGGAAATTGGTCTGGGCACCTAATGGAGTGGTCGGGGTCCTACTCGGATCTCACGGTGGAGTGTGCCAGGCAGAACTTTGACCCAGGGAGTCTGTTCTGGGCCTTCCACTGGATAGATTTGGATGACATCACATAATTTGGAAGAAAACTTCATAGCGTGGTAACATTAGATCCCAGTAGACATACTAGCAGTTTGAGGTCCCAGTTGAACCTCCCATTGGTATATGATGGGCAGAACTTTGACCCAGGGATGCTGTGCAGAACTTTGACCAAGGGAGCCTATTCTGGGCCTTCCAGTAGATGGATTTCGATGGAATCTTCAGAGAGAGGTGGAAATTGGTCTGGGACGCCTTATGGAGTGGTTGGGGTCTCGGTCGGACCTCACAGTGGAGTGCCCCAGCCAGAACTTTAACCCAGGGAGCCTGTTCTGGGCCTTCCACTGGATGGATTTGGATGACGTCACATAATAAAACTTAATAACCTGAAGTTTTAAACCCGGGCAATGTTGGGTACTTCAGCTAGCATTGTATAAACATGGCCTCTGTTGCTGTGGCTTTATGACTTAGAATGCAGTTGCATTCACTGACATGCCTGTGACACTCTCATAACACACCCCTGAGATGGACATATAGGGGTAAATTTACTAAAGTGAAAGTTTTTATAAGTGAGTTTTAAAAGTGATGTTGCCCATAGCAACCAATCAGATTCTACTTAACATTTAACTAGCACCTTCTAGAAGATAATAGTTAAAATCTGATTGGTTACTATGGGCAACATCACTTTTAAAACTAACTTCTAAAAACTCTCACTTTAGTAAATTTACCCCTTGTTGCACACACTTCAGGCCACCTCCCATTCACATTCCAGGAATGCCCATACATTTTTGCTGCCAGTTCTAATACCTGTATGCAACAGCATGCCACTGTGTAGGCATGCGCCATTAGTGTTTCCAGGATTTTTCGCGCATGCACAGTAGCAAATAATCGCTCAACTCTGCCAACATCGGCATTGAGTTCAGTTTGCGTCTATCTCTGAATGAGGCCAAGAGTTTGGGCCTGATCCTGGACTGCACACAAACATGGCTGTTGATGTATTTTTTTTCACTACCAGGTCTGCATCTTTATGTTAATGCCGCAACCGATTCTGAGCTTACTGAGATGCCCACTGGCAGTGGCACTATTACATCTAAAAATAATAATGTTATTTATATAGCACTTTTCTCCTAAGAGGACTCAACGTGCTATACATGTGCCTTTACAGCACGAAAAACAAAACTTAACAAGTGACATTAGAGAAATTTTGGGTGAACAGCTAAGTTTTGAGTTTAATTTTGAAGGATTCTAGAGTGGAGGCTTCTCGAACTGTGCGAGGAAGTGAATTCCATATAGTCAGAGCCACAAAGCTGAAAGCTTGACCACCAAATGAATTACAGGAGATTCTAGGTACTGTTAATAGTCCTTCGTCAATGGATCGCAGTAATCGAGTGGGACTCTAAGGAGTCAGAAGCTGCTTCAAGTACCTTGGGCCCTGGTCATGTAGGGATTTGAAAGTCAGTGAGCCAATCTTGAAAATGATCCACCATCTTACAGGCAGCCAGTGAAGGGAGTAGAGAATGTGAGTTATGTGGCTGGAACAGGGCTGGTTGGTTAATAGTCTGGCAGCTGCATTTTGTACCATCTGCAAGCGGTGCACTTCTTTTGCTGGGCGACCAAGGAAGAGGGCATTACAGTAGTCTAGGCGTGATAATATAAATGCATGTATGACTTTAGGCAAATCTACTGAGGGAATTAAGCACTTGATTCTAGCTATGTTCCTTAGATGATTGAGGATTTGATTGTGGCTGATACCTGATGTTTAAGCGTCAAGCCACTATCCAGGACAACACCAAGATTCCACACATTTTTGGTGTTTTTTAGTTTTGAACCCCCAAGTGTAAGTACTGTTGGTTGGCTATGCTGCAGCCTTGTCCTGTGACCTATCATAAGGACCTCTGTTTTATCAGAGTTCAGTCGCAGCCAACTGGCTCTCATCCACTCCTGGAGCTCGGCTAGACAGCCATTTAGAGTTAGTATTGGGTTCTCAGTACCTGGAGCAAAGGACAGATACAGTTGTGTATCATCTGCATAGCAGTGGTTGACCAGGCCATGATATTTGATTATTTCGCCCAATGGTATCATGTTTACTGCAAAAAGAATGGGAGATAGTAAAGAACCCTGTGGGACACTGCATGGAAGTGTTACTGGTGATGATGAGTATATTCCAGAAGAAATTCTCTGTGACCTGCCAGTGAGAAATTATTTGAACCCGCTAAGGACTGTGCCATCCAGTCCACGCTCAATGAGAATCCCAAGGTCCACAGTATCAAATGCTGCAGAGAGATCAAGAAAGGATTACGATTGAACAGTCACCTCTGTCTCTTGCCATTAGAATATCATTAAGCACACATACCAGGGCTATTTCAATGCTATGTGTCCTCCTGAATCCTGACTGGAATGGATCATAAATATCACGGGTTGACAAGCGAGTTTCTAGTTGTTTTGACACCACTTTCTCAATTACCTTTCCTAAGAAAGGAAGGTTTGATACCTGTCTATCGTTGGCCATGTAGTCGGGATCTAAATTAGGTTTTTTAAGGAGAGGTCTGACAATTTCTTCTTTTAGTGGTTCAGGAAAAATGTCTGTCTGCAAAGAGCATTGAACTATTTTTGCAAATATAGGGCTAATCATGTCCATACACCCTATTAGAAGCTTGGTTGAGGCAGGGTCCAGATCACAGGTGGTTGGACGCAACATTCGGGTAATTTTAGCAATGTCTTTTACATTTATTATTTCAAAGCTGTTCCATGAAGACAGGTGGCTTACCTTGGCAGGCTAGGTAGTTTGGCACTACTTTGATGGCACTGTAGGGATTCCAGCCCATATGGAAGATACTTTATCTGCAAAGAAATTTGCAAACTCATTGCATCTTGACTGGTACAGGGATTCATCAGGCTGCAGGCATGCTGGTTTGCAAAGCATCTCCATTGTACGAAAAAGCTAAGCTGGCCTATTGTTTGCTGTCATGATCTCATTTGACAGGAACTCTGTTTTCTTACGGGTGATTATTGATTGATATTCTCCAATATGTTTGACTAGTTTTAACTTATCCTCTACCAGGTTCGTCTTCCTCCATTTCCTTTCAAATCTATGACCCCTTTTAACACTGTTGTAAACCAAGGAGCTTGATGGTGTGGTTTTCAGGGTTGTATATGCACAGGGTGATAATATCCATCTCGTTATGTATTTAGAAACACCATTGGTGGCAACATCGAAGCTTGCACCAGCCCTTTGGCAGGTGCAATTTCGCCATCTGAACCTGGCATCCTGTGTCAGTGCTACTGCATCTTTAGCTGAAGTCACTGTCAGCAACATCCATGTTACCTCTCAGGAATGTCTAAAGACACAGCTGCTTCTGCAACTGCCTACAACTCAGAATCACCTCCACTGTGTAAGAATGGAAGTTGTACTCTATACTTTAAGTCTGAGGTTTGTATTAGGAACTGTGAAGGAATCTGAGATTCACACATGCCCAAACACATACATAAGGTATTTATGCACATCTATACAACAAATAATTAATTTGGAGCAAAGCAAACTTGATCATGTATTGAACAATATATGTTAAACCATTTAATAATTTGATTCATTGTTATTGAAGATAATATAAATGAATATATAATATTCTAAATTAAGCTATACATCTGCATGAAATCTTTTTTTCATGCAATGTTTATTTCATGACTTAATTTGACACAGTAAATAATATATTTTATATAGAGAATCATTATTTGATTACAGTAGAAATTTAGCCAACACAGTGTAGAGATCCATCTAGTCTTGATGCTGAGCACCGGCAGAAGAAGTATAATTTATCTTAGTTTGCCACAGCAAATGTTCAATTTAGAACATGCTAACATAATTTTAAAGAGGTGCCTTGTGATACCTTTTGTTATAAATAATCTATTTAGATTGTTATTTATTAAATAGATGTTCAAAACTGCAAAATCAATGAGTTATAACTTTAGAACTATTATAGACTAATTTTATACATTAAACTATTACTACAAATTTCCTAAATATATACCTCCCAATATTGATTGACATACAAATTGAAAAAGGCTTGTCTAGTTCTCCCAACCCTTCTCCTTTCCCATACATGTACATTTGTATTGCTGTGCACACCTGCCAGGACATAACTCCCAATGGTCCAGGCAGAAAATCTCCACAATATCCAAAGGAATCCTATAAAAAGGAATATATCACATAGCATAATAATGTTTCAACACTTACTTATTCAAGGTAGAGTGGTAACCCACTCACAATAAAACAGCTTGATTTGAAGCATATCTGACACAAAAACTGAAAACAAGTTACATGATTCCATTTCCTGCAATCCAATGTGAGTTTGAAGAGTCCAGCAATGGTGCAGCATCTGAGGCCGTAACGTGTTTCATATAAAAGGACTTTCTTAAAAGGCCAAATAGATCCTCTCTTCAAAGGTACCCAGATAAGCCACGAGAGAGAGAGAGAGAGAGAGAGAGAGAGACTGACTCAGTCACTGGGATTTCTATAAGATAATAGCAATTCTTTAATGGTCTCACATCATATAAGCAGTTGACGTTTCAGTCACCAATAGGGATCTTTTTCAAGACATACAGCAGCACAGCAGCAGCATAAAGTAGTTGGTACAAGCAATACCCAAGGAAGAACAGCAGCCCACTTTAAGTTTACAATCTGTCCCTGATTTGATCAAAGTTAAGAGCTCTTTTCCATATACAGTAACATGTATTCGATGTCCACCTCCTTAGGCAACATACAAAATTAAAGTCTTTTTGTTGGTGTGGGGTGGGAGTGTGCTGTTAGCCAGTCCAACCCTGTCAGGATGTATGTAAATGCATACTGACATAATCCAGCAATCACAAAAAGCACTTTGTGATTGCTGGAGTCTGCAATTACATTGTTTAGATTATAAGGACTTTAGAAGACACATGACTTGTACAAATTCACTTGGTCACTACACACCTCAACATCTTGTCATATTATTTAATTTACAATATTTGACGTTTATATGAGCAAAATTGCCACAACATTTCAGGCAAATAGACTGATAAAGGGGAACATGCCATTTTGTTGAGATGCTAAGTTCCAGAAATAAAAACCTGGAAAATTTAAATTTATAGTCTAGAAATAAAGCAGAATAAACAATGGTCACTTCATTCTGTGTCGTGGTTGGAGTAGGACTGAGAGAACACCTAAAGCCAAATTCCATCAGAAAAATTTGAAAAATGCAGAATAGGGCAAATATTTCATAGAACAGTTTGGAAGATTCTGCTCGCCAATAAGCAAACATTATGCCCAATGTAATAAGATTGGAAACATTTTACCAAATGGGGGGGAAAAAATCAAAACTTAAGGATTGCCAAAGTTTAAAATGAAACAATGCTGACATCTGCTGGTTAGTGTGTACTTATGCATCAAGTTAGTGTTCCTAAATTAGCATTTGTAGCATGCATGCACAAAAACGGACAGCCTGACAGATAAATAGACAGGCAAACAGTAAAGAAATAGTGTTTCTGACACAAAATATTTCTGGAAACATAATCTAAGTCATGTAGACAGTGATGCTATCCGTTTAATGAGAAAATATACTTAAAGAGATAATAGAACATAATCGAAAAGAAGAAAGGACAGGGCCAGAATTTGAGTAATGTGTGACTGAAAATACATGGATAAATTTTTTTTTGTGAAGAATTATTATTTTCTAGCTAATTACCTTTCAGGGCATTTGTTAAGATATATTTAATCAACTAATTATTGATTGTTTATAACTATCTGTTTAATTACTGTGAATTAAATATGCACTTTTCAGGAATCACATGATTAGCACATTAAATATCATGGAACCTGCAAGTGTCTTCAGCAAAAAAAATATTTTGCATTCTTTTAGGCCTCACTTACTGTAAGTTTCAACAGTTACTACAGTGATTTCCAAATCCGACCCTCATGCACCCCCTAAAGCTCATATATTCAGGATTTCTGTCTGTGGAAACAGGTATATTAATTATATACCTTTTACACTGGAGCTAAAACCAGGGTTATTGTAGGGTTAACCCGGGCAGCTCCTTGGTGTAAAAGGGGTGAGGGTTGGAACGCCGGGTTGAGTGGCACGGCAATCCAACTCAGGTAAATAGCAGGGTTTAACACGGGCGCAGCCCATGAAACCCTGCTGTGTGTACGGCGCACTCCGGGTCTTGATGACCTGCAGTGCGCCGCAAGTTGGCCGATTGGTCCGGCTTCAGTGGTGCTTGGAGATGACGTCATCTCCAAGCGTCCACTTTCACGACGGAAAAGCCGGGTCTATGCAGACTCGACTGTGGTGTGAGTGGCGCCGACTCGGGAATATCCCGAGTCAGCTCCGGCTAAATTCCGGGTCTGATCCGGATAGGAACCCTGTTCCAATTCCGGGTCAGACCCGGAATTTTGGTGGAAAAGGGGTAATACTGACCAAGCAAAGTGGGTTAATCCACCTATGCATGTTTACAGAAATCCTGAAATCCAGAAATCCTGAATGCAATGAGGGGATGCATGAAGACTGGATTTGGGAATTACTGAGTTATAGGAACCAATTGCTGCTTATATAAAAAATTTGGAGCGGCAGGTGTCTGAATGATGGGTAATAAGTATTGGGAATTACATATTTCAGGTGGAAAAAGGGACTATTGTTGGAAAACTGGAATAATTACAAAAGTTACATTAAACATACCATTGCTAATATGGGAACAAGATATGATTTAGGGATCTATGTACTAAGCCTTTGTGAGAGATAAAGTGGATGGTGATAAAGTATCAACCAATCAGCTCCTAACTGTCATTTTGCAGATACACCTGTAACATGACAATTAGGAGCTGATCGGTTGGTACTTCATTTCCATCCATTTTATCTCTCTCCAGGACTTAAGGCCCGATTCAGACCCGGACGCTAAGCTGCGCTCGCTCGCAGCCGTAAGGACGGCCAGTATGCAAATGCCGCGATCGCACACTAAGATATTAGAACGCCCCTTATGTCTTAACGTTCGATCGCCGGGTGAAGTTAGACGCCCACTAGCCTGGACAAAAGACTCCACTTTCAGACGTCATATCCAGGAAGTGTTTGAGAACATTGGTACAGTCGGGCGACATCGAACCAGCGCTCAGTGCTTGAGGTAGACCCTAGCCTACCGTAACCACTGCGAGTGCTGCTGTCTTTATTTCACTCATGATGTGTATGCTAAAGCTGCGTCTTAATTATGCACGGCCTTATAATGGTGTAAAAATGCACTGACACGCCTGCATTTGCACATCCACACCCCCGTTTCCTTTGTCCTTACCCTGTCACCATCCACAAATGGCACGTTCTGTCACTCAAACTGGGGAGTTTGACTGGGGCGGTACACCTGTCAAACCGTAATGCAGGTGTCCTAAGGCGAGCTCAGGGAGAACAGAAACCTCCCGTTGAGCAGAAGGGCTGAGAGCGATCGTCTCCCGATCACTGTGACTTGTTCGCACACGTGGACTGCATCTTTTATGCATGCGCAGTTTGCAACAATTGGCCGGCTACGAGCGAACGCAGCCTAGCAAGCGTGTCTGAATCAGGCCCTTAGTACATAGACCCCTTAGTCTCTATGCTGCACACAAAGGGCCTGATTCAGACCCACTCGCGAGCGGCTGTCCACTCGCAAGTGGGTCGATGGTCTGCACTGCGCATGCGCACGATGGAGGGAGCTCCGTCGTGCGCATGCGCGAGACGCGACGAGCGAAGGACTTTCCTTCGCTCGTAGTGTCTGATCAAAGGGGGCGTGTTGTCGATGTTGATTGACAGCATGCCCCCTTTGGTGGGCGTGCCGGGGGCGTGCCTCCCAGACGGAGGCGTTCCCAAGGGAACGCCTACCGTCAGAAGCCGGCCCCACTGACATCACTAGTGATGTCAGTGGGAGTGATTTTGGCTCTGATAGAGCCAAAATCACTCCTGGCCTTGCGGTTGAGAAACTCAACCGCAGGCTTCTGCTCGCAGTGGCGATGGTCGCGATGGTCAAGACCATCGCGACCATCATCCTGCACGCTCGTATATGCTGTGGGTGGTGACCCACAGCTGTACGAGCGGCCAGGAGGACGCTCCATTTTCATGGAGGTGGGCCCTGATTCAGAGCGAGCGCTCTGGTCAGAGCGTCCGGCTCTGAATCAGGGCCAAAGTTTGCATCATATCTACATGCATATTTGCTTCAGCGTGTGAGATTTGGGGGTTAAGTACATGAACAGCTGGTTTTCAGTCCCAGAAACAACAGCTCATCGGGGTATGGACTTTGACTAAGCCATTCCATAAATGTCTTGTCCTTCAACCCCTCTGATGTAGACTACTCGTGGGTGTTTTTGACTGAAATCCTCCTGTAAAATCCCCTAACACAGAGTATAATTCATGGTACCTTCAATGATAGCAAATCTCTAACTGTGACATTGCCGTCATCACAATTGAACACAAGTATGATGTACTTACTGGGGAATGAAGTGCTAAATTTCATCACACATAATGGAGCCTATGTCAGTTAAAAATACAAAAATCTATTTTAATCTATACATAGAGCTTAATTATAAGATTTTTTTAGGATTATCCTTGGTAAACTGCCAGTGAGCACTCATCATCTTATTTGCTAGTTCTATCTACCATATTACTCTATATTTCATTCCATATTTGCCAAGTGTGTTCCTAATCTTCTATGCAGCAGGAACACAGCTAAGGAGGTGAATGGCGAGCAGGTAATGTGCCCCATGTGATAAATCTATGCACCTGGGAGATTCAGTGGCATGATCATTTCAAATGACGGGGGCCGCAAACCACGGCTGTCTGCCTCCTGTCATGGCTCTTCTTCACAGTGCAGCCACAGAATCAGTGTGTCTATGTTGACACACTGGCTGCTGCATGCACACTATGAAGGAACTCGGGCAGGTCCTGCCACAGCCGCCGCCACTCAGCCTCTGCAAACTAGGTATGGCCATTAGTGATGGGTAGTTTACGAATGATCAATTCAAATAAACTGATCTTCAAAATGAACTAGTTCACTCAGTTCACAGCTCTGGCAAAGATCAGTTCATCAGGAGCTAAACCAAGTGGGAGAAGTTAGACACAGTGACAGAGAGAGCGCAGCAACTCCATTAGGCATGAGTCAGTACTGCTAAACAACCACAGGTATCACTGTTATCTGACTTTGTGAGGGGTATGTGCAGCTCATTGAACTGATTCTCATGATGATTCATGAGTCATTCTCCTGGCATCTAGTTCACTAGTTCAATTAGGTCAGTGACTTATGTAAGTCACATGATATATTCCCCATCATCTCTCTCATACATTCATCATGAGTCAGTACTGCTAAACTACCACAGGTGACACTGCTATGCTCAGACATTGAGAGGATTCTGTAGAGCTCATGAGTCATTATTCTCCTGGCATATAGGTCAGTAGTTCGTTTAGTCAGTGGATCATGTAGCTCACAAGTCACATGATACATTCCCCATCAGCTCAAGACACAGTGCTGAGTGGTGCATGCTGCATGCTACATACTGTAGTTTTGTTTATTCCACAAGACATAGGGGGAGATGTGATCAAATGGAAAAGTTGCCCATAGCAACCAATCAGCTTCTGTCATTTCATAGAAAGTGCTAGATAAATGACAGAAGCTGGCATATACAACCCCTATACTATCAGACCCATTATCTCCCTAAATACTGAAAAATAGAAACATTTTATATTTTTGAGAGGAAAATAGAAATGCAATTAGAATACTTATGATTTATAGCAGACTGTGTGCCAGCGAGGCAGCTGGATATCATAATGCTGTAATGATGAGCCAATGTTTATGGGGAGGCCTGGAGCTGTAGTCCCATCCACCCCATTTTAATCTAGCCCAGATGTGCATTCAGTGATATTAATGGGTGCAATTAATAAATAAGATGGGGTAAAGGTATGGGTTTTCCCAATTACTGTTTTTCTTCCCAATTACTGTTTTTGAAAAAGTGACACATAACAATATTCTTAATTTGTGTCTTTCTCAAAAATAATTAACATTCCAGAGCTAAATATGTCACTACTACTTTGCTGTATAAGTCATTGCTTTTATAAAAATATTAAAAGATCAAACATTTTAAACATATCTGATCATTTGAACAGAAATGCTGTACTGTATGTGTAATAGACTAGTTTTGTTTCCAATCACTTCTATCAGCAGTGTATCTGAGCCGAAGTAATGACCTAAATGAACTAATCTTTTGAAGTACTCTTTTAAGTGAACTAGATCATAATGACCTAATCACCAAAATGAACTAGATTTCCCATCACTAATGGCCATCGATGATTAGAAATCATATAGTCATATGGTCGCCAGTCGATGTCAAATAGTTTACCATTGATGGCAGTGCTGCACTGTGTTTAAGAGCCGGAGTGGTGCAGGGGGAAGGTAGTTCATATCCCGGCATGTGGGATGCCGGCAATCATAATCCCGATGCCTAAATCCCAACACCAGTCATAATCCCGACGGTAAGTAATAGGGTTATGGGGAGGGTTAGGGGTTAGGGCATAGATGCCTACCCTCCAGGCTTACTGCGGGAGACTCTCAGGTCACTGTGGAGTCTCCTGCTGCTCCGCAAAGTTAAATAAATCCCACGGATTCCTCCGTCCCCACTACCCCATCAGGAATCTGGACTGTGCTTGGGACGGGGCGGGGCTGGTGCAGAATAACAGCTAGCAGACAGAGGAAGGGAGGAGACTGTCCCAGCCAGAAAGTACTCACAAGCTTGTATGCATCATTAAGGTAAGGATAGGAGGGTGAAGTCCCCACCAGTGACATCTTCTCCCTTGGGTGCCAGAGCAGGGCTAATTTACTGTGTAGCATTTCTTCAGATCATCCTTGGTGTACCTGACAGTGATACTGCTTCTGCTCGCCTATCACACTGGCCATGCTGCCCCGCCCCTGGACACACATGCACCTCCAACTCCAAGCCTTCATCATAAAACTGGAGCCAGACAGACCCCACCGGCAGCTGCACTCCCTCTTTCAGCGCTACCAGGGCAGAGATTGAGAGAGAGGTGACTGGGGCAGACACAGGTCTGTGGTGAATGTGTGACAGGGAGGTGGTTGGGGTGTAAATGTGTAAGAGGTAGGTGAATGGGGGCAGGGCTGGGGTATATGTGTGAGTGGGAGGTAGCTGGGGCAGCAGCATATATTTGTAAGATGGCAGGAGCATATATGTGTAAGGGGTAGGTGGCTAAGGCAGGGCTGTGTATATGTGTGAGGGGTAGGCGGCTGGGGCAGGGTTGGGTATACAGTATGTGTGTGCGATGGAGGTGAATGGGGCAGGGCAGGGTATGTGTGTGAGGCAGTGGTGTAACTACGGTATTTGGAGCCCAGGGCAAAATTAAAAATGGAGCGCCCCCCCCACCCTATGTGCATGCCCGAATGGGGCGTGTCAACATGACACACACCCCTTTATCATCACCCTGAACATTCCTTTCCATATGCACCTTAACCCCAGTAGTGCCCCCTATACAGTACCCCCAGTATGCAATGTCCACAGTTGTGGTCCCTCTTATGTAGGCCCATAGTAGTGCCCTTATACAGTACCCCCAGTAGTGGTCTCCCTTATGCAGCGCCCCATTAGTTCCCCTTATACAGTACCCCCAGTATGCAATGCCCCCAGTAGTGGTCCCCCCTTAAGCAGCCCCTCATTAGTTCCCCTTATTCAGTGCCCTCAGTAGTGGTCCCCATTATGCAGTGTCCCATGTAGTGGTCCTCCCTATGAAGTGCACCCAGTAGTGGCCCTTATATAGTGCCCCCAGTAGTAGTCCCCACTATGCAGTGTCCCCAGTAGTGGTACCCCCTATGCAGTGCCCTTTATATAGTGCCCTCAGCAGTAGTCCTCCCCATGCAGTGCCCCCAGTAGTGGTCCCCCTTATGCAGGCCCCCAGTAGTGATCCCCCCTATCCAGTGCCCTTATACAGTGCCCCCTGTAGTAGTCCTTCCTATTTAGTGCCCCCAGTAGTGGCCCCCTAGTAGTAAGCCACTTATATAGTGTTCCCAGTAGTAATTTTCCTTGTGCCCCTAGTAGTAAGTCCCTTATATAATGCCACCAGTAGTAGCTTGCTCCCCTAGGAGCAGTCCCCAATAGTGGTTCCCTCTCCCGGTGCAGTGTCCCCAGTAGGAGCCTCCCCAGTTGTAGTCCCCAGTAGTGCCCCACGCCCGGTAGAGGTCCCCCCAGTAATGGTGCCCCCAGTAATAGCCTCCCCAATGCAGTGCCCCCCTGTAGAGCAGACAAACAAGTTAAAATAAACCTAAAAATTAAAGTACACTCACCTGAGTCCACGCTCCGGATCCGGCCACTGCTCCCACCGCCACCACACTTCAGTCCTCCCGGGCTGGCACGCTCTGCATTATGGGAGAGATGTCATGATGTTATAACATCTTTCCCATTACTCACTGCAGGAGCTGGAAGGTGGAGCTCATGAGTGAGCTCCAGCCCGGCTCTTGCAGTGGGCGCTGCAGCAGTCAATGAGAGTCTGTCTGACTCTCATTAGCTGCTGGTTAACACACACATCGCTGCTGCACTGGTGGCAATGTGTGTGTCAAACTGCACAGCCTGAGCCCACCTCCCACTCTGGTCCTGGTGCTAGGGTAAGTGCTCGGGGGGGGGAAGGGGCTTGGCTGTGCAGCACAGGACCAGCACTGGGCACAGGGAAGCCTAGTGCCGGTCCTGTGTAAATATGTAGCGCTGACCGCACACACTGCGGTCGGCGCTACACAGCCTACTAGAATGGGCCGGGGCATGGCCGATGGCGCTCCCCCATGCCGCCTGTCCTACAGCGCCCAGGGCATGTGCCCCGCTCGCCTGGCCCTAGTTATGCCACTAGTGCGAGGGGTAGGGGGCTGGGTATATGTGTGAGGGGTAGGTGGCTGGGGCAGGGCTGGGTATATGTGTGTGAGATGGAGGTGGATGGGACAGGGCTGAGGTATAAATGTGAGAGTGAGGTGGATGGGGCAGCAGCATATATTTGATAGAGGTAGGTGAATGGGGCAGGGCTGGAGTATATATGTGTGAAAATGAGATGGCTGGAGCATATATGTGTGAGGGGTAGGTATCTGGGGCAGGGCTGTGTATATGTGGGAGGGGTAGGTGGCTGGGGCAGGGCTGGGGTTTATATGTGAGAGTGAGGTGGATGGGGCAGCAGCATATATTTGATAGAGGTAGGTGAATTAGGCAGGGCTGGGGTATATGTGTGAAAATTAGATGGCTGGAGCATATATGTGTGAGGGGTAGGCAGCTGGGGCAGGGCTGTGTATATGTGGGAGGGGTAGGTGGCTGGGACAGGGCTGGGGTATATATGTGAGAGTTAGGTGGATGGGGCAGCAGCATATATTTGATAGAGGTAGGTGAATGGGGCAGGGCTGGGTTATATATGTGAAAATGAGTTGTCTGGAGCATATATGTGTGAGGGGTAGGTAGCTGGGTCAGGGATGTGTATATGTGGGAGGGGTAGGGGGCTGGGGCAGGGCTGGGAAAATGTGTGAGAGGGAAGTGGCTGGGGCAGGACTGGGTATATGTTTGAGAGGGAGGTGGCTGGGGCAGGGCTGGGTATATGTGTGAGATGGATGTGGATGGGACAGGGCTAGGGTATATATGTGAGAGTGAGGTGGCTGGGGCAGGAGAATATATGTGTGAGAGGTAGGTGAATGAGGAAAGGCTGGAGTATATATATGAGAATGAGGTGGATGAAGCAGGAGCATATATGTGTGAGAGGTAGGTGAATGGGGCAGGGCTGGGGTATATGTGTGAAAACAAGATGGCTGGAGTGTATATTTGTGAGGGGTAGGTAGCTGGGTATATATTTGAGAATGAGATGGCTGGAGCATATATGTGTGAGGAGTAAGTGGCTGGGGTAGAGCTGGGTATATGTGTGAGAGGGAGGTGGCTGGGGCATGGATGGGTTTATGAGTGAAAGTGAGGTGGCTGGGGCAGGGCTGGGTATATATGTGAGAGGGAGGTGGCTGGGGAAGGGCTGGTTATATATGTGAGGGGTAGGTGGCTGGAGCAGAGCTGTGTGAGAGGGAGGTGTTTGGGGCAGGGCTGGGCATATGTGTTAGGGTTATTTGGCTGGGGCAGGGCTGGATATTTGTGTGAGGGGTAGGTGGCTGGGGCAGGGCTGGGTATATGTGTGTGAGATGGAGGTGGATGGGACAGGCCTGGGGTATAAATGTGAGAGTGAAGTGGATAGGGTAGCATATATTTGATAGAGGTAGTTGAATGGGGCAGGCTGGAGTATATGTGTGAAAATGAGATGGCTGGAGCATATATGTGTGAGGGGTAGGTACCTGACAAATGGACAATCAGTGGAGGATACCGTGACTAGCTACTTATTGGAGATTAATTTGAGACTGAATAGATCCATTATGACTCCTATTTAAGATGAAGGACACTGATAGAGGCATCCAGCTTGAAAAAGTCCCAGGACTGGGACGAAACACGTTGCTGTCTCTACCTGACTCAAGTGTCCTGTCTTGTACCCGCTCCTGCAAGCATCACCAGCATCTGCAGTCCTTGATTCCAGTGCGAGGAGAATATCCAAGTCGCGACCGCACCTATTCATACATCCGGAACTCCTCTCAGCTCCCTCCTGGCCCTGGTTTCTGGCAGGCAACCTTACCGTGCAGCCGGACAAAGAGCCATGGTACTGCATCTTTGAAGCTGTGTGATCTCGAGTATAATCTGACCTGTCAGTACTGCTACAGCACGGCCGATGAGAGAATCACGCTATCCCCACCTTGCTGTTTTAAAATCTAGAGACCGGTCAGTACTTTACCTTTTTCTATCAACATGTGCCCGACGGGATAACACATCCATTATTCTAAAAAGTTACTAAACTGTTGTGCTATAAAAGCCTCAGAGTGTTCATCGTTGTGGCTTTATACGTATACATTGTTTGCAGGCTAAGCGGTTACATTACAAAATTTGTTCATTAACTAGCAAGTGTGTCAAACGCCCGTTTATCTCTTCATTTGAAACTTTCCATACAGGAACTATCATCTTCTGATTTCAACCCAGCACAAATATTATCATCATTCCACACCAGCTAGTCATTACATTATTCATTATTTATGCTCGGTTCTCCTTTATAAAATAATTTTTTTACATTTTATTTTTTATTATCTATTTTTTATTTTTATTTTTATTTTTGTATTTATATCTATTGCTGATCATGTATTTTTATTGTTGATATATGTCTGTTTGATTCCTTCAGATGTATTATCCCTATTTTTACCATATTCTTGAGAATTAATAAATTCATCTATTTATTATCCATTTCTATTATATACCAGCGCGGTGTGTGTTAATTAATTTTGTTGTAGTGCTTGTGGGGTTGCAATTGTTCCCCATTTTCATACCACTGCAGGTATTTTTAAACTCAGTTACCAGTGTGATATATAAGCGCTAGGATATCTTCTCCTGTTCAGGTAGCTGGGGCAGGGCTGTGTATATCTGGGAGGGGTAGGTGGCTGGGGCAGGTCTGGGGTATATATGTGAGAGTGAGGTGGATGGGGCAGCAGTATATATTTGATAGAGGGAGGTGGCTGGGGCAGGGCTGAATATATGTGTGAGAGTGAGGTGGCTGGGTCAGGGCTGGGTATATGAGTAAAAGTGAGGTGGCTGAAGGCAGAGCTGGGTATATGTAAGTGGCTAGGGCAGGGCTGGGTATATATGTAAGAGGGAGGTGGCTGGGGCAGGGCTGGGTATATGTGTGAGAGGGAGGTGGCTGGGGAAGGGCTGGGTATATTTGTAAGAGGGAGGTGGCTGGGGAAGGGCTGGGTATATGTGTAAGAGGGAGGTGACTGGGGTAGTGCTGGGTATATATGTGAGAGGGAGGTGGCTGGGGCAGGGCTGGGTATATTTGTAAGAGGGAGGTGGCTGGGGAAGGACTGGGTATATGTGTAAGAGGGAGGTGACTGGGGTAGGGCTGGGTATATATGTGAGAGGGAGGTGGCTGGGGCAGGGCTGGGTATATGGGTGAGATGGAGGTGGATGGGACAGGGCTGGGGTATATATGTGAGAATGAGATGGTTGGTGCATACATGTGTGAGGGGTAGGTGGCTTGGACAGGGCTGTGTATATGTGTGAGGGGTAGGTGGCTGGGGCAGTGCTGGGTATATGTGTGACAGGGAGGTGGCTGGGGCAGGTCTGGGTATATGTGTGAGAGTGAGGTGGCCTTGGCAGGGCTGGGTATATGAGTGAGAGTGAGGTGGCTGCGGAAGGGCTGGATATATATGTGTGAGAGTGAGGTGGCTGCGGAAGGGCTGGATATATGTGTGAGAGTGAGGTGGCTGCGGCAGGGCTGGGTATATGTGTGAGAGGGAGGTGGCTGTGGCAGGGCTGGGTATATGTGTGAGAGGGAGGTGGCTGGGGTAGGGCTGTGTATATATGTGAGAGGGAGGTGGCTGGGGTAGGGCTGTGTATATATGTGAGAGTGAGGTGGCTGGGGCAGAGCTGGGGTATATGTGTGAAAATTAGATGGCTGGATCATATATGTGTGAGGGCTAGGTAGCTGGGGCAGGGCTGTGTATATGTGTGAGAGGGAGGTGACTGGGCTGGACCAGCTAGCGAGCAGCTCCACAGCATTACAGAGAGCAGCTCTGGTACGGAGAGTGATAGCAAGGAGGTGGCCTAGTCTCAGGGTGAGTGTCTGTGGTTCTACCTGCAGCAGCTCTACAGGCCCCCTCATATTGGTTGAGACAATCAGGGTCACATACTGGGATCGTAAATTAGCGATTTTTTGTGACTGCACATGCAACCCATACACAAACCCCCACTGGCAGCATGCTGGCAGCATGCTGCACTTAATACTTTAGTTTTCACCTTCCGCTGCAGGGGACACCCCTGAGTGGCAATAGATATACCCATTTGTGGATCTAGACATGCTCTTTGAGTGGAGCATGACACACCCATTCAACAGCTCGCCATGCAGTGCTATGTACTACCGGTTGTAGTCTCCCTGAAACTAGTTTTGAAAAGTAGGCAAGTATGGGTTAGAGTTAGGCACTAGGGGGAAGGTTGGGGTTAGGCACTGGGGGGGAGTTTAGGTTTAGGGTGTGGGAGGGAGTGTTAGGTTTAGGCTCCGGGGGAGGGAGGGTTAGAGGTAGGGGTAGGGGTTAGGTTGCTAACCTTACTTACCTGGAGGCATCGGGATTGTAACCTGGTTAGCATGCTGGAGTCAGGACTTAAACTGACCTCCAGGATCACGAGCGCCGGCATCCCGCACCCATCCCATATAAGCTGCTCCAACTAGGAACACAGGCCCTGATTCAGAGCCGGACGCTCTGAAAGAGAGCTCGATCTGAATCCTGGAGGTTTTTTTTTTGTGCGGCCTCGCATAGCTGTGGGTGACCACCCACAGCTATAGCGAGCAGCCAGGATGATGGTCGCGATGGTCAAGACCCTTGTGGTAGGGTCTCATGGCCGCAAGCCCCAGAGAGCTTCTGGCTCTAATAGAGCCGGAAGCTCTCCCACTGACATCACTGGTGATGTCAGTGGGGCCACCCACAAACGGTAGGCGTTCGCTTGGGAACACCTCCGTTTGTGAAGCCACCACCCGGCCACGCCTACCAAATGGGGCGAGCTGTCAATCACCATCGACAGCTCGCCCCCTTTGGTGCGAGACCCGGAGCGACGGAGCACCCGTCGCTAGCCGGGTCTCGTGCGCATGCCCAGTGGGCAAACATCGACCCGGTTGTGAGTGCTCAGCGCTCGCGACCGGGTCTGAATCAGGCCCATAGGCCCTGATTCAGAGCCAGACGATCTTTGAGAGCGCTCGCTCTGAATCAGGGCATCCCTGTTTTTTTCTAAGATGGCCTCCTGGCCGCTCGCATAGCTGTGGGTGACCACCCACAGCTTTAGCGAGCGGTCAGGTGATGATCACGATGGTCACAACCATCGCGACCATCAGGGGGCTTGCGACAAGACCCTTGTGGTAAGGTCTCATTCCCGCAACCCCCAGTGAGCTTTCAGCTCTAATAGAGATGTCAGTGGGGCCGCCCCCAAATTGCAGGCATTCCTTCGGGAACGCCTCCGTTTGGCTGTCAAAATTGACAGCCGCCCGCTTTGGTGCGGGACCTGTAGCGACAGAGTTACCGTCGCTGGCCGGGTCTCGTGCATGCGCACTCTGGAGACAGCCCCGGCGTGCGCATGCGCAGTTGGGGACCATCGACCCACTTGCGAGCGCTGTGCTCTTGCGATTGGGTCTGAATCAGGCCCACAGTGCCTAATTTAGCAGTGAACGCAGATTGCCGATGTTCAGGAATCTGCGCAGGCGTCAGTCCCATTCTGCGCATGTGCAGAACTGGTCTGCGAGGTTTCACCGAGACTGCCAGCAGACTGTCAGTGATTAACAGTCTGCTGGCGTTTATAGGCGGCGATGGCCTCTGTCGTGGGAGGGGAGGGAAGAGGCCAGGATCTCCATTGGCTGACGGAGATTTCCTGGCCTCTTACTCGAATCTGTAGCGGCCAGCTGTGGGACTCCATGGGTCACGCAGCCTGCCGATGTTCTGCAGAGTATCCGATGCTGCATTGGACAACGCAGCTCAGATACGTAATGCAGCAGGAGGCGTGATGCAGTACCATAATTGCAAGGATCACAATTCCAAAGCTGCCTGCGTGCAGCTTTGCAGTTGCTGTCCTTGCTGAATCAGGCCCACAGATAGCAATTAACAGGCTCTGTGGTGTGAGGAAGTTACCTTCTATTGGAAGTTTGTATGAAATGGCAATACCAAGATAAATGTAAATATATTCAAAGGCTCATATAAGGGCATCACCATTCTATTCACTATGAAAATTGCTGTATAAATTATATAATTGTTTATGCCATAATGCATGCCGGTATATGTTAAGTGGAAAGAGTTGGTATTAGACTAAGGAGGAGATTTATCAAAGTTTGGAGAGAGATAAAGCGGAGAGAGATAAAGTACCATATATAAAACAGTTTAGCACTGATGTGATGGTAACACAATTGTTTGTTTAAGAAATATGTATGGCAGTGGTTCCCAAACACCGCCATTACAGTCCAGGTTTTAAGTATATCCATGCTTTAGTCCAGATGGTTAAATAAAAACGACTGAGGTACTAATTAAGGCCCTGATTCAGACCCACTCGCAAGCGGCTGTCCGCTCGCAAGTGGGTCGATGGTCTGCACTGAGCATGCGCGCGACGGAGGGAGCTCCGTCGTGCGCATGCACCAGACGCGACGAGCGAAGGAAAGTCCTTCGCTTGTTGTGTCTGATCAAAGGGGGCGTGCTGTCGATGTTGATTGACAGCACGCCCCCTTTGGTGGGCGTGCTGGGGGCGTGCCTCCCTGACGGGGGCGTTCCCAAGGGAACGCCTCTCGTCAGAAGCCGGCCCACTGACATCACTAGTGATGTCAGTGGGAGTGATTTTGGCTCTGATAGAGCCAAAATCACTCCGGGCTTTGCGGTTGAAAACCTCAACCGCAGGCTCCGGCTCGCAGTTTCGATGGTCGCGATGGTCACGACCATTGCGGCCATCAAACTGCACGCTCGTATAGGCTGTGGGTGGTGACCCACAGCTATATGAGCGTCCAGGGGGACGCTCCATAGTTATGGAGGACGGCCCTCATTCAGAGCGTGCGCTCTGCTCACCCGTCACCCGTGCTCAAGCATGGATATCCGCAAAAAACTTGCACTGTAATGGCAGAGTTTCTGAACCTCTGGTTTAAGTGCTTTCCATGTGTATATTGTGGTGAGAGGGAGTGTCTCTTACCTGAATTACCCACATTCTGATGAAATCAGCTCCCTCCAAGGGAGGCTAGAGTGAAACCTGCGCATTCTGCATTAGCAGTGGAAGTGTGGAATTTCAGGGTTTCACATTTACACTAACCCAGCTGGAATAATCACTGGAGCACAGGAAGGGTTTAAAACTCTCACACGCACCTAATGCTTGTTGCCCTGATACTGAGTAGTAGCCAGGAAGTAGGGACACAGTGTTGTAGTGCCAGGGTCCAAATGCTATGCTGGGAGAGCATGCCCAAATTGTGGCTGCAAGCCAGTGCTGACTGATTAGCACAAGGAGTGCTGAGGCCTTTATGTTTGTTTGTTTATTTTGTTATGTGCCTGAACTCATGTAATGTAAGGTGCAGTGTTTGCTGCTATTAAAAAGCCACTGCTTCACCAAAAACACCTGCCTGTCTTGAATCCTCATTTCAACACCCCATGTTTCAATATGTATGTGAGTATTTGTGTGACCCAAATTTCATAACAATTGCCATTTTAGCAGTATTAGGTCTATACTTGATAATGGTATATTGTTTTAGTTTCTTATGGCAATCTAGTGATCTCCTTATCACATTGCTGGCAGTATGTTACTCCATCATTACGCACATCACAAACATAATTGCTTCCAGTGCACCAACACTACCACTGTTCCTAGAAATGATAAACATTAGTAGTTAACCATTTACTGCCAGTAGTCATACGAAGACTTGTAACATCATGCCAGCCAGTCCATTTGTTTGGCACAGCCAGAGGAGTAGCGTTGAACCATGGCGCCCGGAGAAAGTCCATGTCATTGCCCCCCCTACCCGTACTGAACTGTGCTAGTGGAATATGGCCAGCCTGCGGGGGGGGGGGGGAGTACTGAAGGGAAGAGAAAAACAGCAAACAGTGGCAGTATTATGATGGGCATGGAGGTCCCATTGGGGGAATAGAATGCTTCAGTGATGCACTATCTGCTTTGTCACTGCTTTATTTATGTATAGCACCTAGGTTCTGACTTTATCTCCTTTGAATCATTGTTAGCAGTCAATAGAGGAGATTGTATTATATAATCTGATCATTTAGCTTAAATTGACAGAGTACATATGCTAAGGTAATATTCCATAGGGTGTACAGCTTATTTCTTCAATTACAGCCGCAAGCAGCTTCCACTGGAGTGGGACACCTATGGGAAGCTCCATTCTCAGCTATGCTCCTACTTCGCAAATATACATTGCACCTATATTATGTGAGTACTACTAACCATGTCATGTTCTGTCTACCACCATTATTATTATTCCAGGTCTCCTAATATTTTATAAAAATCCGTAACTTATTTAGGACATAGAGCAAACTAACCGAGATAAAACTAACAGGCAGCCGTCATTCTATGTAGTGCCCCATGAATTCCAAAACTCTGGATTGCGCCCTCGGTCAATTTTGGCACCTGGAGCTCATGCTCCACTGGAACCACCCTCACTACTCCCCTGGGCGCAGCACACGGTAATGTGTTCCCAGAGGTTTTCAATACAGAAAATCCTAACATGTCTCAACTTCACTCGATATTTATTCAATTTAAACTAACTACGCTAATACATATTTATAATTATTCATAATTCATAGCACGTCACTCCAATTCTGAGTAATAGACAATATTAGCTTTTAAAAAGATATGCCTCAATTACTATTGTTCAAAATAGCTCATTATGTAAAGCAGCCTGCCTGCGATTGGTTTCTGGCTTTCATCCTTCTTGGACTTGGTTAGTCGTCATCGTTCAGTTCATCACGTATTAAATTTGTCTCTCCCTAGTGCCAACTCCAGTTTGTTCCTTAATCTTGATATTATCAAAAAGTGAAAGAAAAGAAAGCTGGCACTGTGGGAGCTAACAGTAATGGTGCATACACACGGGACGATCGTCAGTGATAACGATATCATTGAACGATCTCCCGGGTGTGCTGAATGATCGATATCGATCATCCAGCACACCATGAACTCACCAACGATGGCCAACGGCCCGCGATCTTTGATCGCGGGTCCCTATAGCAACCTGGTCGATATCGACAAGGTTGGCCAGCATGTACGGGCGATTGACGATATCGTTATTGTCCATGCGTGCCCACGCATCGCAGATCATTGGCCACTGAAAAATGCATGATATGAACGAAAACGATATGATCGATATCGTTCTCGTTCATATCATCCATTTTAATCGTACCGTGTGTGCGCACCTTAACAATTCAATAGTTGCATTCAGAAAAGATAACAAAAAGTTAATCTGTTGAAAAATATTCTTGCTTGTTAACATTCCATAATAACTGCAAACTAAATATTAAACATAAGTTATCTATACCTATTATTCTAGTTCAAATCATATTTATAAATACTTGATAAATTCTCTTATATTATATTGACTTTACACAATGCCACATATACTATATAACCTTGTATTTAAATCACACATAATGTTTATTGCATTGGTCTTTAAATGTCCCTAGAATTACCATCCACTTGATTTTTGCTTTTGGTTGATATAGTACCAATTTCCTTCTAGCTGACTACAACTTAACAAAGACAGTTTATTCTGTAGAAACTGAAATGCCAAGGTGAAATGCCTGAAATTGATATCCGTATTTTTAGCTATTTAGACTAGATAACAATGAGAATGTTTATGAGAAATGTTTGAATAGCAACATTTAATTGTGGTGACACAATATATTATGTTAATGCAATCTTCCAATAAGCTAGGGGTGGGGAACCATTTTCTCTGCCAAGGGCCATTTTGATATATAGAATATTATTTGC